>CM060831.1:50275000-51475000 GCA_030762175.1 Metallyticus violacea
GTTTTCAAGAAACAGCGTTTTTCTCGGGTGTTCCCAGTGGGTACATTCTGTCAGAATATGTACCCATTCCTCCTCCCCTCCACAACATGGGCATATTCTCCTACCAGAATTATCCGTTATTTTTTTATCCTTACAACTCCCTAGTCTAAACCAGGCCATTCCTGGTCTCGCCTTTCTCCTAGAACGAGCATATACACGTCGTAGGCCTCTAGTAGAAATAATCTTTTTCAGATGATATTAGATTCCCTAGACTTATAATCTTCACTTTTCGTTAAAAAAATAGTAAAAAATAGCTTTCTATTGCATGTTCTTATTCAAGACCATATTTTGCTTCAATAAAACCGTACTCTGTAATACATAATAGTGTTTCCATAATGAATTTGACGTTTCTCTTTTCGTAGAACGTACTTACATAAACTTTCTACATTTTTTTTAAATGTACTATCTTCAAAATATTTATGCTGTTACTTCAATATCAACATCTGTGTCATTCATTTTTGGAATATTTGTTTTATTTAGTTACGTACTATAACATTAAAGTTCATTTTTAATTTATAATCTCGTTTTAAACAAATCTCTGTCTTTTTTCGCAAGATAAACTTGTTAAATCTATAGAACATCAGAATTTTAAAATTAATTCATTTTCTCTTTACCTAATAAAAATCGATAAAGCGTTGTACTGCTATTATATGTTAAAGTGCTGAAAATTCAAGAATATTTAATCCTACTTACTTTCATTGGTTTTAATTGTATTTCTGTTATCCTGGTTGCGTCTCCTTTTCTCCATTACTGTTAGTATTACACCTCTGACTCGCGTACAACTGTGTCATTATTTTATATTTACAGCTGTTAAAATGTATGCTTAGTTCCGTAATGCTGATGTTGGAGATTTTGTGGTTTGTTGGACCTTTATAAAGTGCATCACCTTTCTAGGAACAGAAGCAGCAACAACAGTGTTTCACTCTCGTTCAGTTTGTTGAGCAAGCACTCAGTGGGCTGTCCGCTTGCCTACAGGAAGACTAGGAAGGTACTTAGTAGAGTCCTCATACATATTTCATGGCCACTACCTCAGGAAGGGGCACTACGTCCATTATCCTATGCACATTTCTCTCCAGGCCTGCTCTTAAAGCATTTTTATCTTTACTGTACTTTCATAGAGGTCCAAGAGAATTCCAAGAGGCTTGGACGCATGGAATTAAGAATAAGAAACGCTGAACTAATATATTTTAACAACAAATCCCTAAAATGTAAATAAATTACAAGAGGGAGGGGGCAGAATATTGATAGAAATGAAACACTGCAGAAATATTTTGCAAATTACGCTCATTTAGAAAATGTTGTAGAAATCGGTCGATTAAGCTATTCTGTGTGTTTGTGTATTACAATGTGTCAACTTCTGCTCCTATTAATATTTGCAGCTCACGATTAGGGAAAAGAGCTCTAAATTAAGTTCATTGCTTCTAATTCTGCCAATTAGGATTTTGTTAGGTTTGTGTGGAGTCAGCAAAATTGTACTTTTGAAGCTAATCTTAGTATTTGTAAAATTGCCTGAAAACGAAATAAAATCAAAGCATCTCTTAAAACAGAAAACTGGTTCTTCGTCTCAACTGGGAATATTGTAATGCATGAAACGATTTGGTCAAGGATGTTGTTGTCTTCTCACGTTGTGATGCCAATTTTTAAGTGGTTTCATAGATTGATTATTGGTCACTTCGGTATTATTGCCGACGCTTCAATGGCAACAATTTCTCAGGGTGATTTTGCTATTTAGTTGATTGGAACTCAGCAGGATCTGGAGAGGAGTTCAATGGTGTAAAAGCACGTGATGAGACAAGTACCGCCGTGCGTGGTATTTATAACAGCTTAATGAGTAAATGAGTTGCGTCTCACCGCTTGTAAAACTTCAAACTGGCTTTGAGAACAACTTCTCACTGCTTGTAGATCTTATAACTGCTTAACTGCTTACATTTCGCTATGTGTGGAACTCAGGACTGCTTCTCTTAGCCAAGCAAACTCTCTCTTATATATCGAAATTCAATTAAAAAATCTAAGAGATGCCAAAATGTACGTGCAAGCCTCGCGCCTTTTGTTAAAAATTTGAAACATACATCTATCATTAACTGGTTCGAAGTTCATCTGCCTTAGATATCATTCGTTATTATTCCGAAGTTTAAAAACATGCGTTAACATTGGCTAGATTTAAAAGGCGAATGGTATACAAAGCCTTTTGGGGTCAGAGTCCTTAACGGGTTTTAAAATCCTTTGAGTTTATTACCCTCCAAAGGAAGCCCTTATAACAAGGGCATCACACTACACCCTTCGGTTCATTCTTCCTATAGTGAGGAGTTATATGGCCCTTTCGTCCTCCAAGCTATCATAGGCAATAAACACCAGAGACTTTCTCTTTTGTCAACCTAACACAATTCAGACGTTTAAGTTACATCGCGTTATATATTTATACTACAGATGTCGACATTATTTATTACAATACATAAAATATTATGATTGGGCTTACAAAAGTATACATTGTAATTATATTTCATTGGGGTGGATCGAAGGAACTGTTCATATACCAGCAGTATTCTTGAGTAAAACTTTGAAATTCTATTATTGTTTAAATTAAAATGTTTTAAAGTGATTAAGTAGCTATAAATTTAGAGGATTAAAATATATAACTGTCATCTAGTCACATTTGGATTACCGTGTAAAGCAAAGTTTAGGGTTTCATTAATAATAATAATAATAATAATAATAATAATAATAATATAGATTTTGGTTTATATGTCTTTTTACTTAGATTATAAAGTTGCTCTTCTATGTGTATAACAAATCCAACTGCATTGCTGAAGATGAAGAATATTTCTTCTTGTGCGTAAGAAAAATAAAAGTTGTTCCATAATCATTACGAAAATTAATTCACGCGCCCTCGGAATTCACACTCCTTTTTACACTAACGATGTCCTCAATATTCCCGCAGAAGAAGATGCTTCTCCGTCGAAAATAACAACTGCTTGTCTCATTAAGGAGTCCATGCTCCATTCTGTATTTTACATGATGCTTGAAATCGAAGTACGTGATTTTAAGGTGTTTTCCCACAACAAAATATGTTGCGATATAAAAGACGGAGATCTATGAAAATACTTCATTATATTAGTTATGTTGATAAGTTCTTACTACCAAAAAGATGTAATACTGATTTCTGAGGAGTTGTGTAACTCTGTAAGATTACTTAATTATACTGTGTCATTAATAAAAGTTCAGTTTTAATAATGAAGAAATATTAGTCATAGTTTGTGTCAAATTTGGCGAAATTAAATTTTTAGAAAAATGCACGGGGTTACCAAATAGTGGGAGATAAGTGTAATATAAACAGTGATGCCACCAGTTTAGAAGATTCATCTCATCAAAGCATCCAACATTCCAATTTTTAAGAATATATGAAATATTCAATATATGCAGTATCTGTTCAATTTAAAGTATTCGCAATTGCAGAAGTTTCATTTATAGAATATCATCATTCCACTTGTAGGAGCCTTAAGGCCTTTTTTTGAATCCTTAAAAAGCACATATGTCGGAGGCGAGAATTGAGCCTGCTTATCTCTGACCACCAGCCGCTTGTTTAACGAACATAATTGTAAGTCCCCATTTATCATACACGGTGTCCAGCCTGAGACGTTATTCTTTTGCAGCAGAATCAGGGATGTTACTACTGCACTCTAGCATAATAGTAGTAGTAATAGTAGTAGTAGTAGTAGTAGTAGTAGTAGTAGTAGTAGTAGTAGTAGTAGTAGTAGTAATGGTAGTAGTAGTAGTAGTAGTAGTAGTAGTAGTAGTAGTGGTAGTAGTAGTAGTAGTAGTAGTAGTAGTAGTAGTAGTAGTGGTAGTAGTAGTAGTAGTAGTAGTAGTAGTAGTAGTAGTAGTAGTAGTAGTAGTAGCAGCAGTATCTTTATTGATATAAAATCCTATATAGATATTACAAATGCATGCTTAAATATGATACACAATTAGAAAGAGGAATAAATAATAATAAAAAGAAGATAATATTAATAATTATAAATAAATTAACAAATTTTAAAAATATGAAGAACGATATTTACCTCTATATTAATGGAAACATATTACATGTTATTTATAATTATACCAGTTATTGGTCTCTAACCAAAAAATAAATTGCTTCTGCTTCGCGCACTTTAACTAGAAATACCCATATTCAACCAGTTGGTGTTATTCGTAAACAAACCCCACCATGCCAATCGTCCTCTAATTGCCTTAACATTTTTTTCTGGGAACAGTTTTTTTTTTTAGGTGTTCCCAATGGGTACATTCGGCCAGAATGTGTACCCACTCCTCCTCTCCTCCACAAAAAGAACAGATTCTCCTACCAGAACTATCCGTTATTTTTTAGCCTTCCAACTTCCCAGTCTAAATCAGACCATTTCTGAAATCACCTTTCTCTCTAGAACAGGCATATATACCACTTTACCCCCTGTTAATTTAATTTCATTCAATATGCTTAAGGAGACTTTGGTGTTATATTCTGCCTCTATTTCCTGCCTGCTGGTATCCTCTAGCCTTGTTCTAACCTCCTTCCATACATTTTGTACCTGGTAGCGCACTAAATTTCATACTCGAACGCTAAGCAACATATAGTGTAATGTAAGTCTGCACTGCTAAAGTGCTATAGTGCTGAATTCTTGTATATTTACTGTTATGTCACTGGCTCAAATCATACACTGCAAGTTTTACTTGAAATTTACTGGTGAATTTGATACTTTTGTGGAATCCACACATATCACACATCTGTAAATTAGTAAATTGTTACTATAGCATTCAGGAATTAGCATAATAATATATTCTTATAGAAAGAAGAGCAAATGTATACATTGAACATGCCATACCTAATGACTTTTGACTAATATTAAGCAAACTCTTATCTCAATTTCTCTAAATAAGAACAGCATAATCCACAAGGACGTAGACCACAACAAGCCGCATGGTCTATACGAAAGATTGTGATTATGATCTGATATTACTGCAAATTATCGCCGATACACGTAAAGACTTGCTCCTAGTCCACCTGAGAGCGAGGTGCAGCATCTCAGGTGTCACACTTTGACAGGTGTCCTTTATCCTTTGCCGTAGTTCATGGCAATGCTAAGGTACCGCCAAATGTACCCCATTATGTGGAAAGAAATCCAACGATTCAAATCCGAAGATCGCGCAGGCCAGAGAACAGTTCCAATGTGGCCGATCCATCTCTCTTGTGTACGTGTAGATAACTTAGTACACGTTCTAGCAGCGGCAGCGCTCATCAAGTTGAAGTCAGTGGTTTGTTGCAAGTGCCAGAAATAAGTCCTCTAGCAGACTGGTTGGCATCAACTTGTGCCTAAGAAAGAATGCTTGTTCCTTTCAGTCAGCACGGAAAGAAAGAGAACTGGATCAAGAATACCACACCGAACTTGGGATCCAGTGCAGATTTGGCTAAAAGTACCGTTATTGTAGAACAAACATTCATCACTTCATACTTTCTTTTAGGTTCTCTAACATCTCCATGCAGTAGCTAACTCTTTTTTTCATAATTTCCCATTGAGTTTTTGGATAATTATCATCCGGTTTCGCTTTATGGTTACAATGAACGGGCTGACTTTGAGGTGTGGAAAACTTCTGCGATAGCTCTGACGTTTAGGTGAGAATTATCGTAAAGTCTTGCAAACTTCATCTTCATTATAATCACCAGTGCTGGTCTTGCCCGCTGACGATGTACTCGTCTCCCGCACCCGGTCATCGCTAATCTAAGAACTCCACATAATACTTGTGAGCTGGATAGACGAAGCCCGGAAAACTTTTGCTGTAACGTCTTCTTTCCTCCACGTTACCTCTAGCTTCCACATTAAGTTGAACCATGTTATCGTACACTGCTGAACTAAACATCTTGTGTCTTTGCATTTGCAAACCTTACCTTACCAAAGGCGGGAGTTATCTTTTTTGACCTACTGTGGAATTTTCAGCAACATTTCACTTAATACACATGACTATTTTTCGCTAATGAACAGGAAGTTACTAATAGAACTGCAATGGGATTTTTAAATAAAATTACAGTTAAGCGCCTGACAGTCGATCGTCACCTTGTTCAAGAGGTACCAACTATTCGCAGAAAATTCGTCTTAGATATGAAGGAATCAATCAACCAACAAACCTGCAAACAATAATCCATTTATTTCCTCTAACCATTTATGCTATTTACAACACTTTCCTAAAAATTTTCAAAAAGACAAGAAGATTTGTTTTCCCTTATCTGAGGCGCAAAGTGCATACAATTATGAATGGCTTAAGCCTGACAGCTTGTACATAAATTATATAATTTACAAAGATTAATCTAACCACAGCATATAACTTTAAAATGATGCATACTAGTAACAAATCGAAATTAAAATACCGCCACGGGGGCCGAGGTCGTTAAGGCGCGGGCTCGTAAGGGGGAGGTCTTGGATTCGAATCCCTCCAGGACCGTCCTCCCTGACTGAGTTTTTTCCAGGTTTTCCTCAGTCCTCATAAGGGGCAAGTGCCGGGGAGGTACCCTAAACTTAGGCCTGGAACGTTTCCTTCCTTAAAAAAAATCCTTTTCCAATATATAATTTCATTTCATGTATCACCAGTGTTCACCGCCTGTGGTGCCACAGTAGTAAAAAGGGCGTTAATCATAATTAAAAAAATTCTAATAAAAGCAGAGTATTTATTTATGGTTCAGAAATCTAAATAAATGCTGCAGCGAAGGACTCTTTTTTTCCAAAATGCATTATTTTTCGTTATTATTCACAAGTATACCATGCTACACTACCGACTTAATTTTTCTGATACACTGTATATATAATGCCTACGCATGTCAAATAGATGGCGTATTGAGAGGAACAATGAGTGAAACACTGTTATATCCTATTGTACTCTTTCGCGCTTCTATCGGGTATATCGATGTTAAAGATGCATTTTTATTTACCAGTCCTAAATGAAAATCAGGATTCCCATATTTTTTTTTCGGTTGGTTATGAGAGAATAAAACAACTGAAATTTCCAATTAGTTCAAAGGTTATCTAACAGTTTTAAGACCTCATAGCTACTCCCCAAATGGCAATTTTCAAGAATTTTTTTTTCTAATTAGGGTTAAAATATTTTCAAATTATTTAAATGTTTTAAAATGCATTTGTACTTAATCTCTCCTACCACTTTTGGAAAAATTCTATGTTTCTAAAAGATAAATATCAAACAAACTTTGCACACACATTGTCAATTTTCAAATTAAATTCCTACATATTCCAGCCATAAAAGGATACTCAGATGTATTCAAAGAATTTAAATGTGATACATATGATTTTGTAGCTGCATAATCAAAGTTCGACACTCTACCATTAATGTCTGAACAAGTTTTAGCCTTGAAAGTGTACTGGAAGGAAAAAAACTCAGAGTGTAGTCGGAGAAAGGTAACTTTACAGTATGGAAGAAGAAATGTTTATAATTTAATTTTCATTTATTAAACAATGATGCATGTAAATTGAATGCATGTTGAACAGGTTTCAGCTTGAAAATTGCAAAATTATATAACATTTGAATCAACAAAATATATTTTAATAGGTATAAAGTCTAAAAATAATGTACCAATAAATGTACAATGAATTGAATAAAAGATTAATACAAAATTATATGGGCACAAGCATTTAATAAAATCTCCCTCTTCAATAAGAGCTTTGATGCTCCCCAAAATGAGAATTAATGTTGACTCATTGACTTTCAAATACAAGTTTTCTACTCATTAAGTCAATATAGCCAAATACAATTTAACACATTACAACTAAGTTTTAATACATACGATGCCTAGGTCACAGGCTTACCGTTTAGAAAAGGCTCCGGACCTAAAAAATTTGAATTGAAGGTCGGAAATAAACTAGAGAGGAAAAATACATTAGAAGAAAGGAATTACGCACAAAAACACAACAATGCAAAAGGCGGAATTTTCATGTCTATATTCTATGGTGTAATTTTAATGTTTAGAATTTATCTGAAATGCTTTAAATAATAATAATAATAATAATAATAATAATAATAATAATAATAATAATAATCACAATGATAATATCTGTTCAAAATGAGTATATATGTGGAATTTTTATTTTTTCATTGTTTTCATTTTGTTTTGTTATTACCGTTCATATGTCCTCCATTGCGTGTTTTAAGTTCTTAATACTGTGTGAGGAATGCAAGTTTCTCCTTCTGTTAAAAAAAACTCTTACTGGGCGTACAGCAAGTAAAATCACGACAGTTATGAGTCATCAGATGACTACTGGGTGGGAGGGTTTTTATTAATTGCAAAGAGCTTGCTTGTAAAATGTACTATCGCTCAGTATAGTTTTCTATTGCACAAGAATTATTTATATATTATTCATATGTACTGACAGATTCTGCTTATCAAGTACAAGGTTATTTTAATCTCAAGTAAATTAAAATAATTCGTATACAAAACAAACCACACACCCTACAAGAACTGAAAGTTTATTTTCTTAAATATATTGTCTTATTTTTCAGCCGGAACTACAATGAATAAGCGTTAGTTTTCTACAGAGCAGGTGATAGTTCGATAATGGCCATTTCAGCATTTCCGTTCATAAAATGTATATTTCAGTGATTTTATCACATAACTTTTTGAGAAGCAGCTCATTTTCTATAGCATTATTGATTGAACAGTGTCTAATGCCTGCAGCTAGCATTGCGTTTACAGCACATGAAAAGGTCATACTAATGGTCAATTATTGCATAGCTTCCGTGTACGCATAGCAATAGAGTAATAAATAAATTTAAGGACTTTATCAAAATATAAGTGTCCAAAGAAATTCCTAGAATGAAAATATTATAATCACTAAATTTTACTGTAAGCAAACTTTTAAATCTGTCCTACCAACTTAAAGAAAGAGAAAATAGAATCTGCCTAATCTCCACACGGTACATACAGCAAGTCTCATAGGTTTGATCGTGTTTAAACTAAACCTTATTCCACGTTTGTTTGCTACGCATTGATTGAAAGGATTATAAACTAGAGCGAAATTTGCGGGCTTACATTACGATTTGTGAAAGCTAAACGGTTAGCTTCCATGATGGTTATTTCAATTTGAAGGGACAGCTTCGCGCGTTCCGCTATATTTGTTTTTATGAAAAAGAATGTTTCCGGTAGAGTGGAATATCGAAGCCTTTTATCGACGGGGTCATGCTGGCATGATGAGGGGAGGGCGTGGGAGTAAACATTATCTTGTTATCACGTAATTTGTCCGCCGTTATTTAACGCGGGTAAAATACAAACACCAATATGAATAATATGATGAAGCTCTGGCGAAGCACCATGCGGCAAGTAATATGTCGTTAAATACTATCGAGGGTAGGGGATATCCAAACGCTTGCAATTACGTATAGGCACTAACATTTACATCGGCTTACACACGTAGTTCATTGGAGAGGAGGATTTAGACGCCATAGTGCTGGCGTGTGATGTATGTGGTATGTAGATTTTGTTTATTTTCAAGCGCAATGCAGCAGAATAACGCCTGCCGCATCAGGAGTTTGTCGGCCTTGCGGGTGTAGCATTGTGTCAACAGTAGTAGTCCCCGTGTGGGAATGCAAAAATGCAACTGCTGGTCTATGCATGTATTGTGTATACATCAGTATTGTACGTGTATGCAAGTATGTCTATATTAATTTGTACACGCATGGGGAGATTAATGTGTGCAAGCAAGGGGGTGCATTGGGGATTGTTTTCAAATACGCGAATACCAACCAGTTGCTGACGAAGTCAACACAAGCTAGATATTGAATACTTTATTTACGTTTGGTACCTCTTTCCAAACTTAAGTTAAATGAAAACGCAAAACTTGTCGAAGAAACAATGTGTTCCAAGATTTTAGCTTCCAAAAAGTTAAAATTGTTCATATTTAAAATCCTTGAATAATGCTATATGCAGTGTAGGAAGGAATTACAAACTATTTTTGTATTACAACACTATAAATAATATCTGAATGTAAATAAACTGCATAATAAATGTAATGCGAAAGAAACTTGAAGTGCAGAAGGTTTTTCTTTTATTTAAAAGATCACAGCAGTTTTATTTTCATCTATCGTTAACCTGGAAGCCATGCCAAATAAGACTTCTGAATATGATCTAACAGAAGTTGGAATTATTTTCCAGTCACAGATGTGGCAGCTTAATTATAGGTCAGCTCTCATACGCCGAGTCGATGATGCGATTAATTGCAAATTATTAAATACAGCCATTAAGATTCATTTAAAGTAAAAGGTAAATTCAGGCAAGACAGTTCGCGAGAAGCCAAAATCGGTTTTTACACAGAGGGGATAACTTAAAGACCGGATTTTCTATTTCCACGTTTTCCAGTAATCTTCATTAGCTGGCTGCTTACAAACCAGACCCTCAGGAGTACTCGAAATCCAACCAGGGTCTGTCAGATCAATAGCCAACACATGACCACTGGATTATGGAGTCAGTAAAAGGTAATCTCTACTTGCTGATATTAAGAAAGAAATCGCGCGGAAAGTGACCCACAGCATTATTGTATTCCTTAGGGTTTTCCTCATTCACTTGCTGTTCAATAGTGTAGCTCTTCTCTGTTATAATTTCCATATCACAAATTTAAATGAAGGAGTATTACTGTCACTTGAAAACACTGTCACCAAACAAACTGCATTAATTTCTTATAAGTGTGATTTGGCTTTCGGCATGTTGAAGCTAAAACAGAGTAGGTATGTATGTATGTATGTATGTATGTATGTATGTATGTATGTATGTATGTATGTATGTATGTATGTATGTATGTATGTATGTATGTATGTCAGATTAAGAAGACACTACCAGAGGGGGCTAGAAAGCTACACACAGTCATCACGGCGCCCGGAGGCACCTTCATTGGTCAGTCCTATCTTAGATTATTCTGAAACAAACAAAGAATGTTATTTTACAAATGTATAAAATTTTCTTAGCTATTCCTGTATTTTTGTCTGCTTTTTGTATATAATTGCTTATTGGATATATGCTTTATTCTCCCATATGAAAATATGAACTAAATTATTAAATGAGTATTCAGTAAATACAGAGGATTTTTCAACACAAACGTGGATGGTATGAGGTTTGGAAAAAGCAAGGGATTATAAACCGTGTTTTGGAAGATATTCCCAGAATCCATTCAGAACCAAAAGTAGCTAAATTAAAAAAAAAAAAAAAAAAAAAAAACTCGAATCCAGTATGTTTGGTTGATGCAAATTACTTAGAAACCTATAATTATTTATTGCAGAGTTATGGTGATTTTTTCACTTCATGGAGTTAATTTGTATGACAATCATTAAAAGTAATCACAATGGTGGCCATGTATTTGTAGTGTTATTCTTAATTAGTGAGATGGAATGAAATGAGTATGCATTTCCTATACCTTTGTTGGAGTGAATGAATGCAAATGTGGAATCTTCACATCTTGACATTAAAATGGTGGATATAGAAGGAATTGGATACATTTACTAGGGGACGCAGTGCAGGACTATTTAGTCGAAACCTCCGGAGAGGGAGAAAGAACAAAGAGAGTTTTCTGGCAACCGGTAGCAATGAAGCCAAGTCATAATTCCCAAAGTTGTATCCTCAAACTCTGTAAGCTGCAAGGAGAACTATCTTGAGTGTGAGATGTTCTGTGCCTGGGTCTCCCATCTTGTGCATGCGACTGCTAGCGTTCTAGTAGATGAATTATTAGGTAAGGCTTGTACATAGCCCTGCGCCAAGCAATGCATTATGCCTGGCCGACTATCGCATTAAAGCGGACGTGTTCTCCATTTGAGAACAATTTACTGAAGCTCCAGCAATGGTGCAGTTGACAACTGAGTGAAATGCGCGCTTAGCTCCCCAGGGAATCATAAGTTCTCTCTTAATTAAAGTTTTATGAAAACTGAAATAATGGCTTGCCTAACTGCTAGTAGTGTTTTAGAAACGGTTAGGGTTCATTAATAAACCGAGTAGCAAAAGTCAGAGAAAATTTAATGTTACACGTTTCCAATGGTACCACTGATTCCAAACACATGCATTGAAACTTGTTTCACTGAAAAATTTAATAGCAAAATAAAATTAAATAATTCAGGAGTAAATTTAATTACTTTTCAGAAAAATAAACTTGCTATCCACGAAACAATTCATACAGCAGGAACGCAGGAGGCAGGAGTAAGCAAGTCTATATAGTATATGGCATCTTGAGTAATAAATAAGATGTAAAAGTGAAAAATAATATATTACGACAGAAAGGCGTAGCCTTTATGTATCTGCGAGTTCAGGCAAGAGGACATACATTGTTCTGTGCACGACAACTGTGAATGCAATTTTAAAATGCTATCACTCACTATACTGCAAGCTACAGTTATAATGTTTGCCACTTAATGCCTCGTACCATCAGAAATGGCAGGATTATTAACCGATGAATCAAGATTTGTATTAAGTTTGACAGCCGTCGTATATGTATACTGACTAGAAGAAAAATCCCCCAAAATTGAGATATTTGTCCATGAAGTTGCATCATTTGATGGTGTGGCCCTGTTATGATATAGGAGGTATCTACGTCTGTGATAGGAATATGAGCGCTCAGGTATACACTCAGGATATTGTGGAATGTCACATCTAGTTTACATTTCTGGACAACAATGCCAAGCGCGGAATTTTCGTCAAGGGAGATCAAATTATATTATGATCGCAAAACCAGTAACTTAATCGTTGTACGGTTTCACACGCCAATAATGGAAGCAGTACTTTACCGATTATACGATGAACCATTTGTTATTAATATAAGACATTATTAAATATATAATAAATATTTATCCGTACTGACAAAGGAGATGCTGTAACTGCCCTTTTTTTTTTTTTAATTTGGCACCTGGTTGAGAAATTATTCGCATCATTCGCTCCTGTTATGCTTGAAAAATGGAGGCGATATTTTCCAAGATTTTATTTTTCAGTCCTATAAGTTCTAATACTATAGATTGATTTATTTATGGACGCTCTTTAACATCTCAGGTCATCAGCGTCCCATTCAACTCAGGGCGTGAAACGGCCGACAAATTTTGCTCAGAGGCCTCTCTTTCAGGCTTGAGGTTCTTTTTCGTGCCGTAAATGTACGACACGGGACCCACGGCTTTACTTCCCTTCCGAAGGAAGTCATACTTAGGATTTTTACGCCCGAAAAAATCTATCGGTCGTGGCCGGGCTCGAACCCGCATTTTGGGTGTAGGAGGCAAGTGTGGTAACCACTACACCACCAGGACCGACATAATACTATAGAGATAGGATAAGATTCACGGGGATCAAAGGTGTCATACATTCTTTCAGCTAATAATTCTAACCTCTAACGCGGTAAGAAGTGCGTGTGAGTCAATCAGCTTTATATTCTTCCGGAAACAGCAAAGTGGTCACATATCTGTGCACATTGACGGCTTGTTCTAAGAAAACGGGGTATATTATCTAAACATTAAAACTGCATATCTTCCAGCTTACCGAGAAGAATTGTGTAATATAGACTATCCTATATAACTCTTCGTTGACAGTTCTGTATCTGAGTGTTATTTTTAAGCTGTTATAAAAATAGAAATACACAGCCATTTCTTCATATCAGAAACTGCACATATACTTGCGACCTGCTCAGTGGTTACACTGCTCACCCCTTATCGAAGCGGTCTGATTTCGATTCCAGTGGCCATAAGTAGTATTTGTAGCGGACGAAGCGGCTCCTGGTCGGGTTTTCCTCCGGATACTTGGGTTTTCCCTGCCACTCACACCGCCATTGCTCCATCCGCATCTTCATCATTCAGTTTGCTGATTCCCGGTGAGCTACCACCCTCTGCCGCCTGTACACATAACTCCAATGCCTGGCCGGCAAGTGAGTTAACGTTAGAATTCATTCATGTAAGCGACCACGGGCCATTGAGCATCACATGTGGAGAACAGAGCTGCTGCTATTCGTAGCATCTTGTCTAAGCGAGATGCAAATTTAATATAGCATTTTTATCAAGCAATGCAATACAAATAATACTCATTTGCTTTCTTCTGCACATGGGGTATGAATTCTAAAGCAAATTCTACCAAACTAATTACAGCCTCAATTGTTCGCACATTAAATTGTTATTGTGCTGTTCTTTAGCATTTAAAAAGCACTTACTATCATTTTAACTGTTAAAGGTGAGATGTCCGTTGCTTTGAAAGAATTAAAATTTAAGAATAAAAAATTCTGAAATATGTAAAGTCGAGATTCGAACCATTGGTCTTCCTTATCGTGACGATGCTCTACCTTTTCCCCGAACTCTTCCCATTTTAATCCATATATCCCACAAACTAAATATGCTATCTCAGTGAACAGGATTTACATCCTAAGATGTAGACCAGACTATTCCAGTACTTTTGACTCGTGTTTCTTGCTAGTAGCGCTATAAGGGATACCACGTACGTACTACTAAATAGAAGTTCACTGTTGCGCCCGGAGCAGACACGCTGGTAGAATAACGGCACAAGCCCGAGATTCGTGGCACAAGTGCTATATTCTTGTCTATACATTGCTTATATGAAAGAAACATCCTATTCTGGAACAATCAATCAATGATTAGTGTTTAACGTCCGTTTTTGCTACAGATGCACCACAGGCGATGGACACTGATGACGCGTGAAATGAAATGATATATTGGGAAAGGGTTTATTTTTAAGGAAGGAATCGTTCCAGGCCTAAGTTTAGGGTACCTCCCCGGCATTTGCCATTTATGAGGACTGAGGAAAACCTGGGAAAAACCTCAGTCAGGAAGGACGGTCCTGGCGGTATTCGAACCCAGACCTCCCGCTCACGAATCCGCGACTTAACGACCACGGCCACCCGTTACAATACTTGGCTCATTTTAAGTTGTTCATTTAACACTGAGTAATAGATGTTTGATAGGGAGCTTGGCACTTTCCAGAACGATTTGCAGTAGCTAAATGTGCATATAAGATCGAGAAGCAAAAGACTCAGTTCTTTAAAACATGTTGAAAGTGCAGAAAATGTAAAATCCTTGGAAACATTACAGGTGGTTGTTTATAAATAAAATAATAGCATAAGTAGCAACTTATATATGCAATGTTGTATGTAATAACGAAAATAGGCCTTAATTCGAAGCTCGGAGCGGTAGAATTATACTTTGGGAAGGGGTCAGTACTGTAGCATACAAATATCCTTCTGTCATATTAAAATATTTTCCTTTCTGTCGACATTAACCTAAAAGTTGCCTTAATAAAGCCTTCCTTGCATTTGGATAACTAAAGGAACTAATGGTTTGATAAGTGGAAAAGATTGGAAAATCAGCATTACGCACCAGTACAATGCGATATCAAAGCAGTCACTTCCTGAAGACTATATTCCCGCTGTATATTCATAACCTTTATCGCGCGGAACAGAATGATATTATCGAACCATGATGAACGGAAATTAGTTGTGCTGATGTTCGGTTAAGGCGGTAGGGGTGACTGTTTACTAAAGGGGTGCCCCGCTTTAATGCTCTGTAGTAATGGAGCATAAGCTGAAAATGTAGGCTTGGTTCTTGTCGAGTTTTAAAACTGCTCGAATAGGATTCTAGAATATTAATGGCTTACTATAATAATAATTACAAAATAATTAAAAAGTTTATTTAATAACTACATTGTGTATTAAAGCATAAGAAGACTGGTTTTTAAGCTCCTTTTTTCAATATTAGAATAATAAGTTCCCTTATCTATGAAACACTTAAAATAAATGCGTGAAATTTTTTAATTTTGGATACTCACGCACTTTTGAGCTTCATACATAATATAAACTACAAATATGAGAGAAAAGGTAATTTAATAAAAATTATTCATTTTCTCAAGTATCTAATCACCTGCATGAAACAACTGTAAATGTATATATTCATATATTATGGTAATTATTTTGTAAACTTTCTATATTTACAAGTTCTGCTTTTCGTCGTTATAGATCATATATATATATATATATATATATATATATAACTATAACATAAGGCATTTAACTTAAAATTATATGTAATTCCAGCATAAACTTATACGCAAACAATTATTTGGCCACCAGGAATGAATGAACGTTCAAAGTAGCTTGTTCTTACAAACCCTGTTAATTTTCCTTGCAAGAATTGTCAGGCTAACTTTTTTAACTTCTATTAAATATGAGGGTAAAAGCAAATTTCACAAGAATCGGTCAAATGAAACCAAATACGATAGTATTTTAAGTTATCTGCTACTTGTGAAGTAAAATTTTCGGAACAAAGCGTCTCTCAAGAAAGCTTCGAGTTCAGGCATTCTGATTAGCGATCCTTAAATTGGTTTCACGGTTTTATAGTGCTTTTTCTAGGTGGTTATTCACTGTCTCATTGATCTCAGGTCATCAGCGTCCCATTCAATTCAGGGTGTGAAACGGCCGATAAATCTTGCTCAGATGTCTCTTCTTTCAGGCTCTAATTTTTTCTTATGCGACATAGGACCCACGACTTTACTTCCTTTCCGAAGGAAGCCATACTTAGGCATTTTACGTCCGAAAAAAGCCATCAATTGTTGCCGGGATTGAATCCGCGATCTTGGATTTAGGAGACAAGTATCCTACCTCTACGCCGCCAAGACCAACTCCGAAAGTAAAGCCAAGGTTTGATTTTGTTAATGGCAATTTGTTGCTGAATTTGGTGGATTTTTTTTACAAGTGAAGAAAAATACTATTCTGTAAAAAAAATGTGAGAAATCTGTAAATGCATATCAGTCATCTCAAGTCTTTGAGCATTTTGCAGGTAGTAAATATAGCATGGCCGCTTCACGTAAAAACTTCTAGACAAGCTCTTTTATGTGAAGCATCTTCTTCTTCACATACACCAGGGTCATTCCTTAATAAGGACCATATGGGCTCCCCCCCCCCAAAATGCCATAATTATTTATCGTTTTGTCCCCTACTGGTCAACTTTTAAATAAAAAAAAATGCATGAAAATAGTGTTGTACAATCAATTAGTTCTTAATTGTATATTACGCATTTCCTCTAGCAGTAATCCTTCGTTAGAAAAGAAAGCTGATGGACCAGCCCGGAAAAAGTTATAAGGTCAGCAAAATTTACAAGGACATATATTTATCTTCCTCCAAGATGGGTTAGCCTTTCCCCTGCTTATTTCTGCGTTCTCTTGGGCCAGCATAAAAATGAATCATAGCCAGTTCTCGGTATTCTTTCTTTTCTTAGGAACCAGATGTTGAAGGCTACTGACTCCACGCACAACTGACTAGGAGTTGTTTTCGTACTTTGTTTGTCAGTGAAAAGTTGACTTTCACAGTGTTAACTGTTAAGTTACAAAAAAGTATCTGTTTTGTGGAATAAAGTGGACGTTATATTGAAGGCTTCGTTTTCGCGCCCAAGTTTAACTGTTAAGTTGGAAGTGAAACGATTTGGACTTCATTAACCGAAAGCTATAGGAGCTTACCCAGCAAGAGGGCACAAAATTAAGGTTTTTTATTTTCCTTTATGGTTTGAAATAAATGTTGGCTAATAGCGTGTGAAGTAAGAAACGATACTTGTCTATGCGAATAAAATTATAACAGAAATAGAAAGTACAAAGTTCGCTTCTCTACAGCCCAATGAAACGACTGATATTATGTGCATGTCACAATTTGTTGTTATATTACGATACATCAGTGGGGGTAAACCGGTTCAAAGATTCATAAAATTCATTGCTGTTTCTGAATTGACTGCAGAAGGCTTAAGGCGTACTTTAACAGCTGAATTAGAAGAGTTCTATATAAACCATAAATTTATAGCACAAACACGATGGCGTTGCAGTTATGAAAGAATGTCGGAGCGGAATATTAAGTCTTGATAAAAGAGACCTTAACTCACACCATTTGGGTATGCCCACTCTTCTACAATGCCACGAACCGCCAATGACATACACCAATTTCAAAAAGCTCTGAATACTACGCAGATGTGTACAAAACACTTTCTACATATGAAGTTATGGTTTATAAATGCAAAAGTTCATAACTTAGGAAAGATCAGAGCGGAATATGAAAATATATAAATAAATATGATAAGCATCAACGAACCAACTGTTTCTACCTGTATAAAAGTGAAAAACGGTGTGGTAGGTATGCTATAAAATAATGAATTATCTATGCCAGCATCTGGAAGGCTGTGTTTATGGTTGTAGGATGTACTAACAGTGAGACGTCTGTGCAATGTTCCCTTTGCACAGTTCGAATACGATTTAAAATGTTTAAGAGCGAAGGCAATCAATTTCAAAGGAAGGAGCGAAGGCAATCAATTTCAAAGGAAGGTGGACCTATCTCTCCAGTTTGCTTTCTAACGGACACGTTAGTAGCTGAAAATTTGCATATGAGACGTGTTTGTACACGGTGAGATCCAAGACCGAATCCCGAAAAAAAAGGCGCTGCTTGCAGGTTTGCATGCAGTTGAAGCCTTTTTTTTTTTTTTTTTTTTTTTTTGATTGATTTATTTATGGACGCTCTTTAACAGCTCAGGTCATCAGCGTCCCATTCAACTCAGGGCGTGAAACAGCCGACAAATTTTGCTCAGAGGCCTCTCAGGCTTGAGGTTCTTTTTCGTGCCGCAAATGTACGACACGGGACCCACGGCTTTACTTCCCTTCCGAAGGAAGCCCATACTGAGGAAGCCCGAAAAAATCCATCGGTCATAGCCGTGTGCGAACCCGCGTTCTTGGGTGTAGGAAGCAAGTATGGTAACCACTACACCACCAGGACCGACCCAGTTGAAGCTGATGTTACAGGAAGTTAGCGGAAATTCTTTCGAAAGTACCTAATCACTGCTGATGAAACTTAATTACATGATTTCGATCCTGAGAGTAAACAGCAAAGCTCTGTGTGGAAACCTTTATCGTTTTCATCTCATTTTTCGATACTCAAGGAATGGTTTGCCAGCATGTCGTACTTGCACACATAACTGTAACTGGAAAATATTACAGAGATGTTCTGAAAACTCTGCAAAAACTTACCACAAGTAAAAAGTCACATTTTCTGGATGTTGCAACACGATAAATCAGGACTGCACATCGCAAAGGTTGTTGCTGAATAGCTCTCAAAAATCAATGTAAAGTGTGTCCTTCAACCTTCTTATGGTCCTGATTTAGCCTCGTGTTACTCTTTTATTTTTACCCATATTGAAGAAGCACCTTCATGCGAAATCACTGCTGAAGGCTGCAGAGGCAATTCTGAAGGATCTGTCAAAAAAAAACTTTGTAGCAGGTCTTTGAAGACTGGCAAAAATTGCTGGGACAGGTGCATTGCATCCAGCGGAGACTACTTTGAGAAATGTATCAAAATTGAGAGGGCGAGTAAAAGTATATTGTTAAAATAAAATTATGATAATTCTTTATTGAATAGTACCAGCTTTCTAAACAAAGACCATGTTGAGGCTTTTCAGGAGTGGATAAGATGCTCATTTAGAATGTTATTCCTAATATCCAAATCATGGCAGCTTTGGATTTCCTTTATTTTATTCTTTGACAGCTTATTCTTGCCATTAATGCTTTTACCATCCTCAAACCTTTTCAGTTGCAAATGATTAGTTAATTATTTTCCACCCGAAAAATTGGTCAATATTTTCAGCATTAATAACTTTAACAATGTAAACATAGACCACTGTCTTTAGATTAATTATTAATGGTTTACCTGCTTAGTAAACATAATATTCTACCTTTTGCAACTTTGGTATCCAGGATATTACCAAAAAAAGTGATAAACTAAAGTCTATTCCTGTAAAAGAAGGGTGACACTATTGGCATTTAAATAATTTTAGATCATTTCCTAAGTTCCATTTTTAGAACTTATATTTTAATCATCACAGAACTAATTAAACCCAGAATTCCATTTTTAGAACTTATATTTTAATCATCCCAGAACTAATTAAACCCAGAATTGAAAAAGTCGAATTTTTCACCTTTTTCTTTAACGTTTCCCATTAAGTAGAGGGGAACATAAACTGTTTTGAAATGTTATATGCTAAGCAACGAGACGCTAAATAATAGCAAGGAAAGAAATGGCAAGAGCTAAAATAGGTCTGGAATGTATTTTCTGTAACATTGCAGTCTTAGAAGGCCCCGATAATTCAACTCTTCGCAGATTGCTTTCTGTAGAGGAAGGGTCGGAAATGATTACTTTGAAGGAAATTCCTAATGTTATGAGTAATTTTATATCAGTTAAATAGTTCATATAAGCATACAGAAGGTATTCATTGAGACTTTTCTCAAGACAGCATGAACAAAACTAAAGACATCTGTGATAAGTAGTAGATGGGGTCCCGACTACCCAAACCCACAAGCCTTGTGGCCCGCGACCCTTCTTGGGGCTAGAATAATTTCCACAATGTGGTTTGTATAAAATCTCCATTTATATGCCAATAACCAGTCCTCAGCTCTCCTATCGCTTTGCCTCTCTCTCTCTGTCCTTCTCTTTTCTGTTGTAATATTTATGTAGCTCTTCGATTCTTATTTCTTTGCCTTTTTTCTTTCTATCCTTCTTTCCCTTCACTTTTGCGCCCAGCATTTAATTTTCCGAGCCGGAAGCAAAAGAATTTGCATAGCTTTTCTTTTGAATGCTCGCTCTGGTGTGTGCTGGAATATTTTATTATTTTACAATATTTTTTCTTGTTGTGTTGCAGCAATAGCGATGATACATATATAGAACAGTTCTGAAAGGAATATCAGAAAAAGAAATTGTCAGACATAGCACATTAACAAAATACAAGTATTGGATTTTTCTCTTTTTGGGACTATTTGTATACATTATGTATAAATATATATTGCTCCAAAATGAAAGTAAATATTAACATCGTCTTCATTAACAGCTATTTGTTGTTCCACTTTTAATTGTCTTCCTTCTCCTTCACATTTGGTGTTGGTACTGGATATAGGAGTGGTTCATTAGAAGACCAAGTACTTCGACTTTTAGTATCTTTGGTGCGTCCCCTTCTCTTAATCACCTTTTAAAAAGGTGCATAAGTCCCTAGCGGACATTTGTGAAATGTCGTTTAAATACTGAAAAAATCTCTCTAAATACTTGATATCTTAAATACGCGAATTCTTCACAAAGAAAGCAGTTTTATCTGCCATATTGCAACCCCTGCAAGAAGGAGCCAGCCCATTCCCAATCATATACAGATGTCCTCTTAGTAGATAGAACCCGTTAAAAGTTCTACCAGAATGAGAAGATTTTTATATATACCCTTGCTAGGTCCTTTCAAATCATTTTAAAGTATTTACAGCCATCAATAGACTGCCTGTATTCCCTGTGTTTTCTGTTCATTCAATCCCTGACAACCTGCCTTAACAAACCAGATGATACATTCACCTCTGGTTAAACGGATTCTCAGCTCCCTTCTTTTCCAGACAATCTTCCTCTCATTGATCACTACCACTATGTCCTGGCACCCACATCAATTCAATATGATCGTGTCTTGTCAGTATCGTTAGGTTTTTCAAGGCATTCCTGGATCAGACTTGATATGATTAAGGAAGCTTCAAGCGCTTGGCTGTCTGACAGCATACGTGCTTATTCTTAAAACGCATCTCTCGGATGCTCTGTAAAATGACATTTTCTTCCGAAACTGAAATAAGTTTTTACAAAACCATATACAAGCTAAAAAATAAAATGTTATGTTCGAATATCTTTATGGTTGGTTGAGAACAATCACCGTTGCAAAAAGGGTAAAATTGCTGATAAATAAGGTAACAATTGTAAATTTGTTTATGAGATGTATAAATCTCTTTTACCAGTCTTATGTTCAATTATGATGTTAGAATACAATTCTGAATACTCCAGCTACGGCGTCAAAATTGGAGTTGGAGCGTCTGTGAGCAGATCCATTTTTAAGGCAGGGGAGTATCTGCTTTTTCCATTTACTCCTTTTAGGATAAATAACCATTAATGCTGTGTGAAATACATAGGTTGGTGTTGCTGTATCGGCTTTAACACTTGATGCTGAGTCCAGTACATCTTCCCTCGAAATGAATGAGCCATGGAGAAATCTGCAGACCTCTGGCAGAGTCTATCAAGGCCATTCTTGATGCTTCACTAATTTTATCTTCTTTTAAAACTTCCTACAACTATTTTATATTTCTTCTACTAATTTACTTTTGCATAGTGTTTTCATTTT
The DNA here is from genome assembly GCA_030762175.1 of Metallyticus violacea. Lineage (NCBI taxonomy): Eukaryota > Metazoa > Arthropoda > Insecta > Mantodea > Metallyticidae > Metallyticus > Metallyticus violacea. The sequence goes on from CM060831.1 coordinate 50,297,240, forward strand.
TGTGCTCTATGCTTTTCCCAGCGCAATAACCACCACAATCCTTTGACAAAAGCATTAACTTGTAAAAAATACTTGATTCTCTTCTGTCCGTGTTATTACCAAGTAATGAGGAAAGGAATAAAGGATACTGTCTCGATCACTTCTTTTCCATTGCCTCTTCTTCTCTTGTTTTAAGAATTAAGAATTTGTGCACTCTAGCGGGTTAATCGTCCATCATTGCAACTGTCTCCGATGGCAGGCTACCTCCAGGGGTGCCATTCCGGATTAGGTGAGTGGTCCTGCCCTGGACCAGCCTCATCTCAGGGTCCTCCCCCCAGGTACTCAATCGCCTTCAGTAAGGTCAAAGCTCATGAAATGGTCACTCACAGGGCCTGACCTGCACCAGGGGATATACTGCTATCCTATATGATAATCCAGTGCTGGGGAATTACGCCCTTACCCAGTCTCACGCGGGGACATCCATTAGACAAAGAACAGGGAGGTTTAAAAAACAGAAAAGGACAGAAAGGCGAAAGATAGAGGTTACCCAACACGCAAATCGTAGATATTTGTGAGTAGCTTGAGTGCATCGGGTTGAGACGCCCTTTATCCAAAAGATGGGCCCCTGAGGGATTTTAATATGTCATGCCTTGTCTCAGTGGAGAAAGAAAATATAAACAAAAAGTGCATACCGAAACTAGCAATAATGCTGTCAGAGAGCGAAATGTAGTAGTCAGTTTATCAAATATTGGTAAGAAAGAACAAATGTTTAAAATTTATATCTTGAAGTAATAAAGGGCCCTTTATAATCAGATTTTACCATTTGGATGTTTGAAGGAAAAGTTTTGGATCAATGGCATTGTATAAATCAAATATATTACTACTCTATAGCATTTTTAGCGCATTCAGAAGGAATATTGCGGTTGTACCCATGAAATGATTTTTTGAAAATGTTTTCAAATCTCCATCGATCCTATTTATTAAGCACCGAAAATGGCAATGAAAAAAACATATTATATATAAAATATATATACTCCTGAAAACCGAGTAGGGGTTAAAGCGAAATTTAAAAAACGCTCTAGCGGTTGCAACTTTTACTGTTTCGAAAGGAAACTCGGTGTATGCCATTAAAATAATTTTTTTTTTTTCAAAATCAGTGAAATCAATTAGGAGGAGGGTTACGTAAAACTCAAAATTTAAAAATCGCTCCAGCACCATTTATATATATATATTTCGCAACGAATCTCGGTATACCATTTAAGTAAAACAATAAAAATAGGTGCTGAAAATTACGGGAATTGGACTATTAGTGGTGGGGTATACTTGAAAACCGAAATTTAAAACGCGCTCGTGTTTATTTTCTCTCTATTGTTTTAAAATACAAGGAAAAATTTATTCAGTCTATAAACTGTGTTTATATCCATGCATTTGTTTTCTTTTATCTAATAAAAGTATTGTCTTGGAAACAGCAAATGTGTATTATTAATCTAATATGTGTTTGAGAACTATCAAGAGCGCTTTGTAATAAACTTCAGGAAACATTTGCGTTACATGTGTTTTGCTACAATAACATTTAAATTAAATTTCAAAGCCAATGAAAATCCATTGTTTATTGTGAATATTTTGTCAGTACATTGTAATTATTTTTAAATAGTAACAAAGTTTTGTTTTATTGAAATGTATGAACATTATTAAACACACTATGTAACTCAAAACCTTCTGCTATCTATTTCTCTCTATTAAAGTGAATGTAAAGATGACATCAAGGGCTCAGTTCATAAACATGGTTACATTTAAAAATGTTTAAAAATGCCCATACAGTATAGCTTTGTCTATCAGTAGCCACATATTCCGTTTAATTAATAGTATACCATTTCATCTCAATAATAATAATAATAATAATAATAATAATAATAATAATAATAATAATAATAGTGGTGTTTCTCTTTTGTGATACTTTAGATTTCAAGAATTCTATTGTTCCCCCTGATACCACACAGTAATACCATATCTTTTTTCATTTCATTAATTAATAAGGCCATAATTTATATGTTATGTTCTTTTTCAAAGTTACTCTACTAGATGAGTAATCCGCTTAGTTTTCGCAGCTCCTGCGTGATGGATTTTTTGTTTGAATTAATTCTGTTCTGAAACATGCAATTTTTATATGATTTTCATTGTGTAGGTTATTTTGTATTTTCGTGATTTACCATATTGTTTCAAAGACTCCAACAGTTAAAGGCTTATATCTACAACCATCCATCCTACGCTTTTATTCCAATCGTATGGTATTGAGACAGTATTTATGAGTTGCCACCTCCAAATTTAATTTTATGTAACTTTCTTATTATAGTCATAAGTGTAATGAATATTGAATTATTGTGTGTAAAATGTTATTTTCTTGTTGGAGTACAGAAAGCTACTCCAGCCATAAAATCTGACCTGGAAATGTTGAGCTCAAAGTTTATTAAGTCCTACGTGAGACAGCTCGCGGTTCATAATTTTCCAGTAAAGTCGTGTAGCCAGTGCAACAATTGTGGTATATGGTTGCACTAAAGACGCTGACTAGTATGTGTGTTTCATTAGCGCTATGGCAGTGTGTGCAGTGATGCCATGGTTAAGAGCATAGGCTCGCCTCCCGGCATGGAGTACTTTTTTTAATAAACCTTTATAACACATTCTAACAAATAAGTTTCGTAATATTCTTTCCCATACACAGAAAACTTTAATGTTATAATATATCTTTCAGTATTTGTCCTATCTAAATGCAATATGCTGCACATGCATTCTCTGCTCATGCACGAAGACAAAAGATGACTTATGGGCACATATTCAAGTACCCTGGGATGTTGTAGCCTCTCGCCCACCTACAGTAGAAATATGCCCCGAAGATTGGGGGCAGTTATAGGATTCATACACGATATGTATATTTCTCTGTGTTTTCATTTTAGAAGATAAATGTTTTTATTTAGTAAAGAATACGTTAGTTTGTGACTATATTTTGTGTGTGCATAGGTAATGCCATAAAATTTAAATTAAATGTTAAAATATAATTTTATATTAAGGCAACATTATATTCACGTATGAGCTTATAAAACTAATAATAAAAAATAAAACAAAATGTTGTGTGGGGTTTGAGCCCAGGAACTTACGCAGAAGACCAATGCCTTCTAAACAGCTCAGCCACCGCTACTCTACCATAATGTTCTATTTCCAGAGGCTTATGATTCTGACCATTACGTTTACAGACAAAACGCGCACTGCAGTATGCCAGTCGTTGAATGCGCTTTGTGCATACAGCGTTTACGAATGTATGTGAAGTTCTCCGATGGACGATCTGGGGATAACTCTTATATTTTCTTTTCTTTTCTTTTCTTTTTTTTTCCCTTTTTGGTTTCTTTTTTTTTTCCTTCCTTCCTTCCTTCCTTCCTTCCTTCCTTCTTCTTCTTCTTCTTCTTCTTCTTCTTCTTCTTTTTTTTTTTTTTGCGTGTGTGTCGGTGTACCCCTACCATTATAAAATGTTTTTACCATGATGATACGATAATCAAAATAGCCCATAATGGATTCTTACGGTATGCGTGCTAGTAAAGATTGACTAGAAACACAGATAAGCAAGACGTAATAAATATCTTTATTGCAAAATAGTAAATATTTTATTTGTATTTCCACATTTACAGTAACAATTCTGTTGGTAACCATTGAAAATAGAATTTGTTACATTTGAATATGTTATTCCTGAACCATTGCTGAACTCTGCTGCATTAAGTTCAGGCTTTTCTGTAGCTAATCTTGCTGCGTAATAGAATCACTGCTGAACTTCGCCTAAATCAATGTACCGTATAAACTCATTGATTTAGTAACTTCAGAAACTTTGTGAAACTTTCCACAGGTGACGTGTACATTTGTCACCGAGGAAATAAAAGTTTAAAAATATTTCTCTTTCATTGATTTTTGGACTCTCACAGCACACCTCTATCAGGAACTGTTGAAATCCGTACGTCACATGTAATTATTCTTTGTATCACCAATAGGTACAATGAGAATACGACTTTTAGCCTTAACATCATCAATGCACAATTTTTGTTGCTTGTCTTGTCTATATACCCCAAAAATACCAAATTCTTTTAAAATAAAGTTTGCAACTTGTGATTCTGGAGAGTATGTTTGATTTCTTCGCCTAATGTACCATAGAATGCGTTTTAAGAAATCAACAACCACAAAGAACAATGAATACAAAAAATCTTATGTTGAAAAGATAAGCAATACTCATCAAATAAATTTAAAACTACTTACCAAGTTAATACCAGATAAAAGTTTAAATTATTATCAAGCTGGACACATAAGTCCATATGACTGCTTTTTATTGTAGTAATTCTTTTCCTTTCGTTAAGCAGAAATTGTTCTATGCCTTTCCATGTAACGCTTGAATTTTGCGAAATCGACATAACTTTAGTTGCTTAGTCATTATTCCAGTTAATAAACAAATGCAGATTGTCGTTAGAAACGATTGCTATGAAGACAAAACACCAGCTTTTTAATACGTAAAATAGAACGCTGTGACAATATGGTGATTGTCATTGTCATTGTATAAATAGCTATTAATATAAATTGCGTAATAAATATTACATATTTATGATCTATGTGGGCATTTTATTCACAATCTATGAAATTTCTAATCATGTTTTGCATCCATTGCACATATATTTTACACCAAACATATTATTTACAACAGTGCTGAATAACCAAATTAAGTTTTTAACATTTTCTTTATTAATGCTATTTTTATCAATACAGGACATGACTTTTTATTTAGTTAATTTTTATATTTTAATTTTTCTCTTAAGTATTTATAATTCATTGCTAACTAGTTACACAAAATAATTAAGAAAACATCATGCTATCAACTATTTATTTTTGGTCAGTTTTTTGTATACTTATGTACCCACAAAGATAATAGAACTAAATTACAGTTTTCCATTAACAACGTCACATCGCAAAATCGTGGTAGTGCATCTAGCTGCTGGTATAAATATTGCGTTTATCAGGCATTCCAACACTTCTAAATACCGAAAGAAGAAATTGATTTCTTCCTAACTTGAATCTCTTGCTTGAAAGCATTGTTTTTCTTTTAGTCCCTTGCTCTTACTTAAACCTAGTTGTAATCTCGTGTTTTCCGCCGCGCGAGGAGAGGCAAAAGCTGTAAAGGCTCCTTTAAAGGCGATGGAGCTAAAGAGATGTTGCGTTTTCCAGCTTCGCTAGAAACTTGCCCCGGGATAACCCATTCCATTATCGGAAAACGATATGGGTCCATAATTTAGCATTCATGTAATTTGGGACCATGTCGGGCATCGCTAAGTGGCATAGAAATGTTGGGGTGGAAATGTAAATCAGTAGAGCTTCGCCCACCCACCACATACACAGGTGTGCTTCGCGCTGTTTTGCGCATGATTAGAAGATCAAATAAAGCATAATGACTCACTTGACGTTCTAGAGTTAGAAGACTCTTCTTTAATCCAACCGTTCCACATTCTCAGCAGCCCGCGCCGTAAATGTGATTTCTGTTTATTCTGCTTAGAATTAAGGCAGTTTCTTGCTTGATCAGCAACGCTCATTTTCGATCCATTGGTGGAATTGACATTTTATGTGTTTCTACACATGCAACACCGGAGGAGGGCGGTTACAGCTCTTGATGTTATGTAGAAAGTGCTGAAAGGAAAGTATAAACATCATTTATTACCTTAAACCAGATATGTATATATATTTTCAAAAATTAGGCAAAACCAATATTAATAAGAAAATGTCGATTAAACACAAAGTTTAATAGGATAATTCTCTAATTTTGTATTTATAAAAGCTAATAAAATATTGATTACGTTATATTTTGCTTTCTCTGATGGTATATGAAAATGAATTGGGAAAGGAATTTGGGAGGAAGTGCTCTAGGACTAAGTTTGCGGTACATTATTGTGATTTGTTAATAACGATAGAAAGAAAGCCTTGGAAAATCACAAACATTCCGTTCTCGAGTTCGTTCCTTAGTGACTATACTGGAAACTTCATATCGTTCTGCATGAAACAGTAAAATCTCCGATGTGAACTTTAAAAAAGTAGCTGCAAATAACTTTGCAGTTTTATCTTAAATGCATACATAGCTCTGAAGAATGCAATATTTAGGGCAATGAAGGGAAGATGAAAACTCAAACCTTAACAGTGAATTCCATGTCGATTCTATGAATGTTTCTTACTTACTCGAAGTACATATTATAGAAAATAAATTACGATTGAGCACAAATAAAGACATCATATTAATAACACTCATAATGAACGTCTTAGTATAATGCACAATTTAAGTGAAGCAGTAGCAGTTCATGATGAACATAATATAAAATAATACATATAAATAATATAAAATATACAATTCATACAGAGATGGAGAAATTTCCGTTACTTTAACCCTATCATAATGTACAGAGACTTGCATGGTGTCTAGCAATGGCTTAAATTACGGTAACTTCAGTAAAACGTGTTTCCTGAACCAAAATTTAAGTCTCAAAACTTCAGTTCATCAACAAAGAAGTGTTTTCAGTTTGAGTGAAAGTTAAGGGCTCTTGGGCCATTAATCTGTTGTGTAACATGACATCTCGTCGTGTGGGTCAACTGTTCGCAGCAATTCTGGTCACTATTGTTTGGATGGAACTAAAATACCATTCAAGCAGTTGATGTTTTAAATCAGCTTTCAATTTAATTTATCCTAATTTTATGTAAATCATGACACCTCAGGCGGTATCAACTTTTCTCTACTTAAAAAAGAATTGAAATGTTTTGAGGTACAAGAATGGAATCTGCATCGTCAGTACTCAAACTTAGGTTCATCATAATAAGATGAAGTAATATCGAGTGAGATGCCAATGCAGGAGAGTGGGCAACGTTCTTATTTCTATTTGTGGTTTGATGTATTTATAGCACGAAAAGCGAAAGGCATTTAATCGTAGTAATTGTTGAGCTCATTGTAAATGCTCGCCAGTTTTTCTTCCTTATTATTTTCTAGTCATTTTTTTTTTTTTAATCTGTTGAAGGAGGTAAAGGCAAGTGTATTTTCTTGCGAGAATAAATTCTTCAAACCTTTTTGCATTAAGTAAGAGTTGAAATTGCGTATTTTATTATAACCTTCGTCTACTTTTACAATGTCGTATGATCGTCTCACGTTTGAAAATTGGTTATTTTCCGTGTAAGATGACCAACTTCTTCAAAAACATGTTTTTAAATTATTTTCAAAAATTTTCAGTAAATTTTATATACCTTTCATTGCGTATTTTATTTACTATTTCATTGTTATTATTGCTATTTTTGTAGCTCTGGTATCTATTCCGTCTAGTATAACAATGTACGTTAATTATGCACATATTTTTAAATGTCGACAAAATACGAAAGAAAACCAGATAATGGCGCTGGAAATTGGGATGAAGATTGCCTGAAAATATCATTAAATTTATTTAAGCGAGCTTAAGAGCGCAGTGCACCACATGAAAGTAAACTTTTACATTTACAGGCTTATGTCATAGATATTTTTATTTTATGACTCTCATATTCTGTCAGCATCTAAAAGGAGTGTCATTCCAAGAAAGACTCTGGGAAAATTTTGTTCCTCAGTCAATGAAAAAGTATCGTCGTGTTTATAGATGCTGATTTTAAGTATGATCCTGTAGGCATTACATCCTTAAATTTCTGTTTTTGGATTTTTCCCTTCATGATTAAAACTGGAGGAACAGGAAAAAATCCTTTCACAAGTTTCGCCTTTCTCTGATCAAGTCACTACTGAAACAACTTTAGACATCTTTTAGATACGGTTTTGTTTTTTGATCGGTTCTGATGGTGTATCGTACTTGCCTTCTAAACCCAATATCGCGGGTTTAAACCCGGCCAGGATTGATGGATTTTTTCTGGCATAAAATTCCTAAGTATGGCTTCCTTCGGAAGGAAAGTAAAGCCGTGGGTCCCGTGTCGTGCATTTACGGCACGATAAAGAACCTCAAGCCTGAAAGAAGAGACCAATGAGCGAGATTTGTCGGCCTTTTCACGCCCTGAGTGAATATTTATTAAATGTATGTTTCAAGCAGTTTTGCGGCAAAGTTGTGGGCGAGGCTACAAACACTATGTTTTATAAATGAAGACTGCCAATGCAAGCAAAAAGACTAACGAGAGGGAGGGGTAGTTTGAGCAGGGAAAAGTAACACATTAAGAAAATGCAAAAGCACGACTTTTCTTTAACAAGAGCGATGAAAAATATGCATAATTAACCTACATTGTTACCGGAATAATTTTTAGTTATTTATTTATTTTATTCTAAGCGGTGAAAGTTTACAGTATTTTGTCATTCTATTTATTTATTTCTTTGGTGAAACCAGAAGAGCATTTTAGCTGCCCCTTTATTACAGCTGTTTATTATTCTCCCAATAAGCTCTCTATCACTATGCGCGGTAAGCCTCTTTCAGTGCACCTCTTATATCAGAGGAAGGAAAAATTACTAGTAACAATATAAGCAATTAATGACAATAAATAATAAAGTTAAACAATAGTTACTGACACATGTAAGAACGCTAAACAAAACAATCCACAAGCAAATGCTACTAATGAGCCTTCCTGATGTTCGCTGTTAGGAATACGCAACAAACTTACGTGCAGGAAACTGTAAAGTAGTGGTCTGAGAACATCATGAAACGACTTTGTTTTTCACTTAAGTGCACAGTAATCCTCCTATTTTATACTATCATTGACTGGCATCGGGAAGTTATGGATTTATTGTCAGTGGCAAAGCCATAATCGAAGAATGAACGTTTTATTGTAAACACGCTTTTCTCAGTGAACTCTAGTTATATGATTGTATTCAATTGATAATGATCAATATAAAATTAATACAGTTGTCTGTGTAATTAAGAATTACAATACGTCTCTCAGACAATAATCTCTGTATATAGTTATTCCCCAAATTTGCTTTTGAAATTTAACTGTGTTGTGCTGTATAAGGAATATCACATTTAATCGCTGGCATGTGCATATGAGCACATTCGACAGTTGGTTGTCGCGAAAGAACATTTAACGCCTATAGTAACTAAAATACTATTTTCATGATTTATTGTAACACCTATGAAGACTCATGATCAACTATACTATTTTCTAAAATAGTCTAAAAGCTCTACTTTTTCATATTCTGTGTCCCTTTATCTAAATTTGCTTTACATGTCTCCCTCTTCCGTTAAGCTAAATGCACTTTAGTAGTTACCTCAAATCATTTTGTCTGTAGCACTTTTCTTGCGTGGCAGTTAATCTGCTTCCTACTGGCCTGATTTTTTAATTCCTACTTAAGACGAATTGGCAATTTTTGAGAGGAGGGGAGTTTCACCATTACAGCAGTGAACCTGTGTTCTCACGTTATCATAATTTATTTCGATTCATTGTCTCGAATTATTTACGTTTGTTAACATTATATGAGCTCAGCGATCAGCAATCATTCCGTTAACCAGTGTATTGAACAAAAATCTAGTTAATAAACGTTAGGCAAGCAGAATAAATTCAATTTTGCAATTGCTCAAAACAGCGCTGTAACCAAAAGGACCTGGTAACTTCTGCATGAGCAATGGGCGTTTAAATATGTAAATGTCCATGAATCCTTATCACCAAACTTGACGCGTTTATACTGCTGAGGCTTCACAGGCGATAAACACTGATTATGCATGAAACAAAATAATCCCATTTACTGTGGTGTTCCTGTCCTTGAAGTCAATGAAGAGTACTCCTTCACAGTCCCAAAAGATTGTGTCCACGATCTTTTTGGTTGACTGAGTGACCTTGGCCTTTAGAGGCGGTGCCCTCTCTCGTTGCCACGCTAGAGATCCAAAATGCCTGGCAAAAGATGGCTCGTTGCTGCTTTTGGACTGAGGAAACAGATGTAGGCACTAACCTTATTCATGTTTAAATGTTTATGAATAATTCGAAGGACTGTCATTTTAGAAAGGCTCAACCTTGGTGCTATTTCTGTAACGTTGAGCCGTCGGCCTTCCATAATTTCTTCTTCAACAAGAGCGATGTTTTCAGGAGTGAGCACCTCCAAAGGCAGACCTGCACGCTCTTCGTTTTCAATGCTTTCTCTGCCCATTCGAAAAAGTTTGCCCTATTCTTTACGGTAGAATATGAGGGGGGTGTTTCCCCATATACACCTTCCAATCGCTGTTTAAATTTAATTAGAGTAAATACTAACAGCTCGAACCCGCATTTTGAACATTGCCTTCTTTATGCAACTATAGCTGAACGACTAAATACAGTCAGTGGAAGTTACAGCTGCAAGTATTTACTTAACGGATAAGGATTTTGTGAAGGCGAATCGGAAAAGTTATGGACCTACCCTCATATTTTATAGACATATTATCATTTTCAAATCACAATTCATCTTCGTGGCTGCATAGAAAACCAAAATGTAGGATGCTCTTCAAAAACTAACTCGTGACAAATGGGTATTTACTTTTAGCAACTTATTATGAAAACGATGTGCATCAGAGAATGTTTAACTTGGGTAAATTGTTTCTCACACAAAACCAAAAATAAAATAACACAAATAACAGGCTACGAATTTGCTATTGTTTTTATGATATTTTATAGGTGCCGATCATGGTGCTTAACATAAACTGATATAAATATAGCCCAAGATATTCTGATACTTACAAAGTTACTAGGTCCCATTATGAGACCAATTCTATATATGAACTGAAGAAAAACCCCATCTGAAAGATAAGAAGCAAATTCAGTGTTTAAAATACAGAAGCGTCACTGCAAATAGACCTTGGCAGTTATAATGTGAGAACTATAAATTTGAAAATTAAAGAAAAAAAAACGTTAAGAAGTCGTTTGTCGAACACTTTCAAATGCGTAGCATGGAGCTAAGTAGTTAAGAGCTGTAAGAAGTGCAACTATCTTTTAATAAAAGTTTCAAAAAGAATTGAGCAGAAGCTAAATCGTGATTATAAGGTAAAGCCTTTAAACTGCAGTATGCGTGTACGTTTAAATATTATTAATTATTTCGTTAAATAAATTTTAATTCCATGCTTTTATTCGCTTAACATGCAAGTCTCATTAGAGCTATTCTTAATCAAGCTGGAAACTTTTACCCACAATGAAATTTTCTAAGATTTTCTGGTATTAGCTTAAGGGAGTAATATACGGCTGTTCTGCTTAGAGGTATCAAGAAATAAGTGCTTACCATTTTAAAAAAAATAAGATATTTTTAAGATTTGCGTCTTACAACATGCAGAAACTCTCCAAGTTTGTATAACTACAAGAACAGTGTGTGAAAGATGTGTGCGTGCGTGCGTGACTGCTCATGCACATGCGCCAAGACAAGCCTGGCGCTACGTATTCCGTAGAACAACAGACACGCTACAGTAAACATGTGGACACCACAACAAGAACTTCCGTGCGTGCTGCGGTCTGTTGAGCGTCTACGACCCCTCTGTTCACCGTGAGTGCTACCAGTGGAAACTAGAGGTCTTTGAGGCAATTGCAGACCCATTCATCGAATTGTATCCTAGACTTCCAGAGTTTCTACATCAAGCTACGTAAAAAGGTACATAAGTGAACCATTATTTATTCTTCAAATTATCATTTGTTTCTCGATACCTGTAAGTGGATACCTCTGTACTTGTTGGCTGTTGCTGTGTAACATATAAGTAGAATGTTCATAAACTAATTAAAATATTAATAGCAGGAACTTTTAGATATACGACAGAAAAAATTAACGAAAGTCATAATATTTTGATGCCGGACGAAATTTCGAAATAAGGTGTGAGAACAAAGAGATGTCAAACCTGAAAGGAATAGGAGGCAAATAAATGAAACATTATTTAAAGATATAATTCTCATAGCCATCGGGGTGTTGCGACTCGCGCTTCGCAGGTGCAACAAATGTTGACGGCCAAGAAATTTACTCGGAGTCAATCGCAGCAGTTTCATTTGCACTAGCAGTAAGCTGTAGCTGCTCTGTTGAATTTCACCGTGAAGCTCGAATTAGCAGCTTATGCTTTAAAAAGCTGAGTTCAAATAGTAGCTGTGTTTATTACAGTGCATCCAACAACATTTTAATAATATAATAATATTTTAATTTACTCGTATTTTAATGTTCATTATGAGTAAGTAATTATGAACAGTTTCATTAAATAATAGTTGCAGATCACCATCGCTGCGCGCAGTGCAAATTAGCTACTTATACTAGTTTCGTTCGGTTATTTTTGTTTTTCCCCACTATTACGGAATGCAAATAGCCTATCTATGCTCAGAATGAGCTATTATATTATTTCTTTACTGGCAAGTATTGAATTCACCCAGACGTGTTTTCATTACTAAGGCACAAGAGAGGTACATGCCTTGCGTAACTATCGCCAAGTTGATCGTCTACTCCTGTGTTAGCCGGCTGTCAGTGTTAATGAAAATGTTCCCTACCGCTTCTATTGCACTTCGCACGTCCTCTAATCTGCGGCCTCTAGTAATTTGCTGTGCAGCTATTCTCTACGTTATGTTGCTCATCTAGCGGTGGCGCACTCCTCCTAGGGATCTTGGTGGTGTTAAAGATCGTTCAGATCCTTCTTGACAACAAGAAAACATTCCCATACTCTTCGCTTATATGATTGCCAGGCAAGAACAATTTTAATGAATAACAAGTAATCAAACTTCATTTAGTAACAATATTACTTTTGTAGCACAATAGCATTTGACACAATGCTATTATCATCATTAAAATGTATCATTACCGGGCCATTTTGCATTTAAATTAAACTTATAACCAAAACTTTCATTGACTCTACTGTCAGTGTTATCAAAGGATTGAAGTGTCTAGAGAGGCAGAAATACCGAACGTTAAAATGGGAGGAGGTAGGAGTGGTGTGAAAATTGTGGTACAGACTTTTTTGCTTACCAGCAATGGATTAAGTTCTGCTTATTTGAAAATACCTGTCTTTAGTAATATTATCTGAACGCTGCTCTATTTCTAAGATTTCTCTCCCAGGCAGGATGAACCTAAGCGACATGTGCGCCTTAATTAGTCAGCGATTCAAAATTGCCGTGAAATAAAATTTGGGAAGAAAAAAAAAACAGAAATAATAGCAAAATCAACCGAACATTTTAATCTGGCTAGGAGAGAATCCTTAGAAATAAAGTAACATTCAGATAATATAAACAAAGATAGAGGTTCTCTCAACACTCCTACCACCTCCCACTTCAGATCTTGCGCACTATAAGTTTGTAATTGCAGCTCATTATTACAGGAAAGCGAAAGCTGTTCAATAAGCGCTCAGCCTTCTTCTGCAGCAGTTATCTTTTCTAAGAAAACATTATTGATGTGTTTCAGCGAGAAAAGTATGCGCGTCATAAAAGGTAGCCAAATGCAATATGTAGCTTAGTTTGCATGAAGTTCCGGTCGTCATGACAGGTAGTGGAGAAGCCATCTCCGGCTGTGTGATATGAGCCGAGTGCAGACATATCGTGCGTTCGGTCTACCTCTGACTTTCTGTACCCTTTCAGTACACTGATGATGCTGATCGTAGATTCAATGAAAAATTAAGTTTTGAATTTAATCTCAACCAATAACCATGACAAAATAGTCTGGTAATGATCAGTTTTAATAAACAACGGCGACATGAAAGCCTAAAAATTTGTATAATATTAGAGTATCATCTAAAAGAGAAACATAAAAAGAAGATGGATAGAATCATAGTTAGAACTGATCAAGACTGAGGTTTCTTAGTTAAAGTCTAGCTCGGAAGCCGTCATGTTACAGGTAATTATTCTAGTAGCAGACTTCCTATATTAACCATTGACATTCGTTACCTATGTTTTCTTTAAAGGTACTTGCTTTAAGGGGAGTATGAAAGGGCTATTGTTGTAATGTTAAATTTACCAACTTTAGTTCCATTTTTTCAAGGACGATTAAAGCTAATGGAATGAAACTTTTACAGCACACAGAAGCACACATTTGCTGGTCTGTTTGTACTATCATACCATGACTCTGAACCAAATGATAAATTATTTTCAAGTTTTGCTTTTTTTCTGTTTTTTCCCCAGCATTTTTTTTTTTATTTACATTGTCACATTTTGTTCTAGCTCACCGTAACAGGTCACATCATAATAATATCATGAATAAGTGGTAAACATTTCAAAGTGATAGCTTATTCAAATCCTAAATATTGGGAAATTTATGAAAAAATGTAGTTTGCAATAATTGCAGACAAACAATATTTTTACAGAAAAACGAACTTTTGAGGGAAACACCAACTCCAATATAAAACAAGAAAGAATGATGTCATGGAAACAAACACCATCAATTTATGAAATACAATTTTTTCTATCTTTCAAGACAAACCACAGTTTTCCAGAGCAAATAGTTCCATGCTCGCGGGAAAATAAAATAGCTTCTGCAGTGACATAATTAAATTTTTATAACAATATTTATTATCTAGGAACATTAATGAAAAGCATATCAAAATAAACACAAAAATCAAAATATTGAAATGAATATATATATGATTTTGGACTCCCCTTCCATTTATTACTCCCCATAATACAAAAAATCCTTTAATGTCCACCTTAGGCCTTTTGCAATCCTTTACTTTGAAGAAAAAGTAAATGCACAATCGGGGTTTTTTTTTCGAACACTTATGTCAGTTCTTTGTGAAAGAAGTGCATAATATGTATGACGATATTATCAACCAAATTTAGAACAGATTATTTAATTTTTTCCAAATGTCTTACACTGTATAGCAAGGCAATTCTATCCTACTCAATTTTCTGGTTACAATTAAGTCACTCTTACGCGTTTGTTGCGAAACATGCAAAATAACAAATAAATTTTAATATACTATTGTACGACCTTGAGAAATACATCGTTTCCTAAATACTGCGGTTTTGCATGAAATGTTGTAGGAAGCGCCATCCTCAGCTTAAGCAAGTTCTTCTTTAGTGCGAAGTGCGTATAGTTCAACATCGCTCGGGATCGACAAAAATTGAAGTTCCCCTCTGGTGATTCCCAAACCAAGAAAATGAAAGCACTAGAAGAGGCTTCGGGTTCTTTGTAGATTTAACTGATCATCCTTCTTGCTAACGCTTTGATCCTTCTCCGGGAGTTATTTAAAGAGAAGTAGGTCATAACCCCCCCAAAAGCCGCACATAAAGCATTTCTTATTACTTAATTTTCTCTATTTTAGGTCATGGGAATATTGTGTGCTTGTCTGTCATAAATAAAATGAGCAATCCAAGGCCATTTATCATCAAGTTCCGAAGGTTATGGGTTCTAATCTTGTATTAGGCTTGGATATAGTTTAGCGCGATATTAGTGAGATCCAATGTTATTTGCCTTGGACATTGAAATCCAAATTGAAGAAGAGGTGCGAAACTGCTAGCCCGTTGGCAAAGTACAATTTTCAGTTTAAAGAAGGCAGAAACTAAACATGAGACGGGTGTTCTGTTCTTGTATTGGGTGATCAAATTTGTTCCGACGATATCTTCAGCTAGTTTGAATGAATGACATAATTGCTGGTCAGCGCATCTTGTCATGAATGGTATCGGCTTCTGTACTATACTTGAATGTATTTTAAAACTGCTACAATTGAAGTCCCTTACTACTAGTGTACCTAACTAATTTGATATTAGGTGGTTAGGAGAGAGGGAAATTAGGGAAGGGGAGAGTAAAGGGAAGGGATTCAGGAATAAGAGTTCTATTCATGGTTGTGTGTGTGTATATATATATATATATTATAATTACTCATAGAATGTGCGTAATTTAGGTATATCGATGGTTTTTTTTTTTTTTTTTTTTTTAACTTGTATAGAAGAACTCAACGAGTTCGAAATATAGCGATTTCAAGTGTGACTTTATCTTAAATGTTTTATCCTTTTAAAGTTTCTATAATTACTGTTAATTTATATATATATATATCATGTAGGTCTGTATGGTGTATATTTTGATTATTACAACGACGGTGTTAGCATGTACGGCCGTAAGGTCATGCGCCAGTTACACTTACTTGTGTGTACTTTAAAACTGCTACAATAAAAGTCCTTTACTTCTAGTGTACCTAACTAATTTGATATAAGGTGCTTGGGAATTCCGATGCTTAATCTTAAAGTACTACAGTGAAGTTCTTATTAATATGGTTTATTTACGGACGCTGTTTATCATCTCAGATCATCAGCGTCCCATTCAATTCAGGGTGTGAAACGGACGATAAATTTTGCTTATATGCCTCTTCTTTCAGGCTTGAGATTCTTTTATATGCCGTAAATCTACGGCCATACTTAGGATTTTTACGCCCAAAAAAAAACTCAATTGATTCTGGCCGGATTGAATCCGCGAACTTGGATTTAGAAGCAAGTATGGTTACCATTAGACCAGTAGCCCAAGATATACAAAACATGGATGTACATTGCACTGTAACATATGAAAGCCGATGGCAGTCACAGCTAAGCAACAAGGATATCTAGCTGTCTATGCCTCATTTATTATCTAAAATATGGGATCGATAGGGTTCGTTTCAATGGTTTATTGCCTATAATATATATATAATATGTGACGATATGGTTAGTTAACTCAAGCACATGATGGCCATTTATAGCCAATGTTTATTTTTAAGCTCTAGTAACTGTAGAAAATAGCTACATTATGAGAGGCGGCAAAATTCCATGTTGCGAATTTTTGAATACGATATACCGTTACGAGGGTTTTAATCTATTGTGTGGAAGCGTAACGAACAAAACTGTCGGACCGCATCCCATCATTTCTGTATGTGACGGAAGCGGCTCGATGTCGGGTTTCAGTTCATTGCGTCGCATGAAACTGTGATGCGTGCATAATCAGGCATCTTCGTACTGCCAGGTCGTTAGTTAGTTGGTTTATTTATAGACGCTCTTTAACATCTCAGTCATCAACGTCCCATTCAATTGAGGGTGTGAAACAGTTGATAAAGTTTGTTCAGAGGCCTCTCCTTGGTTCTTTTACGGGATCCACGGCTTTACTTCCCTTCCGAAGGAAGCGATATTTTACGCCCGAATAAAATCCATCACCCCGCGATCTTGGGTCTACGGGGCAAGTACGGTTATCACAGACCACCAGGACCGACACTGCCAGGCAGATTCCATTCTAGCATTTTGGACAATTTCAGGTGCTCCATGGTGGACTAGGTTGTTCCGTAAAAGAGGTGCTATTCCCTTTTACACGTTTATTTAACACTGCATATGACACAGGAATGTAGCATATTACAGTGTATGGCTTAATAACATGTACAGTATCGTTGCCATCGTTCAGCACCAGTTATAGGCTAACCGATGCTGAAAACTTGAACCTGGAAGTTTCTCTGTTCCTCCCACAAACTCTGCTATATATACAAATATTCGTGATTCTTCTCCCTTTACTTTATCTTTCTAATTCCTCAGACCATGGCAGTCACTTATAGCTGACCCAGCCTAGCAAATTAGATGTACTTTTTTTTCAAGAATTCGTTCATACTACTTGCATTAACTGTTAATCTGCACTTACCAAATAAAGATTATTATCTAACCAAATTTCATCTATTTAGAAAATGTTTCATTCATTTTGTCCCATATGTTTTATCGTTACCAAGTAATCAAGCCATGGTGTGAGGGCGTTCTAGGAGACTTGTTTTATTTCGCTATTTCTTCCACTCAAACCATAACTCTAAAAATCTTTTTTTTTCCCCCTCTTAGATACTACAGGAAGCTACTTATTAAGTGCAGTAATACTTTTCAAGAACATCAAAATCTCGTATAATATTGTGT
This sequence comes from Metallyticus violacea, assembly GCA_030762175.1. Classification (NCBI taxonomy): domain Eukaryota; kingdom Metazoa; phylum Arthropoda; class Insecta; order Mantodea; family Metallyticidae; genus Metallyticus; species Metallyticus violacea. Next base: position 50,315,048 of record CM060831.1, read on the forward strand.
ATAACATGTGTGTCAAAATTATTATTATTATTATTATTATTATTATTATTATTATTATTATTATTATTTTAGAATATTATTATCACTAACACCTACTTATTTCAACTACTTGCGGTTTCAGAACTCCCTGCATAAACATCCGCTCTTCTTGCCTGACTTGGTGGGAGTTTACCTTAGCTTCTTCAGTGCAACATTCATTAACTTTCTTAATGATCTCCCCATCCTCAGAGTGAATCACTTATGTCTTCTTACGCTCTATATGAAAATACGAGTCCATGTTTTCATCGTGCAGTTCCCAATGGCATCTGCAGCTATAGCAGAGAAGTAAATGAGTCATAGCATACCCTACCTTACCCCACTTCCCCATCCGGCGGGGATCACGAGCTGGTGGACAAACAGTACCTTGGTTCGAATCCTCGTTATGCTCGAATTTTTATTTGTTACTTTTTGCTAGACAATTAATCTTTAATATACGGTAATAATATATATTTTAATGGTGAATATATATTTAAATTTTAAGGCACTTGTGCTCAAATGCAAAAATGCAAATTAATCATCTTCGCTTTCAAAATAAATGTCACATTAATAAATTTTCTAAAGTGCAAAACTAAAATGAAAATATAAATGATAATTTTCATTTTAAAATAATAATTAATTTGCTATTTGTTATTAAATGAAATATAATTAATTTTTATGCGAGTATAAATATCTTCAAGCACAAATAAGCCTTTCAATTGGAAGGTATATAATACGCGCGCTAAATATTTTTATTTTAAAAAAATAACAAATAAAACAATTCACGCTTGATTAGAATTCGCGCTTCAGTAGCTCTCATTACTACACCTCTGCTTTTAACTGCTTTTAACAATCAGCATTGTTTGCAATGGAGATCTTGGTGTGACTGGTGATGACAGAATGAGGCTAAAGGCTGTAACACCCGCGTACAGACATGTGAATCGAACGCAGATCCCCACAGAACTTAATACAAATTAACGCTTCTCTTTTTGCTTCTTCTTCTTCTTTTTCAGGATGTACACAAGTTGTAAGAGGAGACAATTTTTCCAATGTTAAGAAATAATCAAAGGAGAAAGGAGTTTAGTTAAAGACTTATACCAGCAATCTATTCCGTAACTGTAGTTCCCTGTTAAGAAATTCCGTCTGAACCACAGGACATGCATTTTATAACGCTTTCTGTGTGTTTTTTCGTTTGAGTACTGCTTTTATGAACATTTTATCGTATAATATATTATTTACATTGTTTTCCTTTGCTTTTATTAAAGTTTTTAGCATCCATGTTACATTACATTACTAATTTACTGATAAATTTTATTTTTGAAATGCATATTTTTTAACTGTTTCGTACTTAGCACACGATTATAAGTAACTTATTTGTATTCGAGAACAGAAACTTATAAAACTAGGCAATAGTTTTAATTTAAATTTTACTATTTTTAATATTTATATACTAATTGTAGTCAATAAATGTCTATCTAGCTTCTCGCAGGGCTAATTCACAAATCGTATAATCGAGTACCCTGGCAGCTTCTTTCCTGCTTGGACGACATGAGCGGAGCAACCGCCTTGTGTGTGAGTCAGTTAACTTTCCGATCCATGTATTATGGAGAAAATCGAAGACCCCATTCTGACTCGGCAAACCACCATCTTAGCTTAAACTAAGTGTACTTACCTGTTAGTCGTAATATGACCAGATTCAGTTTCCAGTAGCAAAAAACTGCTTAACACACTGTTTTACTGAACTTTACCTTACTCTACAGAAGTGAATGTACGAGAATTTTAGGCGTTGATAATTCCAACTTTATTTTGCCTTTCATACATTTCATTCATTACCCAGAGAACTTAAAATATCTGACATATAGAACAGTAATGTCGTTATTCAAGGAGTTTTAGAAGTATTTTTCAAGTACTTTAAGAAAGAGGCTTGCTATAAATGGTATTTTAATTGAAGGCGTACTATAAATATCTAAGACTTAATAAAATTAATATAGGGTGACCGAGTAAACATCGATACTGAAAGAGGATAAAAATCTTCAAAAAGGACAATGTTGTTCGAAAAAGGGAACACAAAATATCTACTTAGTTTTATTATCCTTAAAGTATTTCTATATCTATTTTACAAAAAAAATATAATAAAACTTACAAATAATGACGTTATATAAAAATCAAGGGAAATAACGGGTCATCGACAAATTATTCTGCACTCAAATGATGTGACTGCACAGGAGAAAGTTGACTTCTTACATTTCTGACAGTCCTTCTCTCCTTCGAAAGTGTTTTTTTTTTTTTTATTTATTTATTTAAGCAGATAATCAGTCTAAGTCGCTCAGGTTTGAACTTTGGAATATGTGCTTGCCTTAAGCTCGGCACGCGGTCAGTGCTGCCACCCAAATTCGCTTCCCCAGTAAAATTGGCTATACAATGACTGCGGACCGACTTCTCGATAACTCTTTATGATACTAATGTTAAATTATCAATAGACAAAACATTGGCACGAAATGTGAATTTAATAATGCTTTGTAACGTGTTTCAAAAGTATATAGGGTCTAGATTCACAAATTACTTTCTTCCTTTTCGTAACTCAGAATATTTGCTGGCTAGAGCATTCGTCGAACCTACATGACCGTATTGGCATTTTGAATACGTGAATAGTAACATCTGATTTTAGAACCACGTGATGGAGAAAAAAATTACAATAGAACACTTCCATCCGTGCAATCTCCCACGAGAATGAGAAGCGGAATAGGAACTACATTCGCACCTCGATCATGTTCGATCTCTCTTTTTACTGGCTATCTTTGAGCTAAGAGCATATTTTTGATGCTGCTGCCATCTGCAGGCAACTTACTTTAAAAAGATTCACAATATCGGACATACAAATTAAGCAAAGGAAGGATATTTAATGATTTTTAAAAAATCCTCCCGGACCTCAGATGAAAGGTCTTTAAGTGAGACATGTCTCGTTTAGTAATGTCTAAGTACTTATTATTTACGTACACACTTCTCTACTAGCTGCTGGAGTACTGGTTTTCATGCTGGCCTTGGTTTTCAAGTTTTCCAACCAAATAAGGGAGCATAAAGTGCGAAAGCTTGCATATTCCCACAACGACTACCCTCACATTTTCTCCCCATTTTCCTTTGTTCCCTTGCAGATTAAAACCCCAAGACCTCACGGGAAAAAACTACTATTTCAGTGCTCTCAGAAGACCAACATCCTGCGGAAGCACTCTTATGTGCCTTTTTTTACTGCTAGGCTGTAAACATATCTGCTCCCTATTTAGCAACATCGAATTCCATTGTTTTTTCTGACTTATTTTTATTCTTCATAGTCCTATTATTTTGAGCTTATATTTTATGTATTTATTTCTCTTAAGAGAGAATTCTCGAATATTTCATAATTTTTTGTTAATTTCCGATTTGTTTATTTTGCATGTATACACGTGGAAAGTAGTGTGCGCTTGCTTAAAGAAAATTTTGTTTTGAAAAAAAAAAGTTGTACTGCTTTACCTAAAGAAAGTACTTACATCTTTTATTAATAGAAATCATTTTTGTCAAGTTAATACCCCACACAATGTTTAAAAAGATGAAAATTACAACTATTTTATTCACATTTAGCAGAATTGTCAGTTAGAGCATGACACTGCTGCTCGACTTTGTTCTATTATTCCAGTAAGAGAGGCAAAATGTTTCTCTTTCCCCCTTCCAAAAATCTGATTCAAAGCCCCTCAGAGTTTGTCTCCTACATCTTATGTCTTGCCATGACGGAGTTCTGAGAATGAAACTATTTCTCACACCACAGTTCTTGCCTTATATTTTACTGGATTCTACTAATATATTATCAATAGGACTAGGGTTTACATTTATGGGAGCTGTGTTTGACATTTAATAAAACAAGTTCATTCTTCCAACGTTCTTTATTTTTTCCACATAGGTTTAACGCAACTGTTCCATTAGATTCTTCTTAAGCATTTTCTCGGCCGATGTTTGCATGCGATTTCGCTCTCGCGCCGGAATGAGCAGACGCGGCGTCTATATTGCGCAAAGTTTTTTTCCTGTTTCATTGTGCAAAATGAAATTATACAGCTAAGTTGAGATATCCGTAGTCTCTGCTAGCTCGTGAATTTTCATTTTGTCCATTATTTTTTGTCTCATAACTAATTTTGGAGCTCCAGGATGTAGTGTGTCTTCGATGCTTCTTTTGCCACGTTTGACGTTGAACGGTTTTATAGGAAGAACACGCGTCGCCCAATGTAGGTAGAATGAATTTCCTTTGCTTTTTTCTCTTCCAGAATAAAGAACTGAATCATACCTGAAATTGCAGTCTTACCATTTTTCACTGACACTCGAAATGGGCAAATAATTGATTACATCAGAATGACTTGTGACCTTAGAATATTGATACATAGAAATCAAACTTTATAATCATATACGCAGATATAATGTAATATAAACATATTACATTATATTCATTACATCACAAATGCATAGTGATTTAAAACATGTTTTATTTTCCATGTTTGTATATTTCCGAGTATAGTACATTGGATATAATACTAGATGGTAATTGTGGTTAGAGGGAGTAGAATAACATTGAAACCATCAAGAAAGTATTGAGGGTTTTAGACTTTTGACAGCGCTGTTTCAATTGAATTGAAGTCCGTTGTTGTTTAAATGTTAAAAGGATAATATAGCACACATCCAAGCAAAATTCTATGCAGCATAGCTGTGATAAGCGCTCTGCAAAAGGAACAACCGGACAGCCGTAACAGCCTGAGCAAAGTGACAGAACGTTTCACTGCTGAACGCAATGCAGTCAAGAATTCAGACTATTTTAAGTGGTACTTCAAATGTGAATCAAATTTGAATTCAACTCTACAAGATATTGCTAGGTTTAGAGTTTGCTTCCTGTGATGTTGAGTAGAGTTTTAGTGGGTACAAAGTAATATTAAGAGACAGTAAATTTATTTCCATATTTGAAAATTTAAAACAATGTTTTGCAACCCACTGCTTCATAAATAGTCAATTGTTACTGAGATTTTAAGATACATTATAGAACAGAAACATGTTGTAATTATTTTAATACCAATATCAAAACAGTTAAATTCTTGTTCCGTTACTAAGCAATAAGACATTAAAATTAACTTTTTATAAAATTTTATAAACATTTTGTATTATTATTCAAATTTTTATAAAATGTTACTCCATATTTGGATCATCTTTACTGCGTGTATTGCACATATGTAAACTTTTTATTACATATAAATCCTAGCTATGGTTATTCACAATAAGTGCCTCTAAAAGCTGCAGTTCAATTCATTCTGTCGTCGAAAACCAAAACCTGTAATTATGAATCTGATATTTTTATCTGCTTTCTGTGATTTCATAACTTTATGATATTTCTACTCTTAGATACAAATATTGCTGTTGTATAGCGAGTCAAGTTTTGAATCTTCTGAGAAGTTATTAATTTCTGTATGAGGCATGAAAACACGCGCCTATATGCCATCCTTTAAACATTTCAATTTTTTTTTTCAAAAAGATGTATAAATTTAAATTTGTTTCATGCTGTCTGAAAGAGCAATGCGCACGATGTAAAAGTGAGATCGAAGCTTGGCGGGCGGAACACGGTAGAGAAGAAGGAATATTTCAACTCATTTCCTTGTTTGTCACATCTGCCCATATACCATCATTTTCTTCCAGTTTCCCTGGGACGTGACGGAGCGTAATTTTCCACCACGCTCTCCTTTACTGCCTTTGTAAGTAGAACGTTGATAGACCAGAGATGATAAAATTGAAACAAACCGTCATTTTGGTTTCCAACTCGAAATAACTTCTAAGCCAATGCCCTAAGTACTGCTACCTATGCTTGAAACTCCTTCAAAAACGTTATATGGACTTAATGTAAAATAGTAAATAATATAAACTATTACGTTGATTCTCCTTATTGTTTTTATACGTTTTTCATAAAACAATTCCTGTTTATTTTATAAGACTGCTCAAAAATTATGCTTGAAGTATACGGTTGATACTGAAGACTCAAACTAACAATATTCAGGTATTATATTAGTTTCTGCAATACTAAGACGATACAAATATGTTAATAAATTAAATTCATTTCAAAATTTGAACAAGTAGAAAACAGAAGTAAAATCAGTTAATTTGAACGTAGTGTTTAGGAATTTTAATGCTGCTGTTCATAATAGCTCTAACTATTTTCAGGTACTATGGATTCAATTCCAGTTTAGTTAGTTTTAACGTTTGCACTACAAGTCGTTTTCCCATATTACTAATTAAAGTTCCATTTCAGAGGCGCATTTCACGTATTGCTACCTGTTAACTAAAGAAACTCTGTTTATATTAGTACACAAGTTCTCAATGTGATTGTAGTTCGATTAATGGCACGTAAGCAAACTGTTTCTGAAAAGGAAATCTAGAGCTCAAATAGTATATAAAAATAGCTGCAGTTGCATACACGTGTGATAAAAATATAAAATAAAGCAGTTCGTAAGGGTCAATTTAGCTTAGCAGTTTTGTTTGTAGCATAAGTTGATAGACGTTGAAATAGTTACACTAATTCCGCAATATTTCACACAACTTGTGTTCTTTCAAGTCAGAAGATAAGTGTAGGGGTGAATCTCAAAGGTAACATAATGAGTGGAAACAGATTAAACAAGCAATAAAAGGAATAAAAGTCGGGAAGGGAAAATAAGAGTAATAATGAGCCATTGACAAGTTACTCCGATCTTGGGTGATGCTCACCACATGCGCTGTTGCATTTCTGACATTCCTTCCTTCCGTTGAAACCGTTTTTAAAAGGTAACCCGTCCGCCATTGCTAAGGTTTGGATTTTGGAGTGCATGCTTGCTTTGGTATTTAATTGAACACAATATCTATAAGCTTAGCGTGCGGTCAGTGTTGTCGTCTGAATTCGCTTTCCTAGTGTAATCCTGGCTTCGCAATGGCTGAGGAGCGACTTTTCGATAGCGCTTTATATTAATAATTGAAAAAAAACTATTATAATAACAAAGTGTAAGGAAAAGTATTAACAGTAAGATTTAAACCCGGTAGTGTACGGTATCTCTCTATATCTGAAGTAATTTTTAGGGACATAAAGTTGGTAGCACATCGTTAGGCGTTCTGTCAAAAGCAAGTCTCCCTTACCGGCTGTCCCGCTATCTAGATTTTGACTATGTATTTATTTAATTTAACACTTCTTGATGCGTTGCGAACTCATTGTCTCTGAAAGATACCTCAGAAATAGAGAGATGGCAGCTTTATTTTTACACAAAGCGCGTACACCACCAGGTTTAAATCTTATTTGTTAACATTTCCTTTTCTACTTTGTTACTGTTAATTTGTTTACATGATAAATATATTACTCTTACTTATTTTCTCTCCCCCAACCCTTTTCACCTTGTGGTTTGTTTGATCGGTTTCCACTCATTGCGTTACCTTTGAGATGCAATATTTACCTTTACCACTTTTACTTGACTTCTGCCTTTGAAGAACACAACCTGTTGGAAATGTTGCTCTTTTTGTATAACGACGTCAGTGTTTTATCAATATCTGATTTTCTAGTTCTTGTTATGTATCAAAATTTTATCTATGGCTATCTTACGCCAGTTAATAAGATATTAACATATTAATACATTTATTTACCGCCCTTTCGTTTTATTTATTGTCCCTTTGACTGCTTTGGTCTTCTCGCGACGTGTGTAAGTTGTGGACTGAATACTATAGGTGTAATTCTGTAGGGATGAATGAAGTGAATTAATGATGGCGCAAATGATCTCGGAGTCCTTGACACCTTAATGATAAATGGTATTCTCCTTCTCAGGGTAAGGAAAACCTCTGAAAATAATTCTTACCAAGATAGCTTGACCTGACCAGGGTTCGAACCCAGGATCTCTAGATTAATAGTCGAGAATATTATTATTGGGCCATGGCTGTCTACACTTTTCTGTTGTGTAGAATCTGGAAAATGCATTCCACAGATAAGAAATCTTCTATTTACACCAGTTGACACATGTTACAACATCCAATGAAAATGAAAACCAGTTTAAGGTCCCTTTGTTTTGTTGCTTTAAAACGATTGCTAAGCATGGATTCAGAGTCAGATAGGAAACTTTGGAAGGTACGGCTGGGACTCTAACCATGGATCTACAGTTTATTGTGCAAGTGTGTTCCATCAGAGATACCGTACCCTCTCCGGCAGTAACTGCGAACACTCTCCTCCACAGGAGGCCTTCGCTGCCGGAAAAAGAGCATGCACTACGGGTAATCAGTGAGACGGTGTCGAGCCAAGCAATCCAAGAAGTATCCGTTACGATGCTCCATGCAATATTCGCTGTGCTCCTCGCATAGGCCAGTCAGGTGACTCACATACGATCAAAAGTGGGCGGAACACTCCTTTCGGAACCAGGATCGATAAAGATCTAGAAAAACACCGGAAGAGGCGCGTTCAAATTGAGAGTATATTAGCACCAAAGTTACAAGTTGAGAATTTTGTCCCTTCCATTAATGATTTCTGACTGCATACGCTTTGTTTTCTCTCTTAGTGCTGGTCATCAGTTTAATAGTTTACATTATGAAACATTGAACACATACCTTAATCGTAAATCTCTTACGTAGTATCAAATATAATTATTTAAATAAATATATTTATAACATATAGAAAAAGCTATAAGTGTCAATAGTTAGGAGCTACGCATATCATTAATTGTCGACAACTGAAATAAAGTCTCCCAAACAAGGAAGAAATGACTATGAACCTAAAATTTCTGCATTCCCAATTTGGCAACAGATAAAGCAAATATTCTCTTATGGGATAAATACATTGCCTCCAGTCATTCTACACCCAAGATCGCGGGCTCGAACCCGGCCAGAACCGATGGATTTTTTCGGGACGTAAAAATCCTAAGTATGGCTTCCTTCGGAAGGGAAGTAAAGCCGTGGGTCCGTATCGTACATTTACGGCACGAAAAAGAACCTCAAGCCTGAAAGAGAGGCCTCTGAACAAAATTTGTCGGCCGTTTCACGCCCTGAGTTGAATGGGACGCTGATGACCTGAGATGTTAAAGAGCGTCCATAAATTAATCAATCAAAAAAAAAAGCCAATGATTCTCAAAAAGTTACCCCTCGTTTGAGCACGTTTCTAAAAGATCCTCCGAATACTAAACCTTTGATAGCATGCAGCGATTGTTGTGGAGTACAGAAGTGGAACGAGAACATGGCAAAAATTTTATATTTTTTAAAGATGTAATTAGGACGCAGTCGATCGCAAATTTTTGGAACCAGACTATACTTATATAGAGCTTGACAGATCTTGGAATAATCGGAACAAATAAATCCAAAATTGGACATATTTTGTACCAAATTAAACTTTAAAAAGAGCTTCAGGGTAATAAAAATGAACCAGAATGATTTCATTTTAGTTGATTCAATGTGTTCCATTTTTCTTATAGGCCCTTTCCTATGCTAAATGAGTACCAGAGCAGTAGTATATGTACTCCAACTAGCTGGATGAGCTTTGAGAAACAGTGCGCATTAATTATGCCCGTGAAGCAAGTGCGATAAACTTCTAAAGAAAGTTGAAAGGAACTCTGTTTATCATTCCACTTGATAGTTGTATCAGAAAATCTTAAATTAAAGCAATCAAAATGGAAGAATCCCCAGAAGCTGTTACCTTTTATTCTTCATGTATATCATGAATAATGATTTTAAAAGGTAATAATAAAAGAAAGGAAAGGGGAGGAGGATGAATAGCATCCGTAAGGCTATCAAAAAAAAAAAAATTAGCCGTACTGGTTCTGACTGTGTTTGAAACTGATAGAGACCAATAAAATAGTGCACATCACTACAGAATTTTAATAAACTACACATAATGAACATATATAAGTTGTTTTTCCTGTCTGTTGAACCGTTTTGCTTATCACATTTAAGCTCTAACACAATATTATATTAATGTTATTCAGAATATTTTTAATATCCACGTGTTAAGATTGTATCCTTAAAAGTGCATCCTGGAAAAATACATTTTGCATTTATATATAGAAATAGTGATTTCAATTAACCGTGTTAGGACATTAGTTGGAAAGGAAAAAATCAGACTCGTAAATTCGAGTCACGACCAGGACTGCAACCACGAATCTTCGGCCGTCTCTGCTGACGTTCTAACCAATGGAGCTACCGTAACCTCCATGCACGAAATCGCGAACCTCTCTATTTCTCATTTTTTATATCCCGGAGATCTCCCTAAGGTTTTCTTTACTGTGAGATACATTTTCCTCAAGAAGTCACTCTTAATTTTAATTAGCATTTAGAATAAATGTATTTTTATTTTTGAATTTCATTTTTTGTTCAAATAATTTATTATCACACTAGAAGGTAATGATGGGCTGACCACCTATCTATCCCTTTGGCATAGTAAGAGATAAGTCATTAAATAAGTTACAATTTGATGTGAGGTACTACATATTGAATGGGTGGATGAGATTATTGCCACTAGATGGCAGCATTAGTCCGGTGGCAATTGGTGACATTCGACAAGAGACGGTCGATTTTTACAATAGCGAAACAGTAGTCACAAGATGGCGTAGACTCTGGGTGAGTGCACAACGCTCGAGCACCATTCCGTTGTGCACTTTTTGTGGGCAAAAGTTATGGAATCAAAGAATATTCGTAAAAACATGCTTCCCTTGTACGGTGAGAAGTGTCTGTCACGTCAAGCTAGCTGTTTACAATTGGGTGCAGAAGTTCTCTGAAGATGAACACTGTGTCGGCAGACCAGCGTAGGTTGGCACATAGGCAAATTTGCATCGAGTTGAAGATTTAATACGAGCAGAGTAACTGCCACTGATATTAGTTATTCACACATCATGGCCTACCTCATAATGCATGACAGGTTTTCACATAGTCCGAGTATGATGGGTATCGCGCATGCTAACCCCACAATACAAAATGCAAATAATGCGTCTGGTACTACAGAATCTCAATCGCTACCACAATGAAGGACATTAAATGTTAGCTCTAATTATCACAAGTCCTGAGTTCGCTATTACCATTCCGAGAAAAAGTATTGTGACACCATCCGTCGGGAAAATATTGCTCAAAGTCTTCTAGGATCATGAAGGCATTCTAGCCTCAAGGACAAACCGCAAATACCGATTTTTACTGTAACATCCTCATAAAATTTTGCAAGATCATTCATTCAACGGAATCTTAGTGACAAGGACTCTTCGCCTAAGGCATGTTACTCTTTCATGACAACGCGCATCCCCATACAACCAGCAACGCCACGGGTGGCCGATGTCGTTAAGGCGCGGGTTCGCGGGAGATCTGGGGTTCGAATCCTACCAGGACCGTCCTCCCAGACTGGGGCTTTTTCCAGGTTTTCCTCAGTCCTCATTACTGCAAATGCCGGGGAGGTACCCTAAACGTAGGCCTGGAGCGCTTCCTTCCAAAAAAAAATCCTTTCCCGATATATCATTTCATCTCATGTGTCATCAGTGTCCATCGCCTGTGGTGCCTCAGCAGTAAAACGGCGTTAAACACTACTCAAAAAAAATACTACCAGCAAGACAATTTAACGCTGTCAAAATTCTAGTGGGAGGTCCTCGAACATCTTTCGTAAAGTCCCGATCTTGTTTCAAGAGATTTTCATTTGTTCGGCCCTATTAAACATCATCCTTTAGATGAACATTTTCCCGACGATGAAACTGTAGAAAGGAAATCACTGTCTGGTTCCGACAGCATAGCAATAAAAGTTTGTACTGCTGGATTTCATGGAACTGTGAAACGATGGGTCAAGTAGTTCAATGTACGGGTAGATTGTATTTATAAAATAAAAGTATTTTTCAAATAAGCACTTTTATTTGTTTAAGTTCTATATCCATTTGTAACTTAGTTAATAACTTGTCTCGTATGTAGGTACTAAATTTAACTAAGCTCGAGTGGTTCATAGTCCGTGAGGACCCAAAACAGGTTTTAGGTCAAATCTTTGAAAGTTTATGATGGTGGTGTTACAAAAGCTTTTCCATGAGCTTTAGGAATATCACTTGTGCCACTGTTTTTTAAGTCATTTAATTATACTGTACTTAATATGAAAGAAAGCCGATTCAAATCCATTTAAGGGCATTACACATATTTTTAAAGTGTGCATTCAACAACAACAAAAAAAAAACTGAAAAATAATTGTACCATAGTTTCCATTTATGAAAATCTTTTGTTTGTGTATACTAGTAATTATTATAAATCCTCACAGTACTGTGAATGTAAAGTAATTCCCTTGCATCGCGTAAAGGAAGCCATTCTCTTCCTTTACTAAATTATTTCGTGGAGCCTCCAATTTAAGTGTGACAAACATAAATAAAAGGAAAAGTACCTCTAAGCCGAGGTAAGAGGTCTAAGCAATAAAAAAGTTTCCTAAGCTATGTCCCTTAAGAGTTTTAGCTGAAGTCACAGGTGCGTTTGTTTTGTGACATTGTGTTGGTGGTATCGGATATGCTACTGCATTTTTAACCAGTGTAGTACCTCTGCATGGTGAGAAACCATAATCCGCGGTTCTCACGACAACGGAACTGCGGTTAGAGGCATTTCCTGAGGAAGGCCTTCATCCCGGCTTATGTTGGTCCATGCAACGCTAATCCCCGTGCCATAAACCGCCAACCATGGGCTGCCCACTTCTACAACTTTTATGTAAGGTTACCTTTCACGTTCGGCAACAGTATATAACATAGCCACATTCCGAAGATAACTTTACTACTTTACTTTCCAGTTCTCTTCTTTAGCTTATTTGGCGCAGAGCAACTGTGACCTAAGTGTTCCGCAGATAGGACTATGCGCCAGTAAAAACTTTTTTTGTCTTAATTTACAAAGAACGTTGCCACTCTGACAAGTAATTTTACTGCTCTTTATCTTTTTTGTGTTAAATATATTGTTCATTTTATGAGGACTTCGATAACTTCGTGCAAAAATACAAAATAAATAAATAAAAAACCTTATTTTTTGGAAAAAATCGTTTTATTTTTAATATAATTCTCTTTCAAATCTATACTTTGTTCCAAAGATTTTCTAGTTTGTTTATACTATCTATAAAATTCGATTTCTTCAGCTTTGCAAAATATGCATTTGTTTCGGCACAACCCCTTCATTGCATGTAAATTTCTCTTCTGCTAGCCACTTCTTCAACTTGGGGAACAGGAAGTATTTCGAGAGGAACAAATCCAGGGACTTGCGGGATGAGGAAAGACATCATACTTTTAAGTCCAATTATTTTCAAGTCTCAATCGTACATTTGTGCGCGGCGCATTATCGTGATGGAACAGAACCTTTAACTTTGCCAAATGAGGATTCTTTTTGATCGCGTCCTTTAGCTTAACATCACCGGTTATGGTTTTGCCCCTTTTCCAAAAAGGCAATATAAATTACGTGATGGCAGTGCCAAAATACGGTTTCCATCACCTTTCCTGCTAAAGAGGTTGTTTTTGTCTTCTTCAGAGCACTTTCTTCGGTTGCAACCCACTGCTTTCTTTCCCGGGGTGTAGTAGTGGATCCACGTTTGTCGACTGCCACATATTGTCTCCGAAACTCACTTGGATTCCGTTTAAGCAGCTCCAACTTCTGCACGGAAATGACATTGTGTTCTCTCGTTAACAAACGCGGCACGCACCTCGCCGATAGCTTTTATATTTGCAAAAGACTATACAGAGTATTATGCACCAGATCTTCAGCAATCCTCCGTATCTTCATCTATAATCGCTCAGCATCAGATCGTGGGATTTTTAAATCATTTCAAGGCGACAATGCGTTCGGGAAGGTCAGCATTACTTTTGCTCTCTCGGCCACATCTAAATTCACCAAATCAGCTTTGTTCAGCTTTGCCTTAGTTTCTGCAGGTTGCTCCTTTCAAAAGGTAATGTTTTATTAATTCATGAAATTCGTGTTTCTCCATTTTAAAGCTTATTTACAAATTTAAGCAGCAGAATGGCACCCGAACACAAAGCTCATTAACTATTTATAATCATATACACCATTCTTCAACAGTCATCGCGTTGCCTAGGTAACGTTGATAACAATCTAGTGCCGGCATCTTTTGGGTTTGCATATAAGTTAACGTGATAAATATTGCTTACCGCATTAACGCTTCTTTCCTGCAAGCATTTAACGAGCTCCAGAAGTCCGTAGAGAAAGCAAGTGGAGCAACTTCAGCTAAACATGCAGTAACCGGCACTTTTTTTTTTCTTCTCCTATTTGCTTGTACCGACCAGCTCGCCCAATCCCTTTACTTTCACCTTAAGGCACAGAAGTCTCTGAACAAGTCTCTTAAGAGATTTACAAGAGGAGTCTGTCGGCAATGCAGCTTTAAGGAGTTGCTTTCCAAGAGCAACTCCTTAAACAACCGAAATCTGCTAGAAAGAGCAAACAAATAAAAAAACTAGATTTCATATAATATAATTATTTCGTGCTAACAATTATCATGTATTGCGCCAATATTTTACAAAAAGTTTTGTTAAATTACTCAAAACAAGCATAGCATGTTTCATAACAACAGAAAGTTATTTAGTTCCTATACTTCATCATCACCGCATAGGTGTTTCGACCTCACAATTCCTTCCCAGCGATTCCTGTGTATTTCAATATCTCGACTATCCACATAGTTTAAAATTCTCATAATGATTCCAAATGCCAATATAAGAAGTAAGACAAATGTAAAAGTGTAACATTGTAGTTAATGGAAGTTCAGTATTCTACATCCTTTTACATATCTTAAAAAGCTGTTTTTCGTGGTTTCAGTTCTCTTTAAGCCTCTTTTATTTGTTAACCAAAATTCGTTGACGTATTATGGATCCCATATGCCATCCGTTATACACATGAATAAATCGACCATAATCCATATTCAAACGTCCAGGGACAATAGTAGAGAAAAAACAAATATTTTGTTTTAAGAGAAGCATAAAAGACCAGTTATTGTAATGTTAAATTTGCTAACTTCAGTTCCCATTTACCGAAGGACTATTAAAACTAATGAAATGAAATGTTTACAGCATACAGATTCACATAATTGAAATGTGTTGATCTATTTTTCACCACTATACCATGACTCTAAAGTAAATTATAAATTATTTTCAATTATTTGCTTTTTTCCTATTTTTCCTAACCTCTTTTTTTTTTTTTTTTTTTTTTCCCTGTCACATTTTGTCCTAGCTGTACTGTAATAGATCCACATCATCACCATAATATCATGAACAAGTGGTAAAAGTGTAAAAAAATTAAAAAAACAATATTATAAAACAGCAACGAATGATGTCATGGAAACAAACGCAGCCAGTTTATGAAATATAACTTTTTCTATCATTCAAGACTTCACAGTCTTCTAGAGCAAATAGATGCTGATATATAGAAGTTTAACTGCTCGTGAAATAAAAAAATGGCTTCTGCAGTGACATAATAAAGTTATTAAAATACTTATAACCAAGAAACATTCATGAAAAACAGTTCAAAATAAATAGAAAATTCCAAATATTAAAATGACATAAAACATTTGATTTTGACCCCCTCCATTTTTATTTAATACTTCCCTTAAATAACTATAGGTTGAAAACTAAATTAAAAGATATTTTGAGGCGTTTGGAAATTAAATACAACATTTCAAGGTAATTTCATTTTTTTACAAAAGCTGTTCAAAAGTGTGATGTCTTGCTTCACTACACCCTTGCAACGAACGACATGCCACTAGTTTAAAGAATAGAGATTAAACATCTGCAAGCAGCCGAGCGAAGTGCTTCTCCTCCGAGTCAACTGGAGTTTCTTACACGTCCACCAAGTGGAGAGCAGTCAGCAGAACAAACAGACCATACAATGAGCTATTCTATTGCTCGTGTGCGATTCAAATTGAAACTGTCCAGGAGAAACCGTTATGTTGATACCAATGTCACGTCGACTGTCAAGGCGAACGTCTTTGAGGAATACTCCAGGAATTGTAGATACTGGTTGTCATTGAAACATAATGGTAGCATGTAAGGCCCATTCAAATTATCCTTAACAATATCTACCTACAGGCATCTTATTTATTTATTTATTTATTTATTTATTTATTTATTTTTGTATTTAAATATTTCTTTTTTTTTCTTCTTCTTTTTTTCCCCCCTTTATTTTTTTTCTCTTTTTTTTTAATTGAACTGTAAGGTGAAAGCAAATTGTTGGTGGCATCGGATGAAACTGGCATGAAGACTTTCCTCTGGTTGGGAGCAATGCCCACTCGATCTCGGGTAAGCATTGCTTCGTCAGTCCATAGCGCATCCTTGCAGTTACCATTAACAAAATCCTACCCTACGAGAATAGTAGTCCAGTTGGAGTTTTTGCACCTTTGCAGTTCATGTCGCACCGTCAATCTTACAATAGCTGTGCAACGTATCGCGCTTGTTGATGACTGGTTCTCTGCCCGTTCCATAACACCCACTTAAAACTCGGATGTGCGCACTGTGCGCCAACAGCCGGCGTCCACCCTATCGACCTCACACCTAAAATTTTCGTAACTGATACTGCGCAGTTTAAAGGATGAAAATAATACATGACCTGGGGCACCCAGTTTAACAGACTTACCTGAGCGCCAACAGACGTGCGATGATTTGTCACGCGCTAGTTAGACTATCGCTTCGAATAAAAACGCTCTGCAGCTTTCATTATCACTGCATGCACTGTAAACCAAGTCTTTCCGCTCTAATCACACGATAATAGACTCCCTGCGTGTTGTCACAGTACAGACATGCTATCCTGACGACATGGCATGTTCACCGGAGTACTTAATATTGATGGTTTAGAAGAATGAATGTCATAAAATGTATGAAAAGTGTAATCTTTGTATCCTTACTCGCAATCCAATTTCTGATTAAGCCATTCATGTATTATGCCCCTGGAAGCTGGGGTAATGAATTATGAAACACCAATAGATTTGGTTTTTTACTTGTATGAATTCTTAAATTCTTTCTTATTCAGTCACATACTTTGCATTTTTATATTCCAAAAAGGATAAGCTATTTTAGCCAAATATCAAGCAATGAATTTAACCGGATCTGTTTGAACTTCATTTCCCTTGAGCATGCAAGGGGCCTTTGCCCCCAGGGTATTAAACAGACTACATATAATCAAGCAATTGACATCAATAAATTAAAGCCAGATGCTTACATGAGATACCAGATTCTGGATTAAAATCAGCTTTTCGGACAGCATTGATTGGCACATTACCACCTCCACTATTACCAAAACTAGCAGTAAAGCTGACTGTAACAGTTGTATCTTTTCCCAGTTCCAAATCTCTACTTCCGATTTGCAAAAATCTGATTTAAAAATTAATATATATTTAATATTTATTAGTGACAATCACTTTTCCATAATTCATCTCATACTTCTTAATACTCTCAGCTATTTTTGCATTTTTTGTTTCTTTATTTAATCTCTTCTGGTATAACTGTTTCAAAACGTCACTTGGTCTTTTAAGAGTTCAGTGTTTCAGTTTCTTTCGACATTCAGCAAGTAAATTTCGCACAATTTATAAAGTTCAGTATTGCGTATGTTTTCAATGGGGTTTTTGGTTCTCACGAGGAATTGCTATCATTTCCAATTCTATTTCTTCTTTATTTTTTTTTTCTTCTCTCTTTAATATGGATGATTAGTTCGAAGTGAAAGTATCTAATAACCATTTTATTCAAAAATTATATCGCTAAAATAGTTAAGGGTTTATCTATATTCTACGAAAAATAGAAAACATGCAAAATAATACAGCTAAGTAACAAGAATAAGTTCTTCACACATAACAAAAATGAAACTTCTGAAAGCAGGTGCAAAAATAATTGTTTCTCTGTAAAGCAAAATTTTTCATAAATGTACATTATCATAACTGTGCAACTTGCATAACCTCTATGTGGGGAGTAACAGAGAGGAGCGAAAAAATGAAAACGTTTCTCTGAAGCAGTTCGTAAAAAGAACAGCGAAACATTTTATAAAATTTCCATCACCGGTTCAACCGAATCTACATCAAGTGTACCCGGCCAGGACCGATGGATTTTTTCGGGCATAAAAATCCAAAGTATGACTTCCTTCGGAAGGGACGCTGATGATCTGAGCTGTTAAAGAGCGTCCATAAATAAATCAATCAAAAAAAAATACATCACGTGTTACATCACGTGTTACAGTTTGGCATACTACAGTCAGTGGTTAAGCGTGGCTTTTTGTATAGCGTAGGCTAAAGCACAGGTTGTCAAAATTAGTGGAAAATCTAATTTGTATTAAATATACCAAGAAAAGGGCTCTGTAATGTTAGCATAAAATATTTTCATATTTAAAATTAAGATATTGTGACTATCAAACATGCAAGTAATATTTCAATTAAATTACATTAAATACTAAAAAAGGAATTTATTGTTCCATGACTCGAAACTATTTGCACCCATTGTAAACTCAATGCTCTGGTCCCCCCCCCCTTTTTTTCGTGCAAATATATCAGTCGCTCTTGTAATGAATTCTTTACTTTTTACTATCTTTTTACCATCTTCTCTACAATCCTTGTTAGATATCGCGCCTTTCCGCCGTAGTTAACAATTACGCAGCAAAAAAGCAGCTATAAATGAAGATTGCCAACATATTATGGGGGTTCACGTTACCGCTTAAACTAAAGTGCAATTAATAGAGTTTAAGAATGAGTTTTAAATGTAATAAACAACAGCAAATGACATTTACTGTTAAAATAAAATAATTGCATCATTCTATATTACTACATTTGGCAAAATGCTACATTTTAAGCTGATATCGTCTGCACTCCGGCCCTTCTGTGTGGCTTCAGGTTCTAAAATATCCCAGAAGGGACCACACTATCAACTGGGCGCAGACGAGCCTAGCTCTCACAGGAGAAAAAAAAACTTCGTAAAGATTTGCTTCACCTCTTTCCGCCAGTGAGGTGAAAAATTACTGTTACGTTTGCGCTAGGCAAGCTGAGCCTTCGATAGTATCATTGATAATATATTATCTACTTCACACACAGCACACTAGTTCAAACAAGAAAATTTGCCAATAAAAATTAACACAATGCGTTAATGAAATACACACACATGAAATAGACATACATACAACAATTCTGATATATAAAATCGTATTATTTAGGTACATTGTTTATAGAAATTTCTTGTCCCTAAATCTACAATTTCATTTAAGAAAATTAGCCAGTTTTATCTAGTTACAATTAAGCCCCAGCATTTAAAGACAAAATAAATCCGGAAAAAAATGTTATCCTGGCATTTTCTGTCTGTGCGCACTTAGCCAAAATGTGCACTCAATCTTCCGGTTACAAATATAATGTTAAATCCTACTGTCGTTCCTCGTCAACAATCTTACGTGCCTTCCCTTTCCAGTCTAAGCCAAGCTATTCCCGACCTGTGTTTCATGCCTAGCACCATGATATGGGTCTCTTTACTCGATCTAGTTTTAATTGCGCTCTGCAGGTCCAAGAATGACATCTGCATGCATAGCGGCTCTATTTCCTGCCGGTTTATATCAGACAGGCGGCTTTTGACTTTTTTCACTACGCCATGCGTGTTTTCAATATCCATTCGAAGGTAGAATAAAGTATTATGTAGGTATGTTAAAGCGGTGTAAAACACTTTGCAAATAGTATAATTCAAACTCTTAATAATAACAAAAAGTTATTAGTACGATTATTACCTACATCCCATGAATTGAAACTATCAGTTCCAATTAGAAAGAATGTCTTAATAAATACAACCAGCCATTCCGATTTCTCGAAAATTGTTCCTCGTCTCTCCTTCAGAACCATCTTCAACCTTAAGATTTTTATAGCAACCTGTATCCGTCCCAACCGTACCATTCTCGCAAGTTCATGCATACCAATATATAGTGCACATACAGAGGAACCCAATAAACTGTGAACCAATTTGCGAGGTTTTGCCTATAGGTGACAGCTGCGTTCGTTGCCTTCTGTAGTTATCGCATTGTGGCGCTAACGCCACGATACCAATTTCTTTAAATATTTTAAAAGGTTTTACTTGCCATCTTTATAAAAGAAGGTGCCGCCTTCATTATCCATAAATTTTTGGCATCTCATTATAAAGCTATCCGTTTCTCGCACAGTTCATGTTGTCTATTTCCTGGCGGATATTCTGTTTCAAACATTCCAACTGTGTGAATTTATCTAGTGTACGGTGTATATTTTTTTAATTTACCCCAGAGAAAAAGTTGCATGGGGTTAAATTGGGGGACTGGAGGGGAAGAAAATTCTTACTAATATTCTGTCATTTTGAAACACTTTCAATATCTCTCGTCGAAATATTCTTGTTCAAAAATGTGAAATCGGACTCCCTGTCAGTTAATTATCTAAAAAGAGGAGGGGGTGTAATTGTATTCACTAATGCCTCATTTATTTTATGTTATTTTTTGTAGCTCTGTGCATAGAGCCATAAGAAGTGCCTATTTGTTGTGGAAGATGTCTTAAAGAACCCCACGCTGTCTGTTTTGTTTATTAGACTGAGTGTTACCTGTGGTCTGATATTTATTGGTGTTATTATACAGCTTGGAGCTTTTATACCCGGGAATCTTCCTTTAAATCGTCTTTGAACTTGGCAAGTTGAATAAATCAACATACGAATATACAACATAAAGCACCTTGTACAGTAGAAAACTAATAAGCCATTATTCATTTCGCGATTAAATATAGAACCAAACACATCATTTAATATCTTAATTAAATTCACCCACCATCACATCCACGCTAACAGCCAGAAGCTAGGCATGATCTTGTTCCGGTCAATGGCGTGAAACATATGTGCACACGCTCAAGGAAAGAAACACCGCACATTAGTTCATAGTTTTAGATTGCTAAGTAATATGGAAAACGTTTATACACACAGACACGCGCGCACGCATATACCACACGGGTGGCCGATATCGTTAAGGCGCGGACTCATCAGCTGGAGGTCTGGGGTTTTAATCCCCCCAGGACCGTCCTCTTTAACTGAGGTTTTTCCAGGTTTCCCTCAGTCCTGGTTAAGTGGCAAATGCCAGGGAAGTACCCTAAAACTTAGGCCTTAAAATCCTTTCCCAATTTATCATTTCATCTCGTGCATCGTCATTGTCCACTGCCTGTGGTGCCTTAGTAGTAAAAACGGGCGTTAAACACTATTAAAAAATTAAAAAAAAAACACATATAAATGACAATATAATATAAGAACAATATTGTAACGCTAATTCTATGTTTGTCAAGCTTCTTTCCTGAAAAGACATTATTTCTTTGTTTTTAATTTCTAATGTTCAGCTTAGTACTCCTTCAAAGTTATTTTTTATTTTATCTGTGCGTACTCGAATGCTGAGCAAGTCATGAAATAGGTACATTGAAACAGGGATGTGGATCTTCCAAGCAAGCCCTTTCTACTTTTATCTGTGTAATATTCTCACTCTAGGGAATGAAAACGTTCATTTTACCGCCTCACCTTTTGAGGGCAGTTGGTTTTAGTTATGTCTCTTTTCTTCTTTGCTCACTCTTCTTCCTTTATTCGGAAACTCTTTTGGTTCACAATTTCTGCCTTCCTTTCTCCTTCCAGAGAGCGCTCCAACAATCAGCTAACTCTTCAATTTGTAAAATTACTACAATTATTCTTTCTCCGCCTGTTTCTTCGTCCCCCTCCCCTCATCATCTTCTTCCCGCCTATTGTTACATTAACATTCGCTGTCCCCTTCACTACGCCAAAGAGAAGACAGAAGAAGTAGGAAAAATTGAGAGGCGAATTCGGTAAGTGTTCTCGAAGGAGATGTGCAATACAACAGAGTAATGACTGTGCTGAATGTTAAAAGGCTGGGGAGTCCAGCAATTATTATTCAGCTTTCAAATCGTAAAGAAAAAAGACATAATAGTGTATCGTAGGACGGACCTGCTTACTCGTTTTTATTCCGCGGGCGTGACTGAAAGCTTTTGCCAAGTACGATGGTTTACTCTCATTATTAAAAGCATGCGGAGAACACAAAAGCTTAAAAGGGCGATAAATGCAGAAAATGCGTTGCGTCAATTAACGACCCTGAAGAGAGCATTGCGCGGAACA
Organism: Metallyticus violacea; assembly: GCA_030762175.1. Lineage (NCBI taxonomy): Eukaryota > Metazoa > Arthropoda > Insecta > Mantodea > Metallyticidae > Metallyticus > Metallyticus violacea. Next base: position 50,337,163 of record CM060831.1, read on the forward strand.
ACATTGAGAGAAGAGAACTTGCTTTATAATTACATTACAACCCAAATACCTGCCTTAGAGAGAAACGGTGGAAATAAAAAGCGTTTGCTAGTTAGTCTTTTGCTTTCCAAAGATTTCTATATCTCTGTCATTAAATTTGTAATTTTAATAAAAGAAAACATTAAGTTAAAACTGTAAGCGTAACTTAATTCCTGGTCAATTAGTGAGATTTACTTATGTGGCAGCCAGGATAGCAGCGGAGTACCCAACCGTGGTAACGAATTCACAATCATCCGTGAAACAGTTCACAGCGCCGCGGCACACTTCCTATATCGCTATGGGAAAGATTTTTTTTGACTTTATTGTTGTGCTAATAAATTATTATTGCAAAAGTCTGACTATCAAAGTGTGTAGTCGAAAGATAGGTAAAGAGATTTAGTAATTTTTTTACCCCACCTTGTCTTATCGTTTGTCTGCTATGGACACTTTTTTCGCGGTTCAGCCATTTACAAATTAAATTTCAGGCTATGCTGGTATTCGATATTTCAGTTTTGCAGCAAATCCTATAATAAGATTAACAGGGAGAGCCGCAGAATCGGGGGGACGTCTGGGTATAAAATAACGAAGGAAGAAACGAGTGCTTCGCCATTTTGTGTGTTCTGTGTCGACAGGGTGATAGTGATCCAGCACTTGGCTCTCAGCTAGTTAGTTCTAATTGACTTTGCGAAACTTCATTACAACTTGATTGCAAGCGCCGCACCGCGCCGCGCCGCGTCGAGCCCTTCTCCACCCTACAACGGTGATTACTGCCGATATCATGTCGCAAACCACACACAATTCTCCTTGTCAGCGGTTGGCAACATTGGAATAATGTCCCTGTAATGCGACCCAAATGGAAGTCAACTAAGAAAGACATCAAGCTACCTTCATTGGAAAAATTCAAGTGTTCTTGTTCTCTGTCTTTCTTTTGTATTCAGCCAACAGAGTATTGTACGTATTGTTTCCTGACACAATTGGAAATGTGCTTGGCTTTTCTTCGCAACATTCAATAACGCTGCGTAATTATGGTACTCAACCTACGATATGTTATCAGAGTAGAAGGTAAGTGGTAGAACTCTTGCAATTGATTTTACTCAAGAACACACCAGCATGAAACCTTTAGTGTAAAAAATATACAGTGTTTTTAATGAATGTTTTGCTATGAGTTTCGGACAGAGTGGAATGGCTCACGCTTGGGACTCACAGTCGGGTGATCTCGGGTTCAAATCCCTTGGGACTAGCCATGTTGGGTTGTATATTTACTTTCCACAAATTGTCAATTAATTCCGTTGATTCTGCTATAGGGTCGAAAGTGTAAGGGCAAGATACGCTGGTGCGGCGTAACGGCGGCTTGCGCTTGTGAAATTTTTCTGTCATGGCGTCTGGAATGGAAGCGTTCTTTCTAAGGGGTTTCAACTCCCCATTTATTTCCGTGCCTCACCGCAATGGCCGCCCAGTGTTTCTCTCATATCATCCCTTACTCACAGAAGTTCCCCTTCTGGGGGAAGAGACACAAACGGCCAGCCCTTGAGCAAGGCTGAAGTACCAAAAACCTCCTAAGACTCTAACCATCCAACATTCCAAGAGGTTTGTTTTTGAGAAACAAAACAAATTATCTGAAGCTCTGAGCGTTCGTTTCTGTCTTAGCATAAGTAATATTTAAACAAATATCCAGAGATTCAGAAAGCAAACAAATTACATCCCTACAGACTACAGGATAGTTTGAGGAGGAGGAGCATACTTCGATATTCCAACCTTGCTCACAACTGTCCGTTTATGCCTACTCCTTCAATAAGGGTGCCTCCTGGAGGAAGGTATGCGATCAGGGAGACGTCAGGTGATGAGGCGTGCGCGTAGACGGGTTCTCTAACTTTTTCATAAGTTGCATCGAAATGTGTATCATATTATATAAATAAGTATATTTGTAATTATTTAAAACGTATTTTATTCTCCGCATTATTCCATCTTTCCGGGTATAGTACCTATTTTAAATATTTGAGAAAAACTTACGTTTTTACATAATTGAATATTTTATTTTAAAATTTTCACATTTTGTGATTTATTATTAGATAATCGCTCAAAAGGTATTTTACTAGCATCATTGTTTTAATTGGTTCTGGTTTTGCCACAACTGCGCTAAACGCTCCCGAAAACCTTGACACTGAGGAAAGTGGCAGAATGTTTCAACTGTAGACAGGGGAAAAGCGAAGTTGAACACAATGTTAGCCAAGAATCCAGCTGTGCAGTAAATGATGAATCAAACGTGAAACTTTAACTTTAACTCCACAAGATGTTGATAGGTTTTAGAGTGCTCTCCATTACTTTTGTGATGTTGAGTGAAGTTTAGGTGTTTATAAAACAATCTTAAGGGACAATAGATACAGTTACACATTTTAAAATTTAAATCAATGTTTGTAATCCACTGTTTTGTAAATACAAAATTAGTATAAAAAGACTGAGATGAATCAGCTCTTAATAGTACAAAAATATCTATATTTTATTACTAATACCAACAAGATAATTTTAGCCCATATATGAACACATTTAACCATATTTATTGCATATAAATCCTATCTCTGCTCATTATCGTTATTGCTAAATACCACACTGTAGGCACAGTAAACCACAATCACTTAAACAATGAACTGAGAATAAGAGCTCAATAGAATATTAGCAACATTTTCCTAAAGGGTTTGCGCAAAAATAATATAATGAATATTCCAGCTCTGCGTTTTCGTCGGTTTATTTCACGCTTTCAATATATTCGTTGTCGTCAATTGTTGCTTTAATGTTTGAGTTGCGCATTCGTTACAATATTGATCAAGGAGTATTGCGATTTTGTTTCTATTTTTAAGGGATGTGTGTACAGCATAAAGATAATTATGAAAAAGGTTCGCTTTCTGGGGTAACCCTTCTCGGCGAACTTTGAGCGGTTGGTTTAGTGACATTTGGAGAAACTTTATAAACATCGAATGCTATGGGTGGTGAATTACTTGTCAAATGGTGGGTGATGCCTACGGATGTTCCTGGGTTCTTGCGGAGTCTGATGGCAAGGACAATTTGCGTCTAGCACCAAGAGCAGCCTTTTAAGGTATTGGTGCAAACACATCAGGAATGGTTTTTGAATTGCAAAGAAATATCTCACATCATGCAAACAATTAATCCATACCAAAACTGCCTTTGATCATGCTACAGAAAGGCTTTTGGGAATTTCAGGCTAATGAAAATGGACCACGTTGCTTTTAAGTCATTTTATTCCTTCATGAACATAGTTTCTCTTTAAAGATTTAAAAGAGTACTTGTCTAGTTGTCTAGTGGCTGCAGTCTATGGATACAATGGGATGGCAAATAGAGAGGAATAATGTTTTCCCTACTAAAGTCCAAAACAAGGATGCTTTTGGGGGTACTGTTTATAGACACTAAAATGGGTAGACACTTACTCGAACTCCAGTTTTTTTTTTTTTTTTTTTTTTTTTTTTCCCTTCGCTCAGCTCATTTGTGCTTCTGCTTTCAGTCAGTGCAAAAACGGGACCTTTTGTAAATCTATTGCCAAATGCCTATTTCCTCCTGATATCCTTATAGATAATAAACGGTGGCATTAGCTACCATTTGCCTACAACATGCAAACTTTTATTTTCTCTTCTTTCTTTATTCCCAATGACAAAGCAATGCGTTTTTCCACGGTTGCTGGTTACTTTGCTTGGCTTGGCATTTAAAGGGGGGTCTGATTGCAGACGTTCTAGGAACTCGTTTATGAGGTCGTCACCCTCAAGGAGAGCTTGTGAAAGACTATAAAATTCTGAGACAACATCTCTGTCTTAGCATACAGAACCCCGAGAGTTTTATTGAAAGACTCTGATTCTGTTTAGAACTCCCTCGCTGCTTTTCTCAGCGTATGTTGTTTCCTTATTACTGTAAAAGTACTGAAAACACAATTGCAAACTGACACATTTCTGCATAGTCAAATACAGCCTTGTTAACGTCAGTGGTGGTTACCAGGTGTATTAATCAGAAGAGATGCCAGTTCTTCTCGTATTCCGAAAACATAGTGTTCGGGTACCTTTTAGAGGATGTGACAGCGCTTTTAATATGTTCATACATCAATATTTAGAGACGCTATATTTTAATCATCATTACTAAAATAAGTACACAATTTCGTGACCATTCTGCACTAGAAAGCAACCTAACTGAAGTGAAACCTTCAGGTTATCCTTGTTTAAGTTGGGGGTATTTGCTCAAAATGGATTTACTGGGCTTATATTGTTTTATTTGATATTTCAATGCAAAAGCTCTCGAGGAGATATGCTCCTGTAATCTTCACTCGTTGTATGTAAATCATCTTCGCTCCAAAAAACTGATTTGGATGAATTTTGTAAACTGTTTTCTTTGCATCTGCAGTAATGATCAACTACTTAACAGACATTGTGTCTAATTAGCGTTCAATATTGCAGCAGTGCATTCAATTGTTTTAATTAGCAAACTAATATTAATTAAAGAACAGCTGTCGAAATATTACGGTCGGTATTTTAAATACAAAACTAGTTTGTGTTTTTAATTAGATTATGTTTACTTGTAAAAATTATAGGAAATAGGACATTTAGGCATAACTAATTGTAAAAAGTATAACATTTTCAGCAGGACAGTTCAATTTAACGAAGTAAATTGTATATCTGGAATCACGAACACTTATATGTCTGGAAATAGGCAAAATGTATATTCTAAATAAAATGTTCCTTCAAGGTCTTCATTCCATTATGGAGACGTTTACTAAAGTGGGAAATTCTGGAAAGACAAAAATGATTCTCTATTAGAAAACAATTATTTAGTAGATATATTTCCTAAGTTTGTAGGAAAGTTTCTGGAGATCACTAATGCGCAATTTCTGAAACTACAAATTTAGATTAAAGGAGGGTTAAAAGTTCAAAGATGTACTCCAACACTAATAAAATCAAACACAGAGAGGTTAAATCCGCCTTTGTATATCCACAAAGAATAACATTTATAAAGCATGAAGAATGGTATATTTAATTGTTTTATATATTTTGTGAAAGCATTTACAAAAACTAACAGCCCAAACTTTAGAATGCAAATCAATAGGTGGAGTACAAATGTATGTCCAGTACCATTAGAACCTGAAGGCAGGATTTTTCCAGGTCATGTTCACGTACACCTTAAGATTTTAAATAACTATTAGTTTATTTAAAACAGTAGCCCCGAGCTCCGAAATGAAAAGCCTTTACCTCCCGTGAATGAACAGATATACTACACCTGTATTGTACTATAATTAAGGATTATACAGGCAAGGCATTTATAAATACCAACAGCTTTTTCCGGTAGACTGAAAGGCATTTAAGGGCTCACAAATCTATCCCATACCGAATTACTGTAAATAAAAATAGAGGATTCTAGCACAAAGCTATATGTTTAAATGGAATAATGCCATAACTATAGCAGAAAAAACTAAATGGTATTAGAATAATAACAATGGTGTTTACCTCATGTTTCTAATGAAATAATTTACGAATAACATATTTTTAAATCTTTATCCTCAGATGTCAGATGAAATATCTACATGGTACAAAAACAACAACAGTGCATTAAGTAAACTCAAAGTAATGTGAGATTAAATGAGAAGCGGAGAAGCTTCAGTTGTTTGTCAGTTTTGTTTCTTTCAAATGAATTATTCGAAGTCGGGAAAATGCATTAGGCTCACAAATATTGGAAATGCCGACAATTTGCTGCAACACAAACTTCCAGTCCTTGATGCAAAGATTGCTGAACATTTAATAGAATTTCGGAAGAATAGCTTTGCAAGCTCCTGTAATGCAATGTTGCATGTCTTGTGGCATAGTCGGTATATTCTTGTAGACTTATGTTATTTCATTTACCCCGTAGAAAGAAAAATGGGACCAATAAAGGATTAATGAGACTAATATCTAGAATGATGTTATGGTGATTTTCTGTCTTGTCAAATAAGAAGATCGGACTGGCCGGCTTACAGTCCCTCCACGACCAATCCAATGACCTTGAAACAATCGACGTGTTTTACGCCTTGCAGATGGACAGTCATCCTGCTGACGCTGAATATCCTTCCTAATTTCCAGCGTAATGTCTTTTAATAGATTTTAGTGAATCTACATATTTTCTGGAATTCAGTGAATTTTCTCTGAAACAAGACCCAATTACGTTATTGCCAGCCATTTAGCACCGTACATTTACGTTCGATTGGGGCTGATATTTTACTTAACGAAAACAGTGAAGGTTATTTAATGCCCAATAGTGTATGTTCCTAAGTTTGACTTGCTCATGGTTTGGAATCTTGCTTCATCGGTAAATACAATACTGGAAACGTGGCTTGAGCAATCTACATGAATCTCAAAACGGTTTCAATGTAGCTCTTCATGGAGGGAAATGTGATATGGAACTTCTGCCAATGACACATCCGTAGTACGACTTTCTCTAGCTACATCGCGGGAACTAACTTGTGCGTTTGCTTCAACAGCAGCTGGAATATTAATTTACAATCTTATCAGGTCATTCTTTTGTTTCGTACGCTTTGCATTTCTAGTTTCCCTTAATTGGTTAAAGAGGCTTGTATTCTTCGAGATGGCCGAGTTCTCTCGGGATGTTTCTTAGCATACATACAAGATTGCATTGCATTTTTTCCCTATTCATAATATACAAGAATAATATCAGCTTTTTCAGCATTGGTTAATGCCTAGTTTTCCCCCCCCCCCCAAAAGATTACCAAACTTTCACTTCATTACAAAGAAAATTAGCAATAAACAAATATATATATATATATATATATATATATATATATAAATTAACACTAATAATAAAAGTAGATAAAGATAAAACACAGAGAAAGAGTCACACTTGAAATTGCTATATTTCGAACTACTGCGAGTTCTTCAATGGCAAGCATTTCTCTGTGTTTTATCTTTATCTACTTTTATTATTAGTGTTAATTTGTTACATTGTTAATAGTGTTTCTTTATTTTTATGTTTCATTTATATATATATATATATATATATATATATATATATGTCACGACTTTCTAATTTTTTGTTTTGTTTTATCATAACAGGTATTTTTATCTGACACCTGAAGAAGAAAGCTTTAAAATCTATTATTCGTAAACTACTTGTATAGGAAATATTTGCGGTGGTGCATCGGCTTGTGCATCAGGAGAAATATTATCAAACTTACCTGTAACTGCTTACTGCTGTCTGAAGCTCGTATTACAAACTCTGATTTCTTTGCACTAAATGTGTTCATTTTATACTTTTCCTTCTATCTAATCGGTTCTTCAAAAAAAAACTATTCAGCGTACTGCATTAAACGCAATGTCCATTAAAAAGAAGCTGTCCGGAAATAAGGTCCCCTGTCATAATGAAAAAAATATTAATTTGTGTGATTCAAAATAGGCTTATTTGTACGTTTTTTTTTTGTTTTTTTTTTTTTGTGTTGTACATATTTACAAATTCTCTTCGTTCCTTTTATCTAAACGAGCAAACGTGAATGAAGCTGCAAGAACAGATAAATTACTCCTAAATAGAGAAGATTTTTACTTTAATGAAAATGTAAATGCCAGATTGTGGTAACAGGCTTATACGTCACTCTGCCATTGGATAATGGAACATGCTGTAACTTGTTAGGATCCTACAGATTAGGCCAAAGGACAGGAGTGTTAAATATCCACGGTAGGGATTTACATAAGGTAGTTAGGTGTGCGAAGTTGGGAAAATCTACAGTAGGGGAAAACTCTAAGCGTTTTGCATGACAGGACTCGGAGGCAAGCCCAAAGTAGAATAAAATAAATAAACGATACCAACCCGTCTGTATACATTATTATATATATCTTATAAAATCCTAACCATCAAAACAAGGCTTCCTCTCATTTTATAGGTACCAATATTTTATGTTTAATGTATAAGTAATTATATAACAGCAAGAAAATGCTAAGGAAACAAATTAAAACTAATATTTCCCCATCTAATGATAATATTAATGCGAAAATCATCATATCAGTATATCTCTTAAAGAGTCTCTTATAACTCCAAGGACCATTTAGATGCGATCTTGGAGGCCAGCCATTTGTGTTTAGGGTGTATTAAGACGAACAAAACAATGTACGAAATGGGTCTTATTTCTCGGGATGTTGTTGCAACAGAGAAAAAAATATAAGATATAAAATAACATTTTGTAGCTTACTATGATGTGGTAAATCAATGTTATTATTATTATTATTATTATTATATTGTTGTTTTATAGCATTTTAATACTATTTTCTTAAATATATACGTGAGAATAGCATAATATATACAGTGAGAGCAGTTTAAAAGCTCCAATAAATAATTCAGCCGGTTGGCGTTGGACCCCGCCTTTCCGCCGGTATTTTGTTGCCTAGGTTCGCTACGGTCAAGCAGTTCACCATTTTAAAACTTAGGCACGAAATGTTAAATAACAAATTTGGTATACTCACCCTCCTTATAGTAGGTGCTGGAAATTTGTCCCTTTTCCCGGACACACAATCCATATGCTAGGAAATTATCACTGATAAGAATCACTTCTCCGGCAGTAATAGACCTAACTTCGTTACGAAATTTTATTTTAAGTTCCTCCAGTGTGTGAAGGTTAGTTGAATATATATTCTCTTTTTTAATGTTTCCCAAAGATAAAAATAACAAACCGCAAGGTACGGTGAACGAGGAGGTCTTTAACGGAAGCTCTTATTTCATCAAGTTTTTCTTTTATGAGCACTTGCCATTTTTTATTTTTTTCGATCAGTCACAGAACCTGTTTCATTAAACTTCTGTACTAACTTTAATATTGTTTTATGTGTTGGAACCGGTTCACTGGAAATTTACGTCTAAATGCATATCTCATTCTGTCCCACAACGACGACACAATTATTATACAACAATACTGTACTATTTAATGAAGTCTCACTCGCGACTGCATAACACAACTGCCCGATTCTATCAAAATCCCGCCAACAACTGACTGAAAGAAAGAATGGGGAATCTTGGAATTGGAGGTGAAGGTCGCTGATTTAAGCTGCGAGACTTTCAAACTGCTCTCACTGTAAAGTAAAAACTCGAGAAGCAGAAACAAATATAACACTAAAACAACCGCGCAACAGCGTAATATTTCAAATTAATATTTCTTCAAAGGCAGTCTGCTCATATCATTCCGTTTACCACCTGTTTATTTCTCTTTCCCTAGTTCTTATTACTTTTGTCTCTTTTTTCTTTGCGTGTTATTAATTTTTCATTTTAGTATGTTCATCTATTCACAATGTTTACTTCACTACACACTATTTAACTCTTCTGAGGATAGATAGTGCTTTCTGCTGTGATTGGGATAAGGAGCAATGGTGAAATGAATGGCATGGCACTGCCCAGGCATAGCTTCGTCTGCCACACTTACGGCAGCTAAGATCGAACCTGGGACATCTCGGTGGGAGAACAGCCTAACCAATAGACCAAGGCACTACAATGTGCATAATCGCCGTTAAGTTTTTAGGAATAGGAAACCCACACGACGCCCTAAGGGTTGAGTAAAGCAGCAGCTGAGTTAACCATCAATATCTCACTACTCAGAACTTCGTACATATATTTTCTTTGAAAGTTGTTCCTTTGTTTCATTGCGTAAATATTTACTCATGTGAAGTGATACTATATTCAGTGACAGAATCACTAACAACTAAAAGATATTACATTTTATATAGGCGCACAAGTACGGCAGGAAATGAAAATGTATTAATAGCTATGCATCAATTAAATATTACTTGTGTTGCTTATTCGGTAATGAAAATATTACAGACAGTATTGAAAGAAACATGCATTACATCTACTTTGTTCATCCCTAAAACACTGCAAGATATGTTGGTCCTCGTGGTGGTAACCATACTTGCCTCCTAAATCCAAGATCGCGGGCTCAGTCTCGACCAAGATCGATGGATTTTTTCGGGTGTAAAAATCCTAAGTATGGCTTCCTTCGGAAGGAAAGTAAAGCCGTGGGTCCCATGTCGTGCATTTAAGGCACGAAAATGAACCTCAAGCCTGAATGAAGAAGCTTCTGAGCAAATTTATCTGCCGTTTCACGCCCTGAATTGAATGGAACGCTAATGACATGAAATGTTAAAGAGCGTCCGTAAATGAACCAAATCAACCTGCAGGATGCAACCACTATGACATACATGCCATGAAATACATTAATATATAACTTGAAACTTGTACTGCAATTCTGAGATCCTTGTATATAATTTGGGCTTTAAAATTTCCTTTTATTTTCAAAATATCTTTACCTTGTCTTCGAATTTTTAATATGTGCAAAATTGGATATATTATTACTTCCTTTGAGGTTTTCGCATTTTCTTTATTTATTTAAATGTTAATAGTATTGTAGTTTTGCATGTTTTATAAAACTTTAATAATTCTTAGTTTGCACCGAAAGTGTTGAAGCCACATTTTAACTGATAATGCATATCAAAAATGAATAACTTGCTCTCTGAATGTTTTCCAATGAATGAAGCATTCGCCTCGTTTTATTTGTGTTGTGTTTATTTGTGTTTATTTTAAGTAAAATGCTCAGATTAATGTCTGACAGCTTTATAACAGGAAGAGGCGGAGAAAGTTGAACTTAAGCATACTCCATATAGCTTATTGGTGCATATCTCATTGGATGAACCGAAATACGCCTTATTTTAAAAGCGGAAAATATACAAATGTGCAAATATGCTGAAATATTCTTAAAAGGTAAAGATGAAAATAGCCAAACATAACTGAACAAAAAATATGCAAGCACTGCGAATTTGGAAGAGCAGAAAAAAGAAACGGAAAGAAAACAAAGAATGTAGGAAGTGTAAGAAGACACGCGGACAATGAAGTGTTCAATGGAAAACGTTTTTGAATTCGTCTCCATTCCACTGCTCCCTCCAATACTCCGAACTCCCGCCCTATCTCCATCATTTTTCTCTTTGCCTTCCTCTCTTTCATAACGTGCTGACCTGCCTACACAATAGAGTCCATTAAAAGAGTGGATCACAAACTATAGAGGTCGGGTGAACAATGGAGGCGAGAGGTCCTTGGCTATTGCAATATGGCGCACGCGCGAAAAAAAAAAAACATTGGAGAACAACTGAAAGTTTGTAAGAACGAAATGAAAGGTTCCAAAACCTTCATTATTTTACTCGTTTTCAAAAGGAGTAAACATATTTGTAAATATTTTCCTATAATTAGAAATAAAACATTTATATAACTATCTTCAGATTTCCTTTTCACTATTCTGCACTTTGTCTGGAGTTGTACTACAATTATAATTAAAACTTGTAGAAAAAGTTATTAATGAATATTTAAAAAAAGAAAGCATTTTGTTACATGTAGAAACAATATTAAAATCTATCGCACTTGCTGAAGCTTGTTCTTAGAAAACTACATATCAAAATAGAAATGCATATCCAGTTTGCAAGCTTCAGAATTAAAAATAATAATACTCAATGTTTATTTCTAATATTCATACCGGCAGTTTCACAAATCTGCTATTTTTAACTTTCGATTTCTCGCCACTTCAGCTACCCCTTTGCTTCCGTTTCTGAATTTTAATGGATATAAAATAAGAAATTAAATAAAAAGCTCGAAACTCCAACATAAGGCGTTTGCAACATATTTAAAATAATGACGTGGACTTTTCGAACTCGGCACACATGTACATGTCTTACAGTTATAAGACCTTGTTAATGTAACAGCTGTAAAAACAGTCTGGTAGCTTAATGTGTTTCAGCCTGGCGTTTGGCAAGCGATTGACATGAAGTCAGTTGAAGGTGGTCCATTGGAATAAGTAACTGTGTGTACACGCTTAGTAACGCTGAACATTGATCTACACCAAACCTGCTTCTTTAAGAGTTTCCTTTCAGAACGAGTAGCAATTCAGAACTGCAAAGGTGGCTTCTCAGTTGGCACTTATAACGTTGGTCTAACTGTTCATTTGTCATGAACCAACCCACTGAGTAGGAATATATTATTCATTTTCGTATTACAAATTTGTCTGGCTGTCTTTTGACATATTCGGCCCGAGGTATTAAAAGACATTTGCATGCGTTCCATTCAACCATCTGCTGGCCATGCCGACCGAGCACATCCCGGCAGTATCGATCCGCTGGCAGATGGTTGAATGGGAGGTACTATGTGATGGAATAAAAGAGCGCAACTGTCAAAACTGCTTTCGAATTATTGCAAAGTATAGCAAAATAAATGAGGAAGAAGTTATCGGAGACTGTTAGAGTCCCTCTCCCCGAGTACGAAGCAAGGACTAGTGTGTATGTCCTATAGTGAACGCCTACCAAGGCAAGCTTTTGTCTTTTTTTAAATTCATCCCCCCCCTCCCGGTTTTCAGCCTTTTCAAACCTGAGTTCTCTCACCTTCGACATGAATTTGCCTATTTGCCACTCATTCTTGCCTAGAGCCCAGCATGCCCCTTGCTCTCTGACTGTCAGTAAAGGAAGGCGGAAGAATCAGTTAAGAATCTCATAACACTATCTATAGTGGCACACTATGGTCCTTCGCTAGTGTACTTTGCGGGCATAGTATAACTCGAATTTGACTCAGCGCGGTCATCCAAGGTCTACACTCTAGAGTCATCACAAGTAGCATTTTGTTTTTCTTCAGTATTTTTCTTTTGTCAACGTACTTAGATTTCGCATTGAAAATGCAAGTTACTTATTTGCTTGCTATTATTTTATGCTGTAATCAGATAGCATAAAATAACAGTTAGCATTAACAAAAAGTAAAATTTAATAAACTACATAATATGTCATATTAATATATTTCTTAAACGCGGTTGCTTCATATTAGTTTCTTTGCTACACACATCCCATTGAAGTGCCGTATACTTCGCTCTTACTTAAGATCATGAATAACCAAAGAAAACCTCGTTTAATTTTGTAAGTACTGTTGCCAAAGGAACACTGCAACGACTTAATAAAGTCGCTTAATTTTCAGTGATGAAGTTATATTTTACAAAAATGAGAGCAGCAGTAAATATGAATGTCTCATTTAGAACACTAAGGAGCCTCAGAGAATAATTATATAATAATGTGATTCGCTCAAGACACACCCTAAGACATAAAAATTAGCAACAGCCAGAAACCAAGGACGGTTCGGGAAACATCGAAAGCATTTGCCGACGCTGCGTTTACAATACATATTTTAATCCCGATCTTAGTTCATGTTTATAAATAGAAAATGCATTGGAACAGTGTGCTCTGAGGGCTGAGCGGACAAAAGCACGCATCTACTAATAAGAGTTAACTTTAAAGCATTTATACCCAACCTTAAAAAGGTAAGTTAATCGTCTTCTTTTTCAAAATAAATGCCACATCAATAGATATTATAAACCGTAAAGCTAAAAAGAAAGTATGGCGGAGGGCTTAGACATCTGATATTAAATAAATATATAATTTTCTGTTGGTTTTTCATTAAGTAAATGTGTCAATTTTTATCTATTTTGAAAACAAAGAAGATATTTTTACTTTTTTTTTTTGTATGTGTATATAAATGTCTTAAAATTTATATAAGCATTTTGCTATTAGAAGTTGTGATATCTTGTATATACTAAACAGATAACAGATCACGCATAGGTAGGCTTAGAACCATTAGATTTTGTTGTTATACACCTGCTTTTAAGAGCTGGATTATTAGCATATGTCTATCACAGAGGACCCGATATGACTGATGATGACAAAACGAAGCTAAAGGCTGTAAGATTCGTGCATATAATCCCTATATTGAATGCTAATACCTATGCTATACACAGTATACATTGCATAAAAAATATGTTAGTTTGGATACTTTAATTTGTGATTTTTAAAATTTTCTTTTTTCGCGCTGTCTACTGTACCTTGATTAAAAAAAAAACCTAACAGAATAATTCAAATCATAAATTTCCTTATAACGTAAATTGATAAAGATATTTTGCTTCCCTTCTATACCGAGTAACATCTTTTGCTTACGTTTTATACTAGTAAGGTCAAGGAAGAATGCCCGTTTGTGTGTGTAGATTCTAACTGTATAGCTAGGTAAATGTTAAAATTGTTAATAAAAATACATTGACGTCCGCAGATTACCTACGAGGCATGCATAGTCGCGTGACGTCATACAGCACACATACACCAGGCTAGTTACTTACCGGTCCCTATTGTTTACATTTCCAGGTTATCTGGGTTACTTCATCCACCACTCATCATAGGTCACAAATACTGGCAATACGCACATATTGTAAGCAACGAGATATTTGTCCTAGCTCTTTACTCGTTAGTGAGGTCTAACAAACATTTTTCATATATTATACCTATAATTACAGGTTTTTAAACGTATTCTGATTTCAATATCGCCATGCTTTTTGCGCTTCAGAGTGTAACTTTCAAGTTTTGTCAGAATTTCTATTTCTTGCAACATTTTTAGCGAGGGGCCATTGTCGATAATTAAAAAGAAACAAAAAAGAAAGAAAAGAAGGACTTCATACCGCAGAGAGAGGACCTTTGTCTTGCAAATGAACCTGTCACTAGTCGGGCGTTAGAGATGTAATGCATGTTCATGGATATTGGACTCTGTACCAAGCAAATTTTAATTAAGTAGCGTAAGAGGAGAGACGAACACGTATGCGCACGCACACTAAGACATGCTGACAGTACCTTCCAGCCACAAGGTATCTCTTCTAATGGGGTAAAGGTCTCTCTCCCTGACAGTTGATTTACGTTTCTGCTCACTTGACAGAACACTCCCCAGTCCCTCGTGAGCTCTCTCTGTGAGGAAGTGCAGGATGGAAACAACTCGCTCTAGCTGATCAGTTAACTTAAAATTAGCAGCCTTCACCTTGTTTTTAACCTAAGGACAGAATATTTCGTTATATTCTCAATAACGGGCAAGAACTTATGAGGGGCGTTATTAAAATTGCATTGTAAATTAATACAATTTGAAATAATTACACCATAATTGCGATTAAGGCAATAGAGATTTGCCGTTCGTTTTATCCGTTTATTTTTGTATGTACGCGAACTTATACACATTTTGAATAGCTAGATATTCTGCAACTATTCAAAAATTGAGCAATTTTTGTACTACAATAAAGTGTATTAGGGTATAGCAAATGCATTAAAATAATAAAGTGTAACTGAATATAACAATTTTCAATGCAAATCGTAGTAAGTGTGTAGCATATAAATAATAGTATGTAGAGAGGATATTAGAAATAAGAAAGTAGATTATAACAATAATAGATATTAACCCTCCGATACTTTCTCCTGTCTACTCTTGCTTGTATCCAGTTTTGTTCAAGAATGCCTAAGCACTCATGGGCAGTAGGAGCTACGCAGGTTGTTGCAAGCTCTGGCTGACTTGTTAACATAATTTTTTTATTTTTCACTGGACTTGATTGATTTTTCTCTTGGAAGTCCGGACTACGTCACATTTTCTGAGGGTACGATCCTGCTTGCCCCCGATTTACACAAACTATCCTCAAATCTTCTTACTTTCTTCGCTACCATAAATGGAATAGAAATTGTAACGGCATTCACAATTGACATATTTTGCAGAAAGTGAAATAAAATTACGAAATACATATCCACTATTCTTTACTATCTGAAAATAAATAACTCGTGCATCCAAGGAGGTTTGCGGACAAAGAAAACTGACATTCGCCCCTTTTTTGTGTGTGTGCTTCTCTTCCCTCATCTCCCACTTCTATCGATTACCTTGACCTTCAGGATCATAGTTTTGGTTTTCGCGAAGAATAAATGACATCGCACTGCATGAACTTGAAATCAGAAATGTTTAGGGACTGAGGAACTGGAATACATAGCAACCTAAATAATTCAGTTTGATTCAAGCTCCTATCGCCACTTTTTACACCTCATTCGGTTGGAGGCCCAAACCCACTAACCCACATTAGTGGCTAAAGCGTTGGATATATATACTATTGTACGTCGTAGTTATAAGTCAGTTTGTTTACACAAAGAGTCATGGTAGTTCAAGATTATTCTAAATTTCAAATTTTGTACTATCAAATAGAAAATTTAATCAGTATTGTTTTACGTAATTAATTTTCAAAGTTGGTTAAGCACCTATGGAGTATTCTTTGGCGGAATTTCACTGAAATATTGTACTTTATAGTAGTGAAGAGCTTCAAAATAAAATAATTTTAGAACTAGCTAAACTAGCTCAATATTAAAAACAAGTTTTTAACAAATCGCCCTTTTAGTGTCATTATATATTTCCTGTAAGTATGTCATGAAAAGAAAAATATATTTTGGCACTAAAGAAAGTGGAAAGTTGCCCCCGGAATAGTACCGAGAAAGAGAGGCTATCTTGTCTAGCAATTATATCTATCGAAACACGCCTACTAGAGTAATGGATAAAATTTATTTTTCTCTAATATAAGTAGTGGAAGAATCGATTATAGTGGGTGAGTTTGAAAATCAATTACATTATCGCTAAAATTTATGCTTTTTTTAATACAGTACAATTTGTAATTTTATCATGCAATGTTGATGTAAACTTTGTTTATTCAACACTTAGTGTTTCACTTATGTAAAGAATCACGCACGTCACCGATATCACTCTTGTTAGGTAGTGTTTCTATTTTTGTTGCAATTGAGCTTGGTAGACTGTCATGGGCACAAAGCACAAAACACAATCAGTGATAGATTTTAAATTAATAAAAATAAGTAAAACTTTACAAATATACCGTGTATGTTTTCAGCATATCGTACATAATTTTTTTTAGTTCTATTTTAACTGAAGAGAGCACTGCTGCTGCTGACAGCGAAGAAAGTCGATGCATTACTGAACAATAACCTGGTGATTCCAAATACAATAGCCTAGAATCTGTTCATAATCTTATCCAACAAGAGCTCAGGTGTCATACAATGTAAGTTGATTGTCAGCCTGGTAGCTGAAGAGGCTAAGCAACGATCTCTCCAGGCATGTTTGGTGCTTTTGTCTCGTTATGAGCTTGAAATAGAAATGCTTCATTCTGACACAGACTGTTCAACAGCACGTTGTCTGGTGCAAAATCTAATTGGCAGCATGTGTGCAGCACAGAAGCTCATTCCTGCTTAGGTTAAAGTTCTTGGTTGGGATTCTGATTTAGAATCTTCTTCCTTTTCTAATAATACGAGGGCTAATACTACAGTGTGTTCCATAATTATGGAACACAGGGGAAATGGGCTCTACAGAATATCTTCAATAGGTCTGCCACTCTGGTCACGCATTGGTACAGCCGCGTAACCCAATCCTGCTTCGCCGATGCCCTGATGAGCGCGGGATCGAATATTTTCTGTACACCAATGACATTAAGTGACCCCAGAGATAATAAGTCCCAAGATGTCAGTTTGGGTTTCGTAATGGCCACTCCACCAATTCACGACGTCCCAGCCAATGGTCAGGAAATTGATAATCAAGCCAGTACCCAACTCCTAAGCTGTAATGGTAGGAACACCTTCCCGTTTAAACCATGCAGGAAAAGAGCCCCTCTTCATTCAGGACACTGGCTAACGCTTCTTCACAAAGAATATTCAGGTATGTATCACCAAGATGACAATGATCCGATTCTCCCAAATTCATTAGTAAAGTATGATGAACTCGGTCCCTGCTATTTTGCTGACTATTAACAGAGGGTTGCTCTCTGACCGCTGATGAGTGTTTTGCCGGTTAACTTTACCAGGGACATAAAAATTCACTTCAGCACTGAAAAGAATGGTGCTTGGAAAGACGATATTCTCGTCACATTTCTCTCATTCATAAAATCTGAATCACCCTCATTCAGCTTCTACAGCATTTGGAGTTTGTAGGGTTCCATTTCTGCGTTCAAAATTCTGTGGATGTTGCTTTTGGGTACACCCATTTCAGCGGCCAATCGCTGCAGAGATTTCTTTGGCACACACTGCAAAGCGTCTAAGAACAGCGGCTGATGTCAGCCGCCTTGGGGAACCTTGTTCAGCTTATCATCGGCTTTATTTCCTTAAATGTTTCAACCAATTTGTGAGAACACGAAAATGAGATGGGTGCACATTTTTGATGCAGTCTGTTGAATTCAGCAGCCACTGATCACATATGTTTTCCACCACACAACATAATAACCTTTTGCTCAAACCTATTATTGATATATCAATCTGTAACAAAACAAAACAAATAATATTTTCCTGTATTGTTCTCATATTTCCATACTTGGGCCACCCAAAGAGTCGGTCAGAGTGTTTTGAGGTCACCATTTTCTATATCCTTGAGTTAACATTAATTCGTGAATACGAGTTGCAGTGTCTCCGTGCATCAAGATCATATAGTAGCATCAATCTCCACACAGCAATTACTACTTCCCCTTCCTAAAGCTAACGGCCACTCGATATTGAGTTACTAAATTTTGACTGTCTAACAATCTATATAGCGTAACTATGTTAAACAAATTATTTATATAAAATTAGGTATTAAAATGTGTCAAATATTACTCTCATCACCCTACAGTAGTATAAGTGTATTTTGATAAATTGTCCCTCCTTAAAAAAGTGATGTAGAATTCGGGTACAGAGTCGATCACCTGAGGTAAATTGATACGAAATCTGCTATGGCGTGCATTTGATAAGAGAGTGAAAGCATTACTGTCTAGTATATTCCTGCAAGAAATATAAGCTGTAGAACTGTGGCAGAAAAGTATAGAGATGTTTCTAAAGTGATTTTTGGAATACAAAATAAAAAAGTATTAATTAGGCAAACGTAAAAGGCATGACGACATTGGAGAATCAAATTTCAGGAAAGCATGGGGAAAAAACAGTATTCTATGAACATTAAGAGAAAGTAGTAGTAAACATTGCTAATTGTATTTGAATTGAGTTTTTCTTTTACAAAATTTGATTTTCAAAAGTTTAGGAAAAAAATGTGGCAAGACAATAACATTTTTCAAAAATAATTTCCGTTGTTAAAATTAGGCAGAAAGCTTTGAATGTGAAATTGTACTGATTTAAAAAAAATGTATTTAAAATAAAACTGTACCTTTCTCAAAATTTTCCTGCATTTCTTTTGCTTTCTTTTCTTTCCTTTTCATTATGTAGAGGCCATTCCAAACCACATGAAATATAGATACGTTCAATATTGTTTTTATGTCTGATCGACTCACATCAGTATCGCGAGGATTCGGAAGATTTTATGTATATTTAAACAATTAATTTTGAGTTATAAAAAGTCTTAATTGTCTTTTATTTCTCAAGTTATGTCTGTTCCAGTAATATTTATGCTTTTTACAAAAAAT
Organism: Metallyticus violacea; assembly: GCA_030762175.1. NCBI lineage: Eukaryota > Metazoa > Arthropoda > Insecta > Mantodea > Metallyticidae > Metallyticus > Metallyticus violacea. Next base: position 50,356,487 of record CM060831.1, read on the forward strand.
TTGAGAAAAATATATGGCCAAACTACTGCAAAAAAGGTGATCTACTCAAGGCGGGTGAATGTCATTTGTTTAAATTTAACCTGAGAAGTTCGAGAATCGCTTGTCATCTCTAGTAGCGCTAGCAGTGACTAGGTAATTTGTGAAACCGAGGCTATTTTAGACATCTCTCTGATAGACAATTCAGAATTCGGTTCCAAAAGCACTTTAGGATATGTACATTGTTCTATTTTGGGCGGAAGATAGAAACGTCTTTAAAAATCTAAATATAAAACCCTAGTATTCATTGTGATATCCCATAGATTTTTTCTGTATTCCAAGAAGTGAAATGAAATCGGGCAGTCCAATAAAATCTGAATTCAGCTTCTCCTTCTTAATCTTAATCTTTAAATAGGTCTTCCTATATCTGTGTTTCCAGAAATTTTATAAGTGCCTATCTCGATTATATTGATTTATTACTGATTAAGGCTTTGTAGTTAGTGAAACCTTCACGAGCATGAATTGACATTAAGTAGATAAAATATATGTTTACATATTGCTGGAGTCTAAAAGTGCCTAATGCTATACAATATTGATGCTTTAGGTTTTGGAAAAACTCCCGACCAGAATCTCCTGAAGGCAGATTCTATTCTCCTAAATGCTGTCAGTGCAAAGCAATGTGCGTTCAGCACGGCACACATCAGCAGGACTACAGCAGGAATGTTTAATTTAGCACTTGCATATACAGTATTTCTCTGTTCCCAGGGGCCGCGAATATTATCGTTGTTGTTCATTTGTAGTATCCATCAAAAGATTAATCAGTCCCTGGAGATTGCATGGGCTTATTTCATTAAGTTATACATAATTATTAAAAATGCAACGTTAGGCACAGTTATCACGTAGTTTCAGAGGCTGCTTCAGCATTTGGTTGCAGCATTATTAGTGGAATTGGTTGATCTCTTTCTCTCTCTCTTTAATATGAGAATACTCTCATTCTGCAAAATGTATGGCCGTATAAACAGAATCGTCATGGACTGTTCTTCTTTATTTTGGTCAAGCACATCTATCCCACCCGCCTTTTATCTTAAGTTATTCGGCCATCAGTTGTGTGCTTCAAACAATTTGTTCTTTTGTACGTATTCCAATTTTTGTAAGAGCGTTATATAATAATAATAATAATAATAATAATAATAATAATAATGACCTAAGGACAATTTTTTCAAAATATTGGAAAGTTGGAAGAAACGAAGAAGACCGCCAGTTCCTTGGAAGAAAGCAGCTGCATACAACACAGTCAATATGAAATTTGTAAAAATATAAAGCTAAATTAAAACTTCAGGGTTGCTCATTGAGTTAGTATTTTGTGTTCTCATTCATATTTTCTCGAGGTGCACCATAATGCAAAGTCAACAATGTGCAGGTTTATTAATTTGTGAAACACTGAGTAGTAACATATTCTGTTGGTACAGTGTAGTATAATTATTCGATGAAGTCATTATTTTGCCCTCGTTAGAATGGACCATACAAAACGTAATATGGTATGCAAAATATGCTATTCTACAGGGCCTTTGAATAAATCGTTTAATAGCTTTTAATTTCATTTTAATTAAAAAATTAGTAAAATTATTTGAAGCCGTAACAATGAGATGACGTCCTAATTAAAATATTACAAAATATTAATATCATCAATCAAAGATATTATAAATAGTATTGCAGACAGTGTGTGTAAGTAGTTTAGTTATTTTGTGTATTGTATATTTATTGAGTATTTTCTTGGATAGTTGGCGTCAAGAAGCCGAGTCCGAAGAGAAAGTGAATGGTATTGTGCTAGGCGATGATTAGACGGCTAGTCACCCTTGGTGTGTTTTGTTATAAGACTTCTTTTGTGTAAGAAAAAGGGTCGTCTATTTTAACTTCATTTTTAGTTATCATAAAGAAGGGAACAGTAGGAGACCTTTGCAGAATAGAAAGTGAAAAAAGCCAGATTTCGACACTTTTGTGAACCATAAGGGAGAAAAGGAAGTCAGGTTAATATGAAGGCCAAGGGGAGGTCCGAAGCTACAAGGCAGTAAGTGTAAAGACGTCAAGGTGGAGAGAAGAAATCGGGCAGTAATGGTCAGTCCCTGAGTAGAGGAAAGAGTCGATTGATATTGAAGCGTAGATAATTGTGATCCGGGAGAGTGAATTTTAATATAAAGAATAAAGACCTTTTGAACTAACCAAAATTAAGAGAAGGAAAATGTTGCGATAGACAATTAGTTCGATTAGGGGGAAGCAATAATAAATATCGTTCAACAGAACTTAGAAAGGCGATCTTTTACATTGAACTAGTGACAAGAGGAAATAAATAGCGTCATCTTCAGTCTTGAACTTTGTTTACATATACCCTAGTTCCCGACTATTTCCACCCGTTAACCTGAAAAGGTAACAAAATATCCAGCTATACACAAATACAAGAAGCTAGCTGTGGCATCGAGACAGCGGCGGGAGAGAAGAAGAACTCCATTTGATTTCACAAATATTCTTAAACCCTAATTAATTAAAACCATCATCTATCTTCCCTTCCTCTCCCCCCATTAAAATCGCTTCATATTCCAAATGTGTTTGAATATTTCCATTATTCATTAATTGTAGCATCTCTTTAAAGTTTCCTGCACATTATTCAGCATAGTAAATGGAAATAAAATGCAGTTTATGGGGGTTTATATATAACTACACTATTTGTATCCAGATTTTAAACGCGCACTAGTTCAGTTTAAACGGAGTGATATTTGAAATTAATTTCTTGCTGATTCACATTCACATTGTAATAGTTAGGCTATTGGAGTTAAGAGGTTCAGGTTAAGAGAAATTATAGATAATTTATGTATATCTCTTCTTCAATAAATATGGACCTAACAATGAAGAAACTGACAATGTTACCACTCATGTTACCCTAAGAAAATTTGCCCAAGTCATGACCTGAATAAAGACGAAAAACACCGAGACCAGAACTATAGAAAAGTGTGTGAAGCGAATGTGAATTAAGAAGATTGCTTGCTTCAGTGAGAGTGTCCTTAACTTTCAAAGAGTTTAAAGGAAAATCCAGGGTGTGTGTGCACACCTTAACTCATAAAGGCCCATTGCCAGAGTTACGACAATACCTTCAACAGAGGATCCGGCGGAGAACTTCGTATAACGAAAGTCATGAAAAAGCAGTTACAGAAGGAACTGCGATCCTATGAATCTCCAAAGTTAAAGGAAGAAAAGCTTCGAATTTAAACTTGGAAAGTCACAAAAAGACTTCAGACACACTTGTGGGCTGGTAATGAGAAAATATAAATTTCTCATAAACTTTCAAGCAGAGCTATAAGGGGCGATCAAATGAGTGAGAAAAACACAGAGGCTTGCATTCCACGAATATTAAAATAGATACATTTGAGTTTAAGGAAAATAAAGCAACAAAGAAGAAGAGCTTAGCGAGCAACTAAAGTTAAGAATAACTTATATAGCAATGGGTTCAGCCTGAAAACTACAAAATGTACTGACTGAGATAAAAGTTGTTTTCCCCAAATAATATTCAGTGTTCTCACTTGTGCACGCATAAACATATATGCAGTCATTATTACTTGATCAGAGTTGTGCCAGTAACAGTATAGTGTGTAACAGGATATCACCAACAAACGGTAGCTCACACAGAGAGAATTGTTTGCTAACACTTTCCTCATGATTTTAGAAGCATATTTCGTGCCCTTTATATCTGCTCTATTTTGCGCATTTGGCTCGTCATATCATACATCGCTGTTACACTGCAGTCGTAAATAGGTTTCTTCTTTTCTATTAACGCAGAACACCTCCGAACGTGATGACGATGTATCTCTTGCTGTGCGCAGAACATTTGGTTTTAGCACTTTTAAAGACACAATGTATTTATTAGTGGTTGGCAACCATGGCGTTCTGTCTTGGTATTTTATTTATGTTGCAACGTTCGATTGATATTATCAGCTCGATTTTGTGTTAAAGTATTGATGGAAACACAATAAAAGCACAGAGCTACTGGTAGTGGACATAAAACAGAAATTGCCTGGTGTTCAACCATATTGTAAAATTTCAGCAGTGTCTGTTATGAACCTATCTCGAACTTTTACACGGAAGAAAATGCATATCTTGATGGTCAAAGTTGTGTTATTAATACATGTAAGGCCTCCAGAAAAAGGTTTCTAGAACATTAATCTTTAGGCATTATTCATTAAACGATATCGACCAAAACGATATCACGGAAGACCTAAACACTTCAGATTGAGGCAGCATATGGAGGAGAGAAGAAACGGCTTAATAGTCAACTACTCGTATATCTTGAGTTATTGCAAGAGATGATTATTCCAGAGATTGAAAACACCCCGTGTTTTGCCGAGATGCAACTGATATAAAAACAGGATGGAGCACCGTCTTCTTATGATTTAAAGGGAAGAAGCCTCTTTTTTTTTTTTTTTTTTTTTTGAGTAGTGTTTAACGCCCGTTTTCACTACTGAGGCACCACAGGCGGTGGACACTGATGATACATGAGATGAAATGATAAATTGGGAAAGGATATTTTTTTTTTTTTTTAAAGGAAGGAAGCGTTCCAGGTCTAAGTTTAGGTACCTCCCCGGCATTTGCCAGTTATGAAGACTGAGGAAAACCTGGAAAAAACCCCAGTCAGGGAGGACGGTCCTGGCGGGATTCGAACCGCAGACCTCCCGCTCACGAGTCCGTGCCTTAACGACCTCGGCCACCCGTGGCGGTAGAAGCCTCTTAAACAAGCAATTCCATGAATCGATTGGCCGTCATGGCGCACCAGAATAGTCACCTACCTCACTTCATGAGATTTTTCTCTTTTCGATATAGGAGAGATGGGGGCGCTTTCTCAGAAACCAAGTGATCTGAATCATTTATCACATTTGATCAAACAATCGTTCCAAAACGTGGATATGAATTACCAGTTATGTTCTGTCATTTAAGAACCAGTGTCCAAATAGCGTTCCTTCTGTATTGCAAATCATGTGTCCATTTTGATCAAATTTGTCCAGAAATGTACTATGTGAGGAAACTCTCTCTTGTCCTTTAACATTATTTAAAAGAGGAACTTATAACTTACCCACAGAGCTCATGATACGAAATGCGTACATAAAAATAAAAAGTTAAACCTATTTTCATATTTATTTCAAAATATAGGGATGAAAATAGGCGAAGGTAATAAGTGAAGTTGTATAGGAGAAAGAACAAGCATATTTTAGGAATTCCGCTCATTGATAGTTAATATCTTCATTCTAAAACAGATTCTTGAAAAGTTAGTAAATAATTTGAAGACCTACCTAAAAATTACAGACTTAAAACTCCTTTGATAAAAATGAACACCCAAGTTATGGAAAATCACAAAATTCGATTTCATTACCTGGTGTTTGTAAACAGATTCGCTATTAATGGCTTATAATCAAAATTTAAGTCAGACACTACCGGACCTTACGTTCAGACAGGCATTCACTTTATGCTTCCTAGAGTGCAAAGTTTCCCCATCAGGAAGAAGAAAAAAGTTGCTACTTATTCCTGCAACTGATATACCTGTACAGAATCTATTCAAATCACGTGTTCGTTTCACTCTCACAAACAAGGTCCAAGTTCGAATAATTTAACTCCCTTCTGTAATATCTTCGAAGAGTAGTAATGTAAATATTTTCTACCGAAATAATTTTAACATGAATGGCCTCTGTCAGAAATGCTTGCCTTATAAAAGAACTAAAAATATAACTTTAAAATCCCGCAAATGTCACAATAAGGATATAATATTTAATTCACGTTATCTATGCATGCATAAATAATGTGGTTAAAGAATGGAAGGGAGAGATAAAACTGGAATAAAAATAAGCAATAATTAGAAATAAATGTCTCACTGTTTACCAACAATATTATTATTATGCATAAAGACGGAAAACAGCCTTCAGAGAGCTGTAAAATAACATGCTCTAAGGTAATGTTGACTAAAATAAAGGCATTATAAATAAGCATATTACATAACGAATCTATTAAGTGGAAATAGAAAAATGCCTAGACATAAACATTTAGATCAAACTCTGAACATACATTACATGCGAAACTGTCAGTAACTCATTGAATAATTCAAAAAATAAAAGTCAGAAAACCAAAAATCTATCTGGTAATGACAATCCCAATTTCATTGCATGGCAGGCAAGTTGCACGAGGCATAGGAATAAGCTGAAATGAAATTTTAGAACAGTTAAAAATGCTACAGATTAAACAGAATATGAAATGAAGAGATAAGAGCAGATTTAAATGTTCTCAGTATTGGAAATAGAGTAATTAAATAGTAAAGGAAATATAGAGAACACTAAGGAATAGATAAAAGAGACTACCGGAAGGGAAGAAGAGTCGCCGGGAGAGCTATGTAATGAAGTATTAATTTTGTGGAAGTGCATCCAGTTTAGCTAGCTGGATATGCCCAATTTCTTTAAGGTGTTTGCTCTCCTTAAGTTTCCATTACTTCTTCAATCAGCAGACATGTAACACCTTTGCTATGGTTTTGGTTTTCCTCCTGAAACATTTGTTTTTCTTGCTTTTATTTTTTCTCCCCTTCAAACATTTGCAGTAGAACTGGGAATCTTTTGGGAACAGGAAGAGAAGTGCCGGGGAGAGGGAAGAAAGGACGATAAATTATCACATGTTTCACGACACGTAAAGTTCCGCGGATTAAAGAAGGAAGTGTTCGGCTTGTCCCTCCTCCCTTCTCTCTCTTCAAGAGTCAGAGGAAGAAAGAAAGACATATTCGCGTGTGCATATGCAACGACGCAAAGGGAGTGTTAACGTCCCAGCGACAAAATATGTCCATTTCTCCACGTTCCTTGTACATTTAATGTTTATACGTTGGTTGGTACAAACATGGAAATTTTATTTTTCCGTATGCAAATGGTAGCCAACCTCATAAAGAAAGTGCGTCCTTGTGGTCTAGTGGTAACCATACTTGTGTCTTAATACCCAGATTGCGGGACCAATCCCGGCTAGGATCGATGGATTTTTTTTTCAGGCTTAAAAATCCTAAGTATGGCTTCCTTCGGAAGGGAAGTAAAGCCACGGGTCCCCTGTCGTACATTTACGGCACGTAAAAGAACCTCAAGCCTGAAAGAAAAGACCTCTGAGCAAAATTTATCGACCGTTTCACGCCCTGAATTGAGTGGGACGCTGATGACCTGATATGTTAAAGAGCGTTCATAAATAAACAAATCAACTCATAAGGAATACATCTTTACCAAAGACGGAGTTTCTTAATTAATTCCAATAAATATTCCAATTAATAGCTGAAGGTTAAAACATATATCTTAAATATGAGCTGCCGTGATAACCATGTTAACAGATGGTAAAAACGTTTGAGGTTAATAAGAGTCATTAATTAACAAAAGTGTATTAAGCTACATTAATCTCTAAAAACTTACGACAGCAGTAAAATATATTATAATTTGCAACAAAAAATGCTGAAATAACCCAACTGAGCACAATTTGCATAAAGTAAGATAATAAGAAAGAGAAAGTAAAATCCAAGCAAGAACATGGGAGTGATCTCTACTCGGAGGAAAGGAATAGTTTACACTTTCCTGCTGGATCCTGTAAAACACAATTACTTCATTTTAACACTACACTGTTGTGTTATTTGATATATTTAATTCGCGTTTGACAAAATAACAGATAACCTCACTGTTCTGATAGCCATGTGGTCAAGGAGAATTCAGCGATTCACCTTCGCCAACAGAAATAGGACACTTTGTTACTCGGACCATAAAAAAAGACGTTCGTAACTATTTCAGGTATTACAGTACTTATTCTGGCATTCAGTTTTGGATCCAGGGGTGATTTTTTTTTTATTGAATCCAAGGACAACCCTACTATATCTTGTTAAAAATGTGTATATAAAAGCTTAGGAATGAAATATATGTGACTGAGATTTGTGAGTAAAAAAATATAAATTCATGGGTTTATCAATTCTTGACAATATTTAGTACTAGTTATATGAAAATCTTCCATTGACTGAGATTGAGATAAACAGAAGAAATCCAATATATCGTTTAGTTCCTTGCTTGATTTCTGTTGTTAGATGTAGATCATGCAGTAATTCGACTTAGGAGTTGCTTTTGAACATGAAAGCTTTAAGGTAAAAACCAAATAGAGTAACACATATAAACTATCTCATACAAAAATATTTGAATTCTGGATGTTAAATTGCACTAAAAAGCAATTCACCGGTGCTTTACGATTTAACCAGAGCTACTTCTGCATTTATAAACTGATAATGGCTGAAGATCATTGTTGGGAAACTATGAATAATTTCGTCTCATGTTAAAACTGTTACTTTCTCAAAGACTACTTTGCACTATTCGGCATAAAACTTCGTTTAAGTCTATGTATAGGTATTTCCTTCATTTTGTTACATTAAATGGGGCTTACCTTAATTCAATTACTCTATTTCTAAATCGCTTAGTTGTTTTATCTATAAATTCATAATTTATCATCGTTTATTCGATACCACCGGTCTTATTACTGTATACACTAGATTGCCTTCTCGCGCGATCGAATCATTATGGAAAATGTTTCCCAATATTTTTAGATTTTTGTAAATGCTTTCTCGGCAAAGGACCATTCATCATATTTTTTTTTCTGGGGAGACTTAATCAATTGTTCCTACAACCAACATAGCAGCAAAATACCAACCCAGAAAATGATGTGGTTATTATAATCATTTATCAATTCACTCTGCTGTCAATTTCAGGTAAATGCGAACGCCACCATGGTCTTGCTGTTAGTGTGTCAAAATTTGAAGGTTCCAGGGTCGAATCCCCTTAATATCAATTTTCCCGATATCAGGTTTTATCTGGGATATTACCTTAGTCTGAAAACGTGAATGCCAAGTTACCTTAAGCACTGCGGGCTCCAGGGTCATTTATGCACTCATTTCATCAAACATTCATCAATCATCTCTTTAGACCTTCGTTATTATGAAAGATGTTAAAGTGTAACAAAAAATGATTAGTTTTTCAAAATAGACACAAAGTAATTTTTTATTTTACCCTCCATAGCTTTATAACGAAGTATATGTTTGGTCTACTGGATTACATAAAATAAATTGTTTCATTTTTGGTTCTCTTTGATTGCTGATCCCCAAAAACTACGAACACTCGCTGCATAGCTCAGACTTTCTTCTAACAATTAAAAAGTACGCTGAGTTTGTAAACAATGCAGTGGAGTATCCATGCATTTTTTTTCACAGCTAAGAGACTTCATTGTCCATTTTTGAGAGGGGTTATTTTAAGAAAACACTTTTTTTTTTGTAGTGTGTAATATGTTTTGATTCATTTTCAGCATGTTTAACCCTAACAGTACCAAGAGGGGGCCCTAGAAGCCTACTTATTTATGTTTATGTGATGTAAAAGTATTCCTCAATATAAGAATTTAACCCATGGTTAATGTCGGTTACAAAACCGAAGCAATAGAACATTATAATGTATTAAATAAATCTATTTATATTTATGTTCATGAACCTCAAAGCCTCCCTTTAGTTATACTAAGAAACAATTTCGGAAATATATAATAATATATTACAGCTTTTGAGACTTAATTATATTAATAGGGATAGAAGTTCGAACACAGAAAGTATAACTGTCGCGTGTTATACACATCGTACTGTTTACGTCAAGTCGGAGATCCTTTTATGTGACGTCTTTCGTTTTCTATACAAATCTGCAGGTACACTAACCAACGACATCCTACAGCCAGCGTTCCTTAAACCTGTAACCGCATCTAGGCATTGTTTTCGTGTCCAGACTTCGTTCCCTGTTTATACATAGTTTGCATTGTAGTCCACTTTCTTTTGTGAAGTTAACTTTTTTCTGTTAATTTATCTGCTGTTTTAAGGTAAATTTATTCAAGCGTGCTGTATGAGATAAATATCTTGAAAGAGTTCCTTCAAGTGTCTCATTTAGATGGAAGTGAGATAGAAGATCAGCCGGATAAGCTGGTTCGCTCGCTGCTTGAGCATGAGGTTGATAATTCTGTAAACTCTTGTGATAAGAATTGTTCGAGATTCTAAATTTTACTATTGTGGCATCACAGGCAGTGGGCATTGATGATCCATGAGTTGGTTTTATAAATTAAGAAAGGGTGTTTTTAAGGGAGGAAGCGTTCCAGGCTTAACGTTATGGAACCTTTCCGGCATTTTTCATTTGTGAGGACTGAGTAAAACCTGCAAAAAACCTTAGGCAGAGAGGATGGTCTTGGCCGGAATCGAACCCTATTTCCCGCAGAGACCGTGCCTGAACGACACCGGCAGCCTTTGTCAGTAAGGAAGGTATAGACTGTGTTTTGTGTATCATATAATAAATGTAATAAAAGTGCACTCAAATGGAAAGGCTTCCCATTTGGGCACTCAGAACACAAATGAAAGTGAAATATTATGATATATAGGAATGGACTGAAATCAATAATGGATCTGTTTAGCATACATGATTTCTTTTAAAGGGTCGGGAAATGTACTATCTAACAGAGATGCGCCCGATTTTTACAATTTACAAAAATCTTCAGCTTTAATTATGAAAACACAAGGGAAATTTGTCGTCAAAGAGACAAATTCGCTCCAATGAGGAAAATGTCTGATAGCATTCATTCTGTATTTCCATTGTATTTTACTGCTACATACCACTGTGGATGATATATTATCTTTCTTCGTGGACGCTGCCCTTTTACAGTAACTTTGAAGAATAACGCGAAAGATAAAAATGCGACTTTACGGAACTCGGTATGCATTTACTATAGAAATCAATTCAGTCAAGTGTGACAATACTTCGTAAGAAAATATGCAGTAATAGGGAGTATTATAAAGAGATAATTGAGAAGCCAGGTTGCATTGTAACAACAGACAGCTTTATACTTCAGTGGAGTATGCAGAGACTCTATGTACTAATTTTCATCCCACACTTTCGGCACACTGAGATCGAGCAGAAGACAATCTGAAGAACTCAATAATACAACCGGTCACAGTCTTCACTCATTTATCTTTTCATTTACAGCTCCTCAGTTACAGAAGCCACCAGTTACTCTCGTATTAACCTTAGATTGCGAAAAACCTAAAATAATTTTTGATGCACTCATCACACAGATGAACATGTTAGCAAAAATGCTAAGAATAAAACTGAAATAGCCTGTAATACAGCTCAATGAAAGAAGTGAACGCAGTGGATTAAATGGCAAAGAACTATCACAAAAAGAACAACGAAAAGATTACCCATGTCCCCTTCTCTGTGCTAGTTATAAATGCATATTTTTCGCGTGGAAAGAAAATTTGTCAAAGCCTAGAAGAGTGCTTCTTTCTAGCCTAGGTCTTGAGCCAATTAGACCTTATATAGTTAAAGGGACACGAAATGTGTATAGAATTCAGAAACCAGTTATTATGGTCATGCATGCATCATGTAATGCAGATTTATTTGCACTGTATACTGTTGGCCCGCGAAGAGTCGGAGAAGCATTTAGACGGAGGGAGTCGAGCAGAGGAGTCTAGCTCCCCTCTCCTCCCATTCTCTAAATGTACAAAATTCATCCTGCACCAATCAATCTACCCTGCGGTAAAGCCGGCACACGGATAGGAGCTTAAGATCGTCATCAAACCTGGCACTTGACTGACTGATTGACTGGTGGTTAAGCATGCGCAGAGTAGTACACCCTGCTCCTGAACAGCGAACATTCACTCCCTTGGAATAAAGATAGGTGGAACCATGTTTTTAGTACTAAGTATAGTACAGTGGAGCTGCACTTCCCTCCTTCGCATCTTAAGTGCTTCTCAGTCATCTCTTAGTCCGCCTATAGAACCATCATCGACGCCAGCTCAAACAGAAAAATGTGTAAGATGCTAAATATGCTGCCGAGAATATGCATCTGAGAAAATCAATTTGGCAATATCAACTTTTAACTGTTCGAAGTGCAGTATTCATGCGTGTGGGAAACATAGCATAGAAATTGTGGTGTGTGGAAAAAGTGAAAATATTTATTGGTAATAAGGAGGTAAATCTTAACTGATTGATAAATTGCTTAATAATAATAATAATAATAATAATAATAATAATAATAATAATAATAATAATAATAATACATAGTTACATAGATAATAAAAGCAGACCGGGGTGGCCAAGGTCGTTAAGGTGCGGACTCATGAGCGGGATATTTGGGGTGCGATTCCCACCAGCACCGTGCTCCCTGGTTGCGATTTTTTCCAGATTTTTCTCAATCCTCATAAATGGCAAATGCCGGGTAGGTATCCGTAACTTACACCTGAAACGTTTCCTTCCTTAAAAAAACATTCTTTCTTAATTTATCATTTTATTTCATGTAGCACCAGTGTCCACCACCTGTAGTGCCTCAGTAATAAAAAGGGCGTTAAAATACAATTTAAAAAATACATAAATATAAAAGCAGTACACCTCTTTGATGTTTCTTATAGTTATTCCTCAAAATTTCATTCTCTTGAAACCTATAACATAAAAGCAGTGCCTTATCTGCTGCCTAATATATACTACTATCAAATAGCTTAATAAGTAATAGGTTTTCCTTAAAGCCTGTAAGCGTTACCCTGTCCGCATGTCTTGGTAGTGCTATGATTAAGATATCTCATAAGGCGACTCTAAACAGTGAAACTATTCATTCTTTTCTTTGACAAAAATAACTACTCAAAACAAGCAATCGGACCACGCAACTAACATAAAAGAATAGCTCCTCAGCAAAGTAGAGCCTATTTAAGGAAGACAGTGTGATAAGTTCTCAAATTCACCTTAAGTTTTTCAACCAGAAGAGTTCTAAAGCACAAATGCCAACTCTTACCCGAAATCGAGATAAATGCGAAGGATATAAAAAGCAGAGACAGTACCCATCTACAAACTTTAAGCATTTCGGAAACCTTATCTACTAACTTCTCTTTTCCAATAACCCTCATGGTTTTGTTACTCTCTTATCCCCCGGAAGGTGCTCTGTATACAGTTTGTGCAAACCTCTCACCTTTGTACCTATGGAAGTATTAAATCTTCCTTCTGTGTTCTCTGAACCGGCTAAAAAGAAAAGTTTTCTCGAAATGACGCCCTTATTCTAACCTACCCGAGCGAGTATAATGTGTGGTAGGGGGGTACATGAGACAGCGCATTTTTTGCTACCGGAGTACAAAAGGTGGGGTGAAGGCAGTTCTATTCACTTTCGCATAAATCTAAAACCGACAGAACACGCTCAGAAGTCGATAATCTATATTATTCTGTAGAACACTTTCTTCCACAGGTGCTGTGGTATCTCATAAAGATTCCTTTCTCTTAGCAACAAAATAACCCAATAATACAAAAATGTTTCTTGTAAAACTACGTGTTTCTACGACAAAGAGTGAAGTTCTACAAAGTATTTGGCAGCATCTTGTACGGCATTGCTCATCCGTAGGGGAGATGAAAGGTGACAGAAAAGACGAGGAGTGTCTTTTTTGGAAAAATTTAACCTTGCTTACAAATGTTATTGTTTTGGTAATTGCATTGATCTCAAGATGTTCAATGAAATTGTAGTAAAAGATATCAGAAGAATGCACTCGCTACTAAATTAAATATCTTCATAGTATACACTCATTTAAAGTAAAAGAGTTGCAAAGATTACCTACAAAATTGATACTTTCGTTTATTTAGCAAGTTTTGTTACAGTAATTTATTACCAGAGAACGAAATCTGAAGACCAAAACGTTGCCTAGATGCGGTTACAGGTTTAAAGAACGCTTATGTTGAATGCCATCAGTTGACTAAGCATCTGCAGATTAATTTATAAAATTAAAGACGTCACGTGAAGGGAGTTTTTACTTGATATAAATATGTGTATAGCACGGGACGTAGTTAACTTCATTCGTTCGATGTACAAATCGATACATAACTAATTAGAAATATATCAAGGAACTCAAATATATAGCAGAAGAAGCATGCAAGCACATATTCTCCTCTAGAATTTGCTATGGGGATATGCGTCATTAACTCATAAGATAAATATCTAAATAATTAAAGTATTCTATGTAGTATTTTGTAATATATTTAAATAAGTTAAGGTAAAACGCCCTTCCTTCTTATTACGAATTACCTTTTTTTCAGAGCAAAATATTTAATTCTGTTACATGTTGAAAACTTGATGCGGTGCATTCAGAAGCAAAGATTAATCTTACTTTTACAACAGAGTTGACTGTTAGTGTGCTCCTTCTCTACCTATTGTGAAAAAGATGTGTATAAATTGTAAAATAAATCAGATTAAAGCATTTCTAAGAGGTCCAGAATGTATCACTTGCTCTGTCAATCCGGGTGGTCCAGTGGTAAAAATCACACTTGCCTCGTAGACCCAAGATCGCGGGTTCAAACCTGACAAGGATAGATGGATTTTTTGGGCATAAAAATCCTAAGTATGGCTTCCTTCGGAAGGGAAGTAAAGCCGTGGGTCCCCTGTCGTAGATTTACGGCACGTAAAACAACCTCAAACCTGAAAGAAGAGGCCTCTGAGCAAAATTTGTCGGCCGTTTCACTCCCTGAATTGAATGAGACGCTGATTACCTGTGATGTTAAAGAGAGTCCATAAATAAAACAAAATCAACAACGGTAAGGTACGGACTCGTAGGAACGTCTTCTCTGACTGACTTTCCCAGGTTTCCCACACTTCTCATCACTGGTGAAAGCTGGGTGGTTACCCTAAACTGAGGGCTAAAACGCTTCCTTTCTCGATTCATCATTTTTTATCTCCTGTGCCACTATCGTTCAAAAAAATAAAATTAAGGTCTTGTCTAAATATATATGTAAATATTACAGAGAACGTGAAAGATATTACACATTCTTGCTTTGGCTAGTAGAGCTCCCACATTATAACTTTACACTTGAAGCGCGAAGTCCGGTTACTGTGGGAAGAAGAAAGCCGTTCAGTGAGAGAGACATAACATCCTGCGCCTTCGCGCGGCCTTCTTCTGTAGCAGGTATCTTTCTAAGAAAACATTAGTTCTGTGCTTGAGCGAGAAATGAAGCGTGTTTATATGTCCTCTTTAGTTTATGTAATGAGTAAGTTTTGAGGTAATATCCAAATAGTTCATAAGAATGCGACATAACAGTTTAGTTTACATGATGTTCTTGCAGTGATCCAAAAGGTCAATCTCACAGATGTTGTAGAAAAGCGGGCAACGACCGTGTGACTTGAGTTGAGTGCATAAATGCCTGCTTTAGCTCTTACTATAACAAATACAGATCAGTGAAAAATAATTTTCAAGCAATTTCAAGCGTTTTTCACAATTTACAGCGCGTATTTAAAGTATGTCTTGATAATATGAAATGTGATGCTTTTAATTTTTATTTTAAAACCCATTTCTGGTCTTTTCTTTAGTATGATGACTCGTTTTCAGTACTTCTGATCGGGCATAACTTCATAGGTTTTTTCCCCTTCCCCTTTTTGCAAATCTGGAATTTTTATTGAGCATTTCAGCTGAACCATTTGACTAATTTAATTTTCATACGTCCACAGAGACAAACCTATGAGTATGCAAATTGTAAAATAAAAGCATTAACTTTCTTGAGCGATAGTAACTGCAACATTATTGACAGCTACCCCCGATAAAAATGTTTTTATTCACCATACAGGCAGAACTTCGGCTTTAGGCAAAGGCGGGAGGAAACAAACATTAGAAGCATGAGGAGAGGAAACACCTGATAGACCCAAACGCACGTACATATTCACGCTGAGAAAACTTACCTCCCGGTCTACCCTCCGTTACTCCGTATTCTTCCCTCTGGGGGTTTCGTGAGGTTGATTGGAATTGGCCAAATTTTGCGAAAAGGGCAAACTGCTCCTACACACTGCGCAGTCTGACGGCGAACTCTGGAACTACTAAATCTGCTGAATTTAGACTACAGTAGGTGCTTAGACCTAAGTCCGTTCCTGCATACGGCTAGAAACAATTGCGAAGCATTGGAAACTGGGCTTATCGTTGGCTCATATCATAGAGGTCAGTTTTTTCACTCTTACATTTACCGAGACTTGTTGTTTACAATTAAATTCAAATGAAATATTAATAAACTATTAATACGTTAAGAGGGGTTCTTGTCAGCGCATCAGCATCGCCACTATCATTACTGCAGCTTTCGTACTCATCTGTTGCTTTTTACAAAATCGTCTTCCTCTAATTTGTTGAGTGGTTGTTTTGCAAGTTTTATGCGGGTGGCTTTCGTTATATTATCAAGTTCTTCGTTAATAATTATTACTTCAACTTCCACAGTTATTGTTTCTACTTTCAACTTGACTCTTAACTTCACTGAACCCACACGCTTCAATGACCTTTTATTGTCATGGTTAGCAATTTGTTATTTGAGGTTTTCATTTGTTATCGAACGCTTCTAACCGTACATTCTTTCCTTATATTTGAATGACTGCTCGCATTCAATAATTCAAACGTAATTTCCAGTCGTAGAAAAAATCCTTTCGTTGTAACAGTTTTTAAATTTCACTTTTTTCTAGATGAGGGTTCTGCATCTGTTAACAGTTTAGGAATTATGCCTTGCGTTATCCGTAATAATTATACTTCCTTCTTCAAAATAGTTAATAAAAGTTTTTAAATGTCTCTTTTTGTATGAGATGTGAATTTTAGATCAATATCCCCATGTCGCACCTATACTGGGTGATCAAATTTATCCGGACATTAGCACGAGTCATTTCAAATGGATAACGTCACTCTTGCGGAGCGAGTTTCTGTAAGTTTAATCAGCTGATGTTCTGAAAAGTCATAATGGAAAGCAGGAAGCGCCTCAAAGAGGAAAAGAGAGAGAAAGAGAAAACATGTTGTAACGTTTTAGTTATAAGTCAGTTTGTTTACAAAATACAGTCATGTTTCTTTAACCATTCGCTAAGTTGCACAGTATGGTACTCTGAAAGCCGATACCCTTCAAGGCAACCTGCGCTCAAGAGAATTACTGCTCCCATTCACACTGACTTACTGTAAAGTTTGAATAAACTTTATCGCCCAGTATAGTACGAGGAAGTGAGCGTTTCTTTCCTGTATTTACTTTATACCCATTTGTTGGCAGAAACGTTTTATTTTCCAAGTTCTATTTAAAAGAATAATGCTTTCATATCACCAGAAATTTGAATTTGGTGCATTGTTTGGAGAGTTTTAATCTTAATACAAAATACCACTCCTGTCCTTAAGTAGTTTTTCTCGTTGTTTATGTTGTTTTTTACTACTGAGGCATCACAGGCGGTGGATAGTGATGATACAGAAGATGAAATGATAAACTAGGAAAGATGTAAGGAAGGAAGCGTTCCAGGCCTAAGTTTAGGATACCTCCCTGGCATTGCCTTTTATAAGGACTGGGAAAAAACCTCAGGGAGAACAGTCCTGGTGGGAGTCGAACCCGGACCACCTATTCATGAGTTTGTGCTTAAACGACCTCCACCACCCGTGTCAGTATCTATGCCGCTGTATTACGATAACATTTCTAAGTAATTTTAATGATGGCAGCCAGTTTACTCTCTGGTACTTTTGTGGATCGTCTTCACACTTCCTGTATTAACATTTTGAGCTTTCAGCTCATGCCATGTTGCCATCAATTGCTACTAATCACCTTCCATACTACAAGTCTACAAATGAGCTCAGCTACCAACTTTATTTACTTCAATTTAACAACCGAGCTAGAGCCTTTAGTGCTAGTTAATTTGGTACTCTCTCGCTACTGCCTCAGCAAAACATTTGTACTGAAAGGTAAACCTCGAAATTTGGCCTAGAAGAGATAAGTTGTTTTTGAACGGGGGAAAGAAAAGTTCACTATCTAAGCTTTCATTTTTTAACAATAATAATATTTATGGACAGTTATTGATTTATATTTTAAAGGAAAAACAATTAGTACTTATGTCTATATAAAAGAAACCATTAATATATAGATATTTTAACTTCTTTTTTTTTTTCATTGATAGTTTTAAGTGCCAAATTAACACATTGTTTTACAACAAAGTTCTTCAACATGCAAAAACTTATTAAATATTCGCATAAACCTAATTGTAGTAATTAAAATGGAAAATATTCATTACAAACAAATGTGTTTATTTAAATATTTTAAATGCAATTAGTTCAAAACTACCATTCTGAAAAATTATCACCCTTCTTTTCCTTTTTTTTCCCCCTCATTGTTGCTTATAAACAATTAACAGATTTCTTAAGCGGCGAAATCTCCGGTTGCATTTCCAGCACCATTAATTAATGCCAGGCGACATGAAACATTAAATGCTAAAAATAAATATCTTAAGAGTGTTTACCATAAGGTTTAATATTGGAGTAATATTTATCATTAATCAGCTGTGTTTCACTTTATGAACAATTAAAGTTCAATCAGAGATCTCTAAGTAGGCACAGTCTAATTGCCAGTAATTGTCAGTATTATGCCTGACAAATAGTTTTCCTAAATTAAACACAGGTAGCAATATACCGGGTGTTAATTAATTGCTCCAGAATAATTTCAGAGATTGTAGAAAAGTTTCAGACAAGTAATGTGAGTTAGGGAATCTATGGTTTTCAAAGAAAAATAACGGAGTTATGTGATGATAAGAAACTGACATTTGCGCTCACAAAGATTGTAAAGGAGATGTCCTAACCATATCCTAAAGGTGTGGGTAATGCTTTTCGCTGTCGTTTAATACAATGGTAGTTCTATTAGTTGCTAAATGTTCTAAAGGTTATGCGGATTTTTTTCACTCGCTGTACACTCTATTAATGGGAAGAGTAACCGAGAGAGGCGGAGAGGAAAGAAAAATTTACGGCCAGAAGCCAAAACCTGCAACCTCGCCCATTTAACCTCTTCGTGATTTATGTTTTAATCTAAATGCGTTTTCTCCCCTATCAATAAATCGTGTACCACAGATTAGAATTCTAATTTCAAGAAAACTTCTATTAAACGTTTTAGCCAGTTGTGTTCCAGAATTCATTCTAAAGTCATTAAGAAGGATCCATGTAGCACTCAATTTAAATGATATTTTGAAATGTTTTGGAATGCAATTTATCTCGCTGCAAAAAGTTTAAAATTAGGACGTTTATAGTGCACTTTTTTACCTGTCTAATGTCAAACGTGCTTCTGAAGTTGGATAGATTTTTAGAGAGGTTGTGAAAAAATAGTTCCTTCCAACTAACGCATGTTGAATGTGTTTGTCATTAACTTCGAAGTGTTTTTGTGTTGTCTACCGAAGGTTCAGAAAAGAGAGGTAAATACAGAAATGTCTGTTGAATTACTACTTTAGAGAAAATATTAGTCCCAAATGCATTCTGACACTGGCATTCGAACCGTGTACTTCCCGCCACCTCTTGAATTAGGTTATTGCATCATTAAGTTGCAACGCCATCTTTAATATGAATATTTTCCATTATCTAAAGTAACGTGAAGAATAATTCAGCAACTTCAACAGCCAAAACATAAGACAGCTACGCTTCGGTGCGTAGGTAGAAGTGGCATCCGCTATAGCCGTATCGTTCATGACTATCGCTATAACTATGTATATCTCTGTATAAGTAAGAAAATTGCTCAGTTTTAAAATTTCTTATGCCGGCGTGTTATAGCTATTGTTTACACTTGTTGAAGAAACAATAGTGCGTGCGGTGGCAATAAACTCCCCCAAGACCCTAAAGATGGTATGCAGACATTCCCTGCTTTTGCAGTTGGTTGCAGATTCATTAGTAATAGGCAGTGGTAATTTGTAATATTACTAGGTACTAATACCATTATCATTAAAGATTATTCTTTTTTGTAGACAAAAATTATATCAAAATCAGAGGATTTACATCATAAAAATAAAATAAAAATTTTCACGTAATCTATGAACCTATGCAATATATAAAAATTCCACAACATTTACAGAAAGCCTTCTTTTTCTTTAAGCAGGAATTTCACAAAAGTCAACAGATACAAAAGAACAAAAAAAAATCTTCAACTAATATTTATATGCCTCAAAAGTTCATGCATCTCTGCTCCAATAAATGCAACCACTAGTTTCAATACCTTTGTACAAACTGCTGAGCTTAAGAAAAAGGAATGCACTTTCCAAACAATAGTTTCAACATCAATATTAATGTCCCAAGTTAGTAGCTCAAAAATGTAAGTAAATTAAATCTGAAGTGAACTCTCGCAGCAGAAAAAAAAAGTGTGAATCTTTGAAAGTTTTTTCAGAGGCTAAAAATAGGGGACAATTGACTCCATGTTCAGAACATGCGACATTTAACCCAAATACGGTACTTCCCCGTAAATATTGGACGTCTGGAAACTCTAATGTTAATGGAACTAACTTGTGATAAATTTACATTATAAACTCAAAGTATTGCACTAACATTATATGTAGATGTTGTTGCTTAAAAGAATAAAATAAATTATAAAAATAAAAAGAGCGAGAAAAATCTGAAAAAGATTTTTTTTTTTAATATTTTTGTTAGTGTCAAAACGACTGTTCTGTAACATAAAATGTCCAGATCAAGTTAAATTTTTCAAGAAACCGCAATAAAACGTAATAGTAAAATTCACTTGCAGTATTAGAAAGTGTTGGATGTGTGCATGAATCCTCTCCCCCACCTTGCTATTTCCTCGCAGCTAGGATGCTGGAAAGAGATGATATACAAAATGGTAAACATTCATTACAAACTAAATGAAAAAGTAATCACTGTGGGGAAACAATTCAATTGTAAGTATTACGTTTTCTCACTTGCTAATGTGAGTGAAGTAAGTGGGGTAAGTGGATTATTTTACAAGCAGAGAGGTTAGCGGAAGCACGAGGGAGTTGTTCAGAAGCTCTGTGGTTTGCTGAAACTTGCGGCCTCTTTTCACGATAAACTACGATTGGGGGGGATTAAAACTCGCACACGGCAGACAAGGACCGGTGTTGCTGTGCTAGGGGAGGAAAAGGATTAGTAAGGCCAGGAGAACGATATCCCCTTCGTTATGTCTGCACCGCCGGTCCACTGGCTTTACTCTGCCAACGCCCAATCTAACGAAAACAAGCACACTTACGTGCCTTGTAAACTACATATAAAAAGTACATAATCTTCAAAATGCTCGAATATTGTGCATTCTAATGGAGAACTTGGTACAATTCAAAGTACTTATAAAAAGTTTACTATTATAGTTAATAGTTCACTTATTGTTACACTTATGTAGCGTTAGTCCCTCATACTGAAAGTTTAAGTTCGAATTCTGTCCAGGTCATGCTTCTGACTGAGGTTTACGTCCACCGTTTTTCCCGCTCGAACCAAGTACACTTCAGAAGCTTCTTTACCTTCGTCAGTCGCTTACACTTCAGAAGCTTCTTTACTTTCGTCAGTCGCTATGCATTATCAGACGATATCCTAAATATAATTAACTAGCATATAGTTAAATATATTTAACTAGCATACTTAAACAGCATAGTGGACTTAAAGATATCCAAGCCTTCAGAGACGGCTCTGACACTCAATAATTAATTCTTATGAAGTCGTTCATGAATTACGTAATAAGACAATGAAGTTAATAAGTTTAGCTTGCGGTAAATGATTTAAATTCAAGTCATCAGTTATTTCTAATCTCAAGTATGCGAAAAATGCTTGGAGGCTGAGCAGGTAAATGATATCGGAACGTTTCATATTGCCGTTATCTTGACTCCAGAACGTTGCTTCCAGCCTAACCACGAAGTTGGACATTATTTGCATAATCTTCTATCGAAATGTGAGCATCTGTGTCCATTTCTTCTTCTGTGGTGACATGGATGATTCTCTTTGGACAAAATTTCCAATCAATGAACATTTAAAGGCAGGAATTGAGTTTCTCACCTGTTATGGAATATTCTGATTTCCAGTGCAATGTTTATGTATGTTTTGTTTCCTGCCTGACCCAAGTAAACTATAAGGCTTATAGAAATCGAACTTTGGGATGAAAGAATACCGAATGTGAAATCTCGCAGGCAGTCGGAAGTGATTTCAAACTGCTTGCTTTAGCAATCAACCACGACTTATCTCAAGGAAATGAGTATTGATGACTACAACGGAATTGTTCCAGCGTCCGTCTGTTGCATTTGTCCGCCCCAGCTGGTTTCACGTAATGTTTACAATAAAGTATTAGCATTTTAAGTGAAACATGTTTTATGTTAAATATTTGGAGGGGACCGCGTTCTAGCATGAGGTGTTCTGCAGTAAACAGTAAATGCCCCTATTATTCTTTGTTTAACTCAGCTTCATATATAGATGGAATGCAGAATATAGTTCTTTTTTATAGATTTTGATTCTAAGGTTTATATCATAATGACTAGATTAGCACTTTATACTCTGTAGTATGTAGTTTTTTATTCTACATTTTAATTAATATATTATATCCATAATTATGCCTATTTATATCCACAGGAAAAGAAAACGAATAATTTTGTGTTATTGTGAGATCAGGAATGTTAACTTGGGCTTTGAACCATTCTTTCTCGTTTGCTGAGAGACTTCTAAGAGACCACGGGTCTCTCAACTTATTTAAACGCTGTTGTTTATGCAGGATCAATATTTATAACAAGTTCTTCCATTATACACCGACAAAAGAGAAGCATTGTCATCTATCGATCAGTGAAAGTACAAACTAACCTCAAGGTTGTTCAAATTCTGTCGGCAAAGAGGGTAGATAAAATTTTGAACTTTTTGTCTCTAATTCTTTCTAACTGTAGTGACAAACTTTTGGAACTCTCTCAACTTTTCCTGGACTCCGGTGGTGAATATTGAAGACTGTAAAATCCAACGAAATCAGTATATATCTGAAATCTCAGTGCGAAATCACTTTTATGAAGTTATGCTTGTTTTAATTACTAATTGCTTTTCTACTTGTAAAAAGCAATTCTACAGATTGAATACTTGAAAAGACAAAGTGAATCACTTTAGGAATCAGAAGATTCCCATCTAAGTTCGTCATCAACAACACCATGGATTAGGCTAACAAGCCCATGCCTGCGATGTTCGAACAGGAGTCCATCTTTTCCTAGGTCTTCCCACTATTCTACTTCCTCTCGGTACAGATATGCTTTCTTAGGTATTTGATTATTATTCATTCTAAACAGATAATCTTGCCAATTTTTATGGTAGCTATGCATCTTATCTTCAATGTTTTATACATACAAATCCTGTTGTATGTCTGCGTTTTTAATTTTGTCCATGAGTGTATATCCGTTTACATATGTCAGATACACCATTTCAGCAGATTAATTTCTATTTTTCTCCTTGGATCTAATTGCCTATCCATATCATTCAGGCGGTTCTTAACCATCCTCCATGCGCTCTTTCTATTCCCCTGACCCGTCATCCAAATGGAACCCAGGTCTATAGTTTCCAGTTTCTTTCGTAATTTAGATACCCATGTCATGTACCCTCCCATCTCTAGCTGTTCATAAGTCACCTTTATGTCTTATAAATGGAATTGTTAACAAGCTACATATGGAATTTTGATCGTAAGAAAATGCAATGTTTTTTAAAAGAGTGTTAAGGCAATATTTACCGAAGACACTTTTTTTTAAAAAAAATTAACTTGGCTCCTCTTTCTAAATATTACTTTACTTTTATATAGAAGAAATGGTTCAGATGTTATTTTATACAAATAAATGTATTTTGGAAAGGGTTTGTTGACTTTAAATCACCCTTTTTTTTAAGAAGACATTAAATACAACTGCCATTAATGCAGTAATCCTCTGTTTAAAATATTGTGGCGACAAATATCCTGGCGATCGTTATCATAAAAATAAGAGCGTAAGAAGCAATCCACGGTGCCACAATTGCCACCATCCCAGTCTCAAATCCCTTTTTTCCTATCTGGTCCTATTTATCTCATGAAACTATCTGCAGAATAACTCAGCAAACACCAGAGAAGCCTGTGCTAATTGCTGACACAGGAATATATCACAGGACTCCCGGAAAGGGAAGGCAAGAGGAAGGAAGAATAATAGTGGAATGCATTAGACCTGTTTCGTTTCAGAACTTGTATGTAGTTTACGCCCCTTCATTATCATAATGGGAGTAGAAACCTCGGTGTCTTCTGCAGAGCTGGGGATGTTCAGAAGTTGAAAATTGTTTGCCGCTTTGAAGTCATCAACGCTCTCATTCCAACACATTGTCTTTGTCTTTTAAATATATCACATTATGTTACTTCTTAATGCAGTGTGGGGTGCGAAGGAAATTTTTTATCAATCAGCAACTGCCAGTTTGTTCAATTTTCAAAAACTAGCAACAGCAGCTGCCTTTCATAAATGCGTGTTTGTGCTTGCATTTGTGTTTTAACATCCTATGCAACATGGTCTTACTTGAGATAAATGGAATGACTAAATTAATGATGGCGCAAACGTAGTGCCCATATGCACATTGAGGAAACTCTAGAAATACCTCACATTCAAGACTTGCATCCATTGTTTTCGTGTCTGGTTCTGGATTGAATGCCATGGCCAACTGGTCTACAAAGGTAATTTCGTCTACACATACCGATACAGTTGGCCACGCTAATGTACGGACTAGTTAGCAGGAGAGCTGCAGTTTAAAACTTGAAGGAACATTTTTCCAGGCTTTCACAGTCCGGTATAACTAAGTCCTAAAATGCTTCTCACCTAAAATTCCTTTCTCTGAAGTTCTTCTTGCCAATTAGTACCCGTTGTTTGCGATGCTATTAGTAATGAAAACGAAAGTTAAACTCTATTACAACAAAATAAAATAATACACAAAATACTTAATTTGTTTCTGCTAGTTCGCTTTCGTTTAGTTAAACATTTAAAATGTGTTATTTTTGTTTTTTAATCTGCAACTTTTTCCATGCAATGTTAACTTTTTTGCTCATCATTTTTGTATCAATTAGAAAGTTATTCGTGCTAAATGAAAATCGCCATAATTTTACAGAATTTCAAAACCTACTATCTATTTTCTAAAATGCATTTTACAGTATCACGAAACTGTTTTTGGTTTAATGCAAACATATTAATTTGCAGTGAAGCAATCAAGAGACTTTTGCAACACACAATTTAAAACGCGGTTCTAATTATTTTTATATCAGAAAAAGATGATTTATTATTAAAACATTTAACTATAATAACCAAACTTTGCGTTCAGTTGCCTCTTGATTCTATGAAATTAGCAGTGTTCCATTACTTACTAATGTTGCATGTTTGAAAAGTTTGTCATTGGAGATAGGCCAGTGACAGATCTTAACTTGTTATTATAATTGTTTCAAGTTAACATACAAATGAAAATGTTATTGTATATCAGCAACTCTTTCTCCCCTTACTTTTGTAAACACTAAAGTTGCACTTCGTTAAAGTTCATTCGCTTACATCCTAGGTCTGTCTCCTCGGCTTCTTTTAGCGAATTCCGAAGGAATGTAGCAGCAGCTGCACCCATGAAAAGATTTTTGAAAAAGTCTTAAAATCTCTATTGATCTGAAGCGGGCTTCAAGTCTGATGTTGTGTCGACGATGTGGTTGTAGTTGTAGAGCATCTACCCGAGGGTCTTCCAGGGGCCCGAAGTCGCCTTTTGTGCTCTCGAAGTCACGGGAGAAGGGAGATGAAAGGGAAAGGTTCACATTACACAACAGTGCTTCATTAAACGCCTAGAATGCTTATTCTCACGATAATTTGTTGACGGCTACCTGGTTCATTACCTCTTTGACATTAACACTACGAACTGCATACACTGCCGAAATTGCATCTACCGTCCTAAAACTACATTGTGTGCCTCTCGTCTTTCACTTGTCTACACCGCTGACTTGAAATCTAGAAAATGCTTAAACTCAAGGTCCGGACCTGTATCTGGAACTGCCTTCTGGGAAATTACTCTACTGTATCTGCGACTGCGTTCTGGAAAAGGTCCTTCTTCCACTTATATACTAAATTTAAAATGTTCCCACGTGTTCGTGTGAGCTCACGGGGTTCACAGAATAGCGCCACGGATTACTGAGCCTTTAAAATATTCAAATATTATTGGTGAGCTCTTGTGCTCATCTACGCGCCCGCTTTAAATTCATCAACTCTTTGACTTCTCATTGGAGAGCTCATGATCATTCGATATAGTGATGTCATCGCCAACACCTGTTCTTTTGCTATCTTTAACGAATTTTCGAGCATCTCCAGAAATTAAGGATGCAAAAGACTTATTGTTCGACTCATGCCGGACACCTGCATGCACTTAACTTTGTCACAATAGATAGATTTATTGCTCGGATCATTATCAATTAGTGAGAATACAAGAGATTACAGTAGGCAGCCTTTCCCTCGCGTCAAAAAGGTATGTTTTCAGGTAGCCCGAATATATTTTTGTGTTACATGCTTGTTACTACAGGCTGTATAAATTATTAATAATTATTACCATTTAAATTATATAAATACATTCACAAGGCAGGCATGGTTGTGAGGACATGTCACAGATCCTAATTTCTAGGCACCAAAATTGACGATGAAAAAAAATGTGTGTGTGTATGTGTGTGATAACGATCTAGCAGCCGCAATTTTTGATTCTCAACAAATCTTGTTTATGTCATTGGAATAAAATAATAAAAATAATTTCTAAAAATCAGCAAAATCAGACAATTATGATGGGGGTTTACCTGAAACCCAAAATTAAGAAAAAAAATTGCAGCGAAACTTGTTACATGTCATTAAAATAAGAAAAATAGTTTCTGAAAATCAGGTGAATCCAGACAATTACGAGTGAGACTATACCTACAAAACCGAATTTTTGTAATCACCGAGGAGATCCATTAAGGTGGTTCGGTGGGAAATGTGGCATACGGGGAGATTGTTATTGTTAGATTAACAATTTGGTATTCTAAACGATAAACTAATTGTAATATTAAAGATCGTGGGGGAATAGTCTGTGCTTGCGCTTGGACGAATAATAACCGAACACCTTAACAGACAGCGGCCATTCTGGGTTTCGGTACTAAGAACAACAGCGAGAAAAGCCGAATTCCGGGAATGCTGCAGCTTGCATCTATCAGAAAGAGCAGGTATTTAGATAATTAATGAATCTACATACTTACTATTCCTACATAAATCCTTATCTAAACACTAGTAAAGTAGTTTTGAAAATAGTCCTGGCGAATGAGCAAAAGATGCGAGGTAGTTTCTGATCGAGTTCATATTCGTTATATGTGTTTATACTGGAATCAGATTAGTATCTGTCTTACTTCCGTACTGGACACATTGTAGGGATGGTTTATTGCACAGCTGTGCCCCTGTCATCGTTCTCGCTTGCAATTGTTTGTTACATATATGAAGCTGAGAAGTTACCCCCATCATAATTTTCCTAGAATTGTCTCTGATGATCGATACGAAATCATTGGTCAGGACTGATCAAAAGTACAATAAATGCATTTGCACAAAGAAACCTGTGACTTGTATTGTCTTCTACTGCCAAAGAAATGATAAATATGTTTCTAACTCAAAGTAAGATTATATATTGTAGCATTTAAAATCGACTCAAAAAAAAACAAAACAAATGACTTGTTTTCCAATTCCAAATTATTTTGTAAATGTTTCTAACTGGAAGTAAGATTACATATTGTAGTATTTAAAATAAACTCAAAAAAACAAATGACTTGTTTTCCAATTCCAAATTATTTTGTAACTTTAGCATATCTTTATTATCGCCTTTTCTTTGCCCTTATTTAATTTTAAGCCGTGAGAATTACCTAACAATTTACACAACATTATGAAGTTATTTGCTATAAGATAGTCGAAGGCTAACCTTTAGCAAATGCGTTATTAATGTCGAAAGTTAACGAAAGTGCATATTATTTAACGATTTGGTTTTTGTTCATGACTTGATCAAAGATATATATTTTATTACAGTATTCTGCTGCTTTCTACATTAGTCTTCAAGTCATCTATTATACGAGCGTCTGACACCGAGAGCGCATTTCCCCGGCTTTTGAGAGGAAATAAGCGGATCTCACCTCCCGGGCTGTTTGAGTAATCCTATTCACGCCATTCTATGTTAAGTTCTTGCGGGCTGAAATTTTAACCACCAGTTAATGGACAAGTTCTGTTTACCAAATTTATGCTGAGCTCTCACTAAAACAAACTCTTTCAGGCACAAGAAGCAATTCCGCTTTGGCGAACATGGTCTACAGTTTTCTTTGCAAAAGAATACTTTATGGTCTCCTCCAGTCAATATTGAAAATAACTGCTGATGCCAAAAAATATTTTGTTTTCAAAAAGGACTGTTTTATTATTTTACTGACCCTAAGGCTTTGAACCAATTACCGAAACCTTAGCATTATCAGAGTTCCTTATCTCTCTGCTTAGTTTATTTCTCTAAACTGAATCATGGGGATAATTATCATATCCGCTTCAAGGCACCTAACCCTTGGAACCCATTAAAATCTGTCTTATGACTAGTAGCTATTTCTAAAATAGGGTTAAGTGCTCTTGTAATGTGATTTTCTTGATGAATTGTTTATCCATTCTCTAAAACGCTAATTAGATGACTTAACACGTTAAAACCAGACGACGAGTGAATGTTGAAAGAAGTATTATTAAATATTATCTTTGCTTCAGTGATGATAATTATTGTTTACATTTTAATTCCAAGGTATAGGGTTCAAGCTAAGGAGAAGTTAAGCATCTGTTGCACATTTAGACAAAGGCATTGCGCATATCTTGTAACATTCTTTGTCTCACTTATCATCCGGCCACGGTAACCTTACATGCTGTCAATCACTTGATATATAGCTTTTGAAACTCTAGTAATAACAGCTGAGGTTTCGACTACTTTGATTTTTTTTTTTAATTTCTAACATTAAATGTTGTGGATCGCATAGGTAAATGGCTACGAAAACCGGGTTTATTGTCTGTATAGGTATTAGTAAATTAGCCATTGAAAAAAAAAATATTAAAACATATGTGTACCTAATAATACCGGGTTTTTACGTAAATACTATTCCGCAAGCGCGGTATTTTGATTTTCTGCGGCTGGGCGTGTCGCGACCGCCGGAGAACCTACTTTAACTTCGTTTCTAAAAGTCTGTAATAAATATTACCTCATAGAGAATGTCGTAAATGTCCTGCCCCTTCGGCTAAATAGGTATTGTATCAGGAAAACACATTCTGATTGACACATATTAGTTCGGCCAGTAATGTTTCTGATTTTTGATGTTTGGTGTCTTCCTTTAGTTCCTCCAATGTGTAAGGGTTGTTTTTATAAACTTTGTCCTTAGGTTCTGCTGTTATATGAGCAGCTGCAGAACCCTGTTGAAACTACCCGTATGATTTCTCTTCTTCTGTAAGCTGCTGAAAAAATGGGGTAAAAATGTCCCTTCTGTGCCTTTCTGCAAATGTTGTCTCGTAAAAATCGGATCTAAAGTAAGCCTTGTGCTAGCAGCACATTGTACTCTAAATTTCCTATCATGAAGAGAGGTTTGCTGTACACGATGTGGATTTTCAGTACACCAGTAGCTCATGTTTTGGTTGTTCACACGGCCGTTCAGGTGAAACCAGGCTCGTCTAAAAAGAACATAAGCTTTGGGCCCATTAAACTTTCATTCACAGATGGGGGGGGGAAACACTCACAATAACGCTCTCTTGCTACTGGGTCGCCTTGTTTTGAACAATGGATACATATACGGTTTAAGGTTTAATAATTTTGTTGCTTTATGTACAGAATCCACTGAAATTCCCACTTGTGCTAATTTCGGGAGTGATTTGTTGCTGAGCGTTGAAGCTGTGCATCAGTTTCGTTTAGTTCATTCTCTGTTAAAACTGAACATTTCAACGTGTTTTTGTTTGTTCGTTTGTTTGTTTTTTTGTGTGTGTGTTTGCACTGAGCCAATAGAATCAAATTCATTCGCACTATCGTGAATGACTTTTCTGGAAGGGGACAATTGACCGGGAAACTGCAAAAGAAATTCTACTCGAACACGACTAGCTGACTCGTATTTGTGTTAACATTTACACATAAAAATGTGCTGCTCTAGAGTAAACTGACCCATCTTGGCGAAGCTCAACTACTACGATGCTTCAAAGCAACGTTCAAGAACAGGAGGGAGACTTGTAGGAGAAAGATTGGGGAGCGTCGCTCGTAGCCAATGGTATTCCAAACACCCCACGAACGAAATAGTTTTTACATGAAAGCTATGTATTTATTTGTTTACTTATTTATTTGCATGCTAAGAAAAACCAAACTAAATTAAATTAAGATCTATAAGTTCTGACTCTGACCAATTTGCTTACAAACCAATACAAATTGTTCAAATATGAACACAATGAATTACAATAATTACTACATAAATTCCAGAATATTCTCTCTCTCCTCGGTCTTCGACTACCAGAAGGCAGAAACACTGGTCATCCTCGTTAATATCAGTGAGGGGAACTGTTCCTTCGGCATACCAGAAAGTAACCCTCCTCTCTCGTCGATACTTTAATAAAGCTAGTAGACAAATTAATTACTCAATACTAATACTTTAAGATCTATAATTAAAAGTACCAGATAGTTACAATCGAAACTTCCAATATCACTCTTCTAACCACAAATGCGATCTTTAAAATGTATTAGCATTCGCAAAAGGGTAAGTTATACACAAAAATTTCCAAGCTATGCAAGTTTGCCGTGGCAACTGCATTCTATTCCTCAGGAATAATTCTTTCTCTGCAGTCTGAACACAATGCTTTACAATGCATGCCCTATTATGTGTTCTTTTTACATTTCAGTTGTTTTTGTGCTTCATTTATGGCAATACTTCCTTTGACTTACTCAACTTTCAGTTTGCAACGAGAGCTATTCAATCAATAAGTCCGCGCAAAAATAAAGAAGAAGAATTTTTATGGAAATTTGCATAAAAAGCTATTTCTTCGGCTCTACAATATAAACATTTGTTCTGAAGTGCTCCGAGGGAGCCAAATCCGGGGAGTAGAGGGGATGAGGAAAAAGTTCATACCATAAGCCCAATCATGTTGAGTTCGCAATCATAGACTTGTCCGCTGGCGCGTTATCGTGATGGAATAGGGCCTTTTTCTTCGCCAAATGAGGACGATCCTTGATGGTGTCGTTTAATTCCTTCAGTAGCCCATTGTAATTTTCACCGATTTCCAAAAAGTTAAATTGAAAGTACGCTATGCCAATCCCCCTCCCCCTCCAAAAAAAAAAACAATCGCTATTACCTTCCTTGGTGAAGGGATTGTTTTGCCTCCTCCAATTGCAATCCACTGTTTCGAATGCCCTTTCGTTTTCAGCATATAGTGGTGGATCCGCGTTTCGCCCAATGTCACACAATTAAGGTGTTTTTCGTTTTCCGGTAAAGGTGGTTTTTTAATGGTGTTTAACGCCCGTTTTTACTACTGAGGCACCACAAGTGGAGGTAAAGGTGAATGAAAGGTAACTTTTTTAAGTGTTGTAGAGTCCGGACTCATTTACACACTCATTTCATTAAACATTCAATAATTTCTCTTTAGA
This sequence comes from Metallyticus violacea, assembly GCA_030762175.1. Lineage (NCBI taxonomy): Eukaryota > Metazoa > Arthropoda > Insecta > Mantodea > Metallyticidae > Metallyticus > Metallyticus violacea. The sequence continues at coordinate 50,387,958 of CM060831.1, forward strand.
CCTTCGTTATTATGAGGGACGTTAACCGTTAAAAAAAAAAAAAAAACTCTGGAAAGCGATTGTCCGGTAGTCTTAGGCCGACTGATCTCCTGTCTCACATGCCTCGTTATCTATTAATTCATTCCATTCATCGTTTCGGAGATTAATGGAATATTAAACAGTTACATTTGCTTATTAGGACGTGGATTATTGTAGCAGTAGTACTAATGAGGAGTTTATTTAATACATTGGCAACAATACAATACAAAACAACTGTAACAGGCGTACGGGTCCAACGGGTAGGTACTTTTATAATGCATTAGGTCTGTGTGATTCAGTACAAGATTTTAGATTAGATATTTCATAGTAAGCTATAAAACATATATTCAACAATAAAATAAGTTAAATAAAAAATAAATAAAAATAGAATATAATTATAAATGCCAGAGTAATAATATTAATATGTATATGAGTGACACATAATCTGGATTCGATCAATTTCGTTTCCCTCCTCAGACCTGAGCTGTCTCACTTTCATCAGAAATGTATCTAATCTCTCCTCTCCTTCCCTGCCTGCCAGCAGAGACAAGCATGACCATCTCCATCTGTTCGATCCTGTAAAGGTGTGCTGTTATACTTTTCCCTACATTCTTCCGCACCTTTATATTCAACCAGAATACCCATGATTCCCCCTTCTCACAGGTTGGACAAATTCTCCGCACATATTCGTCGGTGATCTTAATCATCCGCCATTCCCCTAGTCTGAGACATGCAAGTCCTTGTCTAGTGAGTTAGTCCCTGTTTTGATGTGATGTTCTATCTCCCATTCAGATATTAGCCCAATTGTACTTCTAATGAAAGCATCTGTATTGCGCAATTTTCTGGTGCCTCTCCACATCCCTTAAGCGATTCCTAACCCTCCTCCATGGGTTCTTTCTATTAACCTAACCCGCCATCAAGTAGAACCATCCCTATTGTTTCTAGTTGTTTTTTTAACTTGGATATCCATTTCATTTAGCTCAATGCTCTAATTAGTTTGGTTTCCATGAATAATTTGCAACCAGTAGCTACTCTTTTTTTAGTAGTAGTAGTGGTAGTAGTAGTGGTAGTGGTAGTGGTAGTGGTAGTGGTAGTGGTAGTGGTGGTAGTAGTAGTACTCTGATTTTACACTCTATGGCCTCGCTGCAGGACCCAAATTCTCTCTTAATTCAGCAGTTCGCTGTGCCCCAAAATTCCTTTCTGCAAACATGTCCTCACTGAATCTAGGTTCGCAATTTATTACCATCCCCAAATTTCTGCACGATATGTCATTATAGATGTTACTAGTGTCCTATATGCGGTTTTCAGTACATCTACTAGCATGTCTGGGGTTCTGCTACGTAATCGGAGAGTTTCTACTGTTTTCATTCCTGCTTTATGCTTTGTCAAGTCAACGTACTTTGCCCACTTTCCGTTCATCGTAAAAGTAATGCCCAAGTACACGAAAATATTCACGTTGTAAAGCGTCTGTCCGTATATGTCCTTGTCATCGTCCTACTGCTAACCGATAACTTCTTGAAAGCAATGTTTCTGTGTTATTCACATTTTAAAAGATGTCAAGGTCCTGAAGTGCTACAATGGTTGCAAGTTTTGACGTTTGTACTTTATCTTGATGCTCGATAAACATTGTTGAAGTATGCAAAATATGTCTTGTTTCAATTGAAGTGTCTACGGTATAAGGCTGCCAATATTAACTTGAGATGCGTTTAATAAATAATGACAATTGCCTTATCTGACTGTGTCTAGAAGAGTTCGCCCTCTAGTTGAAAATGCAATATAGAACTTTACTCACTTGTATAGAAAAGGGAAGGATAGAACCCGAACCTGGAGTTAATGCTGTACTGTACTCCTTTCCATCCTCTACTTCCGTTTGTTTTAGTTTGTTACAGCGGGAAATTGCAGGAGCAGTGGTATGGCGTGTTAGCATTTTAATTACTTAACTCCGGTAGCCTGGCAAGTAGTCTAGATGACATATAACTAGGGGAAGTCACTGCACGTTGGATAGTGTTATTACTGTACTTAGCTCGGCTCCGCTCCGTTCCTAACGATCTATATGTGCCGCGCTCTTGCTACGCAAAATCGTTTCGCTGTCAATTTTGGAGGGGTTTGCTCCGTTCAGGACCCAAGTTTTTGACACCTCACAACCACAACTAAAGTCCATCGTTAGCTGCAGATGTGTAGTAAAAATTTATTCGCTAGAGTGCACAGTTGCAGATGCTAAATCAGCTTCATTATGGTCCAATCCCATCGGGCACTCCAACAAAACAAATGTCAGTTAAGCAGCGCGTATCTTGGTTGTTAGCTGTACAAAGAGCAGCAATTAAAATCCAAAGGTTTCTGCAAAGAAGGAACGACACAGATTTGTGAACTTTAAGGGAATGGAAAAGTAATTAGTGTAGGCTAGTTATTGCTCTCTCACATTAACAAAAATAAAGAAGGAAGGAAGGAAGGGAGGGAGGAAGGAAGGAAGGAAGGAAGGAAGGAAGGAAGGAAGGAAGGAAGGAAAAAGAAAACAAAGATCAGTTGACTGTTTAAGTTCTACCCATGATTTACATTACTGGTCATTAAATTCGCAGTACCCATAGGAGATGCGTTAAACCTATATCACATTTTCTTAGAAGGAACAAGTATGGATTCGTAGAAAATACGGCAGCAATACCAGGTGTCTGAACTTCGTATAATCAGAATAATGACACACTGAGAGTACGGGATGTCATTAAAAAAAAAGTACTCATGTTGGACAAAATGTGTCTACACATGAAACAAATATGAGATGTCGATCAAGGTAAGACAAACACACAGGCGTGAAGGATCCCAATGGTCCCGTCAAACAATCGAACGAGAAGAAAAAATCATTTCCGCATTACGAAATGACTAGCAGTGTATTAAACCATATTAATTAGTAGAATTGATCACATTCAAAACGTTGAAATGATAATATTATATTGAACAATATTATTAATCGCAGTGGTCAGTTTCAATGTAATGAACAGGTTTACATACGTATTTGTTGAAGACATTAGTTTATTTTCGGTATCAACGCATGCAATTTAGTTCGTCATAGTTATTATCCCTCAAAATTCAACATTAACGCTAAATTAGCTTTAATTTTTAACTTCTGGAATGCACAAATGATTATTGTAACTTCATTATATGAATGTTACTCCCATATTATATAACCTATCGTATAAATTAAGTTACTGTCGCATATAATGAATAGCTATAGTATTTTATGTTAGTAAAGGTTTAGACTGATATGTTTACACAGCAAGCAACACCTCTACATGCTTTTCACTTGAAACAGTTTCCTGTACAAACCATTTCTCCTTTTAAATTTTAACTTTGACTGGCTTCATTTGGATTGGATTGTTAGAGTACTTCAGCTTTGCTCAAGGACGGGCTGTTTATGCCTAGGCCCTTACTGGGAACATCTCCGGAAAGAAGGGATGAGATGAGGGAGACACAGGGTGACCAGCATCCATGGGCATAGACCGGGTCCTTAGCATTATTTCCAAATAGATCATCCCGATATACCTTCAAATGTTTCCAAATAAAACATCCCGATATACCTTCAAGGAGTTCGAGCCTTTCGTATCAGATGCCGGGGCAGAAATCTTCCCTGAAGCGCAAGCCACTGTCACCCGCACCAGTTCATCCGCATTGGAGCTTTCGGCCATGTAAAAGAACCAAAAGAATTTATATGAGAGGAAGAGTCATCGCAGCCTTCTCCTAAGCGACCAGGGAAAATCGTGAAAAAAACCAAGATCAGGAAGGCCGCTCCAAGGAATTTGAACCCAGAATCTCCCGAATGCGAACTCCAAGCTTACTTTCGAATCATATCGCTCAGTGATGAAATGATTAATTCCAAAGTATGTAGAAGCTGAAGAAATTTTGGCGCATTCATTCATTCTTCATTTTCTTCACAACGCTGAACTTCGGATCTCAAATGGGCCTTCTTTGCCTCCCATCCCAAAGTTTACATCATTTGATCTCAATTTATTCGGACCTCTAAAATATGCAATTGAAGGTAGGAGATTCGACTGTGACGAGGAAATCATTAGCTGCTGCAGTTTTAATTGTTGTTCTTTTGTACAGCTCACAGCTGCAAACAAAGATCGATAGTTTTTTTTTTTTTTTCTGCGAGGGAAAACATGACAGGTTTTGTCACTTGGATTGCGCAAAAAGAAAAAATTACTGGAAAATAATACTGTACACCAAAGAAGTGGTTGATTTGTTTTATTTACGGCGCTCTTTAACATCTCGGGTCATCAGCGTCCCATTCAATTCAGGCGTGAAACGGCCGGTAAATTTTGCTCAGAGGCTTCTTCTTTCAGGCTTGAGGTTCTTTTACATGCCCTGCGACATCGAACCCACTCTTTCCTTTCTTCCGAATGAAGCCGTACTTAGGATTTTACGTTCGAAAAAATCCATCGATCCTGGCCCGGACTGAACCCGCGATATTTGGTTTAGGAGGCAAGTATAGTTACCACTACAATACCAAGACCGACAAACACCAACAAATCATTGTATTTGAAACTGAAAAACAACGATCGTCGTTTCTTTCTGTACCTTGTTGTAACTTTTTGTATTTACGGAAGGTAATAAAATGTAGCAAGCTAGATGCTTTGACCGAATCCGTACTTGAACTATTATGCCGATGAAGGTTGAATAAAACGATGGCATAAGGGAGCCAAGAATCAAAAGTATACTTCAAACTAAAGCACCATTACGAAATATTCAATGTAAAAATATAATTTAGGAAAATATTTATGAAATTATATAAAACAAATTATTAACATTTTAAATATGCAACGTTTGCTGCTTTTGCTTTGAAGCAATAGAATTTGTTAACTATGAATCTTGGACCATTAAAAGAATAATTAAATGTTTTATCTCAAAATTATTCCATATCAAAAAAGTTGAGGTTGTTCGAACAGAAAATTCATCCGCCCCTCCCCCCCTTTGCTTGGGGAAAATAGTAGCTGTTTCAAGCTAAAAAATGTACTGTCGATCTAGCAGAATTTAGGATGCAGCTTTATTAATAACCCGCCCCTCATTTATTTCTCAGTGTTGTTTTCAAAGTTATGTGTGTTCATTTGCTATGTTTAAAGAATTTCTGTGAATGACCATGATTATTGTTTGGTAGTGATTTCTTATTAGCAATAAATAAGTTCATACCAATTTGTTGTTAATTCTTTCATTCTTTAAAGTTGCAGCATTATGTAACACTCTGTAGCTGGGCACCTGTTTTAACAAGAGTACATAGAAAGCTGTAACGCATTAATTATAGAATTGTAGATCGTGTTGTCACCATATGCAACATTGGGTGATTTTAAAACGAATGAAAGTGAAGACAAAGGCTTATGGTATGGCATTCGTGATTTAGAGACCCGGTACTGTAGTGCAGAAAAATAACTTATTACAAATACAAAGTTAGTTTAAAATTGGCGTTTAAAAGATACAAAAAACTACAAGCATACTAAAATTTACACTTATAAAATAAATTTAAGAAAGTTTATAATTTTCCTATATAATTTATTAACTAACCGTCGCAGAAACGTAATGCGATTTTCCTATATATTATTCTCTTTGATAAAAGAGCACAATTCGATGAAAACTGAAGCTTTTATGTAATGTTAATAACCATACATTTATTTTTGGTATGAAATAGTTTCACTTTTGTTTCATGTTTATAACTTGATGTCTGCTTTTAAAGATTGTTGTCAATCATAAAAAGCATCTGTTTACTTCTCGTCAGAAAAAGGTTATAAAATATTCTTGTAAAAAGATCAATAACAAGGGCTGTTAACGAAATTTCTAACCATTCTCTTGTTATAGCTGCTTACCACCTTTTGTTGATTTGTTTTATTTAAGAACGCTCTTTAACATCCTAGGTCATCGGCATTCCATTCAATTCAGGGCATGAAACGGTCGACAATTTTTGCTCAGAGGCCTCTTCTTTCAGGCTTGAGGTTCTTTATCGTGCCATAAATGTACGACACGGGACCCATGGCTTTATTACGTAGGGTTTTTACGCCCAATCTGGCCAGGGTTGAACCGGCGAGCTGCATACTACAATGTAATTGCTTACACAATAAGGTAACTTCTGCGTCCATTGTTAGTACAGTGTATATTGAGGTCTACACTCCGTCCACAGAAGTGATTATAAGTTGTTATAATTTTGTAACCATTTATATTACGAGATTTATCCCGATGCTATTACAAAGAACGTTTAAAGAATTCCTGTTTAAATATTGCAGAATGTATAATTGCTACTTAAACAATAGGTGACACCATAAGCAAAAATCTTCTTTCGTTTGTCATTTGTTGGATTGAATGTTTACATTTCAATTCAGTTTGAATTCTGCGTCTATTTAGTGAGTTAATGGCGATCCCACAAGAACGTATTTGGATAGCACGCTAGTTCAGCGTATGTTAAGGCACCTACTGAACAAAACGATTGTGAAGTTGTATAGAGTTTTTTTGGAAAGGGGGTGCTTATGTGATCCAGGAAAAGGCAGTTCAGATAAAGAACCTGTCAATGCGAAAATTATGGAAAGTTTGCGGAAATGTTTGAGCGCAGTCCTAATAGATCTGTGCATAGAGCTCTGGTCTGTTATTAAACATCCCGAGATACTGGGTAGTCATCTGCGGTTTCATCTTTACAAACTGCAATTAGTTAAAACCTGAAGACCCTCCAAAACAACTTGCTTTCTGTGAACATCGGTATTAAATCCATCTCAGTATATATGTTGTAGAGCATGTGACTTGAATAGGAATATCACTATGGTGTATGCATCGTGATATGTGAAGCACACATTGTCTATGATGTAGATACTAGAATGTTTGAGTTTCTCTTTCTAATGTCAGTAGTTTCATGTAAACATGACTACCGTGTTTATAATAATTTCTGTGGACACCTGTACTTCACAGTTCTAACGAAATGGAAATGTCAGTTATTTCGCTTATTCCAAAATTCTACATATAATTTTTATTCCTGGCACTACAACCTTCTTAAATCGGAATAAATGACCACTTATCTGTGTAATTCATAAACATATGCTGAAACACTGTTTCATTTCTGAGTTTTAAATTCTGAAAAATAATTTTTGATTTTACCAAGCTCAAAAAAAAAAGTATTCATTTAAGAAAAAAGTTTATTTATCTCATACTATCTTTTATAATTATATTTGTTTTGTCATTATTTTGTGACGTAGATCATGGTATCACCGTGATATTACCCTGTAATAGGCTTCTAAAACTTAAGCTTCACATTAAAATAACTCAAAAGTATTTGAAAACATAACCTCTGTAATGAATAACATTTTACGTGGCGTTTTAGGTACTGATAAAAGTGCTGTTTATAAATTATATCGCAAAATAAGTATAGCTGTTGAGTTTGAGTCCACGATGTAATCTGACTCCTAAATGTTATAAATGTTATAAAACTTAATAAAAAAGCAACTCCAGATGAGCCGCCTTGCATATCAATTAACTGTGAAAGAAGGATCGGCCCCTTTAAGAAACTTTCTGTTCCGAAGGGCCATCAGAAAAGAGTCGAACCTCGGCTTTTTGCGTGTTAATTGCTAGTGCTGTTAACTCCCGCACTGCGGCTCCTGGATTTGCATTTCACTTCCTCAGTTGCGGTCGATGCAGAACGACGTTACCTGGTCTCCGATATAACAACATAGATGCCCTTACTTTCGTCCAAAGAGTGAGCCTTTAAGCAGGCAAACAGAAAAGTGCCAAGACTAAGAAGGTAGGCTGCTCAACTTCAACTTAAGGATCTATCGATAAAACAACCTTTGAACATTTTTTCCTCCGAGGTTTTCTGCTTCCATTGCCACTCGGTGTGCTAACAGCTCAAGCATAATCTGTTCTTATGTGCCGCGTAGTCGGCCAAACAAATGAATTGGCATGCTCATGCCAAGATGTATACTTAATTGTTTTTTTAAAGGGTATATACCTTAATGTGTATATATTAAAACCACAACATTCGCTTGCTTCTACCTAAAACTTATATTTTAACCTAATTCTGTTTACTGAAAAGCATTCCATATATAAAAAAAAGCTTGTTACTTATTTGTTTGGATGCGAATACCAACATAAAAGCACAACTTTGTGATTCTAAACATTTAATTTAAGAACTGTATATCCCATTCAACCATCTTCTAGCGGGATTTGGAGGGTTGACGGCCACCGTCGCGTACGTGGCTAGAGGATGGTTCAGTATAACGCATGATACAAAAACATTCCTCGGAGAATTTGTGACATTGAATTTGAGTTTGAAAAATTGTTGTCTTAAAAATTCTTTGGCATCTGTCGCAACAAACAAAGCAAAGCATTACAAAAATATTATCTTAAAGCCATGCACTTATTGAATCATTTGAAAAGTTTTTTGAATGAAGAACAGCATATCTTTTTGAAAGTATTCTTATTTTTCAACAAAGCCTCCCTGGACACTAATGCATTTCGTCCAGCGATGCTCCAAAGCTTTTATCCCATCTCGAAAATCGGATTCCTCGGCCTGCAAAGTACGCCTCAACTCTTCGTCAGACTAAATTTTCTTTTCAGCAAGGAATGTTCTCGATGGAGAATCGTGATGCTTTTCAAGGCTTAGACTGCTGTCTTGTCAAGTGTGTAGTAGTGCACGCATGTTTCATCATTGGTCACAAATCTACGCATAAATTCGGCGGGATCTCTCTGGAAACGGGCCAAATTTTGCTGATTCGCTTTTGACCCTGAGTCAGCAGTTGCGGCCGGAACTTTACAATCACAATTCTTCCTTCAAAATGTGAAATACGCATTTCTCTGAAATGCCCAGAGCCGATCCTCCAGAACTACGCCGTGCACCTTATCGATAATTTCTGATGTCGTGACGGATTTGATCGTTTACTGTGCATGGGTCATCTCCCAAACTTTCACGGCCACGTTTAAATTCAATGGTTGACTTAGAAACCAATTTGTGTATTATTGCACGAATGTTTGTATGGAAGGTGGCGGGTTTTGATAACAAAAATGCTTTGCTGCAATCTGTAGGTCATTCCGAAAACAGTATTCCAAGTACTAGTCGTATTAGAAAAGCGTAACTGTAATTGGATTCTAAATAGTAAAATCCATCATACTATGCTAGACTCCAGTCTGACTATTTTATCAAATCAGGCTTGGCTTTACCTTCAGAAATATGTAACTTATATTCAGTAATACCACGAGTACTGATAATTTTTCGGTAATTCGATCGAGGTTAACGAAAGTTGTAATGATATTTATTTCGAGACCGAAGATCTAACGACAATAAGCATGAGTTTGAAAGTTCAATTAAATTATGTAAGAAAAATAATAAGCAAGATGGGGATTCAATAAGATAATTGCTATTTGAGAACCATGCCTTTTTTTTTTTTTTTTTTTTTCCTTTTAGTATAATCATTGAAGTGATTTGACTTATCTATTTGATCTTTCTGAAAATACACACTAATTTTATTAGTCTTTATTCCAAGCAGAACTACGTAGAGATCTAAATAAAATGAAATACAACTGAACACTATTATAACAATACAATTTACTATTATTTCTGTATCAATTATATCATATTTCGTGTTGTGATGAGAACTTCTTGAAAATAAATGAACATTTGAGGTTATATTAACAGTTCATAATAAATGTATTTATTTAATAATAAATTTGCAATTAAATTACAAGTTTATTATTTCATTTAAATCATGTTATTTAATGCATGAGAATAGGCTTCCTAAATCCCTAGTCGAATCGAAGCAGAGATTTTAGGAATAAAACAAATGAACGTACGAGAAAAAACTGTCAGTTAATAGTTTTTGAGCACCATGCTTTAAAACTGTCGATTAAGTTCCATTCTGATTGGTGAATAAGGTATCAATGAGACCTTACATTGGCTGAAAGGCGTTCGCGTGCAATTATCGAAAAAACTTACACAAAATCTCAGAAAGCTACGTTTTCATTACAGAATACTCTTAAGCTCAAGAGTATAAAATATACTGATCAAATAGGAGGGTGGCTCGCGTAGTTTCTAAAGTATCTAACGAAATGGCGCATAAGTGAAAACCATTTTAATTCTGTAGCTTAAAATTATAAATCAAACAGTATACCATTTTGAAAACGGTTCTCTCTCCATCACAATGAAACCAGTTGCAATTAATCAGAAAAATGTTGGAAAGCATCCGAAATTGTTTTAAAGAGTCAGTTCAATCGTCTCGCTTGAATTTTTCGATTCCTTTTATTGCAAACACATTATTGCTGTAATAAAAATCATCAAACGTTTAAAATGTTCTTTATCTCTATTATTATTAATTATTTAGAAAATTAAAAATGCTAGGCTCTGGAAAGCACTCCTTTATAAACAGAATATCGATTCCAACATCCGTAGTTAAACACAAATTTTGTGTAAACAGATATAAGTGGAATGCATTCCCCTTCACAAAGATATTCCGACGGTTACTTGAAGCTATATTTAATTAATTTTTTCTGTTAAAAGTTTGTTTGTGAAACCCAATCAATCACAGAGTAATGGAAAAGGATTGCGGGCTCTTCGCTTTCAACTTCTGAGCGTTTTGTGATGGCTGGTTGCAAACGCGCTCTTCCTTCGTAGACGCGTGCGAAATCCCAACGCGCTTTGTTTGTTTCCCACTCTTCGACAGTTTCCTGAGGGAGCGCTTACGGGATTTTGATTTGCTTCTCAGTGCGATGCTTTGATGTCTGCTTCAAGCGTGCTTTCTCTAGCAGAGCGTTTATCTTCCAGCAAATAGTGTGGGTAAGTGCACACCGCTAGCCATCGATGGGCAAGCGCCGAATCAAGGGATTCAAAGCAGTCTACAGAATGGAGCAATTTTTTTTTTTAAAAAAAGGTTGTTTAATTAAGTTGCAATGGAGTGTGAAATGTGCAGCATTATATCATTGAGCAATATGAATCATTCAGGCTTTAGAGTTCGTATCTCGTGTTAATCATTAACGTTTCTCTTGCCTTTGAGCTGAGATCCAGCGGGTAGAGCAATCGGTACGGAATTATATATGACGTAAAGTAAGTGTCAGTCGCAAAGGACGCACTTGTCTTCTAGCTCAGAGGTTTTCAACCTTATGGTACGCGGGTAGTGCGTAAAAATTTAACAATTTATATATGTTAACTTTTGTTTTACAAACCACAAATACTTGTCAGTTCTACTATAACTAAACGGAAACAATAAATTTTATATTATCATAAATAAGTTTTGTGTGATACTGGACAAAAATTATATGGAAGTTCAATTTTAATCCTCCGAAAATGACAGAGCATAACTCAATTATATTTGATCGGAAACAATGGGATACATTTTGCAGTTTGTTTCGCTACGAGATGCATTTAAAATTAAGAAATCAGTGGAGTTACATTATTGTAGTGGAATTCGAGATTTGATTTGTTAAACTGGAATGTTTATATGTATTTTGTGGCAGATTCAGAAGAAATAAACCATAACATGGATAAGTGGTTAATTAAAGGACTCTGCTTGCAAAGTTCAAAGGGAGAGATGAGTGTAAGCGGGGTAAATAATTTCACTCAGCCATAAGTTACAACTTCTAATGTTAAGTATCCAACAGAAAGCACAGTTGTACAAGAAAACAACAACAAAAAACCGTAAGCAACCAATACGTAAGTTCAATATAAGCTATTTATCACATGGTTTCACATAAATTGGAGATGGAGAGGAAACCATCCCAATACCGTAGTGTGTGATCTGTCCACGAAACATTTCGATGAAATCTTCCCTTTTTGAAATGTATTTTGACCCCAAGCTTGTTGATTTCAAACACAGGTTGTTGGAATATTTTCAGAGAAAACTGTCAGATTTGTCATCAAAGAAAAAACAAATAAGCTCATTTGCAGGATCTAATATGAAGGCTCTGGAGGTATCTTCTGAAGTTAGTTAAGAGCAGCTAAGGCGGGAAAACCTCACACGATCGGAGTCATTAATATTACCAGCAGCTGTAGATACGGTTAAAATAATGGGGGACAAGGCAGCAAAAAAACTTTAAATAATTCCGTTATTCAATATGCCGAAGAGTTTTAAATTTGGCAAATGGTAAGCAGTAATTAGAAATATTGCAAACAAATTCTGTATATGTTAGTATATGCGATTTTTCTTTAATTTCGTAAATATTTATGTATTTATTATAATTATTGAGAATGTTTAAGGTGTGCATACAAACACACAGACACATACATATATAAAAATTAGAATATTTGTATTATCTTCTTTTACGTTATCATATTTCCATTTTAATGTTAAAGCAAAAAAATTAAAAAATCGAAATTTAGAGCTGTTGATAAACATTTTTTGTTATTTATTTTAAAATATTTGTGCTTTTGATGCAAAAGCGCATCATGTGTGTAACTAATTATATGCTGACAAAGAAGAAACTACAGTTTCTAAATAAATCATATCTAACTGTTACGCTACCTGCCCATAAATTCAAATTCACACATTGGCCTAAAAACTCGGAATCAACAACGTTTTCTGAAAGAAGCATTAAACTTAATAATAAGCATAAAATAAACGTCGTAAATACCTATTAATTTTAGCAGAATTTCGGTATAATCTTGCCTTAAAAGATGCAGAAATTAAATAAGTTTTCTCTTTCTAATTAATTGAAATATCACTCACAGTTCTCACACAACTGCTGGAAGGATCAAATCATTTTAGGATCAAAAAAATATTCCTTAAATCAACCGGCAGTGTAATAACGCAATACAAAGTTGTGGATTCGAGTCCCGTTTCGGGTATTGGTAGGCAATGAGTGAAGTGTTGTTTAATACGTTTTCCAAGAAGCTTGGACGCTGAATCACTAATAGTGTATTGTGTTTCCATAAGGACCAAGAATATGCCGTACAACGGCTGTGAATGTCAAAAATCCCTCAATATTTACGTAATAATTTCACTTATTAGTCCTTAAAAGAAATGGCTGTAGCTTTCCTCTCTCTTTCAGTCATAGGGAAAGCACAAGAGCTGTGCTTATCTAAACACAAAACGTTTTTTGTGAATATTAGGTAGATTTGGAGCAAGATAACAAACCCATCTTGTAAGGACGCAGCAAAGCAAGTAAAAAAACTGAACAAACATGGGCAGCTTGTAGTGAGGGGCTGGTGTTGTTGTTGCTAAGTGCAGGCGGAGACATACAATAGGGGCGTCAAGGCGTGAAGGGATGGGTAGGGCGCGCAAAACCATCAACCAGCTCGGGCAACAATTGCTGCTTGTTTCCTCCCTCCATGCTATTCATACCGTGTCCATTATTTATCACAACCGGTTCAGCTTGCTGAAACAACAAAATTGGAAAGGTATGCAATTTAGTTTATTACTAGATGGTGTGAAGCTATACATATCTAAACACTTTAATATAGCCACTTGGCTTTTAAGGGCAAGTGATATATCTTTAAGCATTATGTGCTGAGAAAAATTAATCAATTAATCAAAAACTGTAAAATATAAAACATATATTGTGTACGTATAAGATTAAGTGGCGAAAAGCAACTCATTGCTGAGACTAAAACAAAAATATGCTTGTTTATAAAAATCTCTCACGTACAAAACCAAACAAAAGATTGGTTTGGGCTACTCTGCCAATCAAATTCCATGTCCGAATTTTTATATTATAATAGGTATTCTTGCTCTGGTTGTTAAAAATTTGATGGTAATTTGATCAAAAAAATTGCCAATTTTACCTCCTGTATATATTCCTTTCCCTGATTCAACATGTCATACTTGTAATTTTGATACTTTTCTATAAATGTACATATTTTCTTTTTTATTTTTCATATCGTGTCTGGAATATTTTAAAATTTCAAAAAAATCAGAGGAACCTGAATGAAGCCTATAGAAATGGGGCTTTAACTGTGAATGGAAAAGACTCGTATGTTTTTATTGTTGCATCTTGTTGGTCTTCGTTGCTTGCCCATATTTCCGTTGGAAAACCAGTCATTCATTATTATAATGTTCCTCTAAATAGTTCATATATTCGGTAACTCTGGGATGCGTGGATCATATTGAAATAAAAACAATTGAGAAATATTCCCTAACATCACAGACAATTCAAAAACACGTCATATAGTTTACCTAGCCTTACCTATAGTATTTGTACTTGGCCAAGTTAAAACCTCCACCGCATAACCTATCGTTGACCTATGCAGGCTGCTTTCTCAAAACCAGCAATGATAAATAACGTCAACTAAAATCAAAACGTTTCTTATTCAATAGTTTGAACGTAATTATTGAAAGCAGTCTCTGCAATTTATTAGGCAAGTTGCAAAGCAGCTGACACGTAAATACTATTTTGAGTTATACGTACCGTCTACAGCTGCAGCCAGAACTTAGTGTAAAATTAAAATATTCCATCAATATATAAAAATTGTTCCATAAAGATTGATCATACTTCTTTTTGACAACATACTCTTACTCCTTCTCATAATTTTGATGGTCTTTCACGAGGTAACCCCCGTTCGATGCAATGTACCTGTCTTCAAAAACATGCTGGAAACCTTTTTGACAGGTCCTTCAGCCTTCACCACAGCTTCTCCTGATCTGATGATGAAAAATACCTTCCAAAATGATGTTTCTTCAATCTAGGGAAAAGGAAAATGTCACACTAGGGCCAAGGGGCACGCTTCACATTGAATTTTATGAAATTTTCAACAACGTTGCAATGTACGGTCTTTGGCGTGTGATATGACCTTGCAGTTTTCAGAACATATCTGTAGTATTACCTAGTTGCAGTTGTGAGTGCAGGTACGACATGCTGGTAAACTGTTCCTTGAATGTCGAAAAATGAGATTATCATAACTTTCCTAGCAGAAGCATCTATTTTTTTTTTTTTTTTTTTTTTTTTAAACTTTGGTGATGATGGGGATTTCCAAACGGAACTTTGCTGTTTTGGATCGAAATGATGTAGCCAAGTTTTATCAACAGTGACTACCTCTGAAAGAAACTCCGCTTCTCCAACTGCATGCAAGCCTTGGAACCACCGTGCACAAACACATCTCATGTGCAACTTTTCAGTTACAACGTGTGGGTGCCTCCCAATGAATTTTTCACATTCTCAAAATATTCTTAATGTTATTCGACGATCCTCTCTCACAATGACAGCGCAGATGTTAATGTTTTCATCCGCTAAAGAACAAACTGAAGTGACGGCTCCATCTTCCTATGAAATTGATTACCTTCCCTCTTTAAACATTTTAAAACATATTCAAGTTGTGTTATAGGGAAGAACAAACTCTCCGTAGGTCTCCTGTAACATTATATTGGCTCAGCTGAAGATTTGTTGAGACGTAAACAGAAGTTCAGAGCAGCGTGTCACTTCCGTCTCACCTTACACACCTCTCACAGGCGGGAACCGGAGGTGTCAACAATGAAACTAGTACAACGTGCACATTACGCATTAAGCTAACGAAACATTGCAAAGTTAAATTTTAGCGCGAGAAACTATGTCTGTAAAAAAGTATGATTTTACGATCATTTGCATTAGACAGTCCTCGTAAATGTTAACAGCAATGCACAAATATTGTCTTGCACTAAAAATAACAACTACAAATAATTTGTCATTTTCCATTAAAAATATCTAAAATTTTTCAAAACCAAGATTTTCTCTCCATGGCGGTTAGACGAATTAGTTTTTACTTTTTTCTACAGTTGTAAGCATTTCGACTTATAATGAAAAGTCCCTCTCGTTAAACCTTTCTAATGCACATTCTGTTAAACAGTATAATGAATATCCTGGATGGTGAAGTTGTTGTGGTTGGGGATACCTCCGCAGTTGTGATTTTTCTGCACGTGCGCAGATGTCACGCAAGCTATATAAATAAAATGAAGGTGTAAATTTTATCCGAGGGTTGTTTTGTTTGTCGCCATGAGCGTTTATCAAGGACCGAAGGGGTGGTTTCAGAAAAGAACACACAAGTGGCGCTATATTTTACTAGTTTATTATTAAATGGGTTAAGAAAACTCACTTTACAACCATCCTTTAAATTAGTAACGTTTGGAAGGCAAGAGAATGAGTAAATTTGGCTAAAAATGATGTCTATCGGTTTTTTGTTTCAAGTTCTGGGAATTAAAATTTCCTACCCCGATTCGACCGCATTCCCATCTTTCTGACTCTCACTTCTGACGGTAATAAAGTGAAGATGATTGAGGCGATGGTACCTATATTTATATCATTGCAAATAGTACGTTCGTGCTAGAAATCTATACAAAATTACTTAGTAAGAGTGCCAGGGCATGGCTATACGACTGACTCGCTTCTGTCTTGTGACGTGACTCATTACGACAGTCAGCAAAGTCAGCTAGTAAGCAAGCAGGTTTGCTACCCCCTCCACGACGCGGCAAACGAATGGGGATTCGCTCATAGGAAAAACCCCACGCTGCGGGAAAATATCACTCATCGCACGGTACTTACACTAGGTGGAACAAAGCAACGAAAAATTGCTTGTATACATGTGAGTGCAGCTGTACAATACAAGTGCAGAAGAAATCTTTGTGGAACAAAATTCTACTAATAGCTAAAAGTTATAAGTTACACTTGCAATGTTTTAGACCGTACTTGTGTGGAATATGACAATGTTCGTATTACCGAATATCTAAGCGGCTTCGTTATACCGGTAAGTCCAGTGCAATGTTATAATCTCTCAGGTCCTTACTCTGCAATCAAGTTCAAACATTTTCCCAACACGTCTGGGCTCCCTAACTATTGAATTCCGAATCCAGGCAAGTTTTCAGCAAAGATTCGTGACTAGGTGAGGAAATCGGGCCGGAAGACTCACATGCAGTTTCTACGTTTATTGGGGCCGTCAATTAGAACGTTTTAATAAAGAAAAAAAATTACAATTGAGATTAAGAGAGAGAGAGGAAAAGGAATTGAACAGTGTTAGTGGAACGAAATCGAAAAAACAGAAAACTCTGAGAAAAAACGAACAAGTCCGTCGTCCAAATGCCCCTTTGCCGCTGCACGGACCGTACTTGTGTCCGCAGTCGTAATAACCCAGTGATCTATACCCGGCCGCCGAAACATTACACTTGGCAGTTTGCATCCATTCGTGTAATGCTGCAGTTGTGACGTTGCAACATTCACCATTGCTTAACGGCTGGTATTATTGAGTTTTCAATGTCATAGTGAACATATTACTCCACAGATGACCTCTTGGGACATTTTCTAAATACTACAAATGAAACTCGACCTTACAATTAGAAGCTGCCCGGAAATCCCGAGCCATAGAGAAAGCCGACTGGTTACGGTTTTACACGTCTCTGTTAGCGCCAAATTGTTAAATGTGTTGTGAATAGAAAACATTAGTGTATAGTTGTGAATAGAAGATGTTTGTGTGCACTATGATTAATTATTTTCAGCCCCACTTCAAATTAAGAAGTATCTCGCTTATACATATCGGAATACATGCAAAATGTATACAGTTAAAAGCGCGTGCCTTTTCCCTTATAATTATCATTTCTTTTACGTGTTATATTGCTTCATTAAGTTTCCCATTTTTTCCCCTTGTGATTAACTACTAACATGCTTCCTACAAAGTCATCTTCTCTGGATGAGTAATTTCGTGGCGTTCGGATTTTTCCGCTGCCGTTCGGGACTGCTGGGACTGCTCGCGACTTCCGGGTAACTTCTATTTGTAAGGTCGAGTCAAATGAACCAGTTCAATTAATCCGAGTAACTCAATTGCAGGAATCAGCTGCACACGCAATAAGAAAAACCAGAAACAAAACAGTTGCTACGTCACGACTGACTGACCGATAATGGTACTTTAATTGGTACAGAAGGTGTAACGGGTAGCATTCCTCATTTATTAATGTGTACTATTGTCAACTGAAAGGTTTCAGTGGCCCGGATATAGCTAACTGAACTGTCGAAATGTTAATCAGACCTTCATTCACTGATTGTGAGTTGGGGAAAAACAGAAAAGTTCTGAACCAGTAGCTTTACTGAAATAGAATTTCAATTTAGGTCTTCCATATTTGAAACTTCTTTGAGCTGCGACCTATATTTAACTTCTGTGAAGTAAGTTCTAAAGTAGACTGGTTTATATAAATGAGAAATGCGATTATAAATGTTATGCTATTAGCATTCAAAATAATTGTAACTAAAAGAAGTTAAGTGTTCACATTGCGTACGCATAAAATACAAAATGTTCTTTTGGTAGCAATAGTAAAAATACATTTACAACATAGTGCACGATCGATCATAAAATATAGTTATCTTGATTTGAAGTATTAGGCCCATTATAGGTATAGAAAAGATCTTTTCTTCACAATGGGAAGAGATTATCTGCTGTGATTGTGCACCCATTCTTACAAGTTGAGACGACCATTCTACATACACAAGGAATTGTATTGAAGAAAAATGGATCGAATGCTTTGGCGAACATGAGAGCTTCGAGAGAATGAGGATGGGGAGAAAACGGGAGAGTGAGCCGTAAAAAGTGGAAATGGGTTCAGAATGGGTAGTCGGAGATACACGGGAAAAACGAGCGAGAGCTTTGTCCCTTAATCCCAGATCGGATGGGTTGGGGGAATGGCCCACCTTATTTACTAAACCACACCTTCTGCATGGCACTGCACTCTTTCCTGCCATTCAACTGGAAAAGGGGGTTCCTCTCTCCAAGCTTTCTCTTATAGCAAACACAGGCGTTTTGTCCCTTTTCTTCTTTTTCTTTCCTACCACTTGAACCGCCGAGGGCAATATTCCTCTGCTTGTGTTAAAATCAATACCACTGGACATCAACAACAAACTTTCTCGCTAGTCGCCCTTACACTTCTGCAACTACCACGCAAACCATCGTAGTCGCCACTACAAGTAGCGAAGCAAATCCCCTCTCCCTCCAACTCAATGGCCTTGTCCTCGTTACGTTTTATAGAGCTATTCAGCATTTGCATGGAGAGAGAAAACCCTGCAAAGTCCCTTTTCCCGCTTCCCTCAAACTGATTCCTATTGTTTTCTAGCGCAATGGCAGCTAAATTTATTTCCCCAAAGGGAACCGTTCGCTATCACTACTTTTCACTCCATTTGGTCGTGTTACGTGACATGCTTTAATTTTTACACATTTATGCGACAAAAAACAGCAAACTGAATGTTTTTAAACGCCAGTGACGGTTTAAACTTTTTGTGCTCTGGTGAGGAAACTAAGGTAGCGAAATGTAACTGTAGCACAGCTTTATCCCATTGCACATTTTATGTTTTAAAGCGATTACATTAGAATCTCCATTGTAATATAAATAAAATTTAGTTATTTTACCTGACTAATTTAAGATTGCAAGGTCCTCTCATCACCAAGGATAATTACGATTATATAAATATGTACAATACAGTTAATGGCATTAACAATATGAGCATAGGACTTGTTAAATACTGCATTCTCCAAATATATCATCTCTGAGCAATATTCTAAATTGTCGTTTTGACCGATAGTCCTTAATATGAGACGACAGAGAGTTCCAGAGACTAGTAGCGACAACTTGAAGGGTGAAAAAATGAAATAACAGGTTTGGTGTAAGGGTATAGAGAGGATGAAATATTCGATCAGGCGTTTAAAAGTGAAAACAGGTCGAAAGATAATGCGGAGGTGCGGTACATAGAATTCGAACCAAAAGATTAAGGGAGTGCAATCCAGTTGATGACAATTGGAAAGCCGGAGCGGTATATGAATTATGCATAGCGAACACACGCATTGTGAACACATTGTAGTCTTCTTACACTGCCTATCTATTAGACACTCAGTGTATGTCATGCTACAGACATCAAGGAGATATTCCCACTCAACACACGCGCTCCAACACATATACTGGAATAAAGTCCATGATAATGCTCACAGATTTGTTGATTTGTCTTATTTACCAACGCTCTTTAACATCATTAGCGTTCCATTCAATTCAGAGCGTGAAAAGGCCGACAAATTTTGCTAAGAGGCCTTTTCTTTTCGATAATCTACGATATCGAAACCACGACTTTATTTCCATTCCGAAGGAAGCCGTACTTAGGATTTATACGCCCGAAAAGCTCCGTCGATCCTGGCTTGGTTTGAACCTACAATCTGCAATCTGGGGTATACGAAGTAGGTATGGTCACCACTAGACCACCATGACCGACAAATACTCATAGAAAGAAGTCGTTTTGGAGAGTCGTTAAGTTTCAACTTATGCACTAATTGCAATATTTAAGCACGAGACCTCAAACGAATGCATACGACCTTGAATACGGTGGATTTAGGGATATTTAACTACGCACAGATTTCTTACACTGCATACACACGTCTCCCGCACATGTTCCATAATTTCCGCATTGACAATTGTTTCGCTGCACATCATTTCCTTTTATACATATACATGCTTCCCCACAAAAATCTTTAGATAACCATACTTGCCTCGTAGACTCAAGATTGTGGATTCAATCCCGGCCAGGGTATCGATGTATTTTTTCGGGTGTGAAACTCCCTAAGTATGGTTTCCTTCAGAAGGGAAATTAAGCCGTGGGTTCCTTGTCGTGGATTAATGACGAGTAAAAGAATCTCATGCCTGAAAAACAAGATCTCTAAGCAAATTTTATCGCCCATTTCAAGTCCTGGATTAAATGGGAGGCTGATGACCTAATTAACGTTAAAGAGCCTCGGTAAATAAACTAAATAATTTAAAAAAACTCCATAAAATCTGTATACCACTTCACAATTGTATTGTCGCTAGGGACCTGTCATTGCAACTGCCGTTTGAAGACACGCTCAACTATCACAAAACTCTCGAGTCCTACGGTATTCCAAAACACTCCAACTCGTTTCTTTGGGATCAACATTCACTTACTAAACACCTGCAAAATTCAAACTCACTTGAAATGTAAACATTTACACAATTTGCTTCAGTACAACTGACAAACAATAGCAATCAATATAAACCTTTTCTTTCTTATGATGCCATCTATTATCTTAGTCGACAATTATGCATTCTACTATGTTCAAATCAGAAAGTCTTTGAGCCGTTCTTTTTAATGGCATCGATATAAAGTTTGTAATGCACGTGGTTACGAAGTTATTATAGGTTATAGTCATGGAATGTTTTTGCGGACAACGTTGGAGCAGAAAAACAAAAGAATTTTACAGGACCTCTTTTTCTTCCTCTCTCTCCAATATATTTACGAATGTGAAATCAGATTGTGGGTGGCAGATACTTATTAATGACCCCACTCTTCTTCGACGTGATTCTCTCGAGGGCGTTTCGCTATGTGCCAGCCGGGCCTGATGCTCGACAGTTAACGTAGTGGCTGGCGCTCAAGCTTCGTTGTTGCACTTGGTACTTAGGCAGCTCTTCCGCTGATTTCCGCGCGCCGTCAGCCACACGTATCTGGGCCTGGAGAATTCTGAGAGACTGCCTCTTTTGGGAAAAATCTAGCCCTTTTATACACATTTCGTTTACATCTTTACTTTCACACCTGAGCTATATAGATTAGACTGTTTGAAGTAAATATACATTTAAGAATGATTTAAAAATTATTTTAAAGTCTTCTTTTTAACATTTGCATGAATATATAGAAAATTTTCTTTCACATTAAGATGGGGGGAAAAAAAAAACAGACTCGAAAAGTTGGAGTAACGATTGAAATTCGACCCAGTATCTTCAGCCTTCCAGTGTACGCTCTAACCCCCTGAGCTACCGTATCCTCTTCCAATCTCGGAACTCCTATAAACTCCTGATTCTATATACTTCGGAGACGAGTGCTTATAACCCAGGCTTCTAGTTTAATCAGCAACTTAAGTATTACGAGTCGCCTCTTAAATCTCTTATAGTAGAGAAACATTAGCGAGATCTCCCGGGTATATGAGAGAGGTTCGTGGTTCCATGCTTGGAGACGGACACGGTAGCTCCTCAGTTGGTCACAGTGTCAGCCCGGAAGGCTCAAGATCCATGCTTCGAATTCCTGCAGTTAACCGAATGTTTGAAGTCTTGTTCTTCATTTCCAATTTGCATGTTTATTATAGTTATGAGCCTTAAAGTGAGTGCTCTAAATTATGTTATGTTATTTTCTTAAATTTCTGACTGCAGACTAACCTGGAGTAGTTTAACTGGCAGTTTTTAAATATACTTCGGACCCTTACAGGCTCATGGTGGGGAACAGGCCTTTATTGCTTCTGTATCGCTGAACTGCAAATGTTATGTTTTATGGCAATACTCTGCCGAAGTTCTGGCCATGCGTACTACTCTATGGGCTATCTCGTCGATTTAGTACAGTTCTACTGCTCACTGTCGCCAAAAGTGTCCTGAATAGTTTGCAACGTCCCGTAATGAATAATGAGGAGTGCCGATTTAGTGCATATCGTGTATAATATTTGAAGTCAATATAGCAGACACGCGGATGCGCTGATAGAACCAGAAGTCACTGAATGAAGCCGTTGCTTCAAAATGGGGTATGAATGAAGGATAATTGCAAGTCATCATGCTACCATATAAATATTTCATTCCAACTATTCATAGACAGGGCTACCAATTTTGGGCCGATAATTGGATTCGCACTGAACACACCAAAGGGACATATTACAGAACAGTACAATCCGATATATCGAGGAAACCGTCAATCTCGGAATATACTATTGCACTGAGACATTTGACCACTATAATTCGCCAGATTGAGGGATGACTGTTGTCCTTGACACCTTTATCGCCTTTTGGTGGTAGTTTCTGCAGTGTGTCCATCAGAAATGGCTGTTCTTAATCTTATGAAAGGTAAGAAGGATGACGGAGCAAATCGATAATGTTTCAAGAAAGCTATATAAAACCATGTCAATGATTTAACATTTCTACCATAATAATTCACAGTTTAAATTACTAACATCTTTATATATTTATAAAATTCATATTAACAAAATTATTTCTAGAAAAAGCTCATATAAAGAAACTAAACAACTACAAACTGTTTGTGGAATTCAGGAAATCAATTCCTTGGACTTATCACCTTTATTTATTTGCTATGAAAAAACAAACTCTAGTTTCTATTATTAATATTCTTTACATTTTTCATTAACTTTCCATGGTAGCTTGTTGTATTTTCGGACTAACTTCAATATTTTTTCAAAGCATATTTTATAAGCCATTCTGTTTTTTTCATTCTGATCCCATTAATAGATATAAATGCTTTGTGACAAACATTAAACTCTTTTATTCTAATCATCAGCTAAAATTCTTCACTCTATATTTAAATGTTGCTTTATTAATCCTTGTTTTCCATCTGTTTTTCTATTGTGACTTTTAGGCTACAGGAATAACATTAATCATATCACATAAATATGAATTCTGCTAACCATAAGATTAAAATTCTTAAATGTTAAGCTTCTGATATCTGGTAAAACTTCAATTAACTTCAAGTTAATTGAATAAGTGCATTTTGTACCTATGTAGAATGTGTGCCATTAATCTTTATTGTCATCCTACTTGTATCTTTCCTTTTTCTAATCTTCTTTCTGCAACATTCACAATTTCCACTCTTTATTTATGTAATAAGAGTACATTACATAGATAACCCACTTTTATGGGCACTGTTTACTAACAAACTGACATCTAGAGAAGAAAATACAAAGACTGCAACATGTTCAAGTTTCACGATGTAGTAGGCTACCTGCAATCACTCACAAGACACCACTGATCTCTTCATTTCCACTTGTATACCATTACATTGAGCGGATCCCATTACATTCAATTTTATGTTGAACTAATCTCCTTTATTCCAATTGGACCATTTATTTTTTGAATGTTTTATTGTAAAAATTCCTTTTCTCGTTTTTTTCTCCTCCTTACTGTTCATATTTTATCTACATGTCCCCATGCCGCCTTTTATGGAGCCTACACCATTAGTCTGTTCCTTTTCCTATCAATGTCAATCCTATCAATGTCAATACTATATTATCCTATATATCCTATGCGGCTGTAGTAAAACAGGTTTGCATGGCATTCTTATAAATGTCTATACACATTTATGACAGCAACAGTTTCTCCTGGTAGTCCTAATAACTTTTGCTGTCTCTCTGTTCCTTGCTATGCTATATCAGCAGATTATACTCTGCTCTGCTCACAGGAGTCTAATAGTTCACTTTTTGCTAACTAATCCTTGCATCAAATGACTGGTTAAATGATTGTTGAGCAAAGGTCATATACCAACTTTTTTTTTTAAAATATCCCCCAGAATGATATCCAGATCTCATTAATGTTCCCATTCTGACTGAAGCATGTTCAGTCTCCAATGAATCATTACTCCATGACAATCAATCTTCAGGGATTCTCCTTTTCTGGAAAACTCAGACGTCTTTTAAATAGAGTTAGAGATACTGTGGTTGTGGAAAAAGGATGTTGATATCCTGGTAATTATATACATGTATAAGATGATGCCATCCTGAGCTTGGCTGCTATGTTATAATCACCATTGTGTTGTTCATTATGTGAAATAGGCTAGTACATATGACTTCAAATCATAGTATTAGAATAGGATTAAATGTACTATTTGGTCATTTGTCTTCCCAATTAGCAAGTTTTGTAATTCCAAAGGATGTTACCAGAGGAGCAAAATTTTGTTTATTTTAAAAGCAAACCAATACTTGGTTGTGTTATTTAAATCCATTGCAATTATTCACATTATTTTTTAAATTTATTTTCATCTTTTTATTACATTTATATGATTTTGCTTTAAAATTTATGCTAGCAAGGAGATACATGCAACTATTTATTTTTTCCTTAATCTTATATTTAATTTTACCATGAACACTAAATAAAATAATGAATAACCATTAATGAATGAACAAATGCTAATTATTAATACTGAAATATATGTAGATTTTAAAAAATTGCTTAGCAGTTGGAAAATGTGCAAATAAAATAGTTTTAAATAAAATATTTTTATAAATTATTTTATATATTTTTGAGTTTGTATATTTTTGGTGCAAAATGTAAAGTACAACAGACTTGGAATTATGAGATTCTCTAATTATACAGACAAAATAAGTCAGCATATAAGAAACAGTTTTGATATGGTTGTTCCCTTCCCCCCTTTTGTATGCAATTCACTAACTTCTATGAACTATAAAAACTTATTTTGCAATTTTAACCATATATGCCGTTACATTCATTTGTGCTTCCCAAAGTCATAGTAGTTCAATTTCAAATAATTGATATCTCAATATTTCAAAGGAACAGTTATGCAAAATACATGATGATGCTTTTCTCAAAGTGGGAAAGCAACCCAAGATAGAAATGCACTAGATCCCCCTCCCCCTTTTTTCCCCTTCTTAATTGGTGTTTAATGCCTGTCTTTACTATTGAGGCACCATAAATGATGGACACTGGTGATACATGAGATCAAATGGGAAAGGATTTTTTTAAGGAAGGAAACTTCCAGGCTTAAGTTTAGGGTACCTCCCCAGCATTTGCCATTTATCAGACTTGAAGAAAACCTTAGTCAGGGAGAACAAGCCTGGCAGGAACCCCAGACCTCCCTTTCAAGAGTCCATGCCTTAATGACCTCGGCCACCCCTGGCAGTCCTTATTGGTTTTGCTTACCTATTGTTTTTTTGGCAATATAAGACACCTAAAATAATGGTCATTCACATCAATGAAGAAATAATAAGTAAGCATGCATATTTCATGTTATAAAAGTAATGTCCTTTGGTACTGAAACTACTTTACTGTTAGATAACAGCATTGAATGATTTTCTTATGTAATAAAGCTGTTGGTTTAATCTTAAGAGAATGCTTAGATATGTTAAATTGCATTCAAGCCAAAACATAAAAAGTTTACCAAAATATCCAAACCAATTATTGTAATTTAATTCAATTTGAGGGAAAGTTTAAGTTTTTTCCTAAAAACAAACATGTATGTATATATATATAATTTTTTTAGTGAAATGAAGATATTGTTACTCATATAATGAAATGTGCAGTTAATAATGAAAAGATTTGAAAGAAACTACAACTAAAATTGCTCAGGCAAACCACTAATCAATTACTATAACACTTTCTCCAGAACGTTTTGTGCATTTTATTGCAGCTTATTTAAAAAACATGTAACTTTATTTATAACAAAAGAAAGTTAAAGTCAATATTTTAATTTGGAGCATAAAACTAGAAGTATTTATAAAATTTGCCAGTTTATAATAACAAAGAAGTGTTGCTAATTTTTAGAACTATTGAAAGCAGGTAATGATTTTTTTTGTTTTAGGTATCGAGATGAAGAGTTGGTGATCTTGACTCCAGACCATTATGAAGGTGGCACAATTGATCAGACTTCACTCTTCATCAAAAACTCTACACGACATGACCAAGGAATTTATACCTGTGAACTGGAAAATGAAGTTGGTGTCCAAAAATCTAACAATGCAGTCTATGTAGCAGTTTATTGTAAGTAATAGCAACTGTTATTAGTAAAAATTATTTTCCAGTATCTATCACAGTGCTGAACACCATCTACTTAAACTTTTAATAATTTTTGGTTATTTATGGCATTAAATCTGTAAATAAAATAAAGAGTGATTTTATAAAAAGATAGAGTAAAAAACTGCAAATTTTTGGACGGAAAAAATTATTTTATTATCCAATATTTCTGTTCTGTGAAGTAGTGCAAAAACAATACTACAACAGAATAACTTTTGTGATAAAATAAGTTTTATATATATTTTTCCCCTTATATCTTTCTGAAAGTCAGATAAATACTAAATTTTTGAAGTCAGCAACATAATGATATTATATTTTTGGATTCCCGTTATGTTCATTGACAGCTTCACTTCTTATTAACTTACTACTCATATAGGTAAAGTATAAACAAAGCTTTGATTTCAAAACTTGCTATGTATTTAATCATTGTGTGCCGAATATCCCATCAACTCACTCCCAACAGAGAAGACAGCTGCAGTCAACATTGCACAGGATCACCTACACAGGTTCAAAAGGGAGAGCAATACTTTCTTGAACAGAATTGTCATAATTGATGAGAATTGGTCTGTGATTTTAGATCACCATTAACTGAATGAAGGCAAGTTCCCATGCCCCTCAAGTTTGATCAACAGCAGTGTAAAATGAAGCAAACTAAGATCTTTGCATACAACATCAGTGATGGTGTGCCTATAAACTAGCCTGTCACTATACAATATTATTGTGCATTTTTTGGACAATGTTGAGATCAAAAATTCACCAAAATTGTTGCAACTTTTTGGAGATAGGAATAATTCTATTTTATGACAACACATATTCTCAAGTTGCAGCATTGGAATACAGAAAACTTTTTTTCAAAATATAACTGGGAAACTTTCTCCTACTGACCATACAGCTCTGATTTCAGTTCTCTAAATTAATACTTTTCCAAGTAAAAAATTCAGCTCCATGGATTCCAGTAGATTTTGCTGGATTTGCTGTTATAATAACACTGAGTAATCTGACAGCTGAACAAAGATGGCATACTATGGGGCATCCTGCACCACTGCAAGCAGTTATTAGTAGTGGAGGGGACTACTCCAAATGACAATGAGGAAGTATTCTATATTACTTCATACCTTCCTCAAATATGGCCAATGTGTAGAACTTCTAATATGACTCTCGCATTGTATGCAGCATTCTTTCTAAAGCAGAATGTTTTACCCTTTAATGAATCTTATCACAAAGTTGGTTCTATTGCATTCTAATATACAGATAGAAAGCAATAATGGTGTAAGTGATGGAGGGCTTTGAATATTTATAGAGTGAGCTATGATAATTGTTAATGTCACAGATCAATTGAGGTCGAATTGTTGAGATGTGGGCAGCAGATTTAGAGATTGCAGAAATTGCAAATAGTATGTACTCTAGTCCTAAGACTGTAGAATGGTGATTAGAAATTTTATTTTTTCTACCTTATACTCAAAAGCTTCACATGCAAGCCATCATTTTACAACTCTTATTAATAATCTCATAGATAAAATTCCTGAATATTCTCTTAAAAAAATTAAAGCAAATCTGAAAATGTCTTTGAAGGTGAAATATGGGTGGAATGGGATTTTATCAATATTTTTGTTTAACCCCTATTGTCACACAAATTATCACACAATGGACTACTCATAGCTTTTACAGTAGACTATAAATTACCAATAAGTCACATTACTATAATATGTCAATTTAGGCACAATTCCCTTAAGATATTAAAAAAATAATGCTTCTTTAATATTCTGCTTATACTTTTTATATTATAAAGAGATGTGTTTTTTGTTTGTTTGTTTTATATTGACCCCCAATCATCTGACATCAAATTTTGTTAATTTATTAATTTGATCTTAGATAGCTTTGATTCCTATTACTCTTATCCCATGAAGCAACAGAAATGATTTATAACAAACTGGAATTTATACATGTTATCTATCATGAACCTTATTTTGTGACCACATTGTTCTGTTTATTTTGCCCGTCTTAGTAAAGAAATCATTACCTACAAATGTAAGCTTTATATTTCTTCATAACACATTTAATTAAAAATATATTTAATAACGCACTTGATTGTGTGACATTGTATAAATATTTAAGATTGATGTACTTGCAGTCACTGCTTCTTCTTTAAACACCATCATGACCATGCTCTCATGACCATGTATGGAAAGACTTGCCTTTGAGGTACTTCACACATACCTCAGCTTACTGAATTTTAAACACAGCAATAAAGAACCCGACTTTCAATTAAATAACCCATTAGAATATAGGTAAATTCCTGTAGTATTGAGTGATAGGATCAATTAGACTTATTCTATTTAATATGCCTCATAGGAATGCACTTTATATTAAAGGGCATCAGTGTCATTTTGCTCCTGTTGCAAAATGGATCTTCCTTTCCTCAATCACAACTGTGCTTACTGTTATTCTTAAAACAATGCTGTATCCTTGTACCTGTATCATTTTCTGTATTAAAATAGAAATTGTTTTTCGTAAGATAAATTAGCATTTATAATCCAAATTTATCCGATGTAGTTCACTGACCCAATAGGGAGCAAACCTGTGTAATCAACCCTCAAACTATTCCATTCTCTATATAGCTGTACAGTAGCTCTGCTTTTATCCACTAACAATAAATAACAAATTTATAATTTTTTACCAACTGCTATGCAGTGTGAGAGTACAATGATACATAGTTTAAGAAGTGTTATCTTGTAGATTTTTAAATACAAATAAACCTAAGTTACAAAAGAAGTTGATCAATCAACTATATATCTCCAGATGTAACAATCATAAAGCTTCAGCACATGATGATGCAATGTGCATAATATATCTGAAAATGATAATAGAATTTAATTTTATTAATTAATGAAATGAAAGCAGTTTTTGCATTATTGGAAGGTGAAAGAAAAAGATACTATTTACAGATAAAAGTTTATTTTATATCCCAAGTAAGTCATTATTAAATAACATGACATTTTCTTGAACCCTTTCAGTGCTTAGAGCATCCTTTTTGTGAAATAACTATATAAAGATACTGTTATTGTAAAGCTTTTTTCTTGCTTTGGTGGAAATATTTTAATAACTAAACCTGAATTGGCAGCATAGAAAATGGTGTTATAAAGAATATACGTGACATTTTTCTGCTCCCAGTTTTTGCCACTTTAGGCAACTGCCTAACTTGCCCATACAAAAATACAGCTTTGTGATAATTATCATATTATTTATATATTGTAATTCAGTGAAGTGGAATGTTTTACTTCTGACCACTAGCAAGCCCATACCAGGACAGGCAGTATTTTCTTTCTGGCCAAGCACTGTTACCCCAAAGATTTATTTATGTTGTGGATAACATATATTTGTTTGTTTTTCTTTCTTTTTTCAGTCAAACCAATAGTTCAGCTAACAATGGAACCACCTACCCCAGTAAGTGAATTGGATAGATTAAATATTACACTGATGTGCAAAGTGGAGTCAGGGAATCCGGACATTTTACAAGCCGTGCGATGGTATTTAGATGGAGAATTATTAAAAGAATTACCAGACTGTGGAGGTAATGCAACTGACTACATGTTCTGTGATATTGATCCAAGCAAATTGTTACTAGAGGATGTAGGACGCAGTTTCCATGGGAACTATTCATGTGAAGGAATGAATGAAGCTGGATGGGGACCACTTTCTGCTGATGAAGAGCTTATTGTTTACTGTAAGTTTATATTTAGAGAAGATCTTTTTTAAAATATTAGCATTAAGCTCCTATTGTACTTTTCAAAAAGTATTAAATCAAAAATGTTAAGCTGTATACTTTGTTTTGGGAATAGCTTTATGAATCACTTATATGATGTGAGAAGTATAGTTTTGAAATGAGTTTACTTCATCTTAGTATTTTTTACAGGAAGTGAAATTTATTCATTTATTAGGGCAGTTCACAAATGAGAAACACTATACTGGAAATGAGTTTATTTGTCAAGGTTGTTTAAAACCACTTAAAGGTAAAATTGAAATTGTACATATTTTATCATAATGTTGAAACATTTGTTGGTAAGGTCACATTTTAATCCAATTAACTGAAATATATGAGAATATATTTGGAGTTTAAAATTCTCAATTTTAAATATTAATGTTAATGTTTCATGTTTCAAGTTTTAATTCTAATAATATTTTCAGATAAATAAAACAAAGAATCTGTTTCAAAAAGTAGAATACAGCATACTAATTAAAAGTCAGCACCTTATCAACACAATACAAATAACTGTTTTAACTATTCTTAGTGAGCTGGTCAGTTGATTTGATACTCTAATTTATCATCAAATTATACAGAACATGTACAGAGCATAAGAGTATTAAATGACTCACCAGCTAATTAAGAATATATAAATTGTTTCACTGTATTAGTTCCAGCACAGTTGGGCTTAAATTTTACTGTTTCAACATATTTTCAATAAGAAAGGCTTATCTGTTAAAAATTAAAAATATTTTGAGTATAATTAATTAGCATTAATATGTACATCAAGATACCTAAAACCACCACTTAGACCTGTAAAAAAAAATAAAGTCCTTTGCCAATTTATCATTTCATCTCATGTTCATCATTGTCCACTGCCTTGATGTCTCAAAAGTAAAACAGGCATTAAACACTATTAAAAAAAAAATAAGATACCTAAAGCCACTATAATCTTCTTTTTTATTGATGCAGTCACACTCATTTATCAGATCATTCTCTATGATTGGAGGACTGTAAAGAAATATTCTGGTTTTTCATTTAGAATCCAAATTTTCCCCAAATCGCTTTTGAGCAGTAACTTGACATTTTTAATCCTACACCTCAAAAGATTGTTAGGTTCATGATCTGGAAGTTTGGTTATGATCTTTCCTCACTTCAAAACACAGGAAGAGGAATACTTAAGGTTGGGTCATAAAATTATAAAGTTTGCTCTACTCTGCAAAGCAAATTTTGTTTATCTTTCTTTCTGCAAATAAATTTCCCTCACTTCACTGACATTTACAAAGAATTTTAGGAATGAGCTAAAGACTTAAAAAGTTCTTAATTTCCCAATCTTGACCAAGAAATTTCACAGAACCAATCTCTTTAAACGCTGAAGTATTCTTGTGAAATTTCTTTATTTCTTTTAATAAGTTTTTCTACTCTCATTAAATGTCAACCAGCAGACTGATGGGAGTGACCATAAAAAGGAAAAATTATTAAAATAGATTTGATATGCTCCTGGGAAATTTTTCAGCGGTCAATGTATGAGAGCAAGAATGAGATGATACATACATCACATTAAAATCACAGTGTTTCCACAGAAGAATCAAGTTGGAGTCAATTCAACTATGACACAGCTCAGAGGCATTCTACTCTGTTCTGTGACCAATTTCATTTTTATTCCAAGTGAAGAAGTGGAGATTTTTGAGTTCCCTGTCTGTGATACACAAGAAAGAGGAAAAGTTAGCATGTGTAACGTGCCTCTGTTATGAATGACGTAGAGAGAGGCTGAACTAGCTGCATATAAAAAACACATATGTTGCACTTGGACTCAACTTCATTATCTTGTAAAATTAAAATGTTTTTGTCCTTAATATGTGACTGCCAACATTTCTCAACAATGCATTTTTTCTTTGTATCATTTGCACTCCTCATAACAATGTGACATTCTAAAACAGTAACTATAAACATCTTCAGCAAAACTATGTTGAAATATTTTTAAAAATATTATGGAGAAACCATTTCTTTAACCATCTAATTTTCTTCTTATTATACACTCTAAACAATTTACTGATACCTTAATTCTGATATAATATATAAATCTGATTCCCCCCTCCTCCAAACAGTAATAATGCTTTCATTAAGACATAACGTAAATTCCTGTGCAGCCTTCCCTCTTAATGAGAATATCACTTTTTTTTCCCTTCTTTCTTCTTCATTCTTTAAATACCTGATATTTTTGTACAAGCCTAGCAATTTTTAAAAGTCTTATGCTAAAACAACTCTGGACCTTGTTAAGAATACAGAATTCAAATTACTATCAGGGGTCTGGGGGTGGCACAAAAAGCCTATGGCTGAAGTGCGGGAGTTTTTACTACCACCATCACCACTACTAGTACTACTACCACTATTACCACCACCACCACCACTACTACTACTGCTACTGCTACTGCTACTGCTACTGCTACTGCTACTGCTACTGCTACTGCTACTGCTACTGCTACTGCTACTGCTAGGATCCAAAGGCTATTCAACAACAAATTCTCCAAAGCACATAGAACAATCTCCTATGACTCTGCCTATATTATAACCTGAATTTAATTCATTGACTTGTTGATTTGTTTTATTTACGGATGCTCTTTAACATCTCAGGTCATCAGCATCCCATTCTATTCAGGGCATGAAATGGCCGACAAATTTTCTCAGGGGCCTCTTCTTTCAGGCTTGAAGTTCTTTTTCTTGCCTTAAATCTATGACACAGGACTCACAGCATTACTTCCCTTCTGAAGGAAGCCATACTTAGGATTTTTACATCCAAAAAAATTCATCGATCCTGACTGGGTTGAACCCGCAATCTTGGATTTAGAAGGCAAGTGTGGTTACCACTACACCACCAGGACCAACAATCCATTGACTTGGCAAATGATGCAAAAGTAATGATCTATAAATAATGTTTGGGGAGGAAGACTAAAATGCATCCTTGGAATCAAAGAATTGGTAGAAGCAATCCACATCAAAGGTATCCAGATGATACAACATAATTATGCAAAATTTACAATTTACAAAAACAGTAGCTAAACACCGGAAAAGTGACAGCTGCAGCAGCCATTTTTCAGCAGGAAATACTGATCTAATAACTAAAATACAAGATGTCTGGTTATTGCTTAAATAATCAGGTGGAACAAATAGAAAACCTGAACATGCTACAGCTTCAAACACTAAAGATTATGCTGAATGACAAGAAAATAGTAGCAATATATACAGATAGAAAAGTAGGCCTAAACCTGCTAACAAACAACTACAAGCACATATCAGTAAAGGAATAGATCTTATAAATAGTAAGAAATCTAGAGCAAAATAAATGGAAAATTAATTTCAGCTTGGTTAAAGCCCAATAAGAATGCTGGCAACAAGTTGTTGATAAACCAGCAAAAGCAGCTGCTCAAAATGAAGAACAAGAAACTATTTAAAATAAGATTCCAAAATTCACAATTACAGCTGAAATAAGAAAACAGAACTACAAGAAGGGCAGAACAGGTAGACAATACAACAAAAGGAACTATCAGAAAATACTTATTTCTGTTAATCATGCTAAAATTACTTGCAACTTCAGAATCCACAGCAATAGTCACAGCCCATGATAAAACTAAATCTTGACTTGTTATTGTAGATACCGGCATGGTGGCCAAAGTCAATAAGACACCAACATTTAGCAGGAGGTCTCCAGTTCATATTCCACAAGAACTCTCTGAGGGTTTTCCCCCCTTCTTCTTCCAATTCTCATCACTGGCAAATGCTAGGAAGGTACCCGGAATTTAGACCTGGAACACTTCTTTCCAAAAATAATTTCCAAAACTATAATTTCATCTCATGTATCATTACTGCCTGTGATGCCTCAGTGTTAAAATGTTAATGTTAAAACACTATCAACAAAATGTAATAGACAACTCAAAATGCATAAGTAAAGTGCACTGACCAGCAAACTTTAACCAGCACATTTTGTTATGGCACTCTGCTGACATGAGCCAATAATATCTGGCACAAATAACCTGTGTTCAATCTTCCCCTTTCACTCTTCTAAAAGACTCTAACTGAAGAATATGTGCTTTACTTTATATACCGTAAGAATATTGTGTTTATGTGCGTTCATTCTTGTGCAATTACGACACTCAATTTTAGAAGAATGAAATCAAATTAATTATAATATGTATTTCATTATTTTGTATTTTTGTTAATGATCTTGTCCAAATAACTAGTTATTATGTCCTGGATAACATATTTAAACATTCCATAAATATTCTACCCTTTCTACCTATATTATCAGGAAGAAATGCACTGCCATGGTTGAGGTTGAAGACATGGACCCATGAGCAGGAGGTCTGGGGGTTCAATTCTTTCCAGTACCATCCTCCCTAATTGAAGTTTTTTCAAGGTTTTCCTCAGTTCTCTAAATAGAAGTACCCTACTGTTACTTCCTTAAAAAAATTTCATTTCTAAATTTTCTATTTCATTTCATATATCATCATTGTATACTGTGTGATGCCTCGACAGTAAAAACAGGCATTAAACACTATTAAAAAAAAGAAAAAATGCATTTCATACATACCATATGTTAACAAATCCCTGAAATTGTATTAGAAAATGTTTGTAAGCAATAATTATAATTTTTTTTTAAATATTAGTTACCAAAATACCATATGTTCACAGATCCACCAGGAATAGCCTCTTTAGTATTTGAACCATCTACTGTGGTAAAGAAAAGTTCAGTTACTCTCAAGTGCAGCGTAGATGATGCTGGTAGACCAGAGACCACTACATTTCGCTGGTTGCGTGGAACCCATCTCATTCAAGATGTTACAAGTGCAAATTGGACCATTGACCCTGTTACACTTGAAACAGAATCTAACTTCACCTGTTTGGCTTATAATGAAGGAGGAGAAGGAGAGCCAGCTATAGTCTACATTGAAGTTTTTGGTAAGAAAAATGTGCTCCCAATAAAATAATGCAAACTAGATTCTCCTACTAAATTAATGATGCAAAATCTATTAAACTGGAATATTACATCAATTCAGCTTAATGTTGACTATAATTCATAAAATTATTATTTTTAAACCCTTGTTTTGGATTGGTACATATTGTCAATGAGCTAAAAATTATACCTAAATTTATGCTTATTTATAAAATAGTAATTTGTAAAATTAAAGATAAATTCCATTCTCTATTTTTAATATATGAATAACTTATAAAGTATGAGTATAAAGGATTGAAAGGATGAAGTGACAGCCATACTGTTTTCAGAAAACTTATAGTGTTGCCATATCAAAGTTGATTTTCACCACAGAGTTTATTTCATTTAGTATAACACATCACATTTTATAAGTACTATGAATGCTTTACAAACAGAGTACACTTTAAGCATTAGTGAATCCATGATATATTTTTATTATTTTATTTGCAGATTTTTTATAAACTATCATTATTTTAATAACCTAAAGGTTTTTATATGCAGAATACATTAATAGAATACTTCACAATCCAAAAAATAAGTTCTCTTTCACTGCTTCTGTTATCTCTTATGTGTATGTTTGCTTCTTTAGCACCACCAACATTTATTGAGCGCCTTCCTCTTTATCATGGAGCTCTAGTCAATGCAGAACATATCAATATATCCTGTCGTGTGGAATGTTCACCTCTATGCTCTGTACAATGGCTGAAAAATGGAAAGCTATTGGACTTCAATTCATCATCATTATACACTGTACAAAAAATTGTGATACCTCCTGACACACGCACTAATGATTTTGAATCTGTGAAGTCCACTTTACTATGGAATATGTCTGCATGGCCTGGTGGACAACTGGATCGTATTCATGATATTGCAAATTATACGTGCAAAAGCTCCAGTAATTTAGTGGGCCCAGGTGTCAGAAGCACCACAACCTTCAGAGTTGAATGTAAGTAACTAATAAAGAAATTTATTTTTAAAAGAGCTTTATTGAACAACTGGAAAGATTACTAGAATATAACTTTTTCTTACAATTTCATTAGATTTAACAGCATGAAATAATGTTTTTTCTAGCACTGCTGACAGCAATTTAATTAATTATCTACTATTTGTTTTTATCAGGGAATCATTACTTTTCTATTAATAAAGTGTATGAGCCTAAAAGTATAATCATATTTTGTTCCGTTGGTTTAAATATAAAGATTTTTTTCTGGAAATATGAATTACTATTTAAGAGAGGTATAAAAGGCTATACTCAATATTAAGCATTATCAATCTTTTATTAACAATTACTTTTTCTCTTCACTTGCCATAAAGATGTCCTTATAAATAGTGTTGCATAATACTCTGATGAAACAGGGGTGTATATATAATAGAAAAGGATAAAATGAAAAGTATGTTTGAATTCTTCCAAATCACTAAACTGAGTACATACAGTAATACCTATAACTCATATGTATAAAAAACAATACAGGAAAGTATTGCTTAGTTTAAAGACAGAGCAAATAGGAAAAAACATAACAAGTTCCAAAAATACCACAAAAATGTTGTGGAATATTATAAATAAAAAAGCTAAACCCCTAAATAAGTGAGCACCCAAATATAAGTTTGAGTCAAGATGGACAGACAGTACACGGTCCTTCTGATATCTGTAAGCCATTTAATACCTTCTTTCTGAATACTAATGATGTTATAATTAGGGACAAAGACAATAATAAAACTAAAAATAAAATTGTTATGAATAGCATGTACTTGCATGAAACAAATGCTGATGATATTCACAAAATAATAAATAGTTTTAAAAATCAACATTCCTCTGGATGGGATGGTATGTCACCTACAGTACTAAAACCTGTAAACAAATATTGCCAAATGTATTGGTGTATCTAATAAATTACTCAATATATGAGGGTTTATTTCCAAAAGTTTTAAAAATTGGTGTGGTATGACCAATTTACAAAAAAGGATCAAAAGCAAATGTTAGTAACTACAGATCAATCACTCTAACCTCTGTTTTCAGCAAATTAATTGAGAAGGTTTTAATGAATAGAATAAATAGTTTTTAAAATCCAATAACATCCTTAATAATTTTCAACATGGTTTTACAAATAGATTATCAACCATCACAGCTGTAGGACAATACATACCTGAATTGTTGCAATTGAAAAATATCCATAAAAAAGCAGCAGGAATTTACTTAGATCTCTTTAAAGCCTCTGACTCTGTATTTCATGATCACCTAATTTCAAAATTAGAACATTATGGTTTTAGAGGACAAATCAATAAATTACAAGTAACATATCTAAAACGGTGTATGCAATGCACAGAAATAAATTGGAAAAAAGGAAACCTTATATACGCCATTAAATCTCTGACTATAATATAGTGAAATCTGGGGTACCACAGGGTTCAGTGCTGGGACCTATGCTTTTCTTAATTTATATAAATAGTTTATCTCAACCGAAAAACAGCAAGATGATCTCTTAATCCAATAATACATCTATAATATGTTGAAGTGATGACAGGAAAGCTTAGAAAGACAAATGAAGAATGCAATGGGTGAAATATCATGGTATTTACTAAATAATGGACTCAAGTTAAACATAGATAAAACAAAATTCATGACATTTCAAAATACTGCCATGGGTGGCCGAGGTCGTTAAGGCGCAGAATAGTGAGCGGGAGGTCAAGGGTTCGAATCCCACCAGGACCATCCTCCCTGACTGAGGTTTTTTCCAGGTTTTCCTCAGTCTTCATAACTGGCAAATGCCGGGAAGGTATCCTAAACTTAGGCCTGGAACGTTTCCTTCCTTAAAAAAAATCCTTTTCCAATATATAATTTCATTTCATGTATCATCAGTGTTCACTACCTCTGATGCCTCTGTAGTAAAAACGGGCATTAAACAGTTTTCAAAAAAAAAATTCAAAATGATAACTTAAATGTAAACATTAACAATATTGCATTAGAACAGGTAACAAGCTATAAATTCTTGGGCATACACATTAAAGAAAATTTAACTTACAATACATGTACAAATAGTCTATAACAAAATGAACTCAGAGCTATACCTATTGAGACAATTAATAAAATATGGGAACATTAATATCCTAAAAACAGCATATTATGGCATTATTTATCCACATTTAGGGTATGGAATTGAAATCTTGGGGAGTTCAAGTAAAATCAATATGGACGGAATATTAAAAGTACAAAAAAGTGCATAAGAAATATATACAACCTTGAGTATCAACAGTCCGTAGGGAAACATTCAAAAAACAAAACGTCATAACTGTAAAGATCTCCAGTAGATAAAATATTTTATTTATTTTGTCTATTTTATTTATTTTATCTACTGGAGATCTTATACTCCTTTTTTTCACTGTGTTTATTCCTTAATATATTAAAATTAAAATTTTAACTATTGTTTCACTATATGTATTCAAAACTATTATGCTGATCAAGGAAAAAAAGGAATTTAACTTGCTCAATAAAGACTGCCATACATTTGATACAAGAAGAGCAAACTAGTATCATTGGGTGAGTATGAATAAAGCTCAAATCAATAAGGATGCACATAAAATTGGAGCTATATCATGTAATAAATTACCATTATCAATTAAGAATACCACAAACTTGAAATTTAAATCTGTCCTAAAACTATTCCTACTAGAGAAATGCTTGGTATTGTGTTATTAAACTGTAACTGATAAGATGTATAATATTGCTAATTACAAATATAAGGATATGTACATATAATCATAAACTGATGTTTAGAATCATGACAATGCCAGATGCTCTTGTAAGAGCCCACAGGCTGCAATAAAGTTGTTGTTGTTGTTGTTGTTGTTGTTGTTGTTGTTGTTGTTGTTGTTGTTGTTGTTGTTGTTGTTGTTGTTGTTGTTGTTGTTGTTGTTGTTGTTGTTGTTGTTGTTGTTGTTATTATTATTATTATTATTATTAATTTATTGCATATTTATTTTATGCAATAAATTAATAATAATTTTATCTCATTATAATTTTGTCTCAAATATAACCATTATCTATACTTTATTTACTGTACAATATTCTAGGAACAGCTTGTTTTCATCTGTACATTTTGAAACAGAAGAGGACTGATAGAGAATAGTTACTGCAGTAGGTAATCTGTGTTCAAAACCATGCAAGTTGGTCATATTCTTTTTAGCACATGATTCCTTCACTCCCCCCCCCCCAAAAAAAAAACACACATCTTTATTTTAACACTCTGTTTTTCAGTGAAGCTCCGAACACATGCACAAGACAAAGTTGTGACCAAGAACAATCCTGCAGTTTTGACTATGTTAGACAGCCCATATTCTGATGATGTAACATTTTTTATACAGTCAACAAAGGCAAATGCATTAAACACTAATTAAAAAAAACCCACCAGAGGCAATTTTGAACTTATTTTGTATGTAAACTGAAGTGATTGAAATGTTTCACAAGTCTGTCAAGGCAGTAAATTATTTATATTACTTAAGATGTAGCATTGGAAAAAAAATGTTTGTTTTGATGTCCCATGCAAGTTTGAAACATTTTGTCAGTTTATTTTGTTCCATTTTGTATACTGAACAGACTTGAAGTAGTGTTCAGAAGTCGCATTTTGAAGTCATCTGCTTGGAGCAGTGAAAGTAGTGAAATATGAGTGTTGTAAATGTCATCCTGGTGAGAATCATAACTCTGCCAAGCACTGAGTAGCAGTGGCATCACTTGAACATAATGAATTGGGAATTTACCACAAAGTATAAACAAGTCCTACTACCAGAGTTTAGACTCCTGTAGAACTCCAATGCATGATTGTTGTCCCTAAGCAAAAGTTCCTGCTCAACCTTATTTGGGTGAACTCCAAGTTACATTTCATTAAATAATAGCCAAAGCAAATGTGGTAAGGGTAAAGCTAATATTTTGCTTTTTCAATATGATACAGGCTGATTCAAAATAACTTTTTTCCATCTCGTGGAATTAGGCATTTCTTGATAATGAATACAATCTTCTTCATGACCTCCTCACTGGGAAGAACCTCTTGCTGAAAGAAGTCAACTAATTCCAGTTTCTGAAATCAGATAGATGGTATAGAAGACCATCCAATGGGTTCACTTCCCTGAACATACATGGGAGTTAGACCTTTGAGGAAGGAAGGAAGTGGACTTCTTTCCTCTGGTCTCTGTTATGGACGTTTTGTAAAAGTCAGTCTTGAATTTACAGGCGGTGCTTGAAATAAGAGTAGTGCATTTAGTGGGAGAACTCATAGGTGAGATGGAAGCAAGAATTTAATTATATGTTTGTGTGCTGCTGTCTCTAATTGGTTCAGAAGACAGGAGCAGATAGACATATTCACAGGTAGCACAGATGCAGAGGGCATTCTTGCAGGAAATATATATGTGACCAAAACACTGGAGTATGCGACTAGGAAAACATAGACTGACTTGGATCATCTTAAATCAGCCTTAATCCTTGATGACATGTCCAAG
Source organism: Metallyticus violacea (assembly GCA_030762175.1). Classification (NCBI taxonomy): domain Eukaryota; kingdom Metazoa; phylum Arthropoda; class Insecta; order Mantodea; family Metallyticidae; genus Metallyticus; species Metallyticus violacea. Next base: position 50,428,645 of record CM060831.1, read on the forward strand.
TTAAAGGTGAGGGATAGAGCATGAAATCAGCATTGTTGTTCCATTGTGTTTTACCCACATGCAATAAATGAAAGAAATTCCTTAGTCATCCAGATAATGCTGAGTTTCTGCATCAAACATGTCATCAAATGCAGCAGTGATAATGGTGCCTCAAGAGGAATTTAGGGTATAATGTTGTTTGACATGGATAGGATAGCCATGGAGGAAAGAAGCCTTGAGAAAGTTGTTTACCTGGGAGATATCCAGTTTCTCCACCAGAAGAGAGCCATTATGAAGTCACATACAGGATTTTGCAGTGTCAGATACCTGAACCAATTTCTGCTGAATAATGAAAAGAGTTCAATAACTGAAAAGTTGATCTTCTATTTTGGTAATTATTAATATGAAACATCTTTTTAACTCTGGTATGTCCATTCTTTTGCTTATTTTCATTAGAGAAGGAATATTTTCATCATAAAAATAGGATCCTTCACCATTACAACAGTATCCAATGGCAGGCTGCTTCCTGAGCACCACTCGAGCTTAGGTTAATAACCCTAATAACTCCAGACTGGATCCAATTCATTCTAGAGTCACACCTTCTAGTAAAGAGGAACCCAATTGTCTATAGAAGCATATCAGCTCATGCAATGGTCCCTTCCAGGTTCTAGGCTTTACCAGGGGATACACTTGCATTTTACTTAATATCCTAGTGCTGGGGATTATGCACTCTAGTCACTTTTTACCATGTAACACTGGGAGATTCTATCAGAGTATTAACATGGAGGAAATAAAAACAAAATTATAAATAAAAAAAACAAAAAAACAAAACAAGGAGATGTTGGGTTGTGGAGACCTCAGGTTTGTTACTCCTCATGCCCAAAAGTAAGCCACTGAGGGATTATTAGAGATGCATTCCTCTCAGTGTCATTTCCTTCAAGTGGCATGATTTTAGGTCTAGGCTCTTCATAGTGGATATGACATTTGTTTGAACATTTCTGTATTTTACTAGAGCCTCAGATTTTCATATCCTGTTTGCAACTATAGCCATTGCATTCAATTTTCTCTAGGAACTTCCATTCCCCTTGGTGTTTTTGTATTGTTTTCTTGATTCATACCAGGAGAAATCACACTTGCAATTACTTCCGCTGCCATTAAAGAACAGTATACAAAACCAATGTTTTGCTTAAACTATTAAAACTTAAGTTTTGGAGATTAAAGATAAATTGTTTATGTTTCCTATCTGTTTTACTGTAATTAATAAGCAAGTATTTTGTTTGAAATATGTTGAAAAGTAAGGTTATTTTAAATAATATATCTACACTTTGATTTTAGAACTCATATGCTCCTTGTGTGATAAAATACATTTTTCCCCTCCCATTCAGAAGCAATAATGAAAGGTGTTAGCCTGCATATCTCTGCCTTCAGCAGAATTTATCTAAACTTTTCATTTTACAAAGCTGGTACTTACATGCTATCTAGTTCTGTAGAAGTTTAGTTCTTTGCTGAAATGTGAATCATAATTATTTCTATTCACATTCTTTTGCTGTAAAGAACTAGATAGAGAACATGTAAACTCATTGGTGCATGAGTTTCACAATTCCCTTGCGCTGTCATTCATGTAAATTCTATTTTATTTACACGAAGAACAGTTTGTAAAATTAAAGTTATACTTATAGAACAATGCACTGTTCATTATTTGTAATTTTTTTTATTTTTTCTTAATTTAAACATTGATGGAATTTTATTTCAGATCCTCCAGAAAATATAACAGTTTCAAACAAAAAGGTGAATGTTATAGAAGGACATATACCAGAGAAAGTGCTTTGCAGTGCCACAGCTTATCCTGAAGCATCATACCAATGGCTACGAGAAGGTTATGAAACACCAATTGTAAAAGGAAATCCAGCTCTCATATTAACTAGTCCAGTCACCAGGCAAGAAGGTGGAAATTATATATGTCAAGCCCATAACCGGCATGGGGATGTCACAGAAAAAGCCTTCATTAATGTTCTTTGTAAGTTAATTTACCTTCATAAGCCTCCATCTTTGTGAAAATGAACACTATACATATGAATATGATATCAGTGGATCTAAATAAGGCTGACATTTAAAATAAAAAAATAATTTAAATTTAAAATTTAAAAAAAAAATTAACACAAATATTGTTAAACCTATATTTTTTTTAATTAGAATAAACAATTAAAAATGTGAACATTAATAGCTATTTGCAATGAGCTAATAAAATGTAATCAGAACTTATTTTTGACTCTTATAACAGTCTTTTTGTGTCATATAGAAAGATCCAGCTATTTTATTAGGGTTAGTATATTCATGTGCAGGAAATGGAGTTTTAGAGGCATAGTGCACTTATAGCAGGCAAGCTTTTTTTCCCATTATTTCTGCATAGTTTTCAGATCTCTTATTTTACTAAAGCTTCATATTTTTCAAACTTATATTAATCTGTCATTCTACACAGTTCCATTTATGCATAAAATTTGGTAATTCACTTGAAGACCAAAATAATAATACTCTCTTTATATAGGCCTCACAATTCAAAGTATCATCATCATTCCTTATTATATTTGTGTTGTTAACTGGATGCTTTTCAGATGGGTTAAAGCAGGTCTCTGTATGAGAAAGGAGGTGAATCATAAATTGAAAAGTGCATACCAATATCAATAATTCCTCCTTTTGCAAGAATATTGATACTGGAAAGAATAATGTACAACAGACCAGTATTGATTCTAAGAGATACTAATGTAATAAACAGGGATTTTGTAATGGGAGGATTACAATAACAGATGATTAAAAAATTCAATGAATCAATGGCTAGGAAGGAGATTATTGTAGGATCATTCTTATACCTGTCAAAATCATTTGGCTTAGTAGATGATAATATTTTGCTGAAAAAAAAATGATCATGTGGATAGCAGGTGGAAAACTTCAGTAAAAGGTAATTCCACCTCGGAGAGTAGTGACCCTACCCACACAAGCTACAGGACATCCTGACCTGGAAGGTAGCACCTATTGTGGGCTAAATGTTAGATGAAGCTCCTTAGTCATAGAAAAGGCAATCGTATAGCTGCAGGACATTCCTAAAACCAATCTGGTCCTCCAGAGCACAAATTATGCAGATGGAAAGCTTTGTAAACTCATATACTTCACAAAGCATCTCAGAAAAAGGACAGAATTTAAAGTTATGATATGAAAAGGAAAAGAACAAGGGACCAATTTTGTCACAATTATGAAATTATTGAAACAAACTCTGCCCCCCCCCCAAAAAAACTAGTTCTCAGATGATAAGACAGTATATAAAAAGCAATTAAATCAGAATGAAAAAAAATTAAGAAAATTTTTAAATTTTATTAGCCTGTACATAGTTAACAATTACATTTTTAGGAAAAAAAATTAATAAATTTGCATGGTCTGCAAGAATCTACCAACCTCTTATAAACTGTATAAAGTAAATAAGCTTTTGGACTTGAGAGTAACAAATAAACATATATGTGAAGGTAAAAGTACTCATTTAGTAAAATCTTAGATACAAATGTGAGCAATGAGGAAAAAACAAAAAACAGAGCTCGAAGGAATAAATTAAATAAAAGACAAAATTTATAACATACACTTATTATAAGAAGAAAGAATTCAAAAGCTTTATTAAAACTATCACAGTTGTATGAAAGAATGTCAATAAGCAATAACATAAATGAACAAACATAAATAACGTCATACTGGATTGGTGGTCGGCTTAACGTACTTGCTTGGCACCAGGTAGCATGCTGTTTTATGGCAGAGTCAGATATTCATAGCCCCTTAAATTCAAGGCATAGATTTCTTTAGTACACCAAATATCAATTTTTTGGTCGTACAATAACATTTCTTATACAAGATAAGGTTTTTCTGCAATACAATGTATATTATTTATGTTGCTACATTGCCATATAAATAATACCATGGTTCGTCTGTAAAAAAATAGTAAATGCGGGTCAATAGAACAAACATTTAACATTATACAATGCCCAATTGCAAAAGTTAACCTACTCACATTATCATGTTGTTGCAATTCCTAAATTACAGTTAACTTATAGGGTTTTAATTTTAAAAGTTTAGTGGCACTCCAAACTGAGGTTTGCAAAATTGCTATTCCTGAGCAATCTTTCTCTGAGATTTCTTTGAACTTTGTTCTAACTTTTCTCTGATGTCATTCAAGCTTTTCCCTCTGTAAGAACACAGCGTTTACTTTAGGTTTCTTATCAAGAACAGATCCATTTTCCTAAATCTGTTCACAAGATTATGAACTGTCTCTCTGCGAGGCTAATGAACAGTAAGGAATCTGTCTAAAAAATTGCCATCTCACTTCTCTACATGTGTTTGTTGTCACTTAGGAAATCATACACGAAGATTGTGTGTGCTAAAGTGTATGGACTTTCGGCATTATAATAGCACTAACACACTGTAATACTGAAACGTGTGATCTCACAACATTCAACTCCTGTACAGTACAAAAACTTCACACCAGCACACGGAAAGGCAGGTAAATGGAGAACTGATTAGAAACAAGGCAATTAATCCCCATTAATTCAGCCATGCATCCAAATGAAGGCTCTGTAGAAATTATGTGCTGCACATGATATCTAGATATAGAGGAAATAGAGGTTTGAACATCTGGAATAAAGAGATAAAAAAGTCATTGAGCAAAAAGATAGAGCATACAGAGAATATTTGCAAAAGAAGAATGGTAAAGCAAAAGGTAATTATCATTAAATTAGAAACAAAATGAAAACAATAGTAGGCAAGTACTTATGACATCTTGGGAAACTTTCATTGGTACAATAAAAAATTATGTACATGGTTGGCAAGAATTTACATACATAATGATCAAATATTTGAATAACATTATAGCAAAAATAAATATAACACCGCTAAAGAATTGGATCACACCCTATCAGCAATTGTAGTACAATGCTGTAAAATGAGAAATATTTGAAAAATTAGAGGTAACAGATATAGACTATACTGAAGTGAAAAAATTTGGGAAGGTATTAAAAAGTAAAGAATGAAAACCTCCTGGAATAGTTAGTATTAACTCTGAACTGATGAAATATGTAGATGTGTGTGTGCGTGTGTGCGCGTGCTTGTGTGCATGCATTTTCTAATGCTAGCTCACATATTGCCAGACATTGAGTTCCTTATACAATGGGCAGCCAAGAGCAGTTATGTAATCCATTTTTGCAAATGTTACTACATTATGCTCAATAATAAAGGTGAAGATGGTGTTGAGATGATTATGGGGCAATAACAGAATGAGTTACATGGGAAATTGGAGTGCCCAGAGAAAACTTGTCCTGTGCTGCTTCATCCACCACAAATCCCACAATGTCGGTCCTGGTGGTGTAGCGGTTACCATACTTGCCTCCTACACCCAAGAACGCGGGTTCGAACCCGGCCAGGACCGATGGATTTTTTCAGGCGTAAAAATCCTAAGTATGGCTTCCTTCGGAAGGGAAGTAAAGCCGTGGGTCCCGTGTCGTACATTTATGGCACGAAAAAGAACCTCAAGCCTGAAAGAGAGGCCTCTGAGTAAAATTTGTTGGCCGTTTCATACCCCAAGTTGAATGGGATGCTGATGACCTGAGATGTTAAAGAGCGTCCATAAATAAATCAATCAAAAAAAAAAAATCCCACTTACAGCCACTGGGATCAAACCTGGGCTGCCTTAGTGGGAGGCTAGCAGTCTAACCATTTGACCAAGGCACTGCTTATAAAATTTGGAGGCATGTTCCTATATACACAACTGTTACACTTATCAAACATATGCCAGACTAGTTGTGAGCTGCTTGAGTTACCTCTCTATGCAAAAAAAGGCAAAATGGTTAAAATAGAAAATTACAGGAAAATCAATCTATGGAACACTGCTTATAAACTATAGAGGGTGTTAATGAACTACATCGAAATAATTTCAGAGAGTGTAGAGATGTCATATATAAGCAATTTGCAATAGTTAACATATTGCCTATCTGTTCAAATTTCTAAGCTATTGCTATAAGCTTCTAAAGTCCAGTATGCCACTGACTAATGAAGATGTCCCTCAAAAGCATAACATACGATAATGAAGACAGGTTTCTGAACATTTCACTCTGATGCCTTGTTTATGACATTAGCTTTCTAGTAAGATATGGTCATTTGTTTTCGAGTTCGACTCTAGTTCATCACTTTTTTTATTTTATTTGTTTTCTTATTGGTCTAATAATGCAGCTTTTGGCCTATGTTTTAAGTTGATGTTTCAATTTATTCACTTAAATCTTAATATATCAATTCATATAATTAGCACCTTTGTAGTTATTGTTCTTACCAATCAGAATCATGTCCTGAGTATGTGTTAGGTAAATTAAGTTTTAGGCATAATGTTAGGAGTAAGCTTATTAGTCATTGTATATTGGTAATACATTCATTATTGAGAAAGAGAATAAAACTTGAAAGCATTAAGTAAATTTCATTCATAATTCTTTAGTATGCATATCGCAACATTTCATATTTAATAAAAAAAAAATCAAATTAACACCATGCGAAGAATCGGACCTGTGGTTTGTGGAACATCCATTTTTGCATTATGCATTATGCCACATAAGCAAAAAACTCCTTCTAGAGTAGGCTACATAATGCAAGAAGGTAGTTAATTGATGATCGGTGTCATGCTGTGATATGATTAATTCGAGATTTAAAAAATTTTATGGCCTTAAATCTTGAAAATGCTGATAACAAGCTGAGGAAAATTGATATTTCTATGCTCACAAGGCAGTTTTAAAGAAGTTGTAAACTAATTTTTCACCTGGCTTTGCTTTAACACCGATTTATTAGCATCTGATGCCAAAATGTTTAACACCATAAAACTGTGTTATATTTAGTTGTGGACCATACATTGCCTATCTGAAATTGCATATATATGCCATCTGTACACTCTCTGAAAATATTCCGGTGCAATTCATTAGCAACTTGTATATTAAAATTATTAATGAAAGGCTTGGAAGTTATATTAACAGAAGAACAAGTAAATTCCAGAAAGTATATTCATGTATTAAAGATGTTTTACTATGAGTCAAATGTAAATAATAGCCTAACAATGAATTTTGTAGTGTGTTTGATTTTATATTAATTGCTCAAAAAATTGGATTACATGTATGTGAAAAATAATAAAACAGAAACACTAATTACAACAGATAAGCAAGGGAGTTCAATGCATAGATCCTAAATAACAAGCATTCCAAGGATGTTGTATAATGTGCAAAGTTAATGTAAGAGAATAATGTAGAAATAAAGTATTAATTCATACAACAATAAACCAACATAAAGTAAAAAGTAATTGAGGTAAAGTTTGAAAACAAAATTTAATAATTGTTAACGGTCAGACTTAAGTAATATTGCCCCATTTAATAAGTTTATTTTTATGAAATTTTCAAACAAGTAAACACTGTAATTTTTACAGACAAACCAGAATGTGGCATAAGTCAAACTGAAGTGGATGGCAAACTTGTCCTGATATGCACAGCCCATGCTAATCCTACTGAAGTAGACTTCACATGGAGAATTAAGAATGAAAATGAAACTATAGAAGAAAATGTTGAGAAAAAAGGAATGCAGAGTTTTCTAACCTTAGGAAATCGTGTTGAAAATATCCGTACATATGTCTGCTCTGCCAATAACTCTGTGGGGATGTCCATTCCATGTGAGCGAGATGTTACAGGTTAGTGCATAAAATGCTGGTTTAAATATTATTTTCAATAATAAATGCCTTTAAAAATAAAAAATAAACATATAAAGAGGAAATATGTCTTGTAATGCATGATCCTGTTATTTTCCAACTTGATTTATTCCCATGTGTTATCTTTTATTAAGAGCAATGTTCTACATTAATGTATCTTCCTTTTCTTCTTATTGCAGAATATCTTTGTGGCCAATCAATTTATTGTAGGGTTTTGAGCAGTAAATATGGTAACATTTGATGAGATATTTATTATAGTTAATCTTTATACAAGATTGTTAATTTTAGCCTTTTTATACCTGAAAATAATTTTTCTTATATAACAGGTATAAAGTTATAACTTTAGTTACCCTATTTACAAAAAAAGTAAGAACATACCAAAGTGTCATATAATTTAATAAAGTTCTTAAAATGCCTTTAGGTGTTTATTATGATTTTAGTCTTTAAATTTCTGAACACAAGTTTAAATATTAACAACTAAAAGTGAATTGACCTTTAGATAATGCTACAAAATTAAAAGAATATATAACAAATTGGAAGAAATTTAAGAAGCCAAGTCCAGAAAATATAAGTATTGTTGAAATTTAAAGAACTATCGAAATTACACAAATTCGACAATTCTAATTGGAACTAAACACAGTGAAGCTTTTGAAATGTATATAATCAACTACTTGTCGTCTAAACACTCTTATGCTTCACACTATTTTTGAAAATGACGGGACCGGTTTCGGAGTGACATCCACTCCATTCTCGACGACTGATTGGAGAAAAATCAACGGTTAAGTTGGTCGAAAATGGAGTGGATGTCGCTCCGAAACCAGTCCCATCGTTTTCAAAAATAGTGTGAAGCATAAGAGTGTTTAGATGACAAGTAGTTGATTATATACATAAGTATTGTTTTTTATTTTCATATTTTGTACATTAAGTTCTAAAACCAATTGTAAAGTACTAGTGATCTAAGTTAATTGTACTAGATAGTGATACAGGAGCACAATTCTAACAATTTAGTCAATGTTGTTTAAGACCGTAGCTTGTTAGACATGAAAAGCATAACAAAAATTAACAAATTCATCAAAATATGTACATAATTTACCAAGATAGATTCAAACCTACAGCCTCTTGAATACCAATTGTTTAAGCAAGCAGATTAGAGCAGGCATTCATCAAAATGCATTTAGAAATTTTATAAGTACTTGAAAAAGACTTAATTAACCCTCCAACAGATGCAATATCTATTGTTACATGATGGGATGCAACGTATCTCTCATTTATGGTTCTGTAGATTTTGAAATTCCTTCTATGTGCAATATTTTTATTATTATTATTATTATTATTATTATTATTATTATTATTATTATTATTATTATTATTATTATTTCACAGTTTTCATTATAGTAAAACAGATGAACCTGGTATTTATTTCAGTTTTTCATACCAAAAGAAGATAAAACAGCTGCTCTGTACACTTGCATGTCATTTAGCAATGGTGATAATTTAATATTTGTCAAAATATAATCAATAATAGTTCTTTATCCTCTTGCTGACATGTAAATGTATGAATCTCCTTGTAATTGAAAAAAAGTTTGGAAATTTTAAACAGATTTAATGCTGCAAAATTTCTTTGTATTTTCCCATTTTTATTCATAGATTTTCTCCATGTACATATGTACCTCTGCCACTGCTGTTACCACCACCAAGAATGGGAAAGCATTCACAGCATTAAATCAATTTAAATTTTCCATTATTTTTTTCAATAACAAGGAGATACATTAGTTAACTTGGTGGCAAGAGGAATATAAAACTGTTTATATTTTATATATATATAAATTAAACTATTTATTAACTCTTATTTAGTTGGTGGTTAAACTAGAAACCTGTGTCAAAAGTACTCATAGCATTTTGAGTTGCCTCTTAAGAAATAAATCCCTCACAGTAGAAAAAACCTTAGGGAGATACCAGCATATATTAAAAACAGATACGAAAAGTTTGTGTTTCGGTGCCTGGAGGAGCAAACAGTAGCTTAATTGCTTAGAGTGTCAGCATGGAAGGCCAAAGATCCATGGTATACATCCTGGCCATTACTCAAATTTTTCAAGTTTGATTCTTCCTTTCCAAATAATGTCCTACACCAGCTAGTATGGGAGAACTGTTTAACTCCTATATAGTTAGTGGTTAAAGTAGATGCCTGAGTCAAAAATGCACATAGCATTTCAAGTTGCCTCTTAGGAAATAAATATCTCACAGTAGAAAAAAAAGCTTAGCAAGGTCTGAAGGATATATAGAATCAGATGAAAGAGGGTTTATGGCCCTGCGCTTGGAGGAGGACAGAGTAGTTCATTTGGTTACAGTGTTGACATGGAAGGCCGAAGATCCATGGTTCAATTTCTGACTGTGAGTCAAATTTTTCAAGTCTTGATCTTCCTTTACAACCAATATCGTACACACAACTAGTGTGAAAGAAATATTTCTAAATTTTAATTAACCCCTTTATAGAGGTTGTTACATTAGAAGTAAAAGTCAAAAATACTCATAACATTTTGAGTTGCCTTGTAAGGAATAAATCTCTCACATAAGAGAAAACCTTAGGGATATCTCGAATATACAGGTGTTTTGGAAATAATTTTATAAATTTTGGTGGTGGGTTCCTCACACCAAAACAAGAAATAAAGTCCATATAAACATATGTCAGGAAATCCTTAGTTTTTGAGTTATTAATGAAAGTTTACCAAAACAAGAAAAAATATCCATATAAACATATGTCTGGAAATCCTTAGATTTGGAGTTATTAATGAAAGTTTCCTTCAACACATTTGAAGGTACAATCTAAAAATCTAAGTTCATAACCGAAAATGAAATTCATTTTGTTAAGTAATCAAATAATGTTATCAATACAAGTCTGCTGCTTATATGACAGAATATTATTTGCAAAATGCAGCATTAGCATTGTTGAAGGTTAGCCATTTATGTGATATGGTATTAACCCTATTAAAGATGTGATAGAAATAGTCATTTTAACTCTGGCATAAGATTTCATTAATAACTCAAAAACTAAGGATTTCCAGACATATGCTTATGTGAACTTTTATTTTCTTGTTTTGGCAAACTTTCATTATTAACTCATAAAATTAATAATTTCTGGACATATATTTATGTTTATTTTTTCTTGTTTTGGTAAACTTTCATTAACAACTCAAAAACTAAGGATTTTCGGACATATGTTTATATGAACTTTTTTTCATGTTTTGGCGAGAGGAACCCCCAACAAAGTTTGTAAAAATATTTCCAAAACATTCTGTATAGAATCAGATGATGATCCTTGGATAATTTCAGCAATTATTTTTTCGTCATAAGAAGGTATTTTTACCGCAAGGAGACACCCCAAAATCTAAACCATTCATTAAGAGAGGATGGAAAAAGCAAAATAAACTATTATCATGAAAGCTTTTAATTTTCTTAAAAAACATTACACACACATATGTAGTGTGTGTGAGTGAGTGAGCGAGCGAGTGGTTTTTTTTTTTGTTTTTGTTTGTTTGTTTGTTTGTTTGTTTTTTTTTTTTGTTTTTTTTTTTTTTTTAACTCTTCAAAAAATTTAAATACATTAAGTTGAATCAAATTTTTGGGCTAAATGAAAGCCTAAGAGTGTAACTGTTTTATAGGTTTTATTCTGACAAAATCTACATCCTAGATTAAGTCTAACTCTTTTAAGAGGTGGCTGTTTAGGATCCACAGATTGAATGAATATGATATTGTCAAATAGAGTAGCATTTAAGGAGAACAAGGCATTTCTGTCTTATCTTCAATGATTTTTTTGTTTTTTAGGAGTAGTCATTACTTTCTTTTTCTGTTCATGATGTTTAATTGTGATATCACAATCTTGAATCCTTATGAACTGCTAGGAAATTAGTATCATAGCATATAATACTGATGTTGCTGGAGCATTAAATGCAAGGTTATTAATGGCAATTAAATAAGAAACAGACCCAGGATGGGTCCTTATGGAGCACTTGCTATGATTTCTTTTTAGGCTAGAGAAATTATTATGTTCATTTATATGGGATTTTTAATTACATTAAATTAGATTTTATTCCCCCAATTTCATAATTACTTAACTTGGAACATAGTAAATCATAAGAAACACAATAAAAGGCTTCACTGGGTTCTGTTATAATAGCTCCACTAATTGGTCTATATTCACCACTTTAAAGAATGTTATTAAAAGTTGTTTCAACTGCTGTTATTGTTAAGTAAAATGATCGGAAATCCTATTTCTTCATATATAAGAGTTTGAAGTCTAGGAAATAATTACAGTTTTTTAACTATATGTGTCTTTATTATTTTACTAGTAATAGGAATCATTGCAAGAGTCTATGATTTATATATATATATATATATATATATATATATATAAATTAACAGTAATTATAATAGTAGAAAAGGATAAAACACTAAGAAAAAGTCACACTTGAGATCGCTTTTTTCTTTTTTCTTTTTCTTAGTTTCTTAGTGTTTTATCCTTTTCTACTATTATAATTACTGTTAATTTGTTACATTGTTAATAGTATTACTTTATTTTTATTTTTCTTTTATATTATATATATATATTTCCCTTTTAGTAAATCCAAATTACTTTGGTTACTTTGAGATTCTTAGTCATTATTTAGTCATTACTATTAAGTTCATTATTAATATTAGCCTATCCCATTAAGGTGCTCAGTTGAAGATCAGATAGTTGACAGATCATTTATCTTAAACTGTATGAGCAGATTCTTGAATTTGAATTTTTATCTTTGCAAAGTCTGGTTTGAGTAATCAAATAACAAGAAACCAATAGTGTTACACTTCAAATTTTTATTTGAAAAAAGTTATCAAGTTAGTTTTCATTATTTAAGCAAACAGATAACGAGATTTTAAAATACTGTGAAAATTATTCATGTTATAGAGTTTCCACAAATTATTAATTCTGTCTTTGAAAATTTTTTTCTTAAAGTCCTAAAATTTACATAACCAGATGCTGTAATATAAAAAATAGAAATAATTGCTATATCTGATGAATTTAATTAGTCTTGTTGCATTTGTCTCAAATGACTTCATTTGAGCAAATCATTTGGTGTCCATTGTCTCTTTGGTTAAATTATTTCTGCTGAAAACAGCTGAACCACCTCTGGTTTTGGACTTTTCATAAAATAAATATTGCTAATGAATGAATGAATAGTGTTTAACGCCCATTTTTGCTACAGAGGCACCACAGGCGATGGACACTGATGATACATGAGATGAAATGATATATTGGGAAAGGATTTTATGGAAGGAATCGTTCCAGGCCTAAGTTTAGGGTACCTCCCCGGCATTTGCCATTTATGAGGACTGAGGAAAACCTGGAAAAAACCTCAGTCAGGAAGGACGGTCCTGGCGGTATTCGAACCCAGACCTCCCGCTCATGAGTCCGAGACTTAACGACCTCGGCCACCCGTGGCGGTTAAATATTGCTAAAGAATAGAATAGTTATGAAAAAGATTTGTAACTATCAGTGTCTTAGAGCAAGTGTTGCAGTAACATGCTAGAATAAGAATATTCATGGCCAAGAGGTTCTCATAGGTAGCTAATTGCTTTAGGCATTTGTTGCTATCACAATTACCATTAGAGTTCCTCATCATGTAAGTACATGGGTAAATAATTAAGTAAGTTACAAATTGATGTAGGGTACTACATATTTGAATGAGACACCTGAGGCTATTGCCACTAAATGGTAGCATTAGTATGGTGGCAATTGGTGCCATTCAGCATGAGACAATTGATGTTTATAATAGTGAAATAGCAGTTGCAGATAATGTCACCTCTGAGAGAGTGTACAACCCTTGAGCAGCAGCTCCATTGTGTCATATTTGTGGGCAAAATATTCTTTGACTTTTATAGTCAAAAAATATTCATAAAGTAATTTTTCCTATCTATGGTGAGAAGTGCCTGTCTTGTCAAGCTGTTTAGAATTGAGTGCAGACGTTCTCTGAAGGGTCCACTCATATCAAAGATGGACATGTCTACCTACCAATACAGATTGCCACAATGCAAATTTTCAATGATTTGAAGACTTAATCTGAGTAGAAGAAGTTTAACCATAGACACTATAGTCATTGCTATTGGTTGATCACACTGCCATGACCTACACAAAGTTCATGCAAAATGGATACTGCACATGCTGACCTCACAACACAAATGTAAAGGATGGCATTACAGTATCTCAATCACTACCATGATGAGGAACAGATATGCTAACCTGCACTGTTATAGGTGATATGTCTTGGGTTCATCATTGCCAGCATGAGACAAAGCATGTGTCATTGCAGTGGAAACACCCTGTGTCACAAAGTGATACCATCTGCTAGGAAAGCGATGCTCACAGTCTTCTGGGAACACAAAGGCATATCCTGCTCACCTCATCCAGCCTCAAGGAACAAATCATAAATACCAACTCCTACTGTAACATTCTCAGGAAACTTTGTAAAACCATTGAAGTGGCCAAAGGCTCTTGAATGGCAATGCACGTCCTCATCTGCTAACAAGACAAATGAGATGCTGTGAAAGTTCAAATGGAAAGTCATCGAGTATCCTCCATACAACCCCAGCCTTGCTACAAGTTACTTCCATTTGTTCGATCCTCTTAAACATCTTTCAGGTGAACATTTTCCTGACAATGAAGGCGTAAAAAGGGAAGTCAATGCTTTGTTTTGACAGTAGCCCATAGAATGTTATGCTGCTGGAAGTCAATGCTTTGTTTTGACAGCAGCCCATAGAATGTTATGCTGCTGGATCTCAGGGGCTTCTGAGACAATGGGACAAGTGCCTCAATGTACAGTGAAATTATGTTGAGAAATAAAAGTATTTTTCAAAACAGCACTCTTGTATGTAAATTATATCTAAACTGTCATCTAACACACTCTTATACTTCACTTACTTAAATACGATGGGACCTCTCCATCTTCAACCAACTTGTTGACAACTTGATGCAGTCATCAAGTTGGTTCAAGATGGAGAGGATGTCTCTTTGAAACCGGTCCCACCATATTTAAAAGTAAGTGAAGCATAAGAGTGTGTAAGACAACAGTTTAGATATAATTTACATTTAATAAGCTTCACTGTGTGAATTCCAACAGAATTTTTTAAAAATGTCTTATTTTTCCAAAGTTCTTAAATGAAGCACTCTTATATGTTTAAGTCCTGCATTCATTTGTAGCTTACTCTTGTAAATCAGTGTAAAAAATTCCACCAAGTACTGTAACATGAATAAGTACTTACTTTCAGCACTAAAATGCAGTGCCTACACAAAATTTTGCATATTCAAAGCTTTATAACAGAGTTGACTAGAGCTTAGATGAAAATTTATAAATTATATAATTCAATGAAGCATATCTGTATGGGAGAAAGCATGAATGAAATCAGTTTCTGCCCTAAATATAAAATTGTCTTACATTTACAATTAATGTTCAGAGCTCCTCAACAGGTGACAGGTAATGACAACTTAACATGGTCACTGTAGTTTTATAGGGTAATGGCATCATTCTTAGGTTTTAAACAGTATAGCCTATTCACTACCTCTAAAATCTTATTAAAGATATAACTTTTCTAACCTATTCAAATGGAGACTATGAACAGCAGGGGCAGCCAGTCCTAATGAGCTACTGTGCTGTGATCATATAGTTAAAATTTTCATCACCACCACCACCACCAATGTTGTAGATACAACTTAACATTATTCTCTAAAAATATTATAAATCAGCTAAGTCTTTGCATCATGTTTGCATGCATAATTGTATACTTATAGCAACTATTTATGACCATGTGATATGTTCTTCATTAGGAACACATGGCACAAGTTGACTGAAGTAAAAAAAATAGTGTTAAGCATTACTAGCATTCTGCATTCAGAGTGCCATTGCTGGTGTGCTATCCCGGTCAATTACTTTTAGTCAATGAGTTGTTTGTGTGCCATTGCCCTTATTGCTGTTTGTGTTATGTGCTAGTGTTATGCATATTTCGTCGGTCCTGGTGGTGTAGTGGTTACCATACTTGCCCCCTACACCCAAGAAGGGTTCAAACCTGGCCAGGACCAATGGATTTTTTCAGGTGTAAAAATACTAAGTATGGCTTCCTTCGGGAGGGAAGTAAAGCCGTGGGTCCCATGTCGTACATTTACGGCATGAAAAAGAACCTCAAACCTGAAAAAGAGACCTCTAAGCAAAATTTGTAGGCAGTTTCACACCCTGAGTTGAATGGGACGCTGATGACCTGAGATGTCAAAGAGCGTCAATAAATAAATAAAAAAAAATGCATATTTTACATTGTTATTTTGTGACTGAAGAATGAATTCAGTCCTGTATTTATTAAATTGTAGTCTCTAGAAGAAGTGTGGAAGAAAAACTCAATGTGAAACATTAGGAAGACATACACCTGATTTGATTATTATCTGAAAGTAAAAATGGAAATAATGTGTGCTTTAGAAATTTTCACAGAGCAGAAAATTTCTGAAAATGTGATTATGAAATAAAGAATGCTTTTTCCCATATTGTTTTTCTTCTTTTTGATAACAGCAATTCTCTTAGGAGTAAAACAAGGATGACTGATTTAGATTCCTGTAACAAATGCATTTGAATCATTATTTATGAAAAGGTCCTGTATCCATTTGACATTTGAGAAAGGGGGGGGGAATCAGTTTTATGGTCTCAGAGAAAATATTTTGATATATTTGCAGTTAGTGACTTATAGAAAGCAGTATGAACTAATATTCTGACACCCGCATATATGCACTGCATATATTTTCCAGTGAGAGCATGATACAATGGATCATGAAGTTTCTTCCATACTCTAAGCTTGCAGTATTCTCTGTTTGTTTCTTAACTTTTGGACCAATGATAAAAGAGATAGTTTGCACAGTGGATATTCCTGTCTCCATTATGCATGGCACTTCTGGTTCACCATGACAGTTTCTAAGTACTGAAATTCTTAACAGCTCTTAATAGGAGTTGCCTCAAGCTTACTCATATTGAGCTAAGGATTTCTCTTAAGGAACTTGTGCTTCAGTTTATCCAGCTGTTTCTTTTTCTTTCTTTCAATCTTTCTTCCCCCACCCCCCTTTTGAAATTATTTTTAATTTTTTTTTGAGTACTCATAAACTATTAATTGAAGCTTGATAAACATGACATCATAATGTGCTTTGAATAAATACAATAAATTACACTGAATTTTTTTCTTCCTGCAATACATTAAAGAGTGTTTTTCTATTCAGAGCTGGGCCTCCTACTAAATTTATCTTAAATAAATATCAGAATGTAGCTTTATGAACATTAAACCTTTGACCTAAAGCTCATATTTTTTCTTCTCATTTAATCATACCCAGAGCAGCCAAAAATTTTTCTATTGTCTATGGAGGTCTTGACAGTCATTTTCATATGAATCATTGGCATCTGTAATAAATATTTTTTTCAGATAGTATGCTAAACAAGATTAAAATATTAGTTATTCATGTTGTTTCATATTAAAATAATCATTCCATTGTTCATAATTAACAAAAAATCCATTTGAATATATCCATTATTGCCATTATAATAGTTCAGCTTTTAACACAATCAATACAACAAGGAATCCTAAAGCTTAATTAACACTTAATTAGTTATACTTTTAGGATACATTACTTAAAGGATGGATCAGTATGTGCCTCTTACTTACCTCAAACTCAATGAAGTGTTAAAATAACATAAAACTGCAGATAAAGTCATTGCAGAACAAACACCTTGATCAACATTATAGCTTAACTGTCATCTATATAATATTGCCATTATTACTGCCATGCTAAGAAATGAGCACAGAAAAAGTGCTATCATCTGCCAAAACATAGTCATGTACCATTAACTGCTATGTACAAAATCCCCTCTCTTATATATCTTTTTTGTACGATTTTGAACTCAATTTTATAGCAAGCTCATAATGAAATGGGTCACATACCATTGTTGCAAAAAATTAAATGTGAAAAAAATGTGAAACTTTAGGTTTGAAATGTAAATTTAAACTGCGAAAAGCTTTTGTTACCTCTGTTAATTTTAGTTCTGAGCTAACAAACAAGTTTTAAAATTTCATAATTTTTGCTGTTGCCCAGATATTCTGACATGTTCTAAATATGTTAATACAGAACCTTGTGATGATAATGTTTAGTTTGGTTATACATGTGAAATGTGAAATCTAATATTGCTGCAAATAGCAGTTAAGCAAGTTATTTATTGTAACTTTTGCCATTTCCTCCAAATTATTACAAGAGACATTTATAACAATAAATTAAAGCTTAAAATCACTTCTTCAAAACATTCTTTCTCTGAAATAAACCAATGCTAATTAAAAGTACAGAAAAAAAAGACCTAACAAATGAACACTGCAAGGTATAACATTCCTCTTTATATGTGCTTATGTACTGCTAAGTTACAGTGAATAAAGTTCCATGTACAATTATCTCTTCACCATTCTTCTTATACTGTAGATTAGCAACAGAAATACTCCGAATCAACTGAATTCCTATATTTAACCTTATTTTTAAAAATACTAATCCTCAAATTCTTGTAGAACTTCTATCTTTCTGAATGTCAATTATCACAGTAACCCAAATTAAGTACTGACTTAGTTATCCAATGCTTTTAGCCTACCAGGAGAAAAGTAGTAAGTTCAGAGATACAGGTATGCTATTTTTCAAGTAGTCAACTTCACATTCATGCTTGCAGCATGCTTGCATGCCTGCAGCTTAGAAGTTTGTGAATGTAAAGCATTCATACACATTTGTTTATTTTCCTTTATAATGGTAAATATCACTTGGTTGGTCTTTTTATGTGCTTTAATGCAATTTCAATTTAGGAGCTGTATGCGTGGTATATTAGTTCTGTAAAAAAATAATTATATAATAATGTATTTTTGGTTAGTTATTGATATAATATATTGAATAGACACATGACAGTGAGTCACAGAAAATGCAGATAGGTATGAATAAGACAACATATCTATATTCACTTTGTTACCATAATACCATAAGAAGACAGATGAAAAGTTCACTTATGTCTGGTATTCTGAGCTAAAAACAAAGCAATCAATTTTAGGAAGAACAAAGTTATAAAAATAATAAAAATTATGGATACAGATATTGTAATCATTACCTCTTTACATGTTGGTGATAACTGAACAGCCACTTTATTAAAAATTTCTACAGAACTTTTCAATCCAGTGAGAGTGGAATTACTTTCTAAGGTTTCATAGACAGACATTGCCTTATCTTCAGAGGCATGCCACTGGCATTAACTTAAGTATTTATGTTTTTATTTCTTAGTTTTTTTATTTAATTATTTATTATCATTCAGATTATATAAATTATATTGGACATATCCGTAAGATAACCAAAATATAACAAAGTTAGAATCATTAAACAATATGTTACACCATTACATTCATTGATGTAATATTTTAAAATAACTTTAGTTAAGAATATGCTACTGTAAAGCCAGAAAGATAATTACAAAGGGAAAATTAATAGCTGTTGCTAAAGAGCACGAAAATAGATTATAGAATAAAAGAAAAGTCATTAATGATGTTCATTCACAAACAATGAATGAACCTAGAGGGCCTTGAGATGCCAAAAACAAATTTTAAAACAACAAACTATTACATTATGTATATGGAAATTCTGTTGAAATGAAATATCTTTCTGCAATTATAATAACCTTTTCTGTGGCCCTTAGGCAAAGGCATCAGTCCATAAACAACTAAAAAAAATTGAGAACATGGGTTCAGATCCTGCTTGGCTATGTAGATTGTTTCTGTAGATTTTTATCCCTTGAAAAGGCAAACTTCAGGCAGCTTTGGATGTCAATAGACTCTGGGCTCCTTTATCATCATTAATTAGTTTGCTCCATTCCTTATTTCAAAGACCTTGGCTATTAACAGAAAATGTTAAAACATTTACATAAAAAAACAAGAAATGCAATCCTAGTATAATAATAGTGTACATAATCATCTTCAATTCACAGCAAGTGGCTTTCATTAAAGTTCACAAGCTGATATCATTTTGATTTCTATTTTAAATCTAGCAAATTTAAAGAAAATGTTTTTAGACTGTGTTTATCCTCAAGTTAAATTACATTAAATGCATGTTTATATGTAGTCTGGTCTAAATTTGAATGAATTTCAAAATCACAATTTTGAGGCTCAGTCTGAACCAAGTCAGTATTTATAAGACTGTACTAAGTTTTTCTAATTATTTTGAGTTTGACAGGTTAACATAGTGACATGTGTGCAAGACTTGGAGTACTGTTGTTGCCCTGCTGTGTTTTGCACATTGTATATCAGAAAGATGGGCTGATAGACCAGTTTGGTTCAGTTGAAGGCCATATAAAATTGATCTTTTTTCATTATGTAAAGCAACATATGGGTTTTCATAGCTAAATTTTAGCAGCAAAATCTAAAGATTCCCCAGCAATCCACATTCTTTGAATTATCCTAGCCAAAAGAAAAAAGCTCCAGATGTTTTTGCACTTCATTTTCCTAAAAGTGTAACAAAGTCTGTATTAAATCTTTGAAAGTAATTCCACTTTTATTAAAAATCTAAGAACTTTGTCCAGTGTTAATAGGCTCATACAAATAATATTCTTGTTTAAATGCGATAAAGTAATGATTAAAATTATTTTTAAATGAATTGTAGAATCAGTAATTAAAATTAGTGGTGCTGACTGACCAGTGACATGCAGGAGGAAGGGGGAATGAACATATAAACTTAAGCATTTTGCATACCTATTGTTCATCATATATATTTATTCATTATTTCTAATAAATAGCAAGAAAGAAAAATTCACTTACAACTTCTCTCCTACAATCAGGCTCTCATTTGGCTAAAAGCAAATTTTTACCTGTTACAAATCATGCATTGAATCAAATAGTAATTAGAACATGATATTTATAAAGTAACTTTTTAAGAAAATAATGCTATTTTACAGCATTCTATAACATTTTACAAAATCGCTTTTTTTAATCCAATATTTAACTTATATTTTCTATAACTAAATTACTTGGTTCCTTATATGGCCTTCAAATAATCTAAAATTTGCAGGAGATTAAAGCAGATCATTTCCCTGTTGCTCTTATAAAAATATTAGCCTTAATCAGGGATTATCAGCAATATCATTGTTATTTTTCTTTTGCTACTTCTCCTCTTTCTCTTTCTCCTCCTCTTCCTCCTCCATCCTTATTCCCATTATTGTGCCCCTTTTTTAATCTCTCTTGTCTAACCAATCAGATGCTTTAAAATACATATGTTGAGATGACATATCAGTAAGGTTAAAAAATTAAGAAGTGGACTCAAAAACAGCAGTTCATTATTATGCTAGAGCATAACTATTAAAATCATACATCAGCATCTTCCTTTGATGAAATATTTTATCCAATTTCTTTTTCATTATCCTGTGAATTTTTTTTCTGCTCTAAGCTTGTTAAAAAATAAAAATACCATAAAAACGTGGGAAATGGTAAACCATAAATTGTAAATCATAAATATAACAATTAGATTTAAAATAATGTAAAAGTGTGCCTATAAGGTATTACTAACTGGTCTATCAATTAGGAATTCTGAAATTCCTAAGGCCCATTTCAAAGGCTAAAATGTCCAAAGGAAAATAAACCAAACAATTTTTTTTTCTTTCAATCCTAAACAATATTCAAAGGAAATGTTATAGTTTTTATGTTTACTAAATATGCAAAATAATATGAAAGTAAGCTCCATGCATATTATGTAGAATTTCTGAGTTTATTGCATATTATGAAATGCTTGCAAATTTTATTTAAGTGTTTCATGCAACAAATAAGCATCACCTAGACCTTTTGCTCTTGCTTTGGCACAGTAGTTATGTTCTTTATTTGGTAATTTTATGTTAAAATATGCTTTTCCAGTAGATATTTTTGTATGGATTTCTGCCTGTATTTCTTCCTTTTTCATACAGCAGAATATTGATCATAATTTTGTTATATTACTATAATAAATGGCATTTTCTTTGTTTCCAGACTTCATACCATGGTGGGCTAAGCTGGACAGTGAAAACCTCATCATCATCATTGCAATAATTGTAGGAGCTATATTAATGGTTCTGATAGTGTGCATCATTATTATCATCGTGTGTAGAAGAAAGCGTGCAGAAGATAAGTGTAAGTAGAGCAGGCATGAGTTCATCTCGCATCATATGAGCCTCAAAAATATGAATTGGGTGGGTAAAGAGTTAGTTCAACTTTAACAGTTTTACTGTCCCTGAATGTTGCTTGCATCCACAGCATGGCATCTTTGCACAGAGAATGCACAATTCATAGTTGCCTTTTATGTATTTAGATAGATGTGTAAATGAACTCTATTTACTATTTTGTGTAGGTAATATTTTTAGCATAAGTCATACTTATTTGTGAAACTTTTAATTACATTTTTGGATGGGTGTGTATGCGCGCACACAAGCGTGCTTTTGTGTATATGTGTGGTTTTTTCTTTGTAGTTTTGCAGTTAATTTAAAACCTATAATATGAAGTTGCACCTTTAAAACAGCTAATTTGTTTGACCACTTATGTGCTAGATAAATTAGTGTTTTGTACCCATTTTTAATATTTTAAACTTGAAGCAGCAGCTTATATTAGGAGTATTGAGGAGTATTCAAGAGGAATACCAGGTTGAACAATTCTTAATAGGTATGTTAAAATAAAAAGTGAACAAAATCAATTTTATCTTTAGCGATTAATTATGTAAATTTAACATTTTTTCACCCTTGAGGTCAGAAAGAAATGTTCATTTAAATGAAAATATTAGTTTAAAATATATAATTTAAGAAGGTTAAAAATAACCTAAACTAAAATATGTAAGTTTATCATATAGCATCACATAAAGGAACAATAGTTAAGCAAAGGAGTATCTTGTAATTTCATAAGCATTTTTGCACATCTGTTTCTTGCAACATTATAAAAATTACTGTGGGACAAAAGCTAATATTTTAGAAGCATATCAAAAATTTATTTTGATCTTGGTGTTTTTATTTATTTATTTTTTAAACTAATTCAGAGAAACATTCAGTTTTCTTACATAAGTTTACTATCAGAATTAGTAAGATGTTACATGAATATTGGAGATCTAAGAAAAGAAAAAATATATGTGTTTGTATATAATAAATATGAAAAATAAAGTAACTTTAGGAACAATGTAGTTAAAATAACAAGAACTAGAGAAGCAGAAATAATTAAAATGCTAAAATAATAACTAAAATATTGCCATATTTTGAACCGCTTGTATTCTTCTTCAAATGCAAAATATATAAGAATTTAAAATGATTGAGTGGAATTTGTAACAAAAAGTCCACCATATTTAACTGCAGAATATATCATTGCTTTCTATTATAACTATGTAAAATGGGGGGGGGGCAAAAAAATAAATGTGAGTAAATGCACACATGTATGTGTACTGCAAAAAATGCATGCATTGGAAGTTTTACAATAAGCTTTGAACCCTAAAATGTTTGTTATGAGAATTTTCATGAGAAACTGGGAAGCCTAAGTTTAGAGTACATCTATGACTTTGTCATAGCAATGAGGAAAACCCAGAAAAAATCTGTTACACAAAACAGTCCTGGCAGGACTTGAACCACAGATCTCCCATTCTTTAATTTGTGCCTTTGTGACATCAAGACACCCATGTTGTACGGCAGATACTGAAGTAGTTTGAAGCCACAGAGCCTGGATATCTGCCATTGTTGCAAATGATGTATGAACTGATGCATGCTGATAAAGAACACTCAACATTTTTCTTTAATGTCATCTTGTTTTTGAAATGGATTTGCCTAGTGCTATCAAGTTAAGAGTGTGACAATTATCAAGAAAAATTGCTACTAATATCCATAAGAATGCCTAAAAGCTATTATAGCTATAATATAGATTATCCCCTGATTTCTTTTCAAAGTTATTTTTAATATGGCATAAAATGAATCAATGTTTTCATCACACCCTCATAAATTTCCTTGGAGGTAATATTTTTGTATATAGATGCTGCAGCTTGAATAACTACACGGCAGCCTGTTTTATCTACTTTTATATATTCATATCTCTTACCATGACTGAGAAATCTCTTTAAATCAATATCTGAAATATATATATCGGATATAAACCAAATAATGTTAAATTGCTAGACAGAATTTGCTGTTTATTATGAAGCTATAAAAGTTTAAATCCTCACTAATTTGTCAAATAAACTCATGCATTTTCAAGATAAAGGTCCTTTGCAGCTATTCGGCTCTAGAATTTTCAGTTTTCAAACTCTTTCTCCATATATAAATGTTGTACTTACGAAGCTGTTGACAATGGAGTGGCAATATAACTTATCTTCCTCCGTAATTTCATCTTTTCAGTTTTTTATATTTAGGTTGTTGATTTGGTTTATTTAAGGACGCTCTTTAACATCCCAGGGCATCAGCGTCCCATTCAATTCAAGGCATGAAATGGCTGCAAATTTTGCTTAGAGGCCTCTTCTTTCAGGCTTGAGGCTCTTTTTCTTGCCGTAAATGTATGACACTTTTATATTTAGGGCAGAAACTCATTTCATTCATGCTTTCTTTTAGATATGCTTCATTGAATTATATAATTTCTAAATTTTCATCTAAGCTCTAGTCAACTCTGTTTTAAAGCCTTGAATATGCAAAATTGTATGTAGGCACTGCATTTTAGTGCTGAAAGTAAGTACTAGTTCATGTTACAGTACTTGGTGGAATTTTTTACACTGGAACTTTACTAACCTTTTCATTTTTTGAACATGTTTTGAATGCAATTGCATTCATCTACTTTGTCAAACTATTGTTTCCTTACTGTTTATTTACCTATTTCCTCTCCCTTTCATACTTTGCTTGATGAATTACCGGATGAGATCATCTTCTGGTGGAATTTCAAAATTCATTGCCTGTTTTTTGTTCTTGTGTATAAATATTTTTCCCAAATGGTTAGTTATATATTTTCTTGTTGTTTTTAATAACTTCATTTCATATTTATTCATAGTTTTTAATCAAAAGTGCACAGTCACTGCAGATTTTTCTGTTTTTCTGTATTGACGTTTCTAAAATGCTCTTTTGTCCTAGAGTTAACATTTCATTTTATCCTCCTAATATATATTTGACACATACCTGATCTATTATATGTTTCAATTTAATCCTTAAGTAATGTTCTTAATAACTTACTTAAATTGAATTTGTTCTGAGAAACTAAAATAATGTTGTATTTCTTGAACATCTTGTTAAATATATTGTTGCTCAAGAGTGGTATATAATATTTTGAAAATTTAGTTTTCTTTTCCTTGTTCCAAGGTGTTTGTATTTTTATGTCTTTCTGTCTTTGGTATTTTTGATCAGTTTTTGCTATTTGGTTTTTTTTAAAACAATGTTAATTGCAGTCTTAATAATGTGTTGTCATTATCTTAGTAGCCCTTTATGCTGAGAGGTATGTTAACTACTCTGCACATAAGGTGTGAAATACTGAATGTTTATGGTTTACAGTTGAAGCTTTTTGTGTAAATTTCTGTGTGCTAGGTTTTTGTATATTCCAAATTGTAGCCCATTATTCTTTATAATTATTTTTAACTCTAGAAAAGGTATGAGTTCAATGACTGGATCTCTGTGATGAACTTTAACAATTTCTCTTGTAAACAAAATAATTTGACTGGATCTTTTATGGTTTTTTTTTATTATGAAAAAAAAAAAAAACTCGTCCACTTACTAGTACCAAATTTTGAATATAGGTAATCAGTAACTCACTTTTCCCTTATTGACTGATTTATTTATAAGCATTGTTGAGCCACATATTAAAAAATCTTTCCTCTGTATGTTGTCTTATGTCAAGTATGTATAAAGAGGAAAAAATGAAATGTAAACTGAATGATAAAAGAGCATTTTAGAAATAATCAATACAGAGAAACAGAAAAATCCACAGTGGCTATGTACCTTTGGCCAAAACCATGAAACAGATGCAGAAACAAAAGCAAGAAACTATATAGAATTAACCATTTGGAAAATAATGTTTTTACACTAGAATAAGCATCAGGCAATGAATTTTGAAATTTCACCAGAAGATGATCTCATCATAAAAGTTCATCAAGTAAGCCATAAAAAGAAAAGGAGATAGTTCAACAAGCAACAAGAAACAACAGCTGGAGAAAGTAGCTGATGATGAATGTACTTACACTTAAAACATACCCAAAAAATAAAAATGTTAGTGAAGTTCCAGTGCAAATAAAACAACCAATTATTTAAATTTAAAATAACTACACTGTAAAAATATTCCTAAATAACACACTTATACATATTTTTTGTGTTTCTATCTCTTTGTGTGCACATTTTTTGTGTATGCGTGTTTATTATAATGCCAAGATTTTTTTTTATTTAAATATTTCAATGCAGCTGTTAAATCATTATGGCAATGACAAATGTCTCCTTTTTTTGTCTCAAAAATAATGCTCAGTGTAAAGATCTTCAAAGTATTTAAAGAAACTGAAAAATGTTCTAAGACAGTAAATAAACTGTTGTCACAGTGATACAAAAATGTGATGATTATGAAAAACTGATAAAATGCTTTAAATATGATAATCTAATAGATTTAGTAATCAATAAATACTAACTACAGTGCTTATATTCTGAAAATGTTTCTTAGGTAGCCTGCAAAGGATCTCTGGGTCATATCAGAGTGACATTTCAGATTTTTTGTGATAATGCTACTGATTATCATGGCAGTGATTATCATAATTATGATTATGTTAATGGTATTACTGCTATAAAACTATAATAACATACACCTTAAATTGTTTAATATAAAACATTAGACATAATCACTGTCCATGCATAGGAACCTAAAATGTGTTCAAAACATGGAGATTCACTACTTCTTCTCTTTAAAGTTATCAGATAACATTGAGAATGTATGTGATTTCAGAATTGGTGGTGGTGCTAATGAGCATTATATTCAATAGTTTTCAAAATATTTTCATTTTAATGGAACTTCATTGGCCTCAAAAGAAAACAAACAAGTATAATAATCACATCACAATACAAAAAGAAGAATAATATCAGTGATATCAAATTTTAATCATTATTTGTTTATTTTATTGGCATCAGTAATATATAAGTGTTACCTAACCTATAGACTGCCAGCTGCAGTTAGCATGTTGTTTCTGTACTGCAGATATGTCAAGCTGTGGGCGTTCTTGCATGTGTGTTGGTTTGGAAACAATACAAAATCTGATGCCTCCTGGACGCCGAATACCTACAAATGACATTGTCCACCTAATCAAGTAACTTTACTCTAATGCACAATGAATGTTAACTCATTAACAAGCAAGCTGACTAACATTATGTTTTACCTTTAATTTATAGACAATAATCCAGTGGAGATGGAGGAGAGAGAAAAGTAAGTGTTTTGCTCTGCTATTGCTTCTTACCCATGGTTAAGCTAAGTTCTTAAGTCAGAACTTTATATTTTTTGGTAGGTAATACCATTCAAATTGCATAATTATAAAAGGTTTGGGAAAAATGAATGAAGTTACTGAACGTAGCGATTCTTTTGTGTGTGCGTGCATGTGATATCTCTTAGAACTGCAATGTTTAGTTTTACTGATTCTACCACTTTGCTAACATCTTTATAATTTGATCATTATATTATATCACATAAACATACCAATAATTAATGAAAATTGATGATCATAACTTCATTAAGTGCTGCAGCTAGCTTAAAATCTTTCAGAAATATGTGATTTGAATGGTTCAAGCTGTTTCTGTCATCTCAGATCAGCACAAAGAAGTCAGTTATATCACTTGGCAATAAGTGACACATTATTTGTGCATTCAAGTAAAATTTTTCAATTTTTATTTTTTTTAATCAAGAAGATATATGTTGATTTACTGACTTCTTAAATAATTTCAGATGATTTTATTATGATTTTAGCTATGCAGAAGATTGATTTTTAAAAATTATACTGAAATCTTAACCTAATGTAATCATGAAATAGTTTGTTTTTTAGTTGCCACCTTGTGCTACCTTTTAGCCGAGTAATTTTATATCTTGAAATATTAAATGATGTTAAACCATTTATTTAAGATACATAATTATTATATTTGCATTCTCTGTTTCCAATCAGCATGCTCCTCCTTCTTCCACTTTCTACTTTCGATATAAATATTATTGTAATTCTTTATGACCTATCTAACACATAATCTTGATAAGACTTTAACTAATGCTGCTATGCTGTTGCTAGGAAAGGATTCCCATAAGCATACATATTATATTCATCAAAATTATTTAAATGTTAGTCATTTGTTTTCATATATACATTTTGCATAAAGGTGTAAATAATTACTTTTAACAGAAACTGTAATTACTTTATTTTAGAAGGATAATATTTATGTGCAAATAAAGACTTTTAAAGCAAAAAGGTGACCATTTTATGTGCTAATTTTATACAGCTTAAATTAGAAAGGTAAGCTGGTCTAAGACTCTCACTATCAATGTATGTCTGCAAAAACTACAGTAGAAAATTGCAATTTTTACAGCGGGTATCAGAGGTTTGTCACAAATCTATATGGTCCTCACAAAATGTAAGTATATGTTTGTTCTGTTCCCTCACCACTAAAACCTGGTATCCTGTATTGGTTGTTGTTTATATATCCCTGTGGATTGGTTTGTTAGCATAGGTTTTCAGCACCTCTAATCTGCATCCAACTTGTAAATATATAAGTAAATAGAATAGTATGACTCAATATGATAATGCTAGTGTAATTTATTAATTTTCAACTACCAAACTAAAAAGGTGATCTATTATAAATTCATTGTAATATTACCTGCACTCAAATACCAGAGGTAAATATTACATTAAAGTTGTTTAAATGCTTAAATTAAAACAAAAGGATTGTGTTCAGCTATGTTCAAGTGAACTCTTATAGCAGCTTATTTAACTTTGGTTAAAATAAATAATAAAGTGGGAATCCTTATCTCTTGCAACAACATTTCAGTTACTCTTCTCATCGGGCCATTCAGAACTGATAAATTCTAATTGTTATTGTCATGCAAAGATTCCTATCCCGCAGTCCCGAGGGACGACCAACAATAGATGCATCTCCAACTTCTATGACTCTTGCTTCAACTCCTGATAAACAATGTCCAGGTAATTTTCACTTCAATTCTAAATGCTAGATCCCACTAAATAGATTTCTCAAAAAATGGCCACTCTATTGGGCCAAGAGAGTGAACTTTACATGTTACAAAGTAACTGAAGTGTTGTTTTTTTAAGATCTGCTAAAATTCTTGTTAACTCATATTTTCAAATCTGCTCAATAGATGCTTCTCTAATGGATCTTACTGTCTGCATGTTTCCTTTGTTTGAAACATTTATCCATTATGAAATTTACTTAAAAATTGAGATTTTAAAGTTCACTGTCATGCCCTTCTGTAATGAAGTGCAGTTGAAGAATAAAATCACTATTGTACTAAGAGGAATTTCTTCATACTTTCATGCCAAATTTGAGAATCAGTTTGAAATTATCTGCAAACATTTCATTTTTCATCTTTAAAATGAACAGGTATTACACTCTTCATTCCTTAATTTTATGCACAATACATTCATATGTTTATATATGGCTGTCTCATTGCTTGATTGCTGTGGTATGTAAATTTCTTCCACTAACACTAATCTTCTCTTCTGTTTTGGCTCTTCCCCTGTTTACCTTTTCTGGTTATAAGTGGAGCTTGAAAATAATGTTCTGTATTCTTAGTAACCACAAGTCGTTTCTGTCAACTTAGCATATTAATTTTAATAACAATTTATTCATACATAGTTTAAAGTAGTGGGAATTTTCACAGTAAAATATAGTGTATAATTCTTCAATTCTTTATAAAGAAATCACTCAAATTTCACTAATTTTGTTCCACTTACTTGGACAACAGCCTTCCAAACATGTCCAAGTAATTGGAGCAAAATTAGTGAAATTTGAGTGTTTTCCTTATAAAGGGTTGCAGTATTATTCATTCATATGTTTGTAACATTTAAATGTACAAACTTTTGCTGCTCTAGAAGATTAAAAAAATACTCATGAGTAGTAAAAGCATGTATCTTGCTAACTGCAGAAACAGCTAAATGGTTCGCATGTTCTCCAATGTGTCTTTATAACCGGTGTGCTTTTTACATTGCTCCTGCAAGTGAACTAGCATTTTGCCTGTATATTGCCACACAGCCCTGAGGGAGACTCAAGCTTATCAGCAACCCAAGTGCAGCCTGTTCACAAGTGGCCACTTCGTCCTGGTGTGCTTGTGCATGTGAATGGTACCCACAGCTTGAGTGTAGGAAGACTACCACAACAATCTATTGCTGGGGCCATTAACAGTAGTACACCTAAAAATTACTCAACCAGAATAAACAGTACCATGCCTAAAAACATGGGCAGAAAAGGTCGCATAAAATCAGCAGCAAAAAATATGAAAAGAAGAAGAGCTTCTAGCCTTAACAACTTGCAACCTGATGATACAAATCAGCACAGTAGAGCTAACCGAATTCGTCAGATGTTTTCCAGCGATGCCAATAAACACAGTTGTGACACATTGCCAGGGGTTGTTCATGGTAAATCAGGAGGTAAGAAGAGGTATTTTCTCTTAGAAATCACAATTATCTCTTCATCAAATTTTGTGCTCATTAATTGCTCTTTAAACAAAAATATTCATAGAAGAACAAAAGTACCATTATTACACTTTGTCATGAAATGCAAGTATTTCAGTGAAAATAAAGTCAAAAATTTCAACAATCAAGTTACAGAAAAGAAAATGCATAACTAAGTTCAATTGCTCTTCCTAAAAACTACAAATTCCAGAGAAATACCTGTTCAGATTTAAAATATTAGGATTTTAAATTCCATTGTAGAAGCAATTTATGTTGTATGGTGTATACTTTATATCTTGAGCCTTGTGACACAATTATTTTCAGCAAGGAAAAGTATAATGCTTGAAAACTAAACTGCAGTACCAGTTAAATCAGCCATGGGCAAATCTTCATTTTTAAGTAAGGTACATAAATGTTCATGAAAGATTATTCAAATTGTAAAATAAAGCATTGATCTAGCCTGCATGTTATCCATGAAGTGAAGTACATTTTCATGTTTAGAATGTGTGAAAGTTAATACATAAAGAAGTTGATATTAGGTGACTCTTTACTTCACTAACAGATTAATTTGTCAGAACGTGTTTCAAGACTTTTGTTGTCATCTTCAGTTGGAGACCAGGTGACGATGTGACCTCTGGTGGCTTCAATATATGTAGTGGAACAGGAAATCCATTGGCTTATTCTTTAAAATGGAAATATTTTCCTGTATTGCTAATTCTCTAGGACTGTTGGTAGCTTTCAATAGTTTGACTCCTTTAATGATGTCATGCTTATATGTCCAAAAATGATGTGCAACTGCTGTATTGTCCACCTGTGTATATGTTACATTTTTAAAGTGTTCTTTTGCCCTTGTGTCCAAATTTATTATTATTCTGACAAGGAGGAAAGAACACTTTAGAAATGTAAAATATAAACAGATGGATAAATCATCAGTTGCAGATCATTTTTAGACATACAATCATGACATTTAAAAAAAAAAAACTGTTGAAAGCTACCAACAATGCCAGGTAATTAGCAACATGGGAAAAGATTTTCATTTTAAAGAATAAGCATTTTGCTATGAATTTTGACATCCCACCAAGGACTTTCTGTTTCACTATATATTACAATACCAGAGAGCACCTGCTAGTGGCTAGTTGGTTCCCAGCTGAAGATGAGAGCAAAAACTTTTGAATCATGTTCTGACAATGCAATAAGGAGTCTTAGGGAATATTTGTCTTGAATTAAGAACAAATGGTTATGGTCATGGGGAAAGATAATCTATGAGTTTGGCTATGTTTTCCTTGTATAATTGGTCAGTAGTGGTATTATGATTGTATGTGTAGTATTTTAAAAGTTTGTATGTATGGATGTACGCCAATTAAGGGCAGGGGTTCTAAATGAGAATGGATTTATTGTTAATTTGAGTGATTATTGAGTTGTATGAAATGTTTTAGTTTATGTTATTATAGTGTTTCTTTTAATTAAGATCATGTATGAATGAGTGAACTACATGCTCTTATTGGCTCGACGATGCAGACAATGGTCTGAGAGATATGTATTACATTTCTGCATTTAAACAAGTAAGTGGAGCCAATAAGAGCATAATTTGATTCAGTCATACAATGAACTTAATTACATGTTTAGCTTCACTGTACAAGTTTGAATTAGCATTTCAAGTCATAGTGTTTCTTTTGTTGATTTTGTTTATTTTAGAAGGTTATCCTTATGGAAAGAGCTGTGATGATTTCCAAGTATTTAGTTGTAGTACAAAGAATCAATATAAATAGGAAAAATTCAGATGTGCCAAAGTCTGCCAGATATCCCGTTAGAAAGCTACTGATGAACCAAGGACTGAGGCTCAGCTAATATTTTTAAAATATAGGTAGTGAAATGACAAAAATCTTAATGTTAATTATTAGAATATTTTGCTTTGGAATAGTTTAGAATATTGGCCTGGTATAGAACCTGGGTAAGAACCAGGTCATATTGCAATAATATGTGAACTTAGTGTTAATTAATTAAATAAATAAATAATTTTTTGATAAATTAATAAGTTTCACCTAATATTGACTTCTTTATGTGTATAATCAACCTACTTCACTGTTTATAACATTTACAATGTAGAAGTTAACCTAGATTACCATACTATCTATATGGTTCAAGTCATTATTATTTCATTCAATATGATATTACGAGATAATGGATGGATTAAAATGAATCAAATGCACCTACCTCTGGGATCCTTTTAGAGCTGACTTGATCACAAGTGCAATGTTATGAACTCAAGAATCATAGACACTCAGCAGTAATGAGAACTAGTGCACTGTTTGATAACCGATCACAAATAATATGGTCAAAGTTTCGGCCAATCTTTTGCAAATGAACAGTAGTGATTTTCTTTGTCATAGTCAGGGAAAGGTAATGGGGATCTCATAATGGAGTATTTGTTAATGCTGTGTGCCAACTTTGGTTGCACCTGACATGATTGTCTGACCTCTTCTAGCATTTTGTAGAATCTGAAGCTCAACAGGTTACAGACAATCAATTTAAAATATGTTATTTCACTATTTTTAGTTGTATTTTGGTAATATGGAATGATGTAATTATTTCATTTTAACAAGAAATATAAAATTTACCATTACTAATTGTTTTTAAAGTCATTCTAAAACTCTCTTAATCGTATTTAAATTTAAGTGAGACTGTGAAATGTATGGTAGGTTGATACTTCTTCCTCTGTAACTTAATTTCACTTCATTTCCCTGTAATTGTTAACTGTGGTGCAACAGCACAGTATGTTATTAAAATTACACAGAAACTGGTGGTAACATTTAGTGAAACATTAAAAATTAATTTCAAGAATATTTAATGTATGTGCATAGAGAAGATTAAGTTATATACAAATATATTAAAAGATTAATCATGGAGCATAAATTTTTATTAATACTGCATGTAACTTAATTTAATAATCACTTTTATTATTGATAATCGCAATGCTATACCTGTGACCATGCAAAATTTGCATAACATTAGAAGCCACATTCGCTGTATATTTTCCATTAATTTCATGTCTCAGCCATCCCTATACAATAGAGGCCACACTTGTCACTGGAATTAAATAATAAATATCTAATGTTGGTGTAAGTATTTATAGGAAAACAAATTAACCTATCCTAAACAAGAGGAAAATATATTTTTCAATTTTACATGAAATAAACAGGCAAAATTTGGTATTGTATGACGCACATAATAATTAACTCTTACTGCAAAGTTAAATTTACATGCTTGTAAAATATATTTTTTCCTATACTCTGGTGGCAACACTGACTATCCCGTGCTTTTGCATCATATAACAACCATACTGCTAAGCATTATTATTATTATTATAAGTGCACCATATCAGTCAATACAATGTAAGTAGCATCAATTTTTTTTTCCTTTAGGTGTGCTTGTTAAATGCTTTTGGAACAAATTTATCATATAGGATAGGAGGCAGGTTAAAGTTCAAAATAAATACTCACTATATACTCAAAAATATTATTTACATGTACTAAGATCATTGCGTGATTGAGTCAAACTAACACTATTTTGCTCCACTTACTTGTTTAAATAAGTAGAAAACATGTTTAAATATGTGGAGTAAAAGAGTGTTATTTCGACTCAATCATACAATGATCTTAACATATGATTAATTTCACCGTGCAATGTTCCAATTAGCAATTTTAGTTATTTATTTGTGTTTAATATATAGAATAAACCAATAATTTCCGACCACTTACTGATAACTCCACTGTTTTAGTCATTTCAAACATTTCTTGCCAAGTTCATTATTAGTCACTCTCTGGTTAATTTTAATCATTTATGTGTTTCCCATTCTCCCCTCTCTAAATTTTAATTTTATTCATAAGTAAATGATATCCTTAACAGCTTGAGTATTCTAACCTGAGAGTGTTCTATCTTTCCTCAGCTTCTCCTTTAAACCTTAATGACTTTTTTTTTTGATTGATTTATTTATGGATGCTCTTTTAACAGCTCAGGTCATCAGTGTCCCATTCAACTCAGGGCGTGAAACGGCCAACAAATTTTGCTCAGAGGCCTCTCTTTCAGGCTTGAAGTTCTTTTTGGTGCCGTAAATGGACGACACTTCCCTTCCGAAGGAACCTTAATGACATTTTGATTAACCTTGACATTCACATTCATTGCAGCACCTTAAATTTCCACCTGCATAATCTACTGTTACTAAAGTGGAGTCCATCACTAAAGTATAGAGTAACCCAGGAATATGTTTACGGAATTGGGTTCAAATTATTAATGACTGGCATATTTTCTGGACTCTTTTAAAATCCTTTTCATTTATGATAAAATTAAAGAGAGTTATGCTGAACCTATTGTTCTCCTTCCCAATTAACCTCATTGTCACATCTTCTTTTTCCTCTGCTTCATCTGTTTTTCTTCTTCTTTTACTTGGCCTTCCCCTCCACCTCCTTCTGTGCCCCCACATTTTATGCAGAATGTGTTCTGCTAATATAAATCATGAATCAACAATATTATAACTTGCATCTTCTTCATCAATATATTCCATAGAACTTTGCTAATTATCTAATATAAGATTTTCCAATAGATACCATAATAATAATTTTCATGTTCTTACCCTGCCATATATTTTAGTAATACTCTTTTAATATTAATTTTGTTGTCCTGCATGTTTCTAAAGTGCAATCCATATGGAGTTAGCATTTGATT
Source organism: Metallyticus violacea (assembly GCA_030762175.1). Lineage (NCBI taxonomy): Eukaryota > Metazoa > Arthropoda > Insecta > Mantodea > Metallyticidae > Metallyticus > Metallyticus violacea. Next base: position 50,463,825 of record CM060831.1, read on the forward strand.
CCTTCTGCTAACCTTAGTATCTCTTTTGCCAGCATTCTTGTAAAAATATTGCCACCATTAGCAAAAGAACAATATGTCTCTAAATGGTTTTCATGTAAAAGTGGACATGGATGAGAAACATTTAATTCCATTGCTATCTGCTGTTAGTGATATATTTTGCAACATTACTATTATCAAAGCATATGCCGGAAAAGAAAAGAGCTTAAAAGAAGTTGCTACACTTCACATTAAAAAACAAAGAATAAAGAAAGAAATCGAAACTAAATGAGGAGACATAGAAAAAAAATAAGAGTTAAGAGCAGAAGCTCTGGAAACAAGATACCATAATCACATCTCCTGAATCCAATATGCAGAACTCAACAGTGCAACAGATAAAATGATAAGCAATGATATGTGAAAGCACAAAGAAGAGACAATAAAACAGGTTATGCATAACACAAAGTTGCTAAGGAAAAACCAGATAAAATCTTTAACAACACACCAAGGACATCAAAGAAGAACAACAGAATTTTACAAGAGCACTTTAGTGCATCTCCACAATAATATAGCATAATTATAACTAAACTGCTCAAAGAAACAGAACCAAATTGAATGATAATGAAAAGCAAGGTCCAAAAGGTGATAGAAATCTGAAGAACCAAAATTTACTGGACAGTGATGGAATATCAAATAAGTACCTTAAAATAAGTGAAAAAGAACTTAAAGGAATAGCAGATTGCTTTAACAAATTCAAGAGGAATTCAATCAAGAACTGTACTTGGCCTTCATCAACTTTATGAAAGCTTTAGACTCAATAAAACATGTATCAATCTTAATAGCCCTTCAAAGCCAAGGAATACAGGAAAAATATGAAAACATATTCCAACATTAGAGTTATAATGCAAATGAACAAATAAGGTGGAGTTTCAGCCAGAACAAGGAGTAAGACAAGGTGATCCCATATCCCCAAAATGTTTGTAAGTTTTTAGAGAACATTTTCTGTAACATGAAAATGGACTGGAGCATCAGTATTGATGGAGAAAAAAATTACAGAATTTGAAATTTGCAGATGTTATTATTTGTTAGCAATGTCTGCTAATGATCTAAGATGAGGTATCCAAGAAATATTTTAACACAGCAATAAAGTAAGACTTATATTGAACTCCAAAAATACTAAATTAACCACTAATAATACAGAAGAAAGCATCGCAACCAACAATGAAGCCCTTAGATGTCAAAGAATACACTTATCTTGACATCAGGAAAATGATAGATATGGAAGATGTGACAACAACAGTAAAATACCTCAAATCAAGATAGACAGGTCCTGTTGCTGAATTAACTGCAATATTGGACATAAACATGATATTCTGAGACCTAGGAATTGGTCAGGATTACAGAACATGTGATAGAAGACCCATTTTGGCAGAAACTGGTCATCAAAAGTGAAGGACAGAGTGGACTGGATAAAACACTTAAGGAAGCACAGGGACAAACATGAGAATCTTTCCCAAAATGGCTACTTAGAATTGCCAATCCAGTTACTTTATATAAGCAAGAGGCCTTGGTACTCCATGAATTTCACAAGATAATCCTAATTGTAGACTATAAAGTAGTAACTGCCACCTGGCATCCAATTAGGAAACAAGTTCGTGTATTAAATGGCAAACCCATTTTTATGGAGTTTAGTTGTTCAAGATTCTTTGAGGCAAGCTGTTTCTTTGAAAATATAATAAATAGTTAATAAACAAGAAAATAATTACTTTGAACTTAACATATAGTTAATGGATCGGAAATAAATGTGGTAGAAAATTGGTATGAATATCTTTTTCAATTATTACATTTATGAAATAGTTATTCTGCAAAGGTTTATAATTCTAATATAAACTTATATTTTTGGGATATTCTATATCATTAGTGATTATTATTTACACAATTATTACAGTTTATTGTCCATCATTTGCAGATGATATAATAGTAGTTGATTTAATACTCTATGCCCCACTTACCATTTAATTATACAAAAATTGTTTCATAGGCCTTTGCCAGCATCACCAGCTGTGAGTCGACTACTGGATTCATTGATGGTTGAATAGACTTGATGTAGCTCTCATGGACATTTTATGAACTTTTGGATAAATGAATCTTCTGTTCGGATCTTAAAGTTCATAACCTTATCTTCATATTCTTTTATAAAATTATTTCCCCATATTCCCACTTCCAGAGGTCTATCTACGAATTTTAGCAATTCCATTTCTATCCATGTTTATTTCTCCAAAAGTGATGTGCAACCGCTGATTTATCTATATGATTATACCTGATATTTCTCCAGTGTTCCTTTAGACTAATTCCAATGTTTCTTTTGTTTTGCCAATATGTACTTTGTTGCATTGTGAGCAGTTGATTTTATAGATTCCTGGTTTGTTCTCGTCAGGTATTCTATCACCATCACCAAAGTTGAGCAGATTATTTAGGCTGAATTTTTTCAATTGGGAAAAGTGATACCAAACTCTCTGAGTATTTTCTGGAATGTTTTGATGGCCTAAGGATGGATGATAAGTAAATTTCTTGTGAATGGTAGTTTCTTAACTTGCTGTCAATGTTGTAACCTGTTTTGACTTCTTCTCTTGTTTGAATTTCTTGATTTTGTTGTCTACAATTTCTTGGTCATACCCATTGGCTTTTACTGTTTGTATTATGTGAGAGTACACTTTGCTGTACTCAAACTTATTCACAGGTATGTTAACAAGTCAGTGTACTAAGCTATTGAAAACTGCATGTTTGTGTACTGTGGGATTGAAGCCACTTGCCCTTATGTATCATAATTTTCAGTCTGCATATCCTTTCTGTACATTTAAAATTTCAAATTATTGCCTATTCTTATAATCTTTAAGTCAAGGAAAGGAATCCTGTTGTCTTGTTCTGTTTCAGATGTGAATTTAATTTCCCTATCTTCTAGTTTTAGCAAGCTCAAAACATCATCCAAATTTTTCTTATTAACCGCCACAAGGATGTCATCCATGTATCTGTGCCAAACTTTAAAAATGTATGGGAATGATTTGGTGACATGCATTTCTAAACTACTCATATATAAATCAGTCAGAAAAGGTGATAATGGATTTCCCATAGCTAAACCTGCTTCTTTTTTAGAAATTCACCATTGAACCTGAAGATATTCTGACTGATGCAGACTTCGGTTAGTTGGATGTATTTCTCAATCTCCTCATTGCTTAGTTTCAGAGACTGCAACCATTTCTGGAGGGATGTTGGGAGTTTGCATTTGAGAAAGAGTGAATTTACATCAAAGGACACTAGGAGATCATTCTTTTGGAGAACAAAATCTTTAATTTTCTCTGCCAGTTCCTAGGAATTACTTTCACTTAAGCTATCAATCCTAGAAAATTTTTGAAATCTCTGGAGGAGCCATCTTGCTAATTGATAGGAAGGTGTGCTTCTACAGTTGACTATCGGTCTCAAGAAATTTCCAGTATTATGCATTTTTGGTAGGCTGTGTATTTGTTGCTATTGTGGCATTGTCTGTTTTTAATTTCAGTTTCTCCTTGAATGGTATGATTGTGCTTTAATTGACTGATTGTTTAAGACTGTATACTTTTATCAAAGTATCCCCATTTATTTTCATGTACTCTTTCCCACTGAGAGTTCTTCCATCTTTGATTGGTATTCTCTTTGTCCATGAGCACAATTTTGTTCCCTTTATCTGCTTTTTTATATACCACTGGTATTTTATTAAGTTAATACAGGATTTGCTTTTGCTCTGTAAACCTAATCTTACTTTTGACAATGTGATTCAGAATTTCCTCCCATTTTTCTAATGATGTTCTTGTCTTCATTATTTAGCCCATTGATTGCTGTCTCCAGATCTACTATATATTGCTCCACATTATTTGAAAAATTGACACATTGTTTTCAGTCCTTTATTTAAAAGCTTTATTTCTTCTTTGTTGAAATTTTCTTTAATACGTTTACTACAATGCAAACTGAAAGTTCTGGTGTTATATATGGCCGATTATTCATAACTTTTCCCCAGTGCAAGTTTTTTAGTTTCTTTTGGTACTTTCCAGCTTTCTTTTTGATATTAAAGCTAAAGTGCCCAAAAGAGGTCCAGATTGTCCCAAATACAATTTCCAAAAAATTTTGTTAGCATTAAATGTAACTTATACATTTTTAAATCTATTTCTGAAAGGTTTTTATAGTGCTTGTGTTTCTCAGATGTTATTATTTTTCTTTCTGTTGTTATTTGTATCTCTTTGTTTTGGTTGGAGTTCATAATTTTCTTGACAAATACATTGCTTGTTTCACTGTATTAGTTCCAACACAAAATTAGTTTTAAATTTAATTATTTGAAGTTAGTTTTAATGGTTTTAATTATATATAGATTTGCTTATTATCACACTAATTAAGTAGCATATTTATTAATATTTTGTTATGAATCTGAGGAATCAGAAAAACTAACAAATAAACTTTAACCAAAAATGTTAATACTTTTACACAAAGCTAATCATATAATTAAGATCATTATATGATTGAGTCACCTCCTCAGCTAAGTGTCAACTTGAGTTGATAGTTAGCTCAGGATGTGAACAATGGTTCGTGAAACTGTGATTCGAAAATTAGCTGGGGATGCAAACAATGGTTTGTGAAACTAATACTACATATTATAAACAAGTGGAACAATAAGAGTATGTAGTTTAACTCAATCATACAATGATCTTAATTACATAAGCTGTAGTTGGGCACTAAATATTGCACAGCAAAAAAACTGTCACTCAAACAACTGCAGTAAGGTGACATGATGAGGTGAGGAAAGCCAAATTAATAATACAGAAATAAATAATGAAGAGAAAAGAAGCATCCATAGAGTTGTCATTGAAAGCATTACCTGCGCACAGTCACTTGCAAATGCTACAATCAAGTAAAATGGCTTGGCACATAATGCACATATAAAAAAAAAGGATTGTATGGAAATTAGCCATCTTCTATGGCCATATTCCTAAGAAAATGTCTTTATTTATCATAATAATGGAGAAATTCTATTAAAAAGTCTAAAAAGATTTGGTCCAAAAATGTGAATAATCTTATAAAATAATTGATTATTGAAGTGCAATAATTCTTCTTTCAATTTATCATAATATTTTTACATAAATGTAAGTTCTGGTGTAAGAAACTTTCCAATTATCTTCATGCCATGGTCCAAAAGCACTAAGTAGAACATGATATGATCACAGAGGCTTCTGAGAAGTTATGTTTTCACCTTGAAGTTTTCAGGCACCACTACTTTACAGCCCAAATTCATTAAACATCTGAATGAGTTAATTTTATAAGAGGAATGCAAGCTTCATGATGATATTGATGAAAATTACTCAGACAACAAAATGAGTTAATGTCAGCTCCCTGGGTGAATGAGTGAATCACAGTCTTTACAGCCATTTTTCAAAGAAGTTATACTCAGATTCCCATAATAATAGAAAGTGATGTATTGCAACATGACAGGTATAAGTAATTTCCTTTAATCTTCCTGAGCAATATCATCTTGTTCTTCTGATTGGCATTAGAGCATGGGGTGAGCCTTGGCCTGTCATGGTGACATCTGCTTCCTCTACCTCCAGCTTATGACTTATTTATAGAGAGCAGTATTGTAGGGGACATGTGATCAGCATACAGTCGCCTATCACATGACTCCCCAAATCTAAAAATGCCATCTCTCTATCAGGCAGCTTCCCAATTATCCTCATGAAACTGGATGACCTCCCCAACTTAGAAAAATTCCTAAGCAGGTTCCAGGAGTTGAACCTGAGCCTCCAGGTCAGCAGTCAGCCAACACTAACCACTAAACCACTAGACCAAGGAGATTCCTAAACATCATAGTAGGATGCAAATGGTTTAAAGTGTTATCTGATATTTCAACCCCTGTCAAGAATTTCTGAATAGTGAAACTATGAAATTTCGTTCACAGACATTTTACCATCTTCTGAATTAACCCCTACATGATTCCATCCACTTTCAACTTATTGTTAAAAAGCAAACTTATTGGTACTTTTGAAAATTTTAACTTTATTTTTATCACTTCATCCTTTATTCATCCTACACTTTAATATTATCCCTTCTTTTATTTACAGCCCTTGATACCAACATCTGAGTTTGTTAAGAGCTTGTCACAAAAACCCCAAAACATATCCCGTCTCAGATTCTTGTAGAGATTCAATTTTAGTTTCCTCTCTCCTTCCTCTTTTATTCTTAACTTACTAATCACAAAGCCAACCTGCAAATTTTTCTTTAGCCTCCTTCAATACACTCTTTACAACAAAACTTCTTGAGGAAGTTGCTGGCATTTCAAAAGCTCAATGCTATTCCTTTAATAACCAATATTCTTCTGCACGAGGTTAATAAAGCATTCTGCATGATAAGATTCTCCAGTCAGTCTTCTCTGTATCATACTTTCACCACATTCCATTGCTAGACGATATGCCAAGTATTTGCTGTCCTTCTGGCAATTTTCTTCTGTAATGATTTGGCTATAGCACTTCCTGCATCATTATATTTTCTTAACAATTCTGTTCTCTCAGTATTAAGGCATATTTTCAAGACAATCTTTAAACTACTAGCATCCCTTTCTTTCTACTAATCATATCCTCTTCCTGCATTCTGCTTCCATTTGCTTAAATCCTTTTGGTTCATTATTTCCTTCTCTTTCCAAATGAGTTTTTTTCTTGGCTTGACTTGTTTCTTTCATCTGCTGTTCATACTAGTTCTTCATCATCATCATTGACTTATAAGGATTAGACTTCTTTTGTGAGTCCTACCACATGGGCCATTCAAATTTAGCATCTAAAGATGTCAGAAGGATAGGTGGTCAGCCCATCACCTCAGCTGCCAACTAGTGTTATGCTGAGGAATTATATGGACATGAAATGGCCAGTAATTTTGTCCTGGGATCTCAGTCCTGGTATGGAGTTCTTTAATGTGGCATATATTTATGACGTGGTACCCACAGCTTTAAGTCCTTTACAGAGGAACCATGCATGAGATTTTTATGTCCAGAAAAATCAACCAATTAACTGAAAGAATAAATTAATGAGAAGGTCTTTTGGTTTTTTTCTTATTTGCTATTTATAAAACTTAATAATAAAAACCTTGAATGATGCTGACCTTATTATAATTTTTCCTCTGACATGACCTTCAACACAAGATGCTTCTATAATCTTCCATTTCTTTAGAACATATCTTTCATATCTTGGGAAAAAAAAAAAAAATTCATTTTCTTTCACTTACTCTCGTGAATAATAAATATATCTGCAGTTTTTTTCTTCCAGAATTGATGTTCTCCTAATCCGTTCTAATTCTTTTAATCTCTTTCTCAATTTCTTTCTTAATCTTCTTAACAACCAATTGGTTTTATTTCTCAACCATTCTTCTGATGAAGCGATCAATATTTGCCCTGCAAACTCCTAAAATCATTCCTATTGTTTCTTGTACCACCCTTTTTAATAGATCAGGAATTCCCAAACAATAGACTCTTCCTGTAGATAAGCTATTTATCACTAAATTTTCACTTTTAGGTTTTTCATAATTTTGAGCATTATTTTATTATGAACCACATCTTTCTTTTATATCCCAAATGCATTTTAGCTCTGTATTTATGATTGGTATTCGCCAAACTTTCTCAAATCTGATTATCAAAGAGACATACTTAGTATGTCATCTCAGACATTTAGTGCATGTTAATTGTTATTACATTAACGTATATAATTATCAGTAGTATGAACCTGATTAACTAGTGTAAAAAGGAAGGATATTCTGCACATGTTAATCTACAAAAACAATTTAGAACTCTTTTAGCCAATGGAATAAACAGCTTTTCATAGGAATTTTATAATTAGAAATTTTCTGCTTAAGTGTTAAATTGCATTTGTAAATGTTAAATTCCTTTTGGTTTAAAGTGATGTCTAAAATATTTCAAACTTATACATTTTAAAGTCCTTATGAACTTTTTCATTTGAGAGACATTCTTGGCCCAACTGACTCTTAGTTAGAGACTGAGCAAAAGCCAACAATGAAGAGGGAGAGGGAAATAGAGAGGGGGAACTGCTGCATGTTGTTGTAACCTTGGCCTGAGTCCAACCTGGTGTCAGTCAATAAAACCAAAGCGATCCAGATGTTGATGTTTAAGCCCATTTTCTCTGTTCTATTCAAGATATCCACTAGATGAATGGCTGAGAATCTATGAGGGCATTTGATAAGTCTGGTAATTTCATTGAAATGGTGGGTATTGAACATTTTCTATTCCTTCACTAACCTCTGTTTATATATGACCTCCCAGAGGAGGGGAAAATAAAAGAAACTTCTATTCACCCTTATTTGAGACAGATCATTGTCCCCACCATCCAAATTTTACTCTCAAAATCTGGCAGAACATTTTGGTATTATAATCAGTAAACTGCTTATATATTTTCTTCATATTTTTCTGTAAAAGGCATAATTATAATAAAATATAAAAAAATAACTAGCCTAAATTACCACAGTATTGCAGAATAATTTTAAAAATTACATTTCTATGTTAAATATAGTTGAATAAAATAGATATTAATAGATATTTCAAATTGAAGAAAAAAGTAAACTAGGAAAAACATTGATGACTTATCATATTTAGCCATTTAAAGTATGTTTCCTTCTAACAATTGCTTCCAAAAGAGCTATTTAGAATGATACAATTATATCAGCAAAATTTGTAAATATATTCTACATTGATTATAGGAAACTTATAATTATAAAAAAAATATTTGTTTATTTGTCTGTCCAAAGAACCTAAAATTCACCAACCCCTATCTTTGAGTATTTTTCAAAATATTGGTATTACAGCTAGTATACCATATAGAATAGTAAAATAGTTATATCTAACAATATCATACACAATTACAATAAAATTAAATATAGATAAGTTTAGTCTAAATGAAAATTGTGAAATATTAAAGTGAAAACAATATATCATGTAGTTTATTCAAACAAGATTAACAGCCAATCTCCCTTGAAGTCAATGAAGAGTATTCCTTTACAGTCCCAAAAGATTGTGGCCATGATCTTCTTGGTTGACTGAGTGACCTTGGCCTTCAGAGGCAGTCTCTCTCTCATTGCCATGACAGAGCTCTAAAAATGCTTGACAACAGACAACTTGTTGCTGCTTTTGGACTGAGGAAAGAAATCTAGGCACCCATCTTGCACCAACCTTATCCATGATTAAATGTTAATGAACAATTTGAAGGGCTGTTGTTTTAGAAAGACCCAACCTTGCTGCTATTTCTATGACTTTGAGCCCCGGGCTTCCATAATTTCTTCTTCCACAAAAGTGATGCTTTTAGAAGTGAGCATCTCCAAGAGCCCACCTGCATGCTGTTCATCTTCAATGCTTTCTCGACCCATTCGAAAAAGTTTGGCCCATTTTTTTATGGTAGAATATGAGGGGGATGCTTCCCCATTTACACCATTCAATTGCTGTTTCATTTCATTTAGAGTAAGTCCTTCTTTTGTGAAACTTAATAACAGCTCGATACTCTATTTTGAACATGTCACAATTTACTGCACGTAGTCTTCTTAATGCAACTACATCTGAACAACTGAACATAGCAGAGCGGAAGATATAACTGCAATTATTTACTTCACAGATAAGTTATGACACCAGATAAGGCGTTTGTGAAGGCGATAATCCTTATTGGCAAGGCCAGAAACTTATGGATCTACCCTCATATGACCTAAATTGTTCAGTAATATTTGGAACTGATTTCCAGCTATGTTTTCTAGAGATTTAGTAGTTATAGTAATAACGAATGCAACATAAATAAAAAGTAATGTAAAGCTCTGAAATTCAAAAAACTTAAACTCCTTTATCAACGAGATAAAGTATACCTCAACAGAACACCCATTTACAAGTAAACACATTCTGCTGAAAGATCAAACAAGAGAAAGCATCAATAGTTTCAATAAAACTATTAAAGAAATTAAATTCATCTCAGAAAAAGATAAATACAAAATAAAATAGATAACCCCATTTTACCAACAATATTTGGCCTTCCACAAACCAATCAACAGCATGAGAACAATTGTTAATAACATTGATTCACCTACCTACAAACTATCAAAATGACTCTCAGAAAAATTCCACTCCCCTTAACAAGTTCGGTAGTCTAGAAATTAAAAATATATTTAAATTAATTTAAAGAACTAATAACATAACCATCTCTGAAAAAGACACCCTCATATATTTTGATGTTAATGCTTTATTACCAGCATTCCTAGAAATAAATTAATGAAATTTTTAAGAAAAATTTTTGTCCTCAAAATTATCCAAAGAAGAAATAGATGAATTGACCAGATTTACTGAACTGTGAAGTAGATCAAGAATAGATTATATCAGAAAATTTTAGATTAGCAATGAGCAATCTATTTTCTTCATTTCTGGCAGATCTGTTCATGAGTGCACTAGAAATCCATATAACCAAAGCCTTTTCCTTAATTTTTAAAATGTAGCAAATGCTATGTGGATGATGTGGTTGCAGTAGTTTCCAAAAAGCAAACTGAAGATGCTTTAAAACTTTCAAGCATTCAAAACAGAGATATTAAATTCTCTTTAGAAATTGAAGAAGATGGCTACCTGTTCCTTCTTATACTTAAAAATATTTAAAGATGCCCTTTGGAATATATAGAAAATTAATTTACATAGATTAATAGCCATAACCCTCAAATCACAACCATCACAATCAATAACCTTACACGTAGAGTGGTGGATGTCCCAATTAGTAAAGAGGAATGAGAGAAATCAATAAGTCTCTTCAGAATGGTTTCAACAGTTTTCTTGTAGATAAAGAAATTACTAAATTTAGAAAATTATGACCATCAGAAACACTTGCACACTGACAAAAGTGAATGAAAACAGCAAGTTCTTTATAGAATATAACATCAGGTTGGCTCCCTAGAACAATTTAGTGTTAAAAATGTATTAAAATGTTACCAAAAAGATGCAGTGCCAAATTACAAAAAGTTTATATTTATCAACTTAATTGTGAGAATTATAATCAAATAATATAGAAAAACAAAGAAAAATTTGGAAATGTGCACAAAAGAATATTTCAGAAATATTAAATACAAACAAATTGAAAAATTTGGAGTTGCAGCATATTTATGAACCAAAAATCATGACTATAAAAAAGAGGCTAAATTATTAAAAACAGCCAAAAATGCAGCAAATTTGTCAACTTGGATAAATATTTTTATTATAAAAAACAAAAACTACTTCGAATCGATGTTTCGATGTTCCCAGTTTCCAAATATGGCATCTTACCAGCAATATCCAGTAGTGAAGTTCATGAACTTTCAGATTCCACAATTGGATTGTTAAAGCCAATTCATTCTACCGAGAGGACGATAGTCAGTCTCCAGCTGATGAGAACAAGTGCTCTTGAAACATGTTTTGGATTTGAAACAAATAATTGAGGTAGATAGTGTTACTATGCTGACTGCTATGTTCAAATCATATGATCAAAAGAGAAATTGAATGTGATGATGGTAGTCTTCAACATTTATACCACTGGGTTGTCTTCTTTACTTCTTCGTTCTTAACTTCTGTGACTGTGTTGCAAATTGTTGTTGACGTCATTAGAATGTCACATGATCAAACTAATGAGGTATCATCATTTCTAAAGATTAAGATGGAAGTTTTTGGTACTTGATCAGATGAAGGAGTGAATTTGCAAGGGCAATAGGATAGAATGGGTAACTTTGTCTCTGGAAAACTGTTCATAAAACCCACATATGCATACCATTGACAGATTTGAACAACCATGAATCATTATCCACATAGATGTATAATTCAAATCAATCTTAGTTTTTATCATTATTTGAATATTTATGCAACCCTGATAGATATATTTGCCTGATTTGTAAAGTGTGAACCCAGCTCTATGTTTTCATGTTGTTAACATTATGACTGATGTATTTAATGTCACAATTTAAAAAAAAAATGGAATAAATAAAAATGGCATGCCAGGCTGGACCAACTTTTCACTCAAATATGCATTTACAAAGGTAATTTTGCAAATTAAGAGGATGTTATTTTACTAGATGTTCCTCAAAATTTTATTTATATTGAAGTTAATTCTGGCAGTTATCTGGTTGCTTTGAGCCATTACAATTGTTTTGGGCAATCAAAAATGTAGATTTGCTTTTCCAGTCAAATAAATTCAAATAGTGAAATTCATGAATAAAAACATAAAGTATGAGCAAACAATACTTGCTGCAGAAAACCAAAAATCTATGGTTTGTTTGTCCAACTAGAAAATTAAGTTAAAATTAAAGTTGATCTCAAGTAACTTTAATATATATTTTTGCAGCAAAGATTAGATAATATAGCTACAGAACTGAAAGGGCTAATATTAAATAACTAGTATAAACTTTCTAACTATAAGTGTAAAATTATTCTGAGTAATTTAATGTTTTTAGAAATAAATTAGTATTCATGGAAATTTGAACCTGACTAATGCATCACATACTGGTTTTATATAGAAAACTATTTGTTATCTGTAGCTTACTGTAAAAATGATAAAAAATCAACTACAAAGAATTCTTATATATTTAAGGCCAATTTATTCTTAGAAGAAGAAGAATAAAAAAACAAAAGAGTAAAATAAGAAGAAACAAAGAAAGAAATTAAGCTGGATATAGTAAAAACCCTTTATCGAAGATGCTAATTAATATTAATATAAAATATTATTTTCATTATGCAACTATCACATATTTAACGAATGGAAACAAGAAAGAATAGACCTACATTTACATAATCAAATTATAATTAATATGTATGAATTTAAATACACTTACATTTTCTAAAATTAAATATGTATCTTTACATCCAAACTTACTACAATTAGTTTATTATGAAAGCTTAAATTTTGTAGTTAAATACTAGTTGTGAATTTTTATTTGACTGCTTTTGCATGTATTGCATTTTTTGAAGGCAACTCTTTTAATTTTAATACTAAACTATTATCAGTTTTATAGTATGTAATTTTGTAGATGCTTTATTATTAGCATGTTTTGTGCATTATGTTGTGATTTTAGTGGTGACTTTCAAGAAATTAGATGGACCGCTGAACCATGGAGTTTCAAGGAAACGTAAAAAACCTGGAACAGGTTAGTGCTTTACTTTTAGTTTTATATGGATCAAGCACTGACCTGCCCATTGTTTATGTGGTAGGTTTTTCATTGACACATAAGTAAATAAAGCATTTCTCAACATGTTTGAAGCTGTAGTTCGGCTGAAATGGATGTTCACTTACTGGTTGTATGCCGTTATCCTTATAATGTAGGTGTGTTCTGATAAATAAAGGAATGGCTTATTTTCTCCTAATAGTTACACCCTAGTATTTTATAGTATACTTCTATAAGACTCCATAGTACTGTGTTTGCTCTATTTGGTTTCTGTAACAGTCAGATAATGTTTTTGTCATAGCAACAGAATGAATTTCATTTTATGCAGTTGTTGAACAGAATATCACAAAAATTAACCGAAAATTAGTGATAAATGGATAACCAGTTCAGTTCTGTTGTTTGTACATAAATATTAAGTGCAGATGGGGGAGATTCGTGGTTGTGATTGGACAGAGCACATTAGCTCAGATGGAAGAACTTTGACACAGTTTTTTGTGTTTTTTAAAGATCCATGGTTTAAATCCCAGCCATGACCTCCAGTTTTCCCTATCTGACTCTCATTCCAACCCTTAGTCTAGCATATGGCTTGTGTTAAAAAATTGCATTCAAAAAACATTTGTCTAGGCCTGTACCTTACATACTTCCCTGGTACATTGCCTGAGTTGCTATACCAGAGACATTTTTTTGATCAGTGTTTTACAACGTAAAGAAATGTGACATCTTATTTCATTTGCTTAAAACTTAAAATATGATACTTAATTTTTTACCCCAAAAGAAACAAAAGGCTGTGGATTAAAAACTCTAGTTTAAATTACGGTATTGGGATAGTATGATATGAAAATTATTTTAATTTCTTTGCAGTTATAATTTTTAAAGTGCATATGGTTACTTTTATAGGCAAATTAGGAAAATTCACTAGAGCTGGCTTCTAAACTTGGGCAGATATTAAAACATTTAATGATAGTTTTGCATGGAAATTATAGTGAAAAAGAAATTGTTAAAAGTTTATTTCATTGACCTTTTTCATTATATATTTTGCTCTCATATCTCAAAAAAACATTTCAGAATCTTCTCAAACATTTTCATTTAGAATCACAAGTTCAGATGAAAAGGCAAAATCAGACATAATGTACAATATTTAAATATGCGTTTAGAAGCTATTGATAGTGAAACAATGGCATATTCAAAAACTGAACGTGTTCAAATTTTGACAGAAACTTCACTTACAAGTTTTTAAATTAGGACATGTTTTGGAAACCTTTGTTCCCATCCTCAGCTGTTTACTTACTGTTTGGTAAGTTTAGGGCTCTCTGTTGTGGTGTTGGCTGGATCTGACTTGCTTCTTTGCCGACATCTACTGGCTGGAATAGAAATTTATGAAATCTGTCCAAAAGTGACACGTTAAAATTTGTTAATTTATCTTATTTTTTTTTAAATGAAAATGCTTTCCCAATGTAGATAATTCTACTGGAGTATGCATTTCTTTTAGCAAACTTCTTGCTTAGTTTAGCGGTTGTGTTTCCAAAAATTGTACTGCTACTGCCAATTTTTCCAAATATTTTATTCAGATATTTCTAAAATATACTTTTGTCCTGATTTCCAAATTTCTCTCAGTTTTTCCTATTTATTTTAAATTACAGTCTGGGCATTCCATGGACTATATGACTGATATGTCTGATTTGGTAAGTTCTTCAAAGAATATAACATAAAATTAGCACCACAAAATAGATACAACATAAAAAAATGAATTAGGTTCTTCATTAAAAGACAGCATATCTCCAGAGAAAAAAATTAGGCTAAACTCAATAGAATGCTCAGTCTGTAATTTAAAATACATAGGATAAACTAAGAAAAATTTGGAAATCAGGACAAAAAAACATTTTAGAAATATAGCTAAAACATTTGGAAAAGTCGGCAGTAGTAGAGCAATTTTGGAAACACAATGAAATTAACCCACAAGCTATTTTGTTAAGAGAACTATATACTCCGGTAGAAATATTCACATTGGGAAAACATTTTATTTCATAAAACCAAGATAAATTAACAAATTTTTACATTCCACTTTTGTGCAAATTCCATAAATAGTTTTGAATGGCAAGAATTTTTGCAGTGAAATATAGTATAATATAACAAATTATTATTGAGGAAATCACATAAATTTCACTAAGTTTGTTCCACTTGGATATGTTTCAAAGGCTGTTGCCTTCATCATCAGCATGGTTCCACTAGATTCCATAATTCCTAAATTTCAATTCCAGCCAGCAAATGTCAGTAGAGAAACAAGTAAAATTCAGCCACAACTATAATAGACAGCCCTAAATTACCAAGCAGTCTGTAAATATCTGAGGATGGGAATGAAGGGTTTCAAAACATTGTCCCAATTTAAAAAATTGTAAACGAAGTTTGTGTCAACATTTGAACGTATTCAGTTTAGAAGATACTATATAATCCCAGCAAGTATTGAAAAGCACGTATCAGGAATTATTTTTCAAAGTAGAATGTTTTTAAAATGTCTTAAATACCTTAAATTCTACTTCAGCAGACATTTAGTCTACAGTATAACTGACTTGAAATATTAACATGCACACTTTGCTCCTAGTTGTTTCTGTTTAGAACTTTTTTGTGTAGGGAAAAATACTCTTTACATGGATCTAATTGGTCTCCTTTTAGAATAAAAGAGATGCATATTTGTAAAGGAAATGGGATTGCATCTAACCGATAATAGTTTCAAAGGGAAAAAGTCATTGTTATAAGAAAATATTCATTGTATTTTATTACTGGTCAATTCATATGTATGAACATAAACATATACTTTTCAGATAAAATTCTATTTCCAAAAATTGTTTTCTCTTCTCCATATATTTGACTTTTTCATTTATTTTTTTTTTCTTGTTAATATGAGGGTCATTTGAAAAATTCTAAATATGAAGAGCAAAATAAAGGCGGACTCTTTTGAAATTGTTTCTATTTCTCAACAGTCTACCTTGATACTAATGTACTTTGTCCAATGTTGTTCTAAAGCCTTTATCACATCATAGAAGTCAGATTACTCCAGATCTGGAGTTGTAAGTTCAAATCTGTGGAATATAGCGAATGTTGCAGCATCATAAACCCAGTTCATTCATTTTTGCCATTGCAATGACAATGTTTGAGGGCAAGCATTGTTTTGATGCAGAATCACTTCCTGTTTTGATAAACTTAGTATTTTCTTTCATATTTTTGCTTTTAGTTGGTCCAAAAGGTTTACTTAGTATGCTCCTGTAATTGTTGTTCCTCAAGGTAGATGGTTAAGCAATAGAAGTATTAATATCCCTGAAAACCAATGCCATCAGCATTCTGACTGATTTCATACATTCCTATTTAGACTTCTTTGACGACAGAGAATATGAAGCTTCTATTTCTTTTGTTTCTGGTATGTAGTAGGGCACTCATATTTCATCACTGATCATGAGTCAATGAATAAAATCAGTTGGATCTCTCCAAGAATGCATCATACTTTGCTCAGATATTTGTATTTTGATTTGTTTTTGATCTAGTATTCAACAGCCATGTCAGCTGATATTTTCATGTATAATCTCTCCATCAAATGCGAAACATCTAGATATCCATTCTTCCATAATGCCTATAGCTCCATCAATTTCAGACACTTTTAGTCTATGATCCTCCAATACCATATCATAACTTTTTCAACAATTTCCAGTATGGTGGCAAATTTTGGCAGTCCACTGTGCAGAGCATCTTTCCAACTTTCATGATAGCATCTGAACTCGGTGGTCTAGTTGGAAAAGTTGAAAATAATGATGCAAAGTCCCCTAGAGCATTTGTTGTATCTATTTCTGTGGCTGCGATACCCTTTTCAGAAAGAATTTAATTACTGCACACTGCCATTTGCCATTTTTCCACTGCACATACTTTTCCACAGCAACAAAGAACAACCAGGTATTTTCTTTGCTAATGAAGCATTATCACACATTTGTTTCTACAGAAGATGGAAAATTTTGGTTTGGGAACATTGTTGCAATCTGTAGGCCATTCCAAGAATTTTTCAAATGACCTTGTATTAAATTAAAAAAGAATTATATGTTCCATGTAACACAATATAATCTAATGCATAATATAAATTAGTCAAAAAGGGTCTAACACACAAAAATGTTACATATTTAATGCAGACTTCAGAAACTTTTAGAAAGTTTAATTAGAAGATGCTTACATCTGTACAGCAAATCAATCAGAGACCAGAAGATCAGTGGCAGCCGAGCACCAGTTACATTACAGAGGATGCTTGCTCTTTAGTGACATATTCTGAACATATGAATGGATATATATATGGTGACAAATTCCCCTACCTCCATCAGTAATTTTATAAACCCTTTGTAATTTTCAAGAACATTAATAAGACTGATAATCTTGAACATTTTTAATGACTTCAATTACTGATTGAAGCATTAACATGCAGTATATTATGATTAATTTTCATAATATGTTCTCTCAGTATTCTAAAACTGCCTGTGATGCCTCAGTAATAAAAACGAGTGTTAAACACTAATAAAAAAAAATCAGTTTTCTAAAATAAATGTTCCATGATTAAATATTTTATTCAAATATGTTATGATTAATACACAAGAAATTGATAGCATTATTTTCTCAGTCCCCTAAAAAGAAATTTTACATGGTGAAATGGTTTTATTCAATCTTTTCCATAAAATATGAAATATACTATGCATTTTATAGCTGTTTTGAAACAATGCATGTCATAATACTCTTCCTATTGTAATAGGGGTGGCAGATTTATTACTTTTTAACCCCAATATAAATTAAATACAGGACTTCAATGTTAAAAAATGTTGATAGAAAAGGAAAATGCAACCTCAATTTTTGTTTATTTATATTCTCAACTTGCTATATTAGGAAAAGCATCAGCCAAGATCAATGGAGGGCATTTTCTCTCTCTTTGAACCTATGTGAAACATAAAAATTTTACTCCCATTCTTCATAAAATATTTTAAAAAGTGGTAATTGTATGCAACATTTTTATTATAATTTAAATATACCTTTAAAATTCAAATCAATTTATACCATATTTTATTTACATGACCATTTTCTATGCTGTTTACAGACCCAAGTCCATTAGCTACCAAAGATAAATCTAAGCCTGGACTAGAGTCATCACCAAGTGATGGCCTTTTGCAACCTGATGAGGACAAAGCATTCTATGAGAACTTGCCCTTTCATGGTATGCAGTCCGCACCAAACAAGGTAAATAATATTCACCCGTTTTCTTTTGCAACAAATATGCAAATGAAACTATCTAAATTGCACTTTTCATAGTACCTGATAATATCTGTAATGTAACTGTAGCAATAGTCATGTGTAATATATTTTTTTAATACTTTAGATATTGGATAGCATTTTGTACAGTGAAACCTGTCAATTCAGTGATTTTTAATGTAATTTACAGGAAGCATATTATATTAGTTCATATTCTCTTATAAATTATGCATAATTTTGACATTTTTAATTATTTTTCACCCATAAATAAGGCATTACTAACTATCAAAGATAACATATCAAGCATCCTTTTGAATCACACATTCTTAACTCTGGTTTGCATTTGCAACAAAGAAGCAAGCTGTTTAATCAAGCTCAGCAATCTTAAGTGAATTTTTTTTTCTTTCTTTTTCTCCTCTGTTCAGATATTTAGCTTGAGCAGCAATGAAACTGAATTTCTTTAGAATGCTTTACCCACATTTAAAGTATGTTGAATGCATTAATTGCTTTTGCATCCCATCATCCTTCCTTGGTTCTTAAATTTGCACTGTTTATTTAGTTTCTTAAATTTAATGATATGTGCATTCAGTTTTATAAGAGCCAAGGCTTTCAACATATCTTGTAATTTAAATGTATCCATATCCTCTCTTTGCTTGATTATCTAAACACTTTTCCTTCTTATAGGATGCAGAAAACACTCCACTTCTTGTTTATGAAACTGCTGTCTAACTACCATATAATAATTTAATTTTGTTATGTAAGTTATTTTTGGTTTATGATTTTTAAGTGTAGCATGCAGGCATGCAGTTATAATCCAATAAATATTTAGAAGCATGGCTTTTTTGTTGTGTTAATATTTATGTAATTCAAACCATAATAAGTTGTGTGTAATTTACTTTTTCTTCCCCCTCCTTTTTTTTTTTCTTTGCTTATAATTTCCACTGTATAACATCATCCAAAGCTGATACTAACAGAGTTTTATAATAAAAAGTAAAAAATAAATACACTGTAATCATTACAGTAGTGTAATTAAATACCTATTTTCCCTTATGAGATTCATATTTATTTTGTAATTCCCTTATTCTTAACAGGTTTCACTGTTTTTTCTAAACCAATCCAGCTTTGTCTTTTTAAATTTTGAAAGCAGGAGTTGTTATGGATGAAACTGTGATCTCGACATTTTCATAGTAAATGTGTGATAGAAGGAAACTTCATTCATTGCACTTTTCTTAAGATACTGGTCATGCTCTAACACTGTGAAGATTTAAATATAACATTTCATTTCGTGTCGAAACCAATACAGTGAAGCGACTATTATGTTCTTAATTATCTAGTGAGTCGATTTGATAATCTTATGCTCCACTCACTGTTGAATTATGCAAAACTAGTTTCACTATCTTTTGCCTGCATCCTCAGTTGCGGGTCGACTGTCTGCTTCGTTGTTGGTTGGCTGGACTTGGTGTAGCTCTCGTGGACATTTTATGAACTTCTGGATTAATTTGCCTTCTGTTGGGATCTCAAAGTTCATAACCTTATCCTCATATTTTTTTATATAAATTTTTTCAAATATTCCCAGCTCAACGGGTCGATCTACAAATTTCAATAATTTCACTCCCATTTCTATATCATGTTTATCTCTCCAAAAGTGATGTGCAACTGCTGATTTCTCTATCTGATAGTACCTTATGTTTCTCCAGTGTTCCTTCAGCCTGATTCCAATGCTTCTTTTTGTTTTTCCAATATATACTTTGTTACTTTCTGAACAGTTGATTTTGTATATTCCTGGCTTCTTCTTCTCCGGTATTCTATCATTATCACCAGAATTGAGTAGATTTTTTTTAGGCTAAACTTGTTCACTGGGAACAAAGTGATCCCAAACTCTTTGAGTATTTTTTGGAATTTTTTGGTGGTCCAAGGGTGATAAGTGAATTTCATGTGGATGGTAGATTCTTTTATTGCTGTCAATGTTGTTGCCTGCTTTAACCTCTTCTTTTGTTTGAATTTCTTGATTTTCTTATCTACAATTTCTTGGTCATAGCCATTAAATTTTGCTGTTTGTATAATATGATGGTATTCTTTGTTGTATCCAATGGGTATGACCAAGAAATTGTAGATAAGAAAATCAAGAAATTCAAACAAAAGAAGAGGTTAAAGCAGGCTACAACATTGACAGCAATAAAAGAATCTACCATCCACATGAAATTTACTTATCATCCTTGGGCCACCAAAAAATTCCAAAAAATACTCAAAGAGTTTGGGATCACTTTGTTCCCAGTGAACAAGTTTAGCCTAAAAAAAATCTACTCAATTCTGGTGATAATGATAGAATACCGGAGAAGAAGAAGCCAGGAATATACAAAATCAACTGTTCAGAAAGTAACAAAGTATATATTGGAAAAACAAAAAGAAGCATTGGAATCAGGCTGAAGGAACACTGGAGAAACATAAGGTACAATCAGATAGAGAAATCAGCAGTTGCACATCACTTTTGGAGAGATAAACATGATATAGAAATGGGAGTGAAATTATTGAAATTCGTAGATCGACCCGTTGAGCTGGGAATTTGAGAAAAAATTTATATAAAATAATATGAGGATAAGGTTATGAACTTTGAGATCCCAACAGAAGGCAAATTAATCCAGAAGTTCATAAAATGTCCACGAGAGCTACACCAAGTCCAGCCAACCAACAACGAAGCAGACAGTCGACCCGCAACTGAGGATGCAGGCAAAAGATAGTGAAACTAGTTTTGCATAATTCAACATTGAGTGGAGCATAAGATTATCAAATCGACTCACTAGATAATTAAGAACTGTGAAGATATTTTAATGAAGACAAGCATCCATTGAGGTGTAAGGCATTTTCTTCTATTATTTATAGTAACTTTAGTTGTTACCCCCTCCTACCCATTTATTCTCAATTTTATAAGTGTCCAGAAAACCAAAAAGCATCATCATTTTATTTAAATTAAGCAATTAAACTAAATAAAGAGAGAAAAGAACTGCAATAGCTTAATAAAAAAAGTATCTAGTATTTCAGCTACATCAGAGATCTTAGTAGAGTAAGCTGTAATAATTGGATATGTTAACTTAAAATAGTGTTCTACAAGAAAATTTCCAATTTGGGTCTATTGTATTTGAAGCACTTCTGCTGTGACTGAAAAATTCCGAACACTATAACTCTGAGGAGGGGGAGAGTTGAACCGATTGGACCTACAAACTTTTAATTATGTTACAGTTATCATAATTATTTTCATCATCACCATTGTCTTCATGCTTGTCATAATCATTAACTGCTCATTATTATTACCACCACCAATACTATAACCGGGCATTAGTTCTGTTTGCAAATCAATAAACCGTATTTTAGATTACTGTTAGTCTACACTGTGGTACAGTCAGCATAGTATTAATAGTCACCATTTGTCACATAATGCAAACAACAAATATAAAAATTTGCATTGTTCAAGGCATTCCAGGCAGAATATATATGCACAATCTTATAATTATTTTAGATGTTCAGGCATTAAAAAAAGTGCTTAAAATATTATAATATAGGCAGTAATGAAGACATTTATATTTTTAAACAACAACATTTACAAAGAAAAATCATAGAAATACTAGACTTACCTTTTTAATCTGTTTATCATTTGTTGCACATAACTACAAGGTATTTCTTCAAATCAACACTGAAATTTTGTCGTTTGTCAGGTAATGCATTTTTCAGAATAAAAAAGAACATTCAACATTAATTATGGTAATTAAGGCATACTTGAAACAAGCAGTGGTCAACGGGTCCATGTTCACAGCATCCACATTTTCATCACTGAGAATCTTGCATACACTTTTTATTGTTTATATGTCTGGATTGCCAGAAATTATAATTCTATTTTGTCAAATGCTAACTTGTCTTCCAGACAGTGTTGAATTGTGAGCTGAAATCTAACTGCAAGGCATTCACTAAACAACTGACTTTTCTTCTCATTATTTTTGTTTAACAATAAGCATAACAAGTTTAACAATAAATGAGAGTCTATCCTTTGTTGGGTCTAACCAAGGTTGCAGTCAGAAATTCCCCAATATGCTTTAATTTGGCATCTCAGTGAAAATTTGTGTCAATTGGGTAGCAACCCACTTAAACTTAAACATATTGCTAGCACATTGCCTTTACAAAGTGAAATACGCAACAAAACATTCTTTACCGCTGCATTAGAAGAAACAATTCTCATTCCTGCCAATGAAGCACTAAACTACAAAAGCAGAAAAGTTGCATAAATAAGAAAATAAAAATTTTAAAAAAGGTAGAAATAGGCAGAATAGGCAGCCAAGTGCAAAAATGGGAAAATAAAACCTTCTTATAATTTATATTTCATGAATATTATTTCCATATACTTCAATCTTTGCTATCAGTGTCACCCATAAAAAAAGGCATTTTGCCATAAATCTGAGCTCTAATTATTATTAATGCATATTATGGTTAGTAAGTTTAAAGGCTGAAGCCAGTGCTACTCAGTAAGACATCTTGAGCAGTCATACCATACATCATACTAGTTTCTTATGCTGTATGTTCTTTCATCTATGCAATTTCAAATCATTACATGCATTCTGGTTATTTTCAATACATAGCCTTACTTTGAACTTGCATCATTTCTTTTTCAGTACTAACAAATTTTAAAATGATAGTTTATAGCTCACATCATTAAAGAGGGTGAACATTATTAAATGATGAAGAGCATGAATAGAAGCTCATTATGAATACTAGTTATGAAGCTGTTAAGTTAAATAATCACCCCATTTAATTAATCAAGCTTAGTAAGCATTATGCAAACCAATATTTCAACATAGCTTTAGAAATAGATCGTAAACAAATTCATATAAATATATCTTTTAACTTGCTTATACGTAAATAGAATAAAACTGGAAAAGACAGTTATGCAGTGGAATCTCGATCAAATGGAAAAATATTATTAGATAACAAAAAATAACCACTAATCCATACCCAAGTCAATAACACAGTAACATGCAATCTAATTACATAAAGGAAAGCAGACACATTATACAATGGATATGAACTTAATGAAAAATATGTAACAGGCATACAGTAATTAAATAAAGTAAATAAATCCTGCCCCCCTCCTTCATTTTCACTTTTGTTATTCATAGTCATAACACTGTGGATTGATTGGACAACAATATCTTGGCACTCATAATTTTGTGTCTAGGAAAATTAATTTTATTATTTAACCATTCTTTAATATTGGTTTCATCTACTTCTATAAACTGTTAGCTATTTTCAATTATTTCAACAATTTTAGTATTTTTCCTTGTTTCTTCTCATCTTCGGAGTCACATACCTTGTCTTGTACTTTCTCCATAAATAAGTGCAAATTTTCTCCAGTAATCATTATCAAAGATTTATGAACGAAGTTGAATGCTTCCTTTAAATTAAACTTTTTCCAGAATTCAACTATAGGTACTTCTTTGTTAAGTAAGAGATCTAAGCATTTCTATCTGTAATGTCTCTTCTTGCAATGACCTCTTGCATTGGTTAATCCATTGGTTAATCAATGACGTCACATTGGGTGATAAATACAATCATTTTTCTATGTTAATCTACTTTATCAGGATGAGAGGGTGCTTTAACTAAAAAGAGAAAAGCATTGGGGGCATATTTACTGATGACAAGGAATTCCAGACTTTTGAGACAAGTTTGCTATGAAACCAGATTTGAAAAATTTCACAAACATGCATGCACATTTATTATTATAGTAGTGTACAGGCAGATATTTTATTTCTGTTATCTTGAATGAATATGGGTATTATGCCTTCCCATCAACTGTCAATTTTAATTCATATTCCCCTCTTGATTTCTACAAACAAAATTGTTATGCACCCTAACTTGATTTATGCCCTGGAGCATATTTTTCTTCTTCTACTATTTGCCAGGGTTTTAGTTGATAGATGCTTACAGTTATGTCCAGTGTCATTAGCATTATAAAGCTGACATGTTTAATTGTATTTGTTTATAATTCACTGAAACTCTGCCTTGTATTGTTTTGCTGCACCACTATCACCACTTAATTTCTCTCTTTCAGTGTTCAATTCTCTGATGCGATGCTTATCTTTGAATAATAATAATAATAATAATAATAATAATAATAGTTTATTCACCATTTGGTAATTACAACAGGCTTTGTCAAAAGAAAAAAGGAGAAAGCAGCTTAAAGTCTATGGATGAAGAGCAACAGCTTATTTATATTATATACATTATAACTTTTTTTTGTTATTATTTCATATTACTCTTATTTTCTTCTTCAAATTCTTGTATGCTGTAGAAAGGATGTTTAATTAACCATTTATATACTCTCTCTTTGAATAGCTGAATATTTACAGCACTTATTTCTAAAGGAAGTGAATTGAAAAATTTTATTCCTGTTATTTTATAATATCCAGAGGTCTTCTGCAACCTATGATATGCCATATCTACTCTGTTCCCGTTATGTGTGTTATATGTGTGTATTTCACCCCCTTACATTATAAATTAGCAATTTCTCTTTAATATGTACCAAAACATCATAAATATATAAATTAATAACTGTAAGAATTTCTAGATCTACAAATAGCGGCTTACAATGTTCAGTTTTCTTAGAGTTTGTTAATATTCTAATAACATTTTTTTGAATTTTTAGCACTTCTGCTATCCTTGGATTACTACCCCATAACATTAAGCCATACCTAAAAATGCTTTGAAAGAACAAAAAGTAAGCAATACGAACAAAATCTTTAGGGACAGCCTTTTTTAGGTTTGCTAGTAGGAATACAGTGCATGATAAGAATCAATATAATCATCCAAAGAATGGTTCTTGTAACTCTTTTTGTGAAAAAGTTGTGTTTTTTTTATTTGTTTACTTTATTTACAGATGCTCTTCAACATCTCAGGTCATTAGCATCCTATTCAATTGAAACTGATGTGTTAGTGGGGGATGGGAATTATTGGCCCCATGTCACGAGTGCCATTTTGAAGTAGATACGTGGGGGATGGGGATCAGGCTGTATGGTAGCTGTGTTGGTTAATTTAAGCCCGTTGATTGCAGATTTCGCCACGGCTCTGCAAACCACCAACTTGGTTTACATGAGGCTCTCTCTCTATCTTTCTCTAGGGCGTTCCACTGATTTCTAGCACCTGTAAGCTAGCCAGGGCTGAGTGAAAGAGATTTCATATGGGATATGCCGACAAATAACGCCTCATGATTTAGTTGCTGAAGTTGTTTATTTTCCAGAACTTGAATATTTAGGCCAACTCACATCTCATGTCGCACCATAGGCAAGGTAATCTTGGCAAAATGTATTACGTTCACCAAATAGTGCCGAATGCGAAGAGGTTGTTACTTCAACAGCATTCTTAATGCAGCGCAGTAATGTTGTATCGGTATCTTGCACGGTGGTTGACAGTCAAGCCTCGTTATTGCCAGAACTGGTACTTGGTGCTTAGGCTGCTCTTCCTCTAATCTCATGGCGAAGGTAGCCACACGCATCTGGGCCCAGAAAATTCTGAGATTGTGCGACTTTTAGGCAGAATCGCATATTAACTCTTAAATATTACCAAAAATTATACATGAACACATTCAAACAGTATGCAATCTTAATTCTACACATACAAGCTAGGTCATTAAAGTTCCTCCTCTGAAAGAGCCTCCACAGTTTCACAATACAGGGTGTGAAAAGGCCGACAAATTTTGCTCAGAGACCTCTTTTTTTCAGGCTTTAAGTTCTTTTTCATGCCATAAATGTACGACATGGGATTGAACCTGCGATCTTGGGTTTAGTACGGTTACCACTACACCACCAGGACCAACTTGAACTTGTTTGGTTAATATAAGGGCCACTAATGGGTACACCTTTACCATGTATTTTATTTTGAACCACACTGTCAGAACTTAACAACAGTTTCTTTATTTTTTATCATATTGTATATGGTCACAACATTAATTTATCTTTGTGTTAGATCTGATAAATTGAATACATATTAGGCCTTCTATATTGTGAATCATGGTACTACAGTGGACAATTTATAAAACCTTCAATGATATATTCAAACATATTAAATTTTTTACAATAAAGTCATTATTACATATGTATAGCTATTGATATAGGAACTACATAAGATTCAATAAAATAAAACACTATTTTAAAAATAATAATACATTACTAACATTTTTTGTAAAGAAGTATGTTTTCACATTGTTAGCATCATTTAAAAGGCATCATTCTACAGTAGGAAAAGTTGCAGTTTTTAGGTCATTCCTCAGGATTAAACTGCATAAATGCCAAATGGAAGCTTTAAAATGTATAAACTGCAACTGCCGGTATTCAAATTTTCTGCTGTTATCTTTTGCTTTTTGAAATTAGCACACTTTACAGAGTATCTAAATTTGATGTGCAACATAAAGGTAAAGCATCAGTTTGTCTATACATTTGTGTAAAGAAAAGAAAATCTAAACAATCTTTTTCTGCTTATGAGTTCAGATTATCTGAAGCTATCCACCAAAACAGTGGGACCTGGGACAGGACTAGGACAACAGATGGGTTAAGGCCAATCCTCTTCCCTACCAGAACCTCTTAAAATCATGAGAAGGGTGAACAGTTATTATACTTATGTACAGCATTTTACATTTTAAAAAAATACACATTATAATACTATTGGCTGCCCTGAAGCTTAGCATTTGTGCTTTGGGTTCTCAGAGTTTCAGAATCTCTGAAGTCCATTTCCCTCAAGACAAGATGCTGCATGATGTACTAAGCATTTTAAGCAGTAGTGCGACAAATAATGTGACATGACTATTCTGAAACCAGGTGTAATTTTACATATAGAACATTAATATTCTTCTTTTCATTCATCTGATAAAAATAGATGGAAATGGACGGAATATACATCAGCTCTAAGCACAGTATACAAACATTAATCTGAAATAGCTTCTCAACAATTGAGAATACAAAATAAGGTTTTGTCAAGAAAAAATTTAAAGGAAATTTAAATATTAAAAAAAGAATAAATTTAGGGTAGGGAATATCTTATCTGTTCTAATATTAGAACAGATAAGAGTTAAATGCACGCCTCCAAGAGAGGAGCATAAGCTTATTTTACTTCAGTTTTATGTACCAACTAATGTATGCTTGTACACTTCCAAAAAGTTGTGAAATTAAAAATTATTTGTAAGTTTTGATAATTACAGTACTAAAAATGACAAAAAAAAATAAAACTTTTACATTTCATCCTTAATAACTCCATTTTTGCCTATGCTTAAATTTTGTTATTATTTTTGGAGCATTGCATGGAGTTTTATTGTGTTTTTTGTTTGTTTGTTCTTTGTTGTTTTTTGCTTGAATGTGGTGCTTGCAAAGGTATTGTCTGCTTCCAGCCTGCTTCTCCCAGCCATAAAACAAGCGCCATAAGTAGAACAACAAGTCAGCTCAGTCTCTATGGTTCATCTGGTTATGGATCCACTAGAAGTCACAACGGCCCTCAACTGAATAGTCATTCTCAATTCTTAGCTCTCTTACCAAAGAACAAGTTCAATACTGTACAAACATATCGAAGTAGTAAATACCATTCTAATGTCAAGCAGCATTTACCGCAGTTTTACTCAATGCGATTACAAAGAAAACGAAGTGTCTATTTACTCTCTGGAAAAGGTGAAAATGATTCTGCAAAACGTATGACATTTGAACTCCATTCTCTGCCTATTAAGGAAAATTCATCAGAATCAAAATCAAATCAACAAGAAAAGGCTTCTGAAAATGAAACTGCAGAAGCCAAGAGTAGTAGTGCTGTGAACAAGATTTCTGATAACCCCATTCCACCAGTTCCTGCACCTAGAAAGCAAATAGCCAATAAGTCAACCAAACACACATATCAGAATGTTCCCATACCAATCACTCCAAATACACAAGAAACAAGCCCAAAGCAGGTTAGTTATTTTATTTTAGTAATCATACTTAACTATCACACACCATCATATATACTGCTGTCTGTATTTGCTCTTTTGTGAATTTATAAATGTACTCTCATTTGCACATTGAGATAACTTTGTGATAACAATGTGATCAGTTATATACATTTTCTAAACATAAAAGAACAAGATAATAAGATTAAAAAGTATCTTCTTGAGTCAAAATCTATTCTGAGATGTAATAGCTAACATAATCTTCATTTTGTTCAGTATGAGAAGATTTTATTAAAGAAGGCTCTCATTTACTGTAGACAACTGTGATAGCATTTGAATTTCTGCCCTTTTTGCTTCTGCCATACTTAATAAACAAATTTATGCAAATTCACAGAAGAGCAAGTTTTTATGTTCTATATTCAGACGTATGTTCTAACTTTGTGTTTTGAACTTTTCATTTATTAAGCTGGACTCAGGCATATATGTTGCAACCGTGCTTGTTTATGTGCCACGTGAGTTGCATTACTTTATCATTCCTTTCTTTAATTTATGTTCTATATTAGATGCATTTGAATGTATAATGTAGTAAATTTGTAGAAAAATATTTTGTAGCTTATTGTTATTCAATGATAAGTAATATAATTATTGAGTAAAAGATATTTAACATTTGCCACAGGAAAACTCATTTGGAAGTTTTTCTTGTGTATTATTATAAAATACAGCAGTTTGGTGTGCAGAGGCACACTAACCATGCATTCAAGTATTACCGTTTGTTTTTTTCACTTATTAATATGTATAAATTCTTCTATTTATTATGAGCATACTGTGCAGCACTAAGGCTCTTCTAATTAAGTAAAGTGATATCCATCCATCTGCTAATAGTATTTTATTTTGGTCACCTACCATAATAGGTCAATAATAGAAGAAACCATCTCTCTAATTAAGTTATATAGTGGCATACAAGTTACTTTTTTTATACAAATATGAATTATTTTTAATTATCCTATAAAAGCAATAATAATGCATTAACTTAAAATCCTTTACTGATATAAAAGTTCAAAAAATATCTACTTGTGCAAGATAGTATTAAATACCCACATTGAAAAGACTCCAAAATGAGGTTGAACAAGAGAACATTGAGAATTAGAAGTGAAGCATTATTGAAGCAATTGGAATCATGGAGGAAGCTCAACCAACTCAAATTTTGTGGGATGATATTGAAGAAGTAGTTAAAGAGAAATTGTGTATATCAAAAACGGTTGTCAAATAAGAAATCAGAATGTAAGTATAAAAAAAGCAAATACTAAAGGTAAGAATATAGAGCATGGACAAATATACATTACAAAATAGAATGCCAGATTAGAGGCATATAATTAGCATTTTAAGTCATTAAATCAAATAAACAGCAAGAAATTTCAAAGTGATGGACACTTTTTAGTTTTTAAATTATTATGAAAATGTAATGCTGTAAAATAGAGATGAATATAAAGAAATATTGGAACTGAAGCCTGTGGACAATATGCCATTTGAAATAGACATGAAAGATGTGAAATTGATATACTACATTAAAATCAGTAAGATCAGCTTGTAGCAATCCAAATGAAATATAAAAATTAGACCAAACATTCTAGTGCGAAGAGTAAATAATGTATTTAATTTGCATGTTAAGAAAATGAGAATCCCTAAAGTATGAAAGATAGCCATATTTAGTAAGGGAAACAGAAGAAATATAGAAAATTACAGAGGATTAAGCATCAGCAACATGCTTTGCAAATACTTTCAAAAGTAATTAAAAACAAATTAGAAAAGGAAATAAACAATAAAATTGCAGAGGACCAAAAACCTTTCCAAGCAAGAAGAATGTGCATGGCAACCTTGATTGAGAAAAAGAGTTTCTTGGGACAAGGAATACATTTGGCATTAATAGATTTATAAAAAGCCTATGTATCAGTACCAAGAAATAAGCTTTGAGAAGTAATGAAGAAAAATAATATAACTAAAAAATGTTTGACAACATTGCATATGCTTTAATAAGAAAGATATTTTTAACAACTAATAGCATTCTCCAAAGCATTAAGACAAGGTTGTAGCTTTTCCTATAATATTTATAGGAATTAGAAGTTCTTATAGTTGCATATTTTTTCTTCAGCATTGTATGAATTTGAACATGAAAATTTATCAAAGCATTAATTTCTAAACATGCTAAGAAAAATTTTACTATGCATATACATGCACATTTTGGCCTTTGAATTTTTATAAATGTGTCATATTTTGGTACTTACCATTAATAAACTGCATATCAATGCTTTTATCTTCCTTTTATATTTTTGTTGTGTTATTGGTAGTGGGAATTGCATAGTTGTACATCAATTGTTTATCAAATATAGTATTAAATATCAAAGATAAACACCAGCATGGATAACAAGAATGTTCTTAACTAAAAAGTTAATTAGAACTTTTACAGTGAAGTTGATCATATAATTAAGATTGTTGTATGATTGAGTCAAACTACACACTCTTGCTTACACTCTTACAAGTAAGTGGAACAATAAAAGTGTGTAGTTCAACTCAATCATATAATGACTTAATTAAAGAGTGTTCTTGTTTAACATTGCCCTTCCAATTGTGCAGTTAGGTTGGTGAAGGTGGAACGGGCATGCAAAGAAAAGTGAAGAACCGATCCTCTGTGCTTAAACATCATGTGATACAGGTTATTTTCCTTATTGTAAACAAGAATATTGAAGATAACCTGCAAGCTGCACATTGATAAGTTAAATACAGTGATGCATGACATGTACTTTAAAATGATGTAACTAGGTCATTTCACTATTTAATCGTATCAAAAGCTAAATACAGTGCTGCAAATAGACTTCAGTCCCTTCAAAAGGGGTTTGCTCATGAGATTATTTACAGATAATGAAATGTTGCTTTGTAAGTTAGACTATGAGAAATGTCATCAAGTATTGCAGCATATTAATTCATCTAAACACAAGGTATTTGAAAGCATGGTAAAATTATGCTATGCAGGTACAGATTGTGGAAGATTAACACAATTTTCCTCAGACATATATCAGGATTTTATAATGGTTATTATTCCTTTCTTCAAAATCAATAACCCAACATTAAGAAATTTTCTTCAGAAATACACTAAAGAAAGTAGGTACTGTATGCAAAACTTATGTTACCAGTTTACAAAAGTGTTCCATTAAACATGCAGAATACCTTAAACAATCAGTTTGTATGAATAACTTTAGACAAAACAACAGACACAGAAGTTGGTTTTATAGGAATACAATAGCTGAAGTCCATTGTAAAGCATGCTAAAAACACTGTATCATCTAGATGTAGGAGAACTAGAAGTCACCAGCAGCACACACAAGTGGCTCAGTCTTTTATCCACTCAATGAAAATGTTGTGGCCTGATAGAATCAAGTGCAATGAAGTTTTTTTTTTTTTTTTTGAATTAAAATTAAAACTTCTAAAATCATGTCAATATATGATGACTTCAATTGGTTGACAATGTGAGCAAGTGACCCACGAAACTAGTCCCAACTTAGTTAAATGTACTTACGAAGCTGTTGACAATGGAGTGGTATATATATATAAACAATGTAATATAGTTTTTTTCACACTTTCCGAACTTACTTTTTAATAAAAAAAAGTTTTAATGTGAAACGTCAAGAGAGTTTAATATATTGACATGATTTTAGAAGTTTTACTTTTAATTTAGCAAGATTATGATAGTTTCACTGTGTGGATTCCTAGATTCCTTTTTAATTGAATTGCAATCAAGTACCTTTCTTTGTAACAGACGCAGCAAGTTACATGGTTGAATGGGGATAATTCTGAAAGGCATTTTTCCTCTTAACTTTCATGCACATGGACACCATTGCAAGCAGAGACTATTCTACTTAATGGACAAGCTACTTTCATCTTTAAAGAATATATTTCTAAAAGCTCCATCCAGAATATTAAATTTCAGGCAAATAGCATCAGATACCTATTTTGACCCATTGGGGAACAAGACTTGAAACTGCAACATATTATGCAGAATATTTATACAAATTAGAGAAATTATACGCTCTTAAAATTCTAAAAATTCAGCATTCCCTGGAATAATTCAGAAAATTCAGTTAGGCAAAAGTTTAAATATAGTCTTGTGTTTATATCTGCTGATTTTTATTCTATTTCTAGAGCTATAATGTCATTGGAAGAAGTAAATTTTCTTTTACCGTAGTCACAAGAACATTTTGGCAAAAAAAATTTCTAGTTTTACATTATTTCAGAAAATATAGAAGATAAGCTGAAAGATATAGTATCAAGAACTACTTTACAAAATCTTGGGTATAATGAATTAATGTAATAGAGAAGTTCTTGAAGGAAAAAGTTCATAAAACCTAGAGAGATGTCATTAAATATATAACAAATGTCAGCTTTCATGTATGCTCCTGTTAAGTTGTGTGACTTGGAACAAAGTTGCTCATGCAGATGAAGATGACAATTGAAAATATCTACCGTGCCATGGTTGTCAACTGTAACAATGAGACATTGTAACAAGGCAAGAATTTCATAATTCCTATCTCAAATATTAAATTATAATATTAATTTTAGAGAAAAAAATTACATTAAGCAGCATAATTATATTTCACTATATTTAGAGCATAAATGCATATGTATTTATTAAGTTTATAGGGCATGAACTTCCAATCCCAAACTATTTAAAACACACTCATATAATTTATATATATATATATATATATATATATATGATAATTGGAAAGAAAATGATGAGGGAAAGGGAATGGAATTTAATACAATTTTATATTTGATTTACAATTAGCAAATGATGAAGTAATATTGTCCAAAAATATCTTGAATTAGAATTTATAGTTAAAAAATTAAGAAGCACAATAAACATTAAGGAAGAATATAATGAAAAATAAAATAACTTTTATAATTTTTCACAATCCTGGATATATGAAGGATGTTCAATAAAAATTTATCATAATTTTTAACAGCATACATTTTCATAATATTCATTATCTTTCTCAAAGCAGTCCCCTTTGGATGAAATTATCGGTTTAAGCATTTCTGTCAGTCTTAGGAGATATGCTGGAAACCATCTTTTCACAGGTCCTTCAGTACCATCACTGCAGCCTTGACCACTGCTTCTGATGATGGAAAATGCCTCCCGCATGTGTTTCTTCAATTTTGAAAAAGGATGAAGTCACATTGGGGCTAAATATGGACTATAGGGAGGGAAATGACAACTTCACATTGATTCAACATATGAAATATGCAGCTGAGCAATATCATAGTACAGCATCCAGCTTGTTACTTGGAAATGTGGTCTTTTACAAGGGTGACTTGTGGCCTTGAGGAATTTTTAGGACATTTCTGTAGCATTGCCCAGTTAGTTGTGCGTGCAAGTATGGCATGCTGGTAAACCATTTGTTGAACATAGAAAAATGAGTCGACCATAACTTTTCCAGCAGAAGCAATCATTTTTGCATTTTTTGATATTGGCAATGATGGAGAATTTCCAACAGAGCTTCGCTGCTTGCTGGATCAAAATAATGTTGTCAAGTTGCATCAGCAATGATTACCCTTGAAAGAAACTCCTGCATTTTCTGTAACATCAATTTCAACTGCAGGCATATCTGCACTTGGATATCCTTAAATATTATATAACAAACTGTTTATGAACAAATCACTCAAATTTCACCTGATTTGTTCCACTTACTTGGACATGTTTCGAAGGCTGATGCCTTTATCAGCAGCGTGGTTCCACATCAGCTTCCCAACATAATATTTAAAAAACGCTCTGAGAATTTTATGAACTTTGTGATGAGGTTACTGTGTTTGGAAGATCAAAATGAACTAAATTTTCTTTTCAATATTTGGTATCAAACACAGGGAAAAATGCATTAATAATCTCTTCAGAGTTAAAATCTTTAGAATACTTTTTATGGTTTCACTTACATAAGATTTACTCAGGACATGTTTTGTGGAGCATTTGTCCACATCATCAACTAATTAATATATCAGGGGGGAAATAAATTTAAAAATTCACTTACCATTCGTTAGCCAATAAGAAATTTCAAAAAATTTTCAAGCACTTTAGCACCTCAAAATCGATACAGTGTAAAAAATTTATTGAAATTCAACGAAACAGATTCCAGGCCCAAAGAGGAAAAAATCTGGTATTTACCAAATTAATTGTAAGGAATGTGAAATAATCTACATAGGAAAGACAAAAAGAAATATAGGCATTATGTTGAAGGAACATTGGAGAAACATGCATTACAAAAAAATAGATACATCAGCTGTGGCAGCACATTTTTGGAGTGAAAATGAAATAGAAAAAGGAATCAAGTCATTAAAAGTTATTAAAAACTGTCCAACAATTGAAGGAACTAAACTATGGGAAAGAATTTATATAAAAAAACATGAGAAAAACCTTACAAATTTTTACATCTGGAAGCAGACAGCACTTTATTCAAGTTTATCACAAGATCACCAGAGTCATCCTAGATACCTATCTACACAATTTCTACAAATGATCCAACAGTCATTTAATAACTGATGATGAGGACAAATGCTCCAAGAAGCATGTCCTGAGTAAATCTCATGTAAGTGAAACCATAAAGTGTGTTCTAAATATTTGAACTCAGATGAGATTATTAAATTTTCCTTGTTTTCATTTATGAATATATTTTCCCACACTGATAATTCTATGGGTTTTTTTTATTAAAAATCTTCTAAAACCCATAGAATTATCAGTGTGGGAAGATATATTCATAAATGAAAACAAGGAAAATTTATTTAATTATTTCAAGTAAGTGAAGCATTAAGAGTGTTTTGATGACAAAAAATTAAATCAAAAAGGAAAATTTAGTTAATTTTGATCTTCCAAACAGCAGTAACCTCATCACAAAGTTCATAAAATTCACAAAGTGACATCTTAATACTATGCTTGGAAGCTGACAGTAGAACCATGCTGATGATGAAGGCAACAGCCTTCGAAATATGTTAAGTAAGTGAAACAAAACTAATGAAATTTGAATGATTTCCTCATAAATAATTTGTTATATTATACTATATTTCACTGTGAAAATCCCCACTATTAAATCTATCCTTGAATATTGTTTGGGAATCAGTAGTGTTAGAGTCCAATGCACATGTTTCATATGCACTTTTTCAGTCACCATGTGTAGGTGGCACCCAGTGAAATTTTCAGCATTTCTGGACAAGTTAATGTTTCATTCCATTACAGCACAAACTGGAACAACGGATCCTCCTTCTTTTGAAATTGACTGCCTCTCCTCTTAAAACATTTTAAACCATCTTCAAGCTGTACTATAGAAAAGATAAAACTCTCCATAGGCCTCCTGTAACATAACATAGGCCTCAGCTGAAGATTTTTGAGATTTCAAAGTAACATATTGTTCATCGTCTGTCACCTCCATTTTTCCATAGGCAGAACTGAACATGTCTCAACTTGCACATCTCTTGTAGGCTGGAACCAGAAGTGCAACAATGAAATTAGTACCACATATACATTGTACATTATGCTAATAACATATGGTATAGTTAAATTTTAGCGCTACAAATTATGCCTTTAAAAGAGTATGCCCTTTCTTTATTGAAAAGGCCTTGTATAAGCTTTAATCAAAAAGCTAGAATAACTACAATCAAGTAGTTTAAAATGTGTTCTCCACATATATTACAAAATTTTCATAGATTACAAAATAACATAGCTAAGAGTTCCTATCTTTTTTTTTCAATCACAGTAATCTTTTGTAATAATTTAATTATTCTAAATAATTTACATTTTGATAATGGGTTATAGTTTACATGAAATATTTTTTCTATTCATATAATTAACCTTATTCACAAATTTTGATACAAATTACACCTCTCATTTTTAAAACATTGGTGATAGCTGTATAAAAATTTATTGCTTATGAACATCATTGCTTAACCAGTTTTCCTTCATGGATCATATTCTTTACTAAAGTTCAATAGAAGAATGCCTTAAATTGAATATTTTCTGCTTCAAGCTCCTCTTGAACATGCAGATCACATAAAGGAAACCTACATAAACATTACAAATTAGTTGCAAAAATAAACTATGAAGACCATCAATGAAGCATATATGCTGACCTTAAAGTTGTGGGTTTCCTCTGAACTACAAGGTTATATAAAATTCATCTGCTTTGTTTGTGAATGGAACAGTCAAGCAAGAGACAATCACTACTGTGTGAAAAAGTGACCAATCTAAGGACAAAAAAAATGTGACCCATCAGGCATTAGTCAACATGGAAAAATGATATTACCTCATTTTCTCATAAAGCTTGGCTTGCTAAAACAAATTACGAAGGTGATAAATGAAGAGAGTCAAAGATTTGCTTATTTATAAGAATAACTTCCTTGCCTTGGTGCAATCAAAATAAAATTAGGTATTTTCATAGGTCATCAAGTGAAACAACTATTTCAAGATTCTGACTTAAAAAATAAATTGAATACTGCTGAGAATGAGACATGGGATGCGTTTGAAAATATGTGTAGCCACTATTGGGAAACAGAAAGTCTGAAAACATACTGTCTTAATTTAGTGCCTTGGAATGCAATATATCTTTAAAACCCCCATTTCCTACAGTCTCACTCAGACTTTTCCTCCAGTAATATGGATGCAAATGTAATTCAAATGGTGAA
The DNA here is from genome assembly GCA_030762175.1 of Metallyticus violacea. Taxonomy (NCBI): domain Eukaryota; kingdom Metazoa; phylum Arthropoda; class Insecta; order Mantodea; family Metallyticidae; genus Metallyticus; species Metallyticus violacea. Next base: position 50,500,948 of record CM060831.1, read on the forward strand.
GAGATGTAGTGGCAAATTAAATGAAAATATGTGGATTTTTTTTTGGTTGGGAAGGGGGATCAGTGTAATAGACAACAAAAAAGAACAGTAGTTCAAGAGAAAAGAGGTTACAGTGAGTACCTATATCTATTTATTTTCTAATTGGACCTCTTCAAATTTGTATAGAATAAAATTAATTCAATATAATAGTAATTTATCAATATAAAGTTGAAAAGTAAGATGATTATTTTCTTTCTCTTACCTGTAAAAGTAAGTTAGGCTGAAAACTTGTGAAACCTAATTGAAATGGAATAATTCTAGTTTTAAGATATGTGCATTGAGTTAAGAAAACCAGAAAGAAGGATTAAGTACTTTAATTATTTACTCTTTCATTTAAGTTTAAGCATTCATCATTTCCTCTGTTAAATATGCAAGCACATTATTGCTACACTATGAAGATTAACTAAGCAATGCAATTAGATAAGTGCTATCTCCTGATTGACAATTTTAATGATGGTATTTCATAAGAGAAAAATATATAAAATAAGTCGTGCAGAATGTGAAAAAAATCTACATTGGGAAAACAAAGAGAAACATAGGCACAGTGGCCTCTCACCACAACATATTGAATAAAACAAAATTATTAAAGTCAGTGCAAGGACCTACAGAATTAGCAACAGGGGGGAAAATCTACATTTACAAGTACAAAGACAGTTTAATGAACTTTGACACTTCCAGTGATAAACTTTAAGTTCATCACACCAGAGCAGATTACACATCCCTACAGCTTAACAGTTTATCCTCCAGTTCACCATGATGATGAAAACGAAGGGTTCGTGAAACCGGTTCTACATATTTTAAACAAGGGAGTGGAACAAAGGAGTGTTAGTTTGACTTAATCATAACAGGATCTCAAGGTTTTAAAGATTTATTTTTACACTGTAGCATAGCATACAATAATTGTGTATATTATTTCTAGTCTTATATAATTTTAAATTTTATGCAAATTCAAAGATTTTCTTACATATCGAATATCATCTAGCATTTTGTGCATTGTATGATTTATAAGAATCATTAAACAAACAAGCATACCAGAGCATGATGGATGGATATCATTAAAATTTATGCCACATATAGATAATTCCTAAGTATTACACTTAGTTTTTTTAAACATTTAAATATAACTAATTTTTAAAATCACTCTGGCCTCTAAATGTACATAATGAACAACACAATTTCAGAAGAAAAAAAAATAATATGTGTTATTTTACATAACATCTGTAAAATTGTCACTGAAAATGAAAGCTTCTTCATAAATTATAACTAACATTGGTTTCTTAAATCAAAATTAAAAGTAAGGAACATAACTTGTTTATAATTATATTATGTGCTAATAATTTTATGGCATAAATATTTGCTCATGATTCACTTCTATATTTTATAAACAGATATGTTAGAACAGAATGATGAAAACACGTTTTAAAATATCAGAAAAATAATAATATCCCATTAGAGTAATGTTTTCAAAAACATTGGCATTAGCACAGAGAGGAGTGAGCAAATATTTATTTCAAATAGATACATTTTCTTTTTTTTGCTTCTGTTAACCAGTACTAATAAGCTCACAGTAACACAGCCATTTAACATGCATGGCTTAATAACTCTTTCCACAGAACCGACAGCAGCACCAGCACCACCACCATCACCACCACCATTACAACCTAACATCATCACAACATCATCTACTAATGACTCCCCCTCACACCAAAACTACCAGTCTAAATCTCCAGCAAACTTCAATAGCCCTGGGGGGGAAACACCATCAGCAACATCACATTCAACAACAGCAACAGCATCTCCAGCCTCTGTGCGGGAATACGAGGCAAAACAGCAAGAACAAGAGCAGCAGTAGCAGTAGCAGCATCAGCAATAGAACATATCTCCCACCCTTACGTCTGGAATATCAGCAGCCATATTATGTGGCAGAGCCCTATGTTACTGATAACATAGTTTATGCAGATCTAGCTCTGGCAGCAAATGGCAGGCGTGAACCTCACCTTCTCCCTCATTACAGACCACCACAAAATTCAACTGAATATGCCATCTTGAAGTTTCATGATGTGGGGCAGGAAATTGATGTGTGAAGAGGTTGGTACAGGAATTTAGAGCAAGCAGTTAATTTTGGGCTGATGAATGTCATGCAGGATAAAATCCTTTTTTTTTTCCTTCTCTTCTTTTTTTTCCCCCATTTAGTTACAGTTGATAATTATCAACTATCAGACAATACAATTTCTTCCCTTAATTCAAGAAAGCATAAAATATATTAAAACTGTGCCTACTATAATATATAGACTTGATACCTAAGTTGTACTTACATTTGTGTTCATAAGTTTTATTCAGCTTAGAGTACTTATAGTAAACTGTATTACAAAGTAGTTTTCATCAACTGAATAAAGCTTAACAGAATTATAGAAAGCCATTCATATGTTAACATTTAATATTGAGACTGCATGTCATTAATTAAAATATACAATTAAGCATTAAACTTTATTGTTACAACTTTGTATCATCAGTTGCTTATTTCTGCCCAAGTGCATCCTTATCTTAGGCCAGTAAACAGTTGTGTTTTAGTAAGCCAAAAAGTGGGGTGGGAGAGAAACCCTACTGGAGAACTTAAATGTAATTTTGAAAATGTTAAAAGAAAGGGCATATAGCAACATAATTTATCTTGCCTCTAGATTAGTTAGGAAATTAAGGTAGGTATACTCGTTTACATAACATTTGGTCTCCACTACAGCATTGTCTTAATGTATACACATATACACAGGGTATTCCATATTCATTTACAATATGCAGACAACATAAAGAGAGATTCATCAGGAACAATGCTGGACAGGGTACTTTTGGTCAAGTCCCATGGCTACCTGCATTTCCAAGAACATAATGCATCTTCTTTTCTCCTGTATAAACAGCTTTACTCAAGAGATGTTGAAAGACATGTCACATGTCACATTGGATGCAGTGATTTTTCATCCACATAATTGTATGGTTTTTCATAATGGTGCATGTTGCCCTCACACTACTGCCAATTACTATTCTCTGGATATATACATACATATATCTGTGTGTGTGTATGTGTGTGTGTGCACATGTCTATGGGGGGTTAAGCATAAAATTCTTTTCTACAAAAATTGTTACTGGGAAAGTTTTGTCTCTGTGAAATTAATTAATAATCACTTTAGATGAAGCTAGCAAAATAACTTTAAACATTAAGAGCTCTATCGTATGGAAAGGAAATCCCTTTTCAAACAAGCATATTTTTTTTTATTCTTTGTATATGCTTTATAGATATATGTTCTTGAGAATGAATAAAATTTGTCCTGAATAAATGGTAATGAAAATTTTGTCGATTTTGTTGCCGAATAGAACTTGCAATAATATATAACACAATAATATAATGAATGGGTAGTAAAATAAACACTAAAATAACTAATTAATTAAATAATGACAAATCACCTATAACTAAACTTATGTATTACTCAGTTACATAGGCGTACCCCATCAAGTAATTAAAATATTAATGAACTAAAATGTAAGATAAAAATATGAATGCAATGAAGCTAAAATAATCAAAACATGAAATCTGTGAATTCCATAAATTTTTCAATTATAAAAATCTTTCTCATTAATCCATTGCAATAAAATGGTGTAAACTTTTTCATTAATACACTAAATGCTCTGTACTCGTTGCACATATTTTGGTCAGTCAAGAGAAGAATAATCAATTTAACTCATATTTTTGGTATTGTGGCAATGAATGTTAGTTCTCAGTAGTAATTTGTATATATTTTCTTTAACATAAACTAAACAGCTAAATATGTATAAAAATAATATCTGCATAATTTTGTGGGTGGAATTGCTGTTTGACACCTATTTGCTTTCTTCTGATTTTTAAATATACAGTTCACACCAAAAAGATTTCCTGATAGTGAATTTTACATGGCACAGGTTGCCATAATGTGATTCATTTGCCTTGCACAGCTTTTCTATGACCCTTCATTTAGTATTTTTTAGCATTATTAATTTTATCATTTAGTATTTTGCAATGGAAATGTTTCTGTAAGTGGAGAAAGGAAAATTGTCACATGCAAGTTTATTTTATTTGAGCGTACTCACTAGATGTTTAGAATAAATGTCATTGTTTCTTTCTTTTATAATCTGAAAATCTCAGTTGCTTGGCAATAAAATTTGCATGAAGTAATTTTCTGAACTTCTTTAATACTGATAATTACTTATAAAAATAGCCATAACTACATCAACTATTAGAATCTGGATATTGAAATTTGAAATTCTTGTCTTACTAGCCAACACTTTTTATAATGTCACTATTAATCTGCTGATTCAAGAGCTTTTAGCAGCTTAGAAAAAGTTCATTTTCTGCCCTATGAGTGGATGGTTTTCCTTAGCACTTCTTTGCACACATTCAGAATATGCTCTTAACCTTTCCTATATTTGTTCATCAATCATGTACTAGCTTTCCAGATGCGCCTAATTGCAAATATCCATTAGCACATCTTATCTTTGCAACTGCATATTCAAAAAACTAAGTTCATGTCATGATTTATGGGCATAATAATAGTTACTACTCTAGTTAGAATATCAACTTGGTAATTCCGAAATAAGGAAAATTTAATCACCTCCATTCTGATACCAAAATGAGAATTCTATAATATCCTTGACATCTTAGCATTGCTGTATTATGTATCAGGCAGCACCAAGCAACAGAAATGTCCAGCCATACCAGGTCATGCAGTTGCTGCTCAATAGCACTAAGCAAACTATACATAGTTTGTAATAAAATGTGTTGCTTCAAACATTTTGTGTTACAATATTATCAATGAACTGTAAATATGAAGTTGAGAACAGATAATTCAAGAAAGAGCTCAGACAGAAATTTTGTTTTTTTTTTAAATTAATTATTGATATAGATCAAGACTAATGCCTAACCACAATTATATTCCACCTCATATGGCATATCAGTCCAACATCAAGCCATGGCCTGCTGCAGTGACTTCTGCTTCCTCTAGCCTTATTTTATGACTTCATTGATAAAATAAAATCTGCAATACTCCATCCCAGCACCTTATTACATGTATTTCCAAATTTTATCATTTATTAAAATTTCTTTTTCCCACAGTACATAATAATTTTACATGATTAAATCAAAAATATAACTTAAATAAAAATTAAACATTTCACCACTAAAAATAACAAAATTAAATAAAATTACCAATTTACTGGCAGCCAAGGTATCTACCTAAACTAAAAATGTTCTGTCTGAAGCCAAATGGTTCAGGTGCTGTCACCCTAACTATCTAAAGAAATTATACTTGCTTACATCTTCCAGCTTGCTTAATCTACTTCTATAACCTCCTTTCTTCCATCTTCTTCCTGATCCCATAAGCTACATCTTCAACACTCCTTAGTTTTCTTCTGTACTCTTCCTTCTTCTCTCTTCTTCTTGGTCCCATAACTTACATCTTCCAACTCACTTAATCTTCTTATGTAATCTTCCTCCTTCTATCTCCTTCCTAGTCCCATAATTTACATCTACCAGCTCATTAATCTTCTTCTGTAATCTTTCTTCTTCCTTCCATCTTCTTCCTGGTCCCATAACTTACATCTTTCAGCTAGCTAATTTTCTTCTGTAATCTTCCTTCTTCTATCTCCTTCCCAGTCCCATAACTTACTTCTTCTAGCTAACTAATCTTCTTCTTCTTCTTCTTCTTCTTCTTCTTCTTCTTCTTCTTCTTCTTCTTCTCCTTCTTCTCCTCCTCCTCCTCCTCCTCCTCCTCCTTCTTCCCAGTCCCATAACTTACATCTACCAGCTCACTTAAAGTTTTTCTGTACTTTTCCTTATTCTATCTTCCTCCCAGTCCCATAACTTCCAGCTCACTTAATCTTTTTCTAACCTTCTTTTATCTGCTTCCCAATCCCATAACTTACATCTTCCAGCTTACTTAATCTTTTTCTATATAATTCCTCTTTTCTTCTTCTGCTTATGCTTCTTCATCACTATTTTCTTCTCTATTTTTTTCTACCTTCTGTTATTTGACTATTCTATTTCTTTCTCCTTCTTCTATTCTCATCCAAATTTCTCTTGCAATTTTTCATTTCCACCTCTTATAGGTTAAAATCTTCTCCTTCCTCTCCATTCTGTGCTTCAGGTTGCAGTTCATAATTATTCCCATCTATTATAAATTTAGGTGTCTTCCTCTCCTTCGTCACTCCATTGATGAAGGAGAAGAAGACTTCATTGATAGAGAACAGTATGCAGACACTCTGCCAGATGCCTATCATGCAGCTTTCAAGATTGAAGGATGCCACCTCTCCATCAGATAGCTCCCCAAGTGTCCTCACAAAACTGGGTGGACCTCTACCAGATCACCCTAACTTAGAAAAATTCCCAATAAGGTACTGGGAATCAACCTCCCTCCTGGGACCTCCCAACCAGCAATCAGCAACTCTAACCACTTGACTAGAAGGCAGTTAACACATTATATTGCTTTCAAAAACATAATTTAAAAAAAAAAAAAGGTTTTGAATAGACATTCTTCTTTGAAATGCATTAAAAGAGACAAAATTATCACTTCTGGAAATTACCAGAGGATTGTTATATCCATGCTCATGAAGGAAGCTCTGAAAACTGATGCAGTGTTTGCTTTGACTCTTAATATTGTAGGTACAAGAAAATCTTACATCAAAGGAAATATTATTAAACAAAGCACACACATATTATGCATTATTTTTGATCCTGACAAAAAACAATTCAAATAATGGTGTCTAAAATGCATACTTTAAAATTACAACAGAAAATCAATATTATTTTATTGTGAATAGTTTACTGAATGAGTTAATTAACCATACAGCTTTGAGCTTAGCATAAGATGAATTCAGACATGGAAGATCACCACAACTTACACTTTGTGTCAATAACCTGGAGGTGAAAGGAAGAACAGCTAGAATTGGCTGTGTCAAAGGATAATACTGATGATTATGATATTAAAGAACTCATTTATTTTAAAAAGCTTCTATATATAATAATATTTTTTTAATATTATTACTGGTGGTGCATAAGAGGTAACAAAAATGACTTTTTGGGTCTTCTAAATGGTGATGCATCATATCTTATATCCTATTTTCTATGTTAAGCCATTAAGAATTAAGAATTGTTAAGCCAAAAAGCATCAATAAATGAACAAAATATTGAAGAAATGGCCAGTGACAAGCATTCTTAGATGTACCGTAATATTGTTTGTTAAAGTAACTGTCAGTAACTAATGTTCATAAGCAAATTTTTCCAATTATTGGAGGTGAATTAAACTATTTTTTAATGAAAAGTGTAAACATTTCTCAATATTTAGGAACACTCAATAGTTAATACATATAACATTTTTCACGAATGTTCAGTATTTGCAAATTGACAAGATAAAAGTATCCTAATGCTATGTTCTTTACATAAATTTGATAGCACAACTCTACATAATATCAGGTAGTTGAAAAATAATATGTGCTATTAGTTCACTGGTGTTTTTTCCCAGATAACATCAGGAATTTTATCTATGTCACATGAATATTTCTTCTTAAATTCTTCAATACCCTTTTTTAATTTATCAATATCAACCCCATATTAAAACATTATATTCACTACACCAGTAATACTAATAGCTGATCATACTACTCAATTGGCCCTTTCTAATTTATCTACAATATTAGTAAAATATTCACTGAGTAAATAAGCTATATTATTTAGGTTCATTTTTAATAGGACAAACTTAAAGGGTCATATATTTTAATGAATCTTCCAATAGCAGAAAATAAACTTAGACATCATGTTTTTATATATTTTGTAAGACCTTATTAAGCCACATTCACAAATTTACAATATTTTGTAAGGGAAGCAATACAGACATTGCTGATTGAAAAATAATTGTTAATTTTATACTTCAATAGAAAGACTGTGAGCAGTTTCTATAGCAGTGTGGAGAACATGTGCAGGACAGTCTATTGGTTCATCAAGTTTGGATTCTGGTTTCCAAAAAATATTATTTTTTCTTCCTGCACAGCCCCAAAATTGGTGGTGTTCTATCATCATCATCGTCATCATCATCGTCATCATCATTGTCGTCATCATCACCACCATCATCATCACTCCCAAAAGCATTAATTTTTGTGGCATTTATGGTTACAAGCATTTTGGTTATAGTAACGACATTACATTTTGAAAGTGCTTCTTCAATACTGTTGGTAAATAATATCTCCTTTTGAATCAGTTCTTTGTCAGGGCATGGTATTATATCTTCATTTTGTTTCTTCACAAAACAAATAAAATATAACTAGAGAACAGAAGTGCTATTTACAGTAATTCCATATTTTGGTGCTGAAACTTGTCTAAATACATATGGAATGTAAAACTGAACATACACAGAAGGCTTATAAGGTGCAAGTGTGACTTCATGAGTATTAACTTGATGAAGTAGTGGCAAATTACTAATCTGAAAAAGTTTATTTTAATCCACTTTATGAAAAGAAGCCATTAAGCCTCAGAGTTAAATAAGTGCATAATCTTGAAAGATTATGTAGTAAATATCAGTAATATAAATTAGATTGTTATACATTTTTTGAATTATATTTAATATTGATATTTTATTACACTGTGGAACTTTAATCGTGATTAAGTGATAATAGAGAAAATTAGATAATCAATCAATAATATAGCTTAACAGCCATGACACTATTACCACAGTATTTATTGTGCATTACTATGTGACTGTAACATATGGCTTATTCTTCTAAAAGATATATACTTATTTCACTGCAGCTTGTTTAAAATTTCTAATCTTCATTATACATAATATTATAATATAAAATTATAATTAAATTAAATTACACATCTCAAACAATAAAGGACAGGAGAAAGAAGTAATGCTACCTGTTTTTTCATGATCATAGATGAACTGTCAAATGCAAGCCCCATTGATGATTATGAGCACTACCAAAGACATTTTCAGGATATTCTAGAAAAAAATTCTCTCCCTGAATGATGCAATTCATGATCTACCTAATGGTGAAAATAATGATATGCAAAATGCAGATAAATCGAAATGAGTCATTCAGAAAGCTACACAAACAATAGATGCAAGACTTGCTCCTTCTGTAACTCACAACAAGGATCATTCATGTCATCTCCAGTTGCCTGACTCAAAGGATGACTCTGGAGACCTGCCCCTTGAAGTGCTCGTAGGAGGAGATAATTATTGAAAAATTGTTAAAGGCATCATAGTTGTGCTCCTTCTGTCCTGAACAACACAAGCCATAGAAAAGATAGAGGATAGATTCCTCCAAGCCCTCCAGAGATTTGTAGGAGGCATGGCCTACTGACTACAATTTATTCTGGCTATCACTCATGTCCAGTAAAGCCCATCAATACTTATCCAACAATGAAATTGACTTGAAATTTATTATGCCTCATGTGGCATGGTGGGAAAGAATGGTAAACTCCGTAAATGACGCTTATGAAAGGTATTATGATTTGCTGATCAATATAGATCTGTTCAATACCATTATAGTCAGCATTAAAGCTGGATTTAACTCCTGTCCATTGACACTCTTACATGTACTTATTTTCTTTCTGGAAAAGACTAACATCCATACCAACAGAACCAGAATCGACAGGAAGAAAGAATCTTGCTAGAGAGCTCAGTAAAAGATCTTGGACAATTTTAAAATATCTGACCCTGCTCCAAAATTACCATGAAGTCTGCCAAGGAAAGAGAAATTTCCCAAGTCTCAGTGTTGGAGATGTCCTAATCCAGAAGTATGTCATATGTGGATAAAGGCATACATCGATAGACATCATAAAGGAAGATAAGGAAGGATATAGACCATTCATCCCAACACCCCATAGGCACAAGTTCTCCTATCACATTCAGATGGTCATTCCCTTGGAGATTGACTAGGGTGGAGAGGATGTTGGAAAATAACATATGTTTTTTTGAATAACCTCTTTGCTGAAACTAGGCTCATGCTATATCTTATTACTGTTTCTTTATGAATTAAAGAAAATATAGCTATAGAACAAAAAGGATATTCATAGTAATACCACAAATACCTTTTGTAATAAAAGAAGCTAGTACATTATTATTATTATTATTATTATTATTATTATTATTATTATTATTGCTTCATTTTTTGTCTTGGCACTTGAAAGCTTTTTAGCAATACAGGATGGACAATAGGTTTCTGATATCAATTGGATGTGCATGTGCTGAAGTTGTAAGACTACTGGTATTTTTACACAGTAGAATGCAAAAAACATATCCTAAGCTACTGCAAGTTTTCTTTCCTCTGACTTATCAGTAAAAAAGAAACTAGAGGGTGGTTTGTAATTCAATATTATAGTTAATTGATATCATTGTATGATTCAGTCTTAAAGCTTCACTTACTTTTCATAAATGTATGGAAAAATAAGTGAAGCTTTAAGAGTGTGTAGTTTTACTGAATCATACAATGATATCAATTAATATGATTAGCTTCACTGTGCAAGATCCAATTTACATTTAAGTCAATATTATAGTGTTTACTTGCATTATTGGCGATAATCTTCATCATCAAAATATCTTTTTTAATTTGAAGGATACTCTTTTGTATATATTTTATTGAATTTTATTTTCCTTCTTGAAGTCATTTTAAGACAGTCGTTTCTCACTATAAGATACAAGAGTTCAGATAATGAAGTAGTTACAAGTCACCACATGGTTCACAGAAGAATAAAAAAATTTGTGTGCACTATCACAAACTCAAGAGTAAAGAATGACACAATGAATGAGAGAGTAAATGGCAGAATTAGATTTTGAGATTACTATTGACAGTTACAGAAAACAATCATTCATTACACAAATCAACTAAGAGACTGTTCTCTGAAGTAACTAAAATTCAACTAAAGCTTTGCATCATAATATGAATGGCTCAAATGGTATGATGTTTCTAATAAACAGACAGAGCCAAAAAATGTATACACACTTCAAGCAAAGAAAAAACTGTTTTAACATAACAAAATTGAATTCACACAAACAGAAAATGATGAACACTAATCATCTTAGACTTTTACAGTTACAACAGTTGCTCAAAATGCCCACCATTGGCATCGATACACCTCTGAGTACGTTGAACTACTGATTGAGCAACGTTTGCAAAAGTATCCTCAGCGATTGCAGCACATGCCATTTCAATTTCTTCCCAAAGTGCTGCCAGTGTAGCTGGTTTTCTGTGGTATACACCATCCTTAAGAGTTCCCCATAGGTATAAGTCCAACAGAGTTAGATCCGGAGAACATTGTGGAAACTCAGTTGGACCTCTTCGTCCTATCCAGTGCCTTGGATCCAAGGCTCAGAGCTTGTTGCTGTGCAAGGTATCCCAAATCTGTCCTTGTGAACTTCCCATATGGTACCATGAGTCTCAAATTTGTCTGAAATGCTTGCAATTGTTACGCACATTGGCAGTTCTGTCCTGTACACAAGTCTCCATTGCCTTTGAACTTCAACAACATTCTGTTTTCCAATACCACTTCAAAGTTGCTTTCCACTGTTCAAACGATAAACTTGGCTCCATTTTGTAGTAGCAATGCTAGCATATCATAATGTGAGTCACATCTGTTTACAGAACATCATACTACATGTTACTGTTGTTTTTCATTCCAACTTAAAAATATATTAAATAGATATCTACTGTGAAAATGTGATTATGGCAATTTTGCACCTTTCTTGCCAAGTTAGACCTTAAAATCAGCGCAGTCCCAATTTTCTAGTATGTATGGAAACAATTCTTTAGCTCGTAGTTTCTTTATGAATTTAGCTTCTCTTTCTAGCAGTGTCTACTACTACTACTACTACTACTACTACTACTACTACTACTACTTTTTGACACAGTACTAAAATCGTAGTTAAGTCATTATTTTAAAGTGGTTATGTAAAGCTGAACATTTTAATAGAAATTCAGATAAAGTAATGTTATGAAAGAAATTTTATGTAGGCTTTATAAACTTGCATATGGGATTATTAGAACTGTGCAAATCAAATATTCATTAAAATTTGTCTTACTTGCATCTGGCAGCAATAATAACATGGTAGTTGAGAAATATTATAAGGTAAATGCCAATGGCCAGTAACAGAATTATATTATATTACAGCTAAAACATACAGAAATATAAAATATAATATGGAACTCACTTAATCCAAGAAGATAAGATATTTATTTGCCTTCAGAATTACATTCATTCTATGACATCATTTAGGTATCAATAATATAATGCAATTATAATTGTAACTAGATCCATATTTACAATTTAAATTATATACAATTTTGATAAATGGAGAACAAATATAATCTTCATAGTAACATTATTTTTTCTCTTCATTTCCCCGGATACCTGAAAGAAATAAAAAGAAGAATATCTTCAAAAGAAAAAAATGTTTGTAATTAAAGAATAATTAAATTATCAAAGGGTATAAATTATGCTGTACTGTTAATTTTTGTTATGTTTAACCAAAAATTACATATATAATTTTTTTTACAGCTGCATTGAATTCATTAATACTGTAAAAACAATATTTAATCAATAATTTATACAAACTTTTCCTGAATTGCTGTGTGGGTAGTTTCTTGATATAACCAGATAAGCTGTATTACACAGGTCAGTGTACAGAAAACTTTTCCATAAGGGCTAATTCTGAGGGGAATACTAAGATCATTCTTTTTCCTGGTATTAATGTGAATGTATTTGTCCATTAGTTCTATATAAATTTATATTTGTCTTTACATATGTGGGTTTTGTAAATGTAAATGCAAGGTAAGGTAGTATCTACAATTTTTGAAAAACTCCCTACAATTAGTGGATTTATCGGCTTACATAATTATTATAATTGCCCTTTTTGTATTTTAAATATTAGACTGACATGTGTTGAATTTCCCCAGAAAATAAAACCTTATTTTAAGGTAGAGTAAAAATAAGCAAAATATAGTATATATATAAAGATTTCCATTGATAATATTTTGTTTAATTAACATATGTCAAAACACGTTTTACTCAATTTCTTTGCTATTGCTGCTCACTTTAGTATATCATATACCCATAATCTCATATTTTACCTAATTAACACAAGTAATGGCATTGCCATTCATATGCATCATTAGAGATTCAAAGTTTTTATTTTTCTCATGGTGAAAGAACATTGTTAATATTTCTGTAAGTTACTATTAATCTGCTGGCTTCAAACCTTTTACCTACAGATAGTTTCATTTATATTTAATTTAGTGGTTTTAATATAATGTCCTGTAGTGAATATACTGGTGTCATCTGCAAAAAATGTTTACTTAGCTTTACTCCCGCAAAATATTATATCATGATATTCCTTTCTACTTCAGAAATTTGAATTATTCTGTTGTTGAATTGTCAATATCCAAAGCCATCTTCTTCTTAATTGACAGTATATAAAATGCAGAGAAACACTCTTAGGAATGGTGTTTCTTATGAAGGTTTTTATCATTACTACTAAAGAAAAACATCCTTGTGAATTCACAGTCATCATTAGCAGTATAATGAGGATCTTCATAGATATGTTACTTTACAAAAATATCTTGTATACTGTTCAATAAATACTGCATTATTGCAACAGCAGCTTCATTGTTTCTGAAACCCTGTTACTTATATAGAATATGGAGCTCTGCCTTCAGCCTATTCAGAATAGAATAAAATTTACCAGCAGCTTCAGGTTCTCTTTCTGGTGAATTCAGAGAATTCACTTAATTTAACAGCAGCTTCCAAATTCATCACATTAACAGAGATTAATGATTTGAAACAGAGGTGAGCCTCTTGCAAAATTCTGTCATACTCCTTGAACATTTTAGTAAATAATTTATTCCCGAGAAATATTAGTAAATCACAAAATGGAGGAATAAACTTAACTAGTTATATGTCTGAGTTTAACAGTACCATGGTTTTGTAAAGTAGATCCAAAAATATGGTTAATTCATCATGCTACTGATGTGCAATTCCTGCCAGTTCCTACTGATAATTGGTTAGACTTGCTACCATTGCAATCAAATATATTTGGGAACATAAATACTCGTTATCAAGAGTATCATTACCCAACCTACATATAATAGTAACTGTGAATGAAATAAAAATTTTAAAAAAAAGCCAATCTGCAAGTTTGGAGTATGCATCATTTTACCATTTTTCTATACTTGTTAATTGATGAACATAAAGGTTTTACATATTTACCTAATTAATATGAATAGTTCTACAGCATTTAGAAAAACCAAGTAAAAATGTGACCTGGCTGTAGTAATTTAAATTGTATCATAAAATATATAAGGAAACTTTAAACATGTCAGTAGACCGATTTACAAGTCCTCACTGTAACTAAGGCACTAAGAATATATTCTCCAATGAATCTAGATTTTGTTTTCAATTTAGGAAAATATAGGTTTCTTCCACAGTTTTATTTCACCCTGAAAAAGAAAGTTTTTACATGCCAATGAATTTGGAGTTAATTTGAGTTAATTCATTTCACTCACTGTTCCAAAGAGCTACCAATTTTAAGTTATTGAAATCTGCAGTGGTTTTGGTTTTTTTTTTTCCCTTCCTAAATCATTTTTATCTGGTATCTTCATGAAGAATTTCTAAATTTCCAGATTTATAACTTTCTGTAAATGAAAAGATATTTCTTATTCATATTATAATCCTTACAGAGTAGGCAAGATTCCTCCATTGTCAATTCCAACCGTAAAAGATATTCTGTAAAATTAGCCAGAATTCAGCTACACCAACTTCTCTAGGTTTAAACACATTTATTTTTAAGCTTCTGCAAGTCTTCATATAATGTTCATGTATTGCATTCTCTAACTCTTTCCAGTTTGTGATTCACCAACCATGTTTTTTATTTATTTTAAATCTGAGTTTTGATGGTAATTCTAGTTGGAATAAGCTTATATTTGAAGGATTGCATGAATTTCTGTTTTTGACTGCTCAATATAGTTTTGTTATTTTGTGTGCTGCTGAAGTATTATAATAGTTACAACTCTGTATTTTCTGTAAAGCTGCCCATGAATCTGAAAGTATGACATTTTTTCTCCCCCCTATTTTCAAGGGCAGATTTAATGGCAAACATTTCTCCATTAAAGTTGTTAGCAAATTGTCTTAGTCCAGGGGTAAACAGAATTTTTCCAAATATTCAAAATCCTCTTTCTTGGTTTCTGTGTGAACCAGTATATATTCTGTGCCATATTTCTTTAGGATGAGCTGTACTTGGTTTTGAATGTTATCATTACAGAATTTCAGGAGAGTAATATTTTTTCCTAACTTCCCACTTTAAGATTCTCTCTGAAAACAATATATTCTAGTAGGTTAATGATTGGAGCAAATGTTTTCTATCAATAGTAAATCATTTTGTGGTGTTGTATAAGTATAGATGTAGATTTTATTAGATAAATTGTTGTTTGAATGGTAAAATCATTTATTCCTTAGTTTACTGCAACTTAACATATGTGCAAATGTTATAGTTTTTATTACATATTTAATTTTGATTAATAAATAAGCTATTATAATTGGGACATAACACACTGGGTTTAATCACCATCAGGTTACAAGGTTTAGGCCTAAGGCCTGTCCCAGTTCCTGACTAACCATATGAACAATTTGAGTTTAGCTACATTTAGCATCTTCAGATGCCAGGAGGATAGAGGTCAGACCATCACTTCAAGGTCAATAATAGCTCTTGTAATTAGGACTCTTGATTGCATTATCACTTGTTTACCTCAATGTACCTTTTATGGATGAGAGTACTTTACCTTCATAGTGTGGAAGTGTACATAATACGACTATCCTCTTAGTCTGAGAGAGATCATGATATTTTGAGGATTTTTTTGTTTAAATAAATTTTACCAAAGTGTATTTTTCCTGCAATAATAGTTGTTTCATCTTTCAGTGCAGAAATTCAACTAATTGCTTTTAATTCCTTAGCTTCTGCAGCTACCATAACAATAAAATCATTAGCAGTTTCTCCCAGCTTATGATAATCGTTAAGGGATTAATCACAATGAAAATTAGACATCAGAGCTTGAGAATCAGGTTGTTTAATAGCACTATTCACAACTACTTATTTGAACATAAGCATTAATATTCAATTCAATTCATTTTATTCATATATTTGATCATTTACATGATAAAGGACATATCAAGAAAAAAGTTGTAATACAATGTTTGAAGCATCATTTTAAATTAATAACAAAGCAGATTCCAAACACATATATCTAATAAATCTTGGACATATTTAATGTATATCTTTGAATCCAAAACATAAAGGAATTTACTGCATAAAATCACCACTAATTTAATCAAGCTAGTATAACTGATTTTTATTACATTTTGCATTGTTTACAGTATATCATTGATACATTGCACGTGAACTAATTGACAGAATAGCAGGATTTCAATTGTTTCTAAGTTGTAATTTGTTTTTTTTATTTTCCTTGTGTGTGTTGGCTGTTTATTATAAATTTTACTTCCTACATTTAGAACTTTTGTTTTTATACATTTGTTCTACAAACTCCTACATGGAAATCCAAATTGTGGCATGTATGATAATGAATTTGTGTGCTCTGTTTTAAATCTTCCCTGTGGATTTGTATATAGCAGAAAATCTCTAGGGTATACATGTATGCAAACGGGAGAGTTCTGTAATATTTAGAAATTTCACACATAAATAGTTCCTCCTAGTATTATTCTAATGGCCATCTTCTGTAATTTGAAAACATGTTCATTTACTGGGTCATTATTGCAAAAGTACCCTTGTATGTATGGCATAAATTGAAGATGGAATATTTTCATGATTAACAGTTCTCTTTTGAAGAGAAATGACTGTATTATTCTAAACAAAGTATCTGTGAGTAGTGGTTTTATTTTATACAGCAGTCCATTGTGCCAAATCTTATCAAATGCCTTCTCAGTATCCAGAAATAGCTCAAGACAAACAGTTTTTTCTTCATATGTATCTAAAATGACATCAACTACACAATAAAGTTGTTGAGGACAAGAATGGAATGATTGGAAGCCAAACTGAGTATTAGGTATTATGGAATTCACTGCCTTGAAGAACCACCACTGTTGACCGAGGTCGTTAAGGTGTGTACTAATGAGCGGGAGGTCTGGGGTTCGAATCCCGCCAGGACCATCCTCCTTTGCAGGTTTTTTCCAGGTTTTCCTCAGTCCTCATAAATGGCAATGCCAAAGAGGTACCCTAAACTTATGTCTGGAATGTTTCCTTCCTAAAAACATCCTTTCCCAATTTATCATTTCATCTCATGTATCATCAGCGTTCACTGCCTGTGGTGCCTCAGTAGTAATCACGAGCATTAAACACCATTAAAAAAAAATTGCCTTCAAGAGTTGCGGGTAGAGTACGTGTTAAAAAATCTTTGAAAACAGAGGAAGAAGACTGATTGGTTGGTAACCATGAGGTTCATTTTTAACATTGTTTGATTTGTGAATCATTACAATAAATATATATATATATATATATATATATATATATATATATATATATATATATATTTCCATCTAGTTAGAAAATAACCTAGATGAAGAATATATATCTGTGTTAAAAACACAAAAGAGTTTTCTGGGGAAATATTACAAATAGTGGTTTAACAATTGAACCATGGCCCAGAGATTTGTTGACTGGGTATATTTCTTTATTGCATTGAATACCTGTGCAAGGATGAAGTATGTAGTAAAATTTGTTAACTGAAGAGGTGCTGAAACTTTCCCTGATATTTCTTATTTAAATTAGGATCTCTAGTTGGATTTGTTTTGAATTGCTTTTCTAAATTTTTTGACAATAAATTCACTTTCTCTTCAAAAATATATGCCAGGAGTTACCAAATCTCAAAGGAAGTATTATATTTTTATATTTTGTTAGAATTTTAGATTTTTGCCATATAGATCTATCTTTGCAATTAAGTGAAAGCAGTTGATTTCTAATTTCTAGTAACAAGAATTCTCTTTTTCCTTAAGGGTGCAATGTAAGTCTACAGTGACTGGATTACGAACATTTTATATAGAGCATATCTACTTTGTTCCCATAATTTACAACAATTTCGTTTCACTACAAGTAGCTGTTTCACTTTAGGTGTCATTGTATGTTTACTACAATTATGTTACTGTTTATCTTGATCTGCTCTACCATTGGCTTGGTGAAAGTATCTTGTCAGCATATTTATTGCCATGTACTGTGCAGTTTTCAAGGATATTTTTAAGCCTGTGATTTCATGGAATGTTGACTTATATCGATAAAAGGGATATTAAGATTAATAGTTTCATTTCTTTAGTAAAATTAATTGAAGGGCATTTTTATTAAGGTAGTATGATTATAACTACTTCTTTGAGGCTCACAACATATTGTGATTATTATAGGGAAATGATCTGAGCTAAGTTATAAGTGAGAATGGAAGGAGCAGTCACATATGGTTAAGTTTTTACTTATGAAGCAGTCTAAAACATCTGGAGTTTGACAACCTGCTGGACAATAATTTGGTTCTGATAGATAAATGAATTCAAACTACAATTGAATTGTAGCTTCTAAGAGCAATTTCTCATGTGGATTGACTAAATTGGAACCCCATTTTTGGTTTTAGAGTTAAAATCCCCTCCTAGAAGAAATCTGTTAGCCATCTTATGAGTTTTATTCCAAAAATCAGCTAAGCATATTTTGTTATCTGGTGTTGAGTAAATTGATCCAATTTGGTATTTAACTTTCTTCATAGATATCATAATTCTTGAAATTTGAAATTCACTTTCAATAAAGTGAGGGAGTTCATCATGAGCTATGTCATTTTTTATAATTATGATAGATCCGCCTTTTCGTTGTTGACCAGGAAAATCAGCTCAATGTATTCGATAACCAGGAATGAAGAAATGAATGTGAGGTGCCAATTTTGACTCGGTAATGAGCAGAATGTCCATAACATATGATTCTAAAAATAATTTTAATTCAGAGTACTTATTAGTTATACTTCTGCAATTTCAAGTGCTAACTTTTAAAGGGTTGTTTTTGACACAGCTCATTTTTTAAGAAGGGAAGGAAGCACTCTAATGGAATAAATTCTTTGATCTGTTTTATCAACCAGGTACTTTATTGCACTGCTACTAGTAGTGTCAATGTTTTATTATATATTCTTAATATCATCTGCATATGAAGGATAAATGCAAGTATAATTTGCAATTATTTTCTGATTAGGAACAGTAATAACAAATTGTTGCTGTCAGTTAAAATTTCTGATGTTAGTTTTTCTGAATTTTTGAAGTTTTGAGTGCACAGGATAACCTTTGTAGCTTGCTGTATATTGACCTTTGAAATTGACACAGATTGGGATTTCTGATGCAGTTAGTTAGTAGTAGGATGCAAACCATTGCATTTAATGCTACAAGGAGTTCTATAGTAATAATTTTTAGAATGACCATAATCCTGACATTTTGTACACTGCAATATTGAGCATTTAGACTTAGGCATTTCAATCTTAACCAGCATTTATGGTTTAGTAATCATACACTTTTTCATTCAGTGGGTTTGGTTTTAAGTCAAGAAATAATAGAGGCATAGGAACTTTAGTTACAGGATGAAAAGCAAGTATCATTTACACAGGTTGATAACCTAATTGGCTAAGCTCTTCCATCATTAACTTAGTATCACAGGAAGGATGGAGCCCTCTTACTATTAACTGAAATCCTTTTCACTTTTAAGTTGGCATGTATAGAAATCAGCTTCACATGTTATAAGTAGTCTACTGTTTTTGTATATCCTTCAATTTTAAGTCGTTAGAAGTTATAAAAAAATTTTAAAAATTGTAAATCTTTAAAAACGTTTTCATATGGAACTAACACAGTGAAGCTCATGTGAATTGAATCTGTCGTCTTAACACTCTTCACTCTTCAGATAACATATCTTTGAAACCGGTTCCGTATATTTTTAAGGTTAGTGAAGCATGAAGAGTGTTAAGACGACAGATTCAATTCAGTCAGAAGTTATCCTTCAATTGTTTCTGTTGTCATAATTTTCAGTTTCAAAGTTTTGCAAATCATATGGAAACTGATTAATATTTTGAGTTTGAATTTATTTTCAACAAACACAACATCATTACAATAAAATTACATATTTCCATTTTTCACAATAATCCAATATAATTGTTAATTTTGCTAAGTTGCTTGTTAATATTCTGGTCCCACTGCACACAACTCCAGGTTATTAATGCATTGGAGATCATCATAGTTTGTAATATCCTTCAATTATTACACTTCTAAGGTTATATTTCTTTCTAGATTTCCTTCCATCATCCTCTTTCATCATTCTTATCCATTTCTCTCTAACTTTACCTAAATAGTTCCCTGTCATTTTGGCATCCTCTCCTTTTACATTTGAAATCTTCCCAATTAAAATTTCCCAATCAATATTTTTTCATTTTTTATTCCAAATCTTTTCTCTCCTTAACTTTGTTTGATTGCAATGCAAATCTCTTTTGTTTTCTGCACACATTAAAAAGTTTCCTTTATCATATCCTAATCCTTTTAAATGCATAACTTCAGTTTTAGGCCAAGCAAGCCCTTCTTTATCTGCCTTATCACATTGTTCTATATATTTTTCCCTATCCCATTCTATTTTATTCCCCTATAAAATCTTAATGAACTATTTTCACCAAACTATTAAACATTTCTTGTCATTCAATATCTTTCAATCTTAGATTTACTTATTTCGAAACTCCTCCAGTTTGGTATTCCCAATTTATCCATACTTTTCCTAATTCTATCTATTGTAAAATTTCATGCACTTTGAAACACCATGATTCTTTCCACTTACATTTCTCCTGTATACTAAAATATTCTTTAATAAAATCATTCTCTACTAATGTAATTCTGAATAAATATTTCATAATTATTGTGATTATTTTTTTCCTTAGTAGAATATCTACCTAATTCTAGCTGTGCTATACCATTTGAGGATGCTGTTGGTAAACCTAAAATCAATTTACAAAAACTTATATTTTATCAACATCTTTCCATGCATCCTCTATACCCCAAATTTCTAACCCACACACTATTTTAGTTTCTACTGTAGTTGTGTATATTCTTTCCAGCCAATTCACTCTTATACCAGGAATTTTTCTTAAATATGCTCTTATAAACACTCATTGCTACTTTTCCTTTTGCTGGTGCTATTTTTTTCTGCTGATTCTAACTTGCATTAGAGCTTAATCTTGTACCTAGATAATTAAGTTTCCTTACCACCTCCATTTCTCTCCCATTCAACTGTCATTTTTCATCATTTTTCAACTTGTGACCTCTTTTAAAAACCAAGATCTTGATTAATGTTTACTATTTAATATATATGTGTCTTCATTAGGCTCTTGTAAGGGTGCATATTTATTGAATGAAGCAAATGGGGAACCATGTTCCAACCTCTGTCTTTTGGCTATAATTGTATTTTCAGTTTGTGCCATTTCACACAGTTAAACTTAGTATAGCTATGATTTAAACCAATACCAGTAACTGAATGTTAATGTTAATGAAGCACTATTGAAATTTATTTAAGAACAATATTAACTCAGTGATAGCAGCAATTCCCATGGCCACCTGAATCACCCTATTTTGTTACTAAACTCAATTTTTTCTGATGCAGTATATGGTTGTAATAAATGAAAACAATTCATAAAGCATAGCATGTACTTTTACTGTCAATAATTCAAATAAACTACAGTATGCAGTTATACTTTTAAAGGCAAGAAACTTGAGACATAATACTCTGAAATGTCATGAACAAATATATGGTAAAAGGAAAAATTAAATTTGACAGTTTTTGAAGAAAGTTCTTTTAATGGTGACCTCCAGCAGCATGATGAAGGTAATATTGACAGATAAGATTCTAATATTTAACTGGGATTCCAGAATATCCCTTATAAATTCACAACTTCTTTCATCAGATAATATCTTAAGATCATAAGATGAATAATTACATAAAATAACTGAAATAAAACTATAATACATAGAAATAATTTGCAACTTTGTTGTTAACATTAAAGTTCCTATTACTATATTGAGTTTCTGACTCATCTTTTATGAGGCAGCAATGGTAAATGATGATAAAATAATATGGATTACAGAGAAGAAAATGTGTAAGGGGAGAGTTAGAGAAAATAGTGTAAGTTTTGTAGAGTGGTTAGGTATTTTAAATGACTAATAAGGTTGAAGGGTTGATCAATTGAGAAATATGATTTATGTAAAATATTGATTGATTGGTTTTTTTCATTCGTTTGAACATAAACATATTTTAGACATATCAATGTAAATAAAGAGAGGGTATACAGAATTAGAAATAAACACACACATATATATCATGTTGATGAATTAGATAAACTAATTGGGGAAAATGAAGTGAAGGAGAAATTCAAAAGGAATAAAGCTAGAAGTGTAGATGGTATTCCAGAAGAATTGTGGAGAGTTTGGAGTTGGAATGAAAAAAAAGGTGGTTATTATTAATTAAAATACTGAATGTAATATTTAAAGGATAAAATGTTCCTAATAGATGGAGAATACCAGGTATAAGGGCAAAGATAATATAAATAATTCAGTTTACTATATAATTTAATCAAATGAAAGTGAGACTTTTTTTTTCTTCCATGATGATTTATTGATTGGAATATAAGAACTACAGAAAGTAAGAACAAGAAATATCTTTTAATTTACAGAAAGTAGAAAATTCATATACCATCCATGGGCAAATGGGCATTTGTAAAAATTTTTAAAAAAATCTGATATTGCGTTGACTACACAAAACAAATTTAATATAGGGAACTTTTTGAACAGTACCATAAAGGTAGTTATTCCATGCAACAATAAGGCAGGCAGGTATTAGGTATATTGTTTCACAGTGAATATCTATTTAATATATTTCAAAGTAGAACCAAAAAACAAGAGTAATGTGTAGTATGATGTTCTGTGAATAGATGTGACTCACATACATTAGATAGCATTGCTCTATGACAGGTAAATCAACAATGAACTAATAAACCCAAGATTATCGTATGATGTTCTGTAAACAGATGTGACTTTATGCTAACATTGCTACAACAAAATGGAGTCAAGATTATCATTTGAAGAGCAGAAAGCAATTTTGAAGTGGTATTGGAAAACGAGAATGTTGTTGAAGTTCAAAGGCAATGAAGAAGTGTATACAGAACAGAACTGCTAACGCATAACATTTCCATCTTACTCTATGCTCATGCACTCTATGGAAATGAGAAAGTTTACTTCTAACAGGATGGTGCACCACCACATTACCGCCAAGATGTATGCAAGTATCTCGATGAAATCTTCCAAGGCACTGGATAGGATGAAGAAGTCCGATTGAGTTTCCACTGCGTTCTCCGGATCTAACTCTGCTGGACTTCTACTTATGGGGAACTCTTAAGGATGGTGTATATCGTAGAAAACCAGCTACACTTGCAGCACTTTGGGAAGAAATTGAAACGGTACGTGCTGCAATCACTGAGGACACTGAGGACACAACACAATGTTGCTCAATCAGTAGTTCAGTATACTCAGAAGTGTATCAATGCCGATGGTGGGCATTTTGAGCAACTGTTGTATCTTCAAAAGTCTAACATAATTAATGCTCATCATTTTCTGTTTGTGTGAATTCAGTTTTGTTATGTTAACACAGTTTTTTCTTTGCTTGAAGCGTGTATATATTTTTTGGCCCCTGTATATGTATAGGTAGAACAATATGAAATTTGGATACAAGGATGAAAGAACACTTTAGAAGTATAAGATACATAAGATCTGTATCTTATCAGCAGTTGCTGATTATTTTTGGACTTACAGTCATGACATCACATGGGAGAAACTAAGCTTTTAAAAGCTACCAACAATCCCAGGGAATTAACAATATGGAAAAATATTTTCATTTTAAAGAATAAGCATTTGGTTATGAATTTTGACATCCAGTCAATGGACTTACGTATATTGGTACCACCAGAGGTCACATATCACATGTCAGTGTTAGTTGGTCCCCAGTTGAAGATGAGAGCAAAAGTTCTAGATAAATTCATCAATTAGTAAAGTATAGTGTCACCTAATGCCAATTTCTTTATGTGTACAATCAATCAATTTCACTGTTTCTAACTTCTGTTAAATTTACAATTAAATTGAATTGTTCACTAATAACATTATAAAACAATTTCCCAGAAGAGGTGGTGCTGTGGTCAAGTAAGTAGATAACTTGCCTCCCATTGAGTAGACAAGGCTCCAGCGGCCATAAGTGGGGTTTGTGGTAGATGAAGAGGCATCTGAGTAGGTTTTCTCTGAGTTCTCCAGTTTACCTTGCCACTCATTCTGCCATAGCTCCATTGTCATCCTCATCCCTATCTTTACCTTCATCATCATCTAGCATAATAGTATAGTTCTCAGTGAAAAAATTATAATATAGACTACACTTCTGACCTCTGTCGCCACAGTGCAAAACTCTAATATCTGGCCAGCAAGTCAGTTGCCATTAGAAAACATTAGGATTACAATTGCCCATTTCTTCAGAATTAAACAGCACATACTTTATATTTCACAGAAATGTTTATGAAATTGATGAAGTTTCTGCTTGCTGTACTCAGTTCATTTTATTATACTATCCGTGGAGATTACAGGCACCTGTTGGGTAATGGAAATTTCTGCAGTTGGAATTTTTACATAGTTACAATCTCATCTTGCAGCAGAGTTTTAATAATGTAAAATGTAATGCTCAAATGTACTATATTTGCATAACATATTTCAGTGCTGAAAACTTAACAGAACTTGTTAAAGCAAACATGCATTCAAAGCTGTTGACTACGAAGTCTGAATGAACTGGTGCTTCTAGATTATTTTCAGAAGGGCAGAACCATTATCAGAGAACATTACCTCCACTACTGGACCAACTGAAGAATGCTATTCAGGTTAAATGTCCATACCTTGAGATAAAGAAAGTTCTCTTTCATCATGATAACAGATGCATATCTGGGATTATTGCTGCAAAACTGTGTGACTTTTGCTTCCAAGTGCCTTTACATTCACCATATTTGCTGATTTGGCTCCCAACAATTAATTTTTGTTCCCAAAACTGAAGAAATGACTGACTGGACAAAGATTCACACCAAATGATGAGATTGAAGCTCAGATAGATACTTATTTTTCAAAGTTCAACAAATCTCATTGTACTGAGGGTATTAAAAAATTGAAAAGTTGTTGGACTAAATGTTTTGATTTACAAGGTTACTATATTGAAAAATAAAAATACATTTCTCTTAAATCTTGTGTTTTCTTGGTGAGGCCAAGAACTTTTATACATAGCCCAGGTCACTTTCTCCATATACCATCACAAAATTCTTTACAACCTATACAAATAACACTTGACCTCGAGTAATGGAAACTTAGCAATTACCAATGAATAAGATTGAAATTGATGTAAAGTTATATCTATATTCATAAGGGCGATATTACCTGAAGGTAATAATGCCACCCATAACTTTAAACAATGGGGGTTTATGCCTTTGGTTTGCCAGAAGACAGCAAAGGAGACTGACTCCTCCCTATTTCAACTTCATTCTACATAAAAATTGCTCTAATTTATTTAACTGTACTCTATTTTAAAAAGTATTTTTCCAAGCACTACTACCTTACTAATTTTCAACCATTTTCTCTAAATAATCCTGTCCTCCATTCACCAGTATCTTTGCATTCCAGCAAATATTCTGAACATCTCCACAAATTTGGATATAAAGTCTGAGGAACACTTCTTCTCATGTCCCCTACCAAACCAATGGATTTTTCTCTTTCCTTTTTATTGCACTTATTTGTATACAAAATCAGTCCTGGTGGTCTAGTGGTAACCATACTTGCTTCATAAACCCAAGATTGCGGGTTCAACACCGGTCAGGGTATGGCTTCCTTCTGAAGGGAAGTAAAGCCATGGATCCTGTATCATAGATTTAAGGCACAAAAAAGAAATTTTGAACAAAATTTACCAGCCATTTCACGCCCTGAATTGAATGGGACGCTAATGACCTGTTAAAGATGTTAAAGGGCATCCATAAAACAAATCACCCATATCAATCAATTAATTATCAATCTTTAAACTTAGTTAAAAGATGAATGACCTCTTCCCAATAATCAATAAATGTAAAATCTCCATGTCCTCAAACTTAGAGTGAACAGTCTTCCAAAATCCTCTTGGCATATTTTCTCTTATTACCCATATGTCAGCTAAATTATTCTTCGGCATCTAATTGAGCTTTAACTTTTCCTGTTCAATTATTATTAGTGCACAAGTACTTATTCTTGGTTCCTCAGACATGCTTTTAATGCGTAATCTTCTAGAATCTGACATACACTGTACCAAAGTGTCATTATCCTCTAATCTTCTACATCAATCATCCTTCTATATTAGTTCTATTTTCAGGAATGCCTAAAAGCAGCTAAAAAACAAAATCCAAAATTATTTCTATTTTCTCTCACTTTTTTTCTATTTCCCAAATTTCAATCCCATATACCTTTAGAACCTATTTTGCAAAATTGCAAACCAATTATCATCTTCTTCCTTAATTTATCCATATAAATATATTATTGTATTTTTGCAAGGCACTTACATTCCTGGGCAATGTATAAGTGTGAAATTGCATTGCACATATGTATTTTTTTTTTAAATAGAAGGTTAACATCTTTCTCTTAAGTTTTAGAAATATAATTTTAGTTATTGATAATATTAAGTATTGTTATTATTTAAAGTAAATCAAAAAGCATAAACTGTAAATACAAAGGACTTGGTTTTTACATTAGCTTGCATTGGTTTATTGGTAGTTCGCATTGCATTATATTATATTAGAGCTTTAAATATCAAATATATTTAGGTACAAATTAGTGAAAGGATATGGGACCTGCATTTTTTGCCAGAGCTAACTTCTTACATTTACTTTATCCCATACAGTATAAGGAAAGCCCTTAGTTGTCATTCTTACATGTTTCTAGTTAATTGTAAGTTGAAACAATGCTATTATTTGTTAATCTTGCACTTTTTCATATTATACTACAATTGCAAACCTTACAAAGTTGTACAACAATTGGCTTTATGTTTTTGTTCATCTCACATTTTTCATTACTCAAATAGGCAGTACCAGCAATTCATAAACCCGAGGCTAATCAGAAAATAATTTGAAGATCTGTGTCCACAGTAAAAATTATAGCACTCTCTTCTGCAACCATAAAAATATAAATTATAATACTCATTTCATTCTAAAGGTAGTCAGCATTGAGTTTACAAGAAGAAGAAGAAGAAGAATTTATAATTGAATACATAGTTTACCAGACAGAGGTGTTTCTTTAACCTGCTCTTAACAATCTCTAAAATGAGTAATGTGGCAGCTGCAGTCATTACACAATAAATTGTACTATAATAGATTAGTTTGTTCCTTAGGAAATTTTAACAGTGAGTTTGTTTTAAATGATGATATTTAGTTGCATTTTTGTCTTTGGAATTTCACTAACTTTTTATAACTCAGACATAAGTAGGTTGGATTTTTGACACTGCAACTTCACTAACTATTTTATATCCCAGACATAAGTTAGCAAAGTTCCAGGGTCAAAAATCCAAGCAAATATTATTTTTGAAATATATAAGAATAAATTTCTATCATATATGCTGCATCAGCAAAGAAAAGTGTACCCACTAATACCTTGCTTGATACATGGAGGTGCTCAAAAGAGAAAAACATATACTAGGCAGCTCTATACTTATTAGTATTAAAATATCAGTATTTAAGCAGGCAATGTAATTGTATTTTCACATATTGTCTATTTTTTCAACAGGAGCATCCGAAAGCCAGCATTACATACATTTATTAGAAGAAGCATAATGGCATAACTGAAGTTGTAGGTATAATATGTATTATATTCCACATTATTTAATTAGGTGCAACTTTCTCCACTACATGGTAATAACAATGTCTGGCTCAACTGTGTTTTGAGGCTTGTACATACCTTTTGAGCACCTGTATGATATCATTTGACTGATGGCACCTGTATGTGCATGAGCATTTGCTTCTTTGTTATAAGCATTAATATTTCTTCTTAGGAGTAGAACATTTTTAGAAGAATTAATGAAATTATTGCAAAATAAATATGTTTTCACATGTGTGTGTGTATTTTGCGCGTGTATATATGTGTGAGTGTGTATGTGTGTGCACACCTTTGTGCATGCACGTGTGAATATATAACTAAGCAGTTAGGTATATGAATCCGTGTGCAAGTGCATGTTTTTGTGCTGTAGTTTAATTTACTAGTTTTATATGGGTGTAAATGTTCTGAATGCTCACTGAAAATTTTATAAAAGGTATGCTGTGCTTAAATACAGCTGCATAAATAATTAATATTTCATTTGCAATGAATTAGTATTAATCAACATTTTTACTCTTTCTGTATTACACTGAAAAGAACTCAATATTCAATTATGCATGGTCAATCTTACAACAATGAAAAGCAAATTATCTAAAGTAACTGAATGGTTTCTAAAATAAAATCTTGCTTTTGAAAGAGAGAGTTAAAACTTGGAAGGTCTTTATTAATACAACTGTTACAACTAATGTTGAGCTAATTACGTTTTGACCAGTACGTGTTATTAGCAGCATTGAGCAAGGCAATTGTTAAAATTTACTCTTTGATAATTCATTAAGTTGGTAAAGTCACTCTAAATAAAAAGTGTTTAACTGATTTATCTCAGACTTTTTTTTAAACTTTATGAAAACATTTTTAGATTATATTGCAAAATACTAATGTGCCCATTAGATTTTGATTGAAATAACAAATCTATGCAAGATTATATTACAGAAACTAGAATACTCTTGTGCTCTTTTCTAGGGAACACAAATCTTGCAGGGTATGGTATATATATGCGTGTGTGTGTGAAATACAAATATATAAAGCATGTATAAATGTACATATGTGTACATATTTACCATAAATGCTCTCTTTGTTTACAGCCGTTCCGGCCGGAATTCTCTGACCTGGATTATGCTGATGTGGATTATCGCTCTTATGGGCCCATTAATTACAAAAAGGCTTCAATAGAGGCAGTAGAGCAAGAAAAAAGGAAGAACCTTAAGAATGAAAATCAACAAAAGTCAAGCCATTCTTCCAACAACCACATGCCAGACTTGCTCTAATATGTGCATTTATCTGTTCTGTTTTTTTTATTCACCGATTGAATGAAAAATGTAATTGTTAACAAACTACAATCATTAAGATGCAATGTTGCCTGGCATGTGGAAAGACAATGAATAGATTGTGTACATAAGATAAAAAATGTTGTTAACTTGATGCCACTAACCTGTGATTAACCAAAGAGAGTACTAGTGTGATCCTTCACTTGCTTTAAATTCAGCTCTACCATATCCCTTGTTCTTAACCATTTGCACCCTGCATCTACCAGAAACACTAACCCCAAGCAACAGCTGCTGAAACGTTTGGTGGTGCTCTGTAACTGTTCAGATCAGTGACTGAAAAAATTGTAATGACTAAAGTGTTTTTAATGTGTGATGATGACATTCAAATGAAAATTTAATTAAAACACTGTCAAAGATACAATTGGATACGTTGACTTTAGGTATATAAATATTAAATCGTTATGTGCAAATGTAAAGTGAACTATACCAAGAACATTTAGGTTGTGTTTTAATAAAGAGATAGTTTTTTTAATAATATATATTATATATAAACAACCTAACACTATGAAGGGACTTCAAAGGTTCCTGTTATCACCAGAGATATGTTAATGTGTGTTAACTAGTGTGTGTGTGTGTATGTGAGAACAGGACAAGAGATCAAAAAGTGTCTGATGTGTTAGTGATATGGCTTCCATCATTGTTGCAGCACAAATGTCAGGGATTGGAGGCTGATTCAATGTGTGGAATTATGCGTGCATGTTTACAAAAGCTGATTGCTAATGGATGACCCTTAAACTTAGCTTAATAAAAGAAGAAAATGGGAATTTTCATAGTGTCCATTATGTTTTAAATATGCCAGGATATAAATAATTTCTGCCACATAATAGTCATGTGTAAAAAACCAGTTTCATTAATGCAGTGATTTGTAAGAAAAAAATTATATGCATGATGTACAAGGATGAGGATGAAATGACAGGCTAAACCTAAGCCTGGATGATGTTGCAAGTATATTTGGATTTAATTTCTGCATAAGAGGAAGGAT
This sequence comes from Metallyticus violacea, assembly GCA_030762175.1. Classification (NCBI taxonomy): domain Eukaryota; kingdom Metazoa; phylum Arthropoda; class Insecta; order Mantodea; family Metallyticidae; genus Metallyticus; species Metallyticus violacea. The sequence goes on from CM060831.1 coordinate 50,531,318, forward strand.
GTAAGATGCTTATGATGTTGTAGTTGATGGAAGGTAAGGAGATGGCTCTCTTTTGGAGGCCCTTCTTGTTTGATAGGAGGCTCACAATCCACAAGTTCAAATGCAGTACGTATAGATTTTAAATAACATGCTGGTTTGTGCCAGGTATTTCTTGTATATTGAAACAGTCAGCTGGTCCTTTGATCATAAAATATGGGTTTAATTAAACTTAAAACATAATTGAGTTAGGCTGTGCTGTTTGCAAGTTACATATTTTTAATACAGTTTTGCTTACAATTTACCTCTCTTAATTGCTATAATATTAGCAACAGTTTATGTTTTATCTAAAGTAGTTACTATTTAAACCTTAAATACAACAATTCAGTGACATTAAATATTAAGATTAATTTAAAGAGTCCAAGTTTCAAAAAAAATATTCCATTTTAGTTGCCATCCTAAATGCAACCATTGTAATAGTCTCATACAGTAAATAACTCTGAATGAGTACAAAATCCGTCCAATTAGCCCTTGTTGGCAAAAAGAGACTTTATTCCCAATTTTGTCTCTGACATTTTTCATATAGAATGTTGCCGTGGCAACATAGGTAACTATTATTTATTTATTCACATTCTCCTCTGGCATCCAAGTGAAAAGCCTGGCAGTGTGGACAGCATTGTAATTACCATTATAATAACTCTTTTGTTACCGAGGCCAAATATAATATGATAAGAGAAGTAGCCCATTCATTTGATATTATTGCTCAAATATAAAAAAGAAAACTTAAGTTTTGCAATAATATCTTAAGTTCAAAAATAGTAAAAGGTTGTATTACAAATGATTGTGTGTGGGTGTGATAACAAAAATAAGTAATTATATTTTATGTAACTCTTACTATTTATGAGCTCTTACTTCATTATATTACTTTTCTTATATTTAAAAGCACTAATAATATGTGCATTTGATTTCCATTTTGGAGTCCCATTCATTTATACTGAATCCATCACTGCCGACTCTGCAGTTAATTATCTCATTTGGAGATTACAGCTATTCCTACAGTTCTTGTCAAATCCTCTCTTGTTAATTTGGAAACATAAACTTCTCTCTCTCTCTCTGTCACTCTTACACTCTCTCTCTCTCTCTCTCTCTTTGGCTTAAAACAGCATAACTTCATTTACAAACGCTCTATTTACTATAGTGCTTAATTATTATTTCCTATCCAGACAGAATAAAATGTTTTTCATAAATTACAAACAGATTTAAATATGACATGTAAAACTTTAATATGTTAAAGAACAGGTATCCAGATTAAGCCAATTGCAAGGAATGTACTTTAAAATATAATGTTTTCTATTGAAGTTGGTTACCTAACGGAAACCTTTTAGTTACTTTACCCATTTTATTAAATTTGTGTTTAGCAGTTTAAATTTATTTGTAGCTACATTCATAAAAATTACCTTTGGCTGTACTTTTAACATTTATTGTATTCATTTGTTGCCATATAAGTAAAAGATCATTTAAAGGTCTTCTTGATGAATGTTTGTCATATGATAACATTTTGCTTGTTGAAAATAAAATGTGCTCAAAATGTGACAAAGGTGCAGATCTCAGAGTCCTTATTTATTTGTCTTTTTCTTTCTTTCTTTTTTGGGGGGGGAGGGGGGATACTTCACTACTACAAAATTACCTATATCTTCCTTTTGTCAAATTTGTATGAAATATGAAAACATACCTAAAACTGTTGTATTGTGTGATTTTTAATAGAATAATATGACTGGATGAAATTGTGTTATGTAGAGTACAGAATTTGTCATATGTGATTTTTTAAAACATTCAATTGAAGAGTCATTTATTAGTAACACAGGATCCAAGAAGCACATGCAAAGGAATGTCATATCTGAAACATTGTTTTGTTATGTACAAAAGTATTTACATAAAGTGAAAAAACCTTGACTATTTGTTTTCTTTTCTCATTTAGTAATTTCAATAAATTTGCAATTCCTGTTAAAGTAGTCTTATGCTTATTAAAATTTTTTAAAAACTGTAAATCTTTAAAAAAGTTTTCATATGGAACTAACACAGTGAAGCTCATGTGAATTGAACCGGTTCCGTATATTTTTAAGGTTAGCGAAGCATGAAGAGTGTTAAGACGACAGATTCAATTAGTCTTATGCTATTTACAGCACCATATCTGTAATTAGGCATCCTGCAATCATGGTCTTCATTATGATCATTTTAAAATTAATACATAATATATTAACATCAAATAGGAAGCATTTCCGAATATAAAAAATTGGTGTGGCAGAATAACTCATTTCTTTCCCTCTCCCACAAACATGCATGCATGTAGGTACCCATTTTTCGTGGAATGCATTATTACTATCTTATCACTTATACTACTTATCACTTAATATGTCTGTCCTGGTGGTGTAGTGGTTACCATACATATCATACATACCTATACCCAAGAACGCGGGTTCGAACCCGGCCAGGACCGATGGATTTTTTCGGGCATAAAAATCCTAAGTATGGCTTCCTTCGGAAGGGAAGTAAAGCCGTGGGTCCCGTGTCGTACATTTACGGCACGAAAAAAAACCTCAAGCCTGAAAGAGAGGCCTCTGAGCAAAATTTGTTGGCCGTTTCACGCCCTGAGTTGAATGGGACGCTGATGTCCTGAGATGTTGAAGAGCGTCCATAAATAAATCAATCAAAAAAAAATATCACTTAATACCACACACCCACTCTTAAGGTTCTTCATTGCAAATGTGGAAGCTTTCACGTATCCTTATTTCATTATTCACCTATAATTTTATTATATATGTTGTTTTCATTTAAAGTTTATTTAATTTTGTGAAATATGATCTACTATTTGCTCATTTTCACTCCTAAATGAAGAGAAATGAATGCCAAGATATTCATTCTGTAGCATTCTATGGGGAGGCTGAGAAATATATCAAGACTGCTTCTATGATTGGTTCTAGGGAATGCAATTTTGTATTGAGTATGAGGCAGATGCCTTCAAAAATAAATTGGTAGAGTTTATGAGTTACAGCCTTTCGCTTAGTAAAGCCTGGTAATTTTAATAACTAGAAACACCTATTACTCACAATGATTGGTAATACATTTAATATGCTATGTTATACCTATACATATAGAAATTATAAAATAATATTTTTTAAAAACTGTTTATGTGTGCAAGTGCATGCAAACAAAAAAAAAAAAAAAAAAAAGCGTTAATTTAAAGGTTGCACAAGAGGCTTTAAAATATTAATTTTCACAGTCAATTAGGGCATGTGCAAAAAATTAGGAAAATTGGAAGTTGTAATTAATTTTATTATAACAAAAGGTAACAAATATTGGTTATTACATTAAAATTTACCCATTTTCATACTTTACAAGAACTAAATTTTAGTGTCTGAAAACTTGCTTATTTAGAACTTGTAATAACAGCTGTTTTTGTAGCTCATCATAGTGATTACATCATTATCAATATAGGACTGAATTAGAAAGATACCACATTGTGCAGCATCCATTGCAACTTCAGAGACTGACTTCATCTTTTAATTTTCATATATTTTTAATTTTACATACCATGTCCAAAGTGATTTTAAAGAAATTCTCAGAAATATTCACTCCCTCAAAAAATTAATAGAAATTTGATGTGATAAAATTACGGAAATACAAAGAATAAATTGAATTTAAGGTGGATCTGGTGACCATATCACTTGAAGTTTTCAATTATTTAAGGCTTCACCTTAGAAAGAACTTTATCCAAGTCAATTAACAATTCACTGAAATACTGCATATGGTGCTGGAATGTTCTGAGAGAAATTTGGAAGATGCTTTCATTTATTGTTCTGTAGTCCACCAGTTTCTTCAGAAATCTAGATCTTGGCAGTAGCTGATATTGAAAATGGGGTAGTATGAAAGAATGCTTTATTTCTGCATAATTCCTTTACATTAACTTTCAAAAATTGTACAACTGTTCTTGGAGTGCTTGTTATTTTCGGATCTTATGAAATTAACACCCTGGTTGAAAATGTAATAGATCTTACATTCCACTATCTACTGCTTTCAGTATCATCACATAAGTATCCTCTTCCTTTAAGTTAATCACTTTCTTCCACTTCTTCTCTCTTGCCTTCCCTGCACAGTTACCAAATTTTCTCAAAAAACTCCTTACTGCCATTTGCCAAAAAATATTAATATCAATAAAAAAAATTGCTAACTGCAAGTTATCCTATTTCTAATCCATACTTCTTTAAATGATTTTTTTCAATTATACAATGTAAATCCTTATCTATTTTCCACATAGTGGACACTTCCTTTTTTCACTTTTAATCCAATTAGCCCCCATTATTCCTGCTCTACTCCAAGCAAATCCCTCCCCTCCCCTTCTGTAGCAATTATTGGCCAACTGACTTTACTCTTCTCCTATTTAAGCAAAGAACTAATTTTCTAATTCTTCTATAAGTAGCACTCTAGTTTTGCTTTTGCCCTTGTAATCTTTTTGTCTGCTTCTGATTTTCGGCACCATCTATTTCAAAAATACTCCCCAAGGATGATGGCACCATATTCCAACCTCCTGTGTCTTTCCAAACATCCAGGCCAGCCTACACCCCCAGGCTGCCAATTGCCCAGCTGGAGCCCCCCTTCCACTGCTGCCCACCATAGCATCTTCCTCACTCAGCTGTTTTGGAAATGGACTAGTATGAACCATGCCTTCAAATACAGTAACATGTAAATAGGTTTATTGTCTGAGTCCTTGCAATACTTCATCTTCCAAAGGAAACTGTGAACGAAGCAAATATATTTTGAAGTAGTAGATAAATTTACCCATCCATCTCACATGATGATAAATACCTGGTATGAATGCAAGTTGCAATGGAACCACAAAGGGACATGATTGTTAACTGTAGTAACTCTGTAGTCATCATGGACTTTTTTTTAAATAGTGTTTAATTCCCTGAGGCATCACTGATGATGGATACTGATGATACATGAGATGAAGTGATAAACAGGAAAAAATATTTTTTAAGCAAGGAAACATTCCAGGCCTAAGTTTTAAGGTGTCTTCCGGGCATTTCCATTTATGAGGAATGAGGAAAACTTGAAAAAAGTCAAAGAAAGTTATTCTGGCAGGAATAACACACTTTACTTCCTGCTCTTTAAAAGAAAATCATGTATGCAAAAGTTTTGGGAACCACTGCACTAAATTGACTAGGATACAAGACCAACTTCAATATTTCTTTCATATGGTGACCCAAGTATTTAAATCATGGTAGATAATTGAGAAGACTTTTTTTTTAAAACTCTGTAGATAAACAAAAATGGCTTTTAAGAAAATCAACTTTTCCTAAGTGTAGTTTTAAATACCTAGAATTTTATGACAAAATCCCTATAAAAATTGCAAAATCAGCATTTTTCTGTTTTATTTGGGATATAGTTTTTATATATAGTATATTTATAATGCCTTAATTTTTTAATGTTTTCCAGCCTAAGCAGTCCCACTGCACTGCAAAACCAAAAATTTATATATCTAATTAAATCAAGAGTCCTGAAATTTCCAAATTGTTTTTAAAAAACCCAATGGATTAATTTTTTTATGGATGTACAATGAGTCAAAATGTATTGTTATTGTTGAATTTAAGATGTAACAGAGTTTTATTCGTAAACCAGTGTAACAATAATTTTGTAACACTGAGTTTCTGTTCATTCATGTAAGTGGGCTTATTTTCCATTATTTTATTTTATTATTTATGTTTATTTTTTAACATTCTTAATAACTTTTAATCCTATATACATGTCGTTTTCCTAGAGTTAGGTCAGTTCCTTTCTGATACAAGCTCATCAGGTAAAGAAAGAAAGAAAAAAAAAAGTTTTATTTGTAAGAATATCCCGTGTGTATTTAATTTCTCTACCCATTTTTTACCCACCTGAAATTTCATTTCATAATCCCCCCCCCCCCCTCCCATCCCTGGTTACTCACCCTCCTCAGTCTTATTTCTTAGTTTTAATTCTATTTCTGCTTATCTTGGCCTACTACTGTCCATTATTTCCATCTCTTAAATTTTGCACACTTCTGCCTAACTTTGCACATTTTTAAGAATATCTTCCCCAACAATAAAAACAAATGTTAATTTTCCAGACATATTCCAACTGCTGGGTCCCTTCTATCTGAGGACTACACCATGGTGTTCTATTTTAGTTTATTGCCTGTTTTATGAAGCCTTAAGTTTTAAAAAAATTCTGGTCTATAGACATGCAATTTTTGGGGGGGGGGTGAAAAACTTTTAATATTGCATTTTGAATTCTTAAGATCACGTTTGCATAGAAAGACACTGGTGATATTTCCCAGAGAATTTTTGGATATTAGAGGCATATGTGTTGGCATGGAATACTTTTGAAACCGACGCCTCCCTCCCTAGTGCCCCCCCCCCCCAAAAGCCTAAATTTTTGCACTTACTGTGCAACTTCAACGCATATTTTTTATATTCTTAACATATTCTGACTGCTGAGCCCAATTCTTTCTTCAGACAACACTATGGTGTAACAATTTAGTTTATTGCCTGTTTTAAGGTACCTTCACTTTTTAGATATGCCAATCCGCAAACTTGCTGTCTGGGGGTGTAAAATCTGGATGTCACATTTTGCATTCTTATGTCTATTTTTGGGGCAAGAGAGGAGCATGAGCTGTATGGAGAACTTTGGAAAATGAGACCAAGCTCTGGAGAGCCTGAAAAGATCTAAATTTTACACAAATATTGCTTTAATATCTTCGCAATTACAAGGCAGATTTTTATATTATGGACATGTTCTGAATGGAAGGATCCCTAGTTTAGTTTGCTATTTCATGCAGTCTTCAATTTTAAGAAATGCTGAAATATCTTGATATACCCTTCTAGTCCGTATGACAATATTTACGCAGAGGAACCCATCAACAAACTACAAATGTACCCCTTTGGTGGACGAATTTAGTTCGCAAGCCTCCCATAAATAGGTTGGGGATATTTTGTAAGTTGGCTACTTTGAATGATGTAACAACACGTACGTAATTTTTGACTTTCAGCATGAAAAAGTTGGTACTTTGATTAGCTTAAACAACAGTAATCTATGGTAACAAACCGATACGTGAATTGGAAACAGGTTCAACATGGTAAGTGATGATAACTGAATTTCTGAGTTAACTGGTTGTATTTCAGTAATCCCACGTGAGCCAAAGCATTTTAATAAATGACCAATAGATATTGTGATGAAGAATAACATTATTTTAAGCCTCTGCAGCTGGAAGGAATAGGAACAAAGTTTTGAAACATTTGTAAATAACCTCATACATTCATGTATGCTCATTAATTAAATTGCAATGTTTTCAGACGAAAGGAACATCAAGTTTTGGTAAGCGTCGGAACAAGACTCATACATTATGTCGTCGTTGTGGACGTTCTTCTTACCATATTCAAAAATCGAAATGTGCACAATGTGGATACCCAAGCAGGAAGTTAAGACACTGTGAGTACCTTTTAATGGGCTGCCATTAACCTTTTGGAAGGGGAGGGGCGCAGGTAAAGCATTCGTTCCAAGTGCAATATATGTCATTAACCAAAGAGGAAGAAACATTTTGAAAATTATATTTGATAACAGAATAACAGTTCCGAAAAGCCCGTCCAGTACATATGCCACTTTTGCAGGCGGTAACAGTCCCGCTGCAATTCAGGCGCAATAAGACGACGCGTGGTAAAGTGATAAAATGAAGTTGAAACATACCTGAACAAAACTCATTTTTGTAAACAGGAACAACATATTGCAGCCAGAAAGGTAAAAACACCGTAACCTCTATAGTTATAAATATGTTGCAGGAGCACTTGTATCTTCTAGTAGTAACTTCCACGCACAGTCCCTTACCTTCTCCAAAGCGTGTTAGGCTCCTACTAGTGACAATTGCATCCCTCCAGGGCAGATTTAAGAACTGGGATTCTAGTACAATATTAGCGGAAACTCGGAAGAAATTAAATTAATAATTTATTCGTTTACACACCAACCTAGTGCTAACCTCTGGTAAATCCTAGAAACCGGTGGACCCAGTGGTTTGCTGTGGCAAGCTTATGGCCTATGCTCATCTCCAATTTGCATTGTCATCTAGCAGCAGAAAGTTATGATAAACAAAATAAGTGAGTGCAACAAGAACGTAAGTGCTGGATGAACTGTTTGGAATAATTTCGGACAATAGGTTGCCTTATTCATTTGTTTTCTTTTTACAGAAGACATGGTGGTTGCACAAATAAATGAAACCTGGGTAATGTTCAAGTCTTGAGAATACGTAGTCTTATTAACTTTTTTTTTTATTATCCAGAAGGCATTAAAGTTGCATTGGGGGTTGTAGGAATGAAACAGTGAAACTTCCTTTTCAGTACACATTTGTAAAGCTATAAAAATTTACTAAATATGAGCGTACTCATTATTATACCTAGTTTAATTACAGGAGAATTGCAGATGAAGATGAAGATTGTTGTTGTTGTTGTGGTTGTTAGGAGTTTGTGGTTGCAAGTATCCAATGGTAAACTTAGATATTGCATTATGAATGTAACAAATTTCCAAGTTATGTTCAGGTGTGTCTGGGGTAGCTGCTTACATCAGATCTGACTAAAAGCCAAAATCATTTAGCATAGTCCTGATGACTATTCGGCTAATTCTGAAATACTCTTTATTGAAATTACGGCCTCTTATGGTAAGTGCTTGATTTCTGTAGTGTGCAAACTTTCAGAAGCAAAGTACTTAGTGGAATTTGAGTTGCTGTTGTTAAATTTTTTGTCACTTTAGAAACATATTATTGATATGGGGGACTTCAATACTAACAATGTGACTAACACAACTGACTCTGCTGAGCTAGTGAAACTATTCATTGCTGCTGTATGATAGTCCTTGTGCTAATTCCTACTCTTCATACATTCACATCTCATTTTGAAGAGGACACATTAGTCATAAAGTAGGAAAATGATGTCATTGAACATTAAATTTTCTCATCAACTGTCCTTAAGGTCCAGATAGTATGCCATTATGCTTGTAATAAGGTCATTAATTAGTACACCTTCATCTGTGTGTCTCAAGTCTCTGAAAGTAACAGCTTTGCGCAGCAATTTAGGTGTCTTTAGGCCATAAGCAACTTAAAACATTGTTATGGGCAGGCAAGCCTGGTATGGATAGGTGGCCAGGTGAGGATTATTTGTTATAATTAAGTCTATAACAGCATTAGTAGTGGATGTATGATGAGTAGGATTTAGGGCAAGGATTGTCATATCGCGGCACTGGAATGTTTCACTAGCTAAGCAAAGTCAGTTATGTTCCTCATGACGTTAGTATTAAAGTCCCCCAATAATATTGTGAGACAAAATTGTGACAAAAGTTTAACAAGGGCATCTCAAGTTCAACTAAGTGGTTTGTTTCTAAAGGTGTGTACACTCAAAGATCAAGCATTTATGATGAGAAGCAATAATTTCAATAAAGAGTGTTTCATAATTAGTCTAAAATTCATTAGGATTATTTTAAATGATATCGCTTTATAGATCAGATCTAATGTAAACAGCTACTCCCCCACCTCCTTTGCCAGTGCAATTAAGATGGAGAAGAGAATAGCCAGGAACATAAGTGCGAAAGAAGAGTGGGTTTCAACTTTGTTTTCTGAAATAAGAATGTAATGTAGCTGGGAGAGGAGAGGAAAGGTTACAAAACTTGTCAAAGTGGGCAATAGGCTCTCTGGGCATTCACTTGAACAAAACACTCTTTATGGTTTCACTTACATGAGATTTACTCAGAACGTGTTTTGTAGACAACTGCCCACATCATCAGCTGTTAAGATGACTGTCGGATCATTCATAGAAGTTGGGTGGGTAGGTAGGTATCTGGGTTGACTCTGGTGGTCTTGTGTTAAACTTGAATAAAATGCTGTCTGCTTCTAGCATGTCATAATTTGTAAGGTTTTGCTCATGTGTGTGTGTTTTTATATATGTAAATCCTTTTCCATATGTTTAATTTTTTTGGCTGTTGAAATTTGATACCTTTTCATTCAAAAAATGCGCTGCCATAGCTAATTTATCTGTTGGTTTGTAACGGATGATTCTCCAAAGTTGCTTCAATCTAATGCCTTATATTTCTCTTTGTCTCTTCTACGTAGATTTTTTTCACAGTTCTAATAATTAATCTGGTAAATAGTCAGTTTTTTCTCAATGGGCCTGGAATCTGTTTTGTTTAATTTCAATAAATGTTTACACTGAATCAGTTTTGAGGTGCTAAGGTGATATACTACTGGAAACTTTTTTTAAATTTCTTATTGGTTGGCGGATGATAAGTGAACTTTTAAATGTTTTTTCCCCTGATAAATCTCTCGTAGTGGTGATTTGTATTATTCTTTTATGTTTCTGGAATCTTTTTAATTTTTTGGTCAACCATCTGTTTGCTGAACCCATTGCATTTAGCTGCTTTTATTGTGCAGATATTTCATTCTTATATTCTTTTTTGTTCAGTGGTATATTTATTAGTCTGTATGTCATGCTGTTAAACACTGCTTCCTCATGTGAGCTTATTGAAACCATGGGCTTTGATATAATTGTCTGTATGCTTGTCCTTTCTGTAGATGCCCAATTCAAGTTTATTACCTTCAAATCAAAATATTTTGACTCAGAAGAGAATATTAATGCATGTTTCAATGTGTTTGATTCCAAATTGAATTAATATTGAAAAAAAAAACTGTTACTAAATTGCAGCAGGATTCAAAAGTCACAAATTCATCATTCCCTCCAGCTATTCCATTTTCCCTAAACATGGAGCGTTCTGATTGAAGAAACTGAAAAAGTAAAAAAAGGAGTTAGATATAGAAAGGAAAAATAGCCTATGCTCTAACATGGAATTTAGATACAAAGGAAGGGAATCTACCGCAGTAGATGCGTATAAATAACTTGTGTAAGGAATTAAATTAATGTAGGAAGGAAAATAACACAACTTGAGTATAGGTATGAAACACAAATAAAAGTTTTAAATTTGATTAAGCTTGAGGTAGATAATAGGCACATTTTTACACAGGTATCTACTTCTTGTACTTTCTAATAGGATGCAGTATTGCATTAGACAAACATTAGGTAAATTCCAAATAAATTTGATCTGCATTAATTTTACTGCTCCTAAATAACACAGTAGAACATTGGCCTTAATCAGTAGTAAATGCAAAGGCATATGTGAAAGCTTCCCTTGAATCAACTGTTTATATACAGTGATTTTTTTCTCAAATATAAAGCAATTTGTTTATCATTGCCCAACATATATTGAAAAAGTTGTATATTATTTAGTCTTCATCCCTCTTAAAAACATAAATTTATCATAGAACAAATTATAATTGAGGAAATCACTCAACTCTCACTAATTTTTTTCCACTTGGACAGTTTCAAAGGCAACAGCCTTTGCATGTAAGTGGAACAAAATTTGAGTGATTGCCTCATTAAAAATTTATTACATTATACTGTATTTCACTGTGAAAATTCTCGCTATTCAAAACTACTTATTTTAGGACATTTGCAAATGTAAATAAATGGTGTGAATATTTCTCTTTCAGATAATTGGAGTGTAAAGGCTCAGCGAAGGAAGACTACAGGAACAGGCAGAATGCGTCATCTGAAGATAGTGAGGCGTAGATTTAGGTTAGTGTAATATTTAATTCACGTTAGGCAAATTACTCTAGATTCTCCACATCTGCACTTTGTAATATTGCATGGGGAAGAAAAGATAATGGTTAGGATGCATGTGCAGAAGCTTTTCTTTTCTTGTAGCTGCATAAGTGCCATGCTGCCTACTTATTGTATTAAAACATATGAAAAAGAGAGAAGCATTTTTGTTTGGCGTATGTTCATTTGGTTTCATTAATATTTTCTGTTTATAAATTCATAATACAGGAAGCAAAGGCACTAATAGTCATTATCAGTTTATAGTTTAACTCAAGGCCAATGCCTAGTTGCCACTTTGGTGTTACCGTCATGAGGAAAAATATTGCATTTTAATTACTTGATTGCAAGAATCACTTATTAATGAATTACTTTCAAAACTGATAGTATTTATAAGATTGATTGTTTTAGTTGCATCATGTCTGGCACATTGTTTAATAATATCAAGCTATGGTAAAAAAATACTGCATGCATTTTTTCGTGAACATTAACTGTAATATTATTGATGAATTTATTAATTATTCTTCTAGCCTCTTCCAACCCAAATCTTCCCCTCTCCAACTATATACATTCACTTGTGCCAAATTAGTTCTCTAATTATGTCTGCTTTTCTCGTGTTACCTGTTATTTTATTTAACTGGACCGAATGGCCTTATCCATTACTATTAATTATCTTATACCAGGTAAGCCGATATTCTCAAACTGATCTTTAAACTGTAATTAATTTCCAAATAATTAGTGATTTTAGATACATTCAAAAAGTTTACTTTCAGGAATTAATTCATTCTTGTCCAATCCAGCATGTCACACAATAAGTCTTTTCCTTTTTCATTCAATACTTTCAGTCCATCTCATCATTTTAATCCAAGCACATGTATACTTGGAGGAATTTTTGTTTTTCATGTTTCATTCAAATAGAGACATTTCAGTGTTTTCTTAAAACATTTAATTTGTTTCTTTTTCTGTGAAAGATATTTTATTTGAAATGGCCCTGTTTCTGAAAACTGAACTGGTGTATAAAAATCACATTTTTTTTTCATCAGTATACATCTCCTGACTCTTTAATAATATTGCAAAATTTTTAGACGTGTTCTGACCCAATATTAAGGGATACCTTTACAGATCATTCATGGGTCTTCTTGAAATATTTTCTCCACAGCAATGATGTTTTTTGCAGTCATTGCTGTTGAGCATCTGGCACCTCTCTCTTCTTCTTTAAAAGATATTTGGCCCCTTTAAATTCCTGGACCAACTGAAGACTGTTGTACGCTAAGGAGGAGCAAAGTCTCCTAAGGACAGGGTAAGCCTCAGACACTATTCCTGGTTTAAGCAACTTTTAAAATCATAATACATCTTTGCACAGTAATGTTCTCACCCAGCTCCATTGTGCGACAATGAATTATGTGTTTCTTTCGGCCTACATTGTTGATGTTGTAAGGGTAGCAGGTGGAAATTGGTTTTCTGATTAATAGTTTGAGAGTTACTGCATGGGACATATATATTTACACATTATTGTAAATGGCTTACTCAGATCAGGAACCGAGAGTCCCTTGCATGAGCTAGATCATTCAAATTGTTTGTTCCAATTTGGTAAAAAATGCTCTATTGTATTCACAATGGAAGGTGAAAGGAATGCTAGATAAATGAATGAATATGTCATTTCTACACATTACAATTACAGTTTTACAATATTTCCTTGATCCTCGAGTGCTTGTTAATTCGATCAACTAACATCCTGGTTGTTGTGCACATGGATCCTGCATCACTCTAGCTATACATATTATTGAGTGAACTTTACAAATACTGCCCTATAGGGATCATCTTTCCTCAATGCTACCTTATTACTATCTTCCTTTGCCTTGATCACTTTCCACCACTTTTCTCTTACTTTCTCTGCATAATTTCCAATAATTTGATTCAAAATTTCTTTTCTGCTCCCGAAAAGCTTTAATGGCAGAATTTCTACCTGCAAATCATCCCACTTCTTGTCCCATATTTCCTCTCTTGGTCCTTCTGTTTCTGTACATTCTAATATAAGTACAAGTTCTTGTCTACCTTACCCAAGTGAGCACAATTCTTTGTCAACTTTTACTCCACTTAATGTCATTGTTCCCTGTTCTTGCCAATACCATACTCTCCTGCCCATTTTGTCACACAAACTTCAATATACTTTTTCCTGCCCCACTCTTTCTTAAAACTCCTATAATATATAAGAGAACTCTTATCCTTTTGGCTACTAAATGTTTCCTTATCATCAACCCATTGCTTTCACTTTATTCCATGCACTTTGCTCATTTTATGAATTTAAACTATCTAGCTTTCGCAAACCAATTTCTCCTATGATTTCCTTTAACATTCACCTTCCTACCCATTTTCCTTTCTCTTGCACCCAAGCAGTCTTTGAGAGTATTTCCTTCCTCCAACGATTGTATTCTCTGCCAGTATTTCACAATGTGTTTTATTACTAGACCTTTTCCGCCCACTCTTCCTAGTTCCATCAGAGCTACTCCTTTGGATGCAGCTCTAGGTAATCTCAACATAATTTTACAGATTGCTCTATGAATCTGATCTATACATTCTCACTCTTTTTCTGTATCCCATGCATCATTTGCAATTCAACTGTAACCGAATATACTCTCTCTAACCTGCTGACACTAATATTTGGGATTTTCTTCAAGCATGTTTAGATACTATTGGTAACTAATTTTCCCTTCCCTAGTGCATTCTTCCTTTGTTCTGTCCATTTTCCATTGCTGTTTAGCCTTACGTGCAAATAATCAAATATCCTTACCACTTCAATGTCACTCCTCTCTAACCACGGTTTCTCATCTCTGCCGAGTTTGTTCCCTTTTTTTACGTACCAAAATTTTTTATTTATCTTTAAGCCCCATTTTTTACAATATTTCTCTGCTGCTCATATTGCTTTCTTTAAACCTCCACTTGTATTGCAGCTGCTTCTAAATCATCTGCAAAAAACAAAGCTGAAATGTCTTTATTATTAATTGATGGACAGTGCCTATTCTCACTCCCTATTTTTTCCACTATCTCATCTATAAACAGATTGAATATTACTGGACTTAATTTACACCCTGGTCTTCAGTCAGTTCTATATGGTACCCAGTCTTGGTTGCTTTCGAGCATAATGCAGAAATTATTTCCTGGATACAACCTCTGTATATAAACTGTATTGCCCTATAAACTTCCCACTCAGTCCCTTTTCTAGCAGTATCATCCAAAGCACCTCTCTTTGGATAAAAATATTGTCTACTGTTCACGTTCCTAACACCCCTGTAAACCTTACCTATCACAGCTAAATAAATAGAAATGTTTTGTTATGCAAATATCATCAATGGAATAAATGATGCAGCTGTCCATCTGCTTGAATTTCTACGGCTGTTTCCTGGCATGAAGTTATCAGAAGGTGAAAGTGTGATGTAAGAAAGAAAAGGTAGGGGGACGGGTGTCAAGGTTGTTTCAGTATTGATTTTCTAATGAGTTTGTACATTGGGCAGAGCTGGGATCCACACTCTTATTTAATTTGTCATTCCTCTTTTTATTAATGTATCAGCATGTTTGAACAGTGCATTACGAACTGTTAGATTAAGACAAATATTCTATAACCACCAAACCACAGCCTCAAAGCCTAGAAATATATTATTTTAACATTCTTACACCAATGTTCTTTTGGGATCTTGATAAATGTAAAAGAGGGGTTATACTGTATTTTGTCTGATTATCCTTGGATCTGAAGAGTAGGTCTCCCTTTCACCGAAACCTGTTTCATTCAAAGTTTTAAAAAGTAAAGAACCTTAAAGTTATATTGGTAATGTATTAGTATCTGGCAAAGGATATATGAATGAGAACTCATAAATGCTGAGAGGGGTTGATGAAGTGAAACAGAACTAGCTTAATAAAAGACTCCACTTAAGTGGCTGATTATAACTTATAATATTGATACGTTAAACTTGTTGGACCGGAGAAACGGAAAGGGTGTTTTTATGTTAATGGGCAGTATGTATGTATATATCTATATATTTTTTTGTTTTGCGTGTTGCAGAAATGGATTCCGTGAAGGTGGTAAGCCTGCTCCTCGTAAAGTTGCTGGATCATAAACAAACCAAAATTTTTGTCAGCATATAATTTCCATAATAAATGTATTAAACAAACAATGTATTTTTATTGTATCCCCTGCATTCCTTAATTAGTAGAACTGCTGGAGATGTGAAATAAAGAGAAAGTGTAGAAAACTTATACATTGCAAGTTTATAAGTTCAAGTCCTTGTATTGTAAAGTTGTAGTTGTAACTTTCTTTTCCAAGAAGGAATATATAGCGTTTGTAAAGTATTAGTAAAAAGTTCAAGTCGTGTTATAAAAGAGGGACAACTGTTTGTCACATTACAAGTGTATAAGTACAATTCCTTGTAACTGTCTGTTACATAAAAGAATGTACAACATTTGTAAAGCATTAGTAAAAATATAAGACGAACAACTTTTTGCCACATGTTGCCATACTTTGAATTGGAATATAGACTCTTTAATAGAAAATTTGTATTTGAGGAAAGAAAATGTACACCTAAAATCTTTTGTAAAATAAGAGGAAAACAACATTATATAGGAAGATTCTTAACAGTGAAGTTATTTAAAATTCTGATATTGGTTGGATATTTTTTAATGTTAGAACTTCACAAACCTTTTAATGTTTGGCCATCATCCTTTTTTCCTCTTATGGTTTTTACAAACATCTAACGAGATCATCTTCTGGTGGTATTTCAAAATTCATTTCCTGTAATTTGTTTTTATATAATTTTTTCCCAGATGATAATATTACATGATTAGTTGCTGTTTTTAATAGTTTAGTTTCTCTGTCTATTTCTTGGTTTTTTTGACCAAAATGTGTGACCACTTGAGATTTTTCTGTTTCTTTGTATTTTATGTTTCTAAAATGCTCCTTGGTTCCTACGTTCAAATTTCATTTTGTCCATCCTATATTATTGTGGTTACATTCTTTGTAATTAATTTAACATATACTTGATCTGTTCTTTGCTTCAATTTGATCTTTTTGTGCAGTTTTTAATAATTTATTTAAGCCCAATTTGTTCATCATAGCCAAGGTAATGTTATGCACAAATGATTTTCCTAGTTTCACAGAAATTAGTATCAGATGCGCACTTGTAACTTGTATAGATTTCTTTACAAGTGCAGGAATATTGGTAACTGCAAACATTAGTGCAAGTTTTAATACCTTTTTAAAAATGTTTGAACCAGTTGATATAAATATGCAAACTATTGATAATGGTGAATGTAGGAATATATATGAAGAAGGAATAATTTCGTATTTGAGTATAATGAAAAAATTAGGTTAAACGCAATTAAAGTATATATTATGTTTAATGATGACTTTTCCTGTTTCATATGCATATTTCAGTCCAGCATCTTAGTTTATTTTTGAAGATTCTTGCTATATGTAAACAATATATTTTCTTTTCATTCCTTGTGTATCATCTCTCATGGCACTATTTTCCAATTTTTTTTTTCTGTAATGAAAATGTAATTGCAAACAATATAAACACATTTATATAAATATGAATTGTCAAATGCACCAGCAAAACAAATGATTGAGCGCATTCAGGAAGCTTGCTCCTTTTGCCCTCTATCAACGATTGAAATTGATGCTGTTATTTATGTGTATGTGATCAACAGAGCCCAGAAGTTCAGGCATTTGTTTTCGTTAAAATAGCCAGGCAAAATGTACATAAGATACTGAAAATGGGCATTTATTAAAAGTGAAAACAGAGAATAATGTCACTCATTATGAATGAAAATTAGTATTTGAGATGCTAAGTAATTTCTTTATCATATAATTAAAGTATTTAAACTTACTTTTCTTGGTGACAAGCAACAAGAATAGATTTTTTTTCAAGATATCAAAGATATGCAGAGGTTTACAGTCGAGTTCATTATCATTTTATGCATTTATGGGGGAATTAGGTTAGTATCTCTCTTACTTCCGTACGGAACCTGTGTTAAATTCACCGTCTGGGGAAAAATATTGATAATTATATAAAAACAATTACAAGCAATGAATTTTGACATACCACCAGGAGATGATTTCATGAAAAGTTTGTGCAAACTATAAGAGGGAGAGGAGATGATTGCCAAACATTAAAATGTTTGTGAAGTGCTAGTGTTAAAAAATGTCCAACCAATATCAGGATGTACAGCCATGCTTAAGTTCAGCAGCCCACTTTTTAACCATAAAATGTGAAGGGGGAGAATCTTTTAATGTGGAATCTAGCTCTTTTTGTATTTCTGTTGGGGTTAAACCCTTCAAATTTGTCACGGTTCATTTTTCAGTTTTATCCATTTAGTAGAAAATTTTAACACTTCCGTTTTTATATGATCGTCACAAACAAGCCATCTTCACGACATCTTTGAAACAGAACTTTTAGAACATCTCTAGTAGCTGCATAGTTGGCACCGAGAATCAGTTGAATGGTATATTATTTTAGTGAGGGCATCAAAAAGTTGGAAAGTCGTTGGATTAAATGTATTGATTTATAAAGTTAGTTGAAAAATAAGAAAGGAGTTTTTTCTTTAAGTTTTATGTTTTCTTGGTCAGGTCAAGAACTTTTAGAATGTCCCTTGTATTTCTTTTGTCTTCAGATGCCTGCCATTCAGAACTTCCTCCTCATCAAGGGAGATGTTTTCTTGTAGCAATGCATCTGCCTTCCTACCCTTATTTGGGTCATCTTTAAGAACTCTGTTTTTTTTTTTTTTTTTTTTGATTGATTTATTTAAGGACGCTCTTTAACATCTCAGGTCATCAGCGTCCCATTCAATTCAGGGCGTGAAATGGCCGACAAATTTTGCTCAGAGGCCTCTCTTTCAGGCTTGAGGTTCTTTTTCGTGCCGCAAATGTACGACACGGGACCCACGGCTTTACTTCCCTTCCGAAGGAAGCCATACTTACGATTTTTACGCCCGAAAAAATCCATCGATCCTGGCCGGGTTCGAACCCGCGTTTTGGGTGTAGGAGGCAAGTATGGTAACCACTATAAGAACTCTGTGACTAATAATTTTGACTACTGTATAGCAAAATATGAATAGGAAGCTTCCCCATACACTTTCAAGATGTAATTTAATATCTCTGAGTTAAAATGCTTCTTTAATTGCAAATTTAAATCTAGATGCTCTTGGCTACCTAGTGGTGAAACTCCAGGTTTCAGATCACCAAAATAATAACTATGTGAATGAACTTAAATCAGGAACTCTTTGCTTTTAGACTTCCTCATAGGTGTTGTGTAAAAATTGGTTTCTTCCATCATAGCATAGTTATTTACACTGTTCTGTTTTCTTGCTCCATTTTTTAGCATTGAAAATTGCAAAAATTAAGCAAGTTTTTTGTGTTGCTTTCCAAAGGAAATGAAAATTACAACTGGGATACCTTGGAAGAAAATACTGAGTATAGAAACGATATATAGCAGATGAAACAACAGTAAGGTTTTTCTGGAAAGTGCTTCATGAACGTTCTCTGGAGGATAAGAGGAAATTTCTGGCATTTTTCACTGGCTCAAATTAAATTCTTATACAGGGAATGGGAGGAATCGAGGTACGTATTAGCTTTTAGTTACAGTTGTCAAAATTGTCTAAGAAACAACACACATTTTAAATAAAATTCTTACTATATCTTACAAATGATAAAAAAAGAGAGAAAATATGAGTGCTTTTTTTATTTGCTCACCTATTACAGAGCGCTCAGTTGGATACATAGCCGGTTTAATAGGGATTTACTTGGCACTGGGAAGCACTCTGTTTGCCAATTTATAGCCCCTTAAATTCAAGCTCATAGATTTCCCATTATAACTACAATTACTACATACCTTAGTCAAAGAATATGTTGTAAATGATGTCTTTGTGCCTCCACACTTTCTCACACCTTGTTCTTAAGATTGTGGTAACATTCATTCATTCATTCTTCTGAAATTTAAACAATTAAAATATATACAAAATTACAGATTTTTGATCAGAAGATATTTTTTCATTAAAGCCTCAGTAAAAATATACTTAAAATTTAAACTGATGACAATGGCTTGGCCTGTAGATGCAATATTCAACTTTTAGGCTTTTAAACGTTTGTGCTTAAAAATATGCTTTGATTTCCCTAAAATTACACACAGAAGTATAAATGGATCCCTGTAATTCTACAGGCTATGCAAGATATTTTGCCCGCCTCTCCCTCCACCTTCCCAAAGGTGTTTTTTTTTTTTCCCCCTCCCACTATGGGCGTCCTGCAGAGAGAAATAAGTTTCAGCATTTGAAAGATGTTCTGGGTAATAAAATATGCTTAATGTTGGCAGAGATGTTGAGCAAAATATGTCCAATATTTGGGTGTTTTCGGGCTCTCGATAGAGTATTTTATCAATAGGGAAAGTTCTCAAAATTCTAGATTTCTCTCTCTCTCTCACCGCCAAGGGTGAACGAGGTCGTTAAGGCGCGGACTCGTGAGTGGGAGGTCTGGGGTTGGAATCCCGCCAGGACCGTCCTCCCTGACAGGTTTTTTCCAGGTTTTCCTCAGTCATAGCCGGAGAGGTACCCTCAACTTAGGCCTGGAACGTTCCCTTCTTTAAAAAAAATCCTTTCCCAATATACCATTTCATTTCATCTAGTGTTCACGGCCTGTGGTGCCTCAATAGTAAAAACGGGCGTTAAACACTATCCATTTTCATTCCCTCTCTCTCACTCAGGCAAAAGATTTGTATTTAGTTTAGGTGCATTAAAGAGACCTGGAATGCGTTATATATATATATATATATATATATATATATATATATATATATATATATATATATATATACTCAATTGTCTTTTAACCGAAAGCGTTGTCTAACAAATGTTTATATAAGAGCAGGAAAAAATATCAAATAATGGCTTCCCACCTCCTTCCTTTCTTACTTAATACATCTGGCCAGTTCAGCTGGTAAAATGTTTCGAGACGATGAATGGAATTGGTGAAATGATGATGACTTCAGCATTTAATGTTTTAAATTAATTAACGTATTTATTTATTGTCGCTTTAATTGCTTTGGTTTTCTCGCAATGCCTGGAGATAGTGGACTGAATGCTGTAGATGTAAGGTTTTGAAGGTCGGAAGAAATAAAGTAAAAATGGGGTGGGGAAACGGGGTTCGAACAGTGCTTCCATATTAAATGGTCGTTATAGCCGCTTTTGACTATTAACAGAAAAGTTTATTGAATCAGGCCCTATTGCTATTCTAGCCGTGAAATACAGAAAATGTGTCGTTTTTCAAGTGCATAAGTTTTTATTTGCAGTATACGAAGCAATCGTCTGGTGTTCTGTGAAGTTGTTAAATATTCGTTTAGAGTGGTAAGCAAGTATTTGAAAAATGTGACATATTATGCACAGAATTACCGAGGTAATTAAAAAAAAACCATTCGGTAGCAATAATAAGCTATCTCAAAATATTTTGTTCCTTTTCCAGATCCAATGATCGTATTAATAAGCGTAAAAGAATATGACCGTTCCCTTGTAAACATTACTAATGTAGTACTTACATAAAGGCCGACGAAACGTGAGATATTACATGCTGTCACAAATTGTTTATTACGATACATCGGGAGAGTATACTTTGTACACTTTGTATACTTTCTACACGTATTTATCGGCAATCTAATACGTGCCTACCTCTGCCCTGACTCATATTAGGGCGCGGGGGGGGGGGGGGGTTTGTTGTCAGTAGTAAAGCTGATTTGGTTCAAGGGTAATGTGCATTCTAAAATACAGCTACCTCTAAAGTGATCTGGTGCGGTTACTTTTATGACAATTACGGTAGATCGATATCTGGAAAGTATAATCGGGAATATCAGTCTACCTGAGCATCTTTCTCGTCATTCTGGATAGCAGCGAGAACATCCGGACATCAGCTTTATCTAGTACACTGTTCATGATTCTATGTTTATTCTTTATTCAACTGTGAGAGTTAATATACAAGTGTGTTTAATGTTGCTCTTGAGGCGTTTTGGCATGCGAGGATAGAATAATAACAACAATCAACTAGCTTATCACATTAACTGTAGAAGGGAGTATTTTGAGTCCCAAAGTGATCCGAATTCCCGCTTCTCGACTCCAAGTGCTGCGATCTGCAATTACTCGTGATAAGCTCGTTGATTCCTGCAATTCGCAACGCAACCTATCGGTACATCTTGGTCTTCAGCTCCAGTGTTTATTGCAAAATGGCTGTGTCTGGAGGTTTTCCATGTCAATGCAGTGCAAAGGCTGCTTTTTGTAAGGTAAAAAACCGGTTCAGCGATGTGTCTTTTCACCGTGGATATATTAAGAAGTGCCGCTTTGCGTGAAATAGTCGGTGCGTGTCCATACACAGAAGTTAGGTGAAAAGTTACACCCAAACGCAAATGCTTCATTCCCAACGTAAACAAGCGCTGCCAACATTCAGGTAAGGTGAATGCTTTACGTAAACAGCAAGGGCTACCAACGTTTCAGGCGACTTTCATGCTTATGTTTTTCATTTTTAGAATGTAGGGAAACAAATATACGTGTAACTGATATCCGCTGCGGAGCATAGCTAGACGATGCAATTGACTGCGGAAATTTAGTAGCGTTTCGGTTTGGCTAGCGGTAAACTTGGATCCCAGTGCTAAGTGTAGAATTACACAATCACCTGTTTCAGCTTTGGGCAATTCGTAATATCCGCAAACGTAGACGTTTGGATGAACACGTAAAACCTGGATGGTGAGCTTTGGGTATTTGTGAAGGTCGGAAAACCTCATATCTCAATATGCCACATTTCGACGTTTACAATTTGAGATGCCACAAATTTCTTAGTACGTTGTTCTATCCATATCCACTGAGAAAGAATCATAATAGAGCACGTTTGGATGTCTAGCAAATTTTTTAAATCGGTTTTCTCTCACAGCAAAATATCACTTGCTAATTTAATGCTGCAGCGTATGTGGGTGGCATCCTCGTGTAGATGGCGCCTCACTGTGAACATCTTTGTCTTGCGAGATCCGGCGGTCACGTTACGCCCATTAGAATAAAGTAAACCGCCACTTCAGTAGCTGTGCATAAAGAGCCAATCACTGAGTAATTAATGTTTGGCACCTAGCTTACGAACTGAACAGCAGCGCGCGAGTGGGAAATGATTAAAAGGCCCAAATGCGTGGGAAACTGAAATGTTTCTCAATTAACGTGTTTGCAAATGTACCGATAACTCGCCTGCAAGCTTGCTCACAGTGAGGATGCAGGGTGATGAGATTGTGCTATTTCTGTTATTCGTACGTTGGCGTGTATGTTACAATGATCCTGACCGCATCCATCACCACGTATTCCTCAGCCATTAAACGCCCTCATCATCAATACCTTTTATGCATGTAATAAAGACCTCTCCACTTCTACAATCCTTACCCTGGAATATGCCTTGTGAATTTTGCTCCCACTCTCCACTTAAAATGCAGGAATCGCTTGCTAAGTGGAGAGTGGGAATTCCTGTGTGAGGCACGGCCCCTGAGCGGTGCACCAGAATCCATTTAAAATTTCAGTTTCAAGATGCTTTTAACTATCAAATGTAACGTTTCGGTGCGTGCATAGGCACGAAAGAAATTAAAAAAAAAAAAGAAAAAGAAAAAAAAATATCAAGTTCCGCGTGAGATTCGACCCCGGGTCCGCCGCTCAAAAAGCCGTGTCTCTAACCGCTAGGCTAAGGGAGAGACGCAAAATTTTTCATTTTCTCTACCTCTTTACTACTTCTCAGGCGAAATGTTGCATAAAATTGTGCTCCCGCGTCTCTGCAGTGGTGCTCTCATGGTAGGACTTATGTGGGACTGCAGTTCCCGCAGTTATATACAAACTGCATGCCTACGCTCACAGGGGGCACCACTTGCAGAGCTGCTCCGCCGTCCATAAATAAAGCAGATGAACCTCCAGAGACTCGAACCGCTGTATTCAGAACTTACCACCTGCAGAGTCACGCCGCCTTTATCCACTCGGCCACGGGAGCTGCTGACGAAATTTTGCTTTAAACTGGACTTTGATGAGATTTGAACTTACGCAAAGACTTGACATAAAAAGCAAACGCCGGCAGTGGGAATGGAACCCGGGTTACCGTGCTTCGCAGGTCAGGGCGCTAACCGCTCGGCCATTGAGAGCACGATGCTGAAGTAGACTCAAATCTTGCCCTTATCCTTTGTAAATGCTGATGTTTTGAACAATTTTCCTCCTGCCCTAATCTAAACTATCTTGAAATGAGTCATTTTTGTTTGATGTTGGGCATCTGTAATTACTTTAACGTAATCTTCGGAGATTTTGGAAAGTTCCTAATTCTAATACTGCCGTCCATTTTGTGATATTGAAATGGTCCTATGCTGGAGCATACTGTTAACACGTTTTTATTCATAACAGCCGCAATTTTGCAAATATTCGAAATCTAAGACCAGAGTTGAATTCTAAATGACTTCAGCTTTCTATTGACACCCCAAGTGCTGGGATACGTTGCGAAATAAGAAAGTCGAGTTTTCAGCCGACTGAAAATCCAAGGCTTTAGACTTGGTGTTTTGAAACCTATTAGCCCTCATAACTGCCCAAAGGATAAAGGTAGAATCTTGAAACTTTTACCAGACGTAGCCCAGGTCCAGACGCTCCAATTGGTACCCGAAATGTTGAAAAATGTGTCCAGGGAGCGGAGATATTGGTGGTTTTAGGTGGCAAAAACCGTCAATTTCGCCTTCAAAATCGGTCGAAAATTTACAACCATCGCCGATTTCGATGAAATTCACAACCAACATACTTTGGATTCTCAGGATCTCAGATCTGGTCTTCGTTTCCCGAAATTCCCTTTTTTACGGCATTTATGCAGTTTCAAAAGTTACGACTACCTACTTTGACGGGCTGTCATTTCACCAACAGAAGCGATAAGACCAAAACTTTAACTGATTCGTGACCTGGGGGGTCTATAAAATACAACAGATGTAAAAGTTTTGAAATTTAAATTTGAAAAAAACTGTAAAAAAATAAAATTTGCCCACTCGCGTCTCGAACGCAGAACCTCGGGCACAGTGAGCTCGAACGCTAACCATTTAGCCAAACAAACGAGTAAGGAATATGCTGCCGGCACGGCAACACATGCAACTTTAACGTGCGTCGTTGTCCTCTTAATGCCTGTTGCTTTACACAGATGGCGTAAGCAGACGCACACATTTGTATTGCAAAGACGCCCGTGTGTGCTTGGACATTTGCCTTGCCTTCTTATTACAATCAGCCAAACGCGAGAGGCCTAACAAACCCCAGGCACACTAAGCTCGAACGCTAACCATTCAGCCAAAGAAACGAGTAAGAAACGTGCTGCCGGCAAGGCAACGCCATGCGACATTAACGTCCGTCGTTGTCCTCTTAATGCCTGCTGCTTCACACAGATGGCGTAAGCAGACACACACTTTTGTATTGTAAAGACGCCCATGTGTGCTTGGACGTTTGCCTTGCCTTCTTATTACAATCAGCCAAAAGCGAGAGGCTTAACAAATTAGCAACGTGATTATTATGCAGTTAAAGATTGTGCAGGTTCAGAACCGCATATGTAAAACTCTCACATCAAACATCCTCGTGAATAGTACTGCAAGTATTTGGATAAGTCACCCTTTTATACATTCTAATAACGAATGACGCCTCATATTCACCAGAAGGCCCTAGAGCGTAAGTGGCACGACTGATGAAAGAGAGTAACGCAGGCATAAAACACGATTGTCGCCCGCAAACGTTGGTAGCTCTGGCAAACATAGCTTACCTGCAATGTTGGCAGTGCTTTTTTACGTTGGGATGGAAGCCATCCATCTGCTTTTCCCATTAACTTCCTCTTGGGGGCAAACACCGACCATTTCACGCAAAGCAGCTCTTCGTATTAGATCCACGGTGAAAAGACACATCGCCCAGCTGGTTTTCGCTTTACAAAATGCCACTTCTTCACTGTATTATTATGAAAAACTTCCGGTCACAGCCATCTTGCAATCAATACTGAGCTGAACGCCAAGACTTACCGCTAGGCTGCGCTGCGAATTGTAGCAAGAAGCGAGGTTTATCATGGTCTACTTTGAGCACTTTCGTCCCATTAGAGGGAAATTGCAGTCCGCAAAGTAGATCTTGGGGATATCTATCGAAAGTTCTTCTATTCGGAATAAATTTGTTTTCTGAAATATATGGAATTATAAAGGAATGTGATTTCTATGGCTCTGGGGTATTGTCTCTCAATGGTTTAGTTTTATTTTAATTTTAGCCGCTTTCAGTATATTTGGAGTCGTAGTTGGTTTTCCAGCCACTTGTTTAATATATTTTTGTATACTTTCTACACGTATTTATCGGCAATCTAATACGTGCCTACCTCTGCCCTGACTCATATTAGGGCGCGGGGGGGGGGGGGTTTGTTGTCAGTAGTAAAGCTGATTTGGTTCAAGGGTAATGTGCATTCTAAAATACAGCTACCTCTAAAGTGATCTGGTGCGGTTACTTTTATGACAATTACGGTAGATCGATATCTGGAAAGTATAATCGGGAATATCAGTCTACCTGAGCATCTTTCTCGTCATTCTGGATAGCAGCGAGAACATCCGGACATCAGCTTTATCTAGTACACTGTTCATGATTCTATGTTTATTCTTTATTCAACTGTGAGAGTTAATATACAAGTGTGTTTAATGTTGCTCTTGAGGCGTTTTGGCATGCGAGGATAGAATAATAACAACAATCAACTAGCTTATCACATTAACTGTAGAAGGGAGTATTTTGAGTCCCAAAGTGATCCGAATTCCCGCTTCTCGACTCCAAGTGCTGCGATCTGCAATTACTCGTGATAAGCTCGTTGATTCCTGCAATTCGCAACGCAACCTATCGGTACATCTTGGTCTTCAGCTCCAGTGTTTATTGCAAAATGGCTGTGTCTGGAGGTTTTCCATGTCAATGCAGTGCAAAGGCTGCTTTTTGTAAGGTAAAAAACCGGTTCAGCGATGTGTCTTTTCACCGTGGATATATTAAGAAGTGCCGCTTTGCGTGAAATAGTCGGTGCGTGTCCATACACAGAAGTTAGGTGAAAAGTTACACCCAAACGCAAATGCTTCATTCCCAACGTAAACAAGCGCTGCCAACATTCAGGTAAGGTGAATGCTTTACGTAAACAGCAAGGGCTACCAACGTTTCAGGCGACTTTCATGCTTATGTTTTTCATTTTTAGAATGTAGGGAAACAAATATACGTGTAACTGATATCCGCTGCGGAGCATAGCTAGACGATGCAATTGACTGCGGAAATTTAGTAGCGTTTCGGTTTGGCTAGCGGTAAACTTGGATCCCAGTGCTAAGTGTAGAATTACACAATCACCTGTTTCAGCTTTGGGCAATTCGTAATATCCGCAAACGTAGACGTTTGGATGAACACGTAAAACCTGGATGGTGAGCTTTGGGTATTTGTGAAGGTCGGAAAACCTCATATCTCAATATGCCACATTTCGACGTTTACAATTTGAGATGCCACAAATTTCTTAGTACGTTGTTCTATCCATATCCACTGAGAAAGAATCATAATAGAGCACGTTTGGATGTCTAGCAAATTTTTTAAATCGGTTTTCTCTCACAGCAAAATATCACTTGCTAATTTAATGCTGCAGCGTATGTGGGTGGCATCCTCGTGTAGATGGCGCCTCACTGTGAACATCTTTGTCTTGCGAGATCCGGCGGTCACGTTACGCCCATTAGAAAAAAGTAAACCGCCACTTCAGTAGCTGTGCATAAAGAGCCAATCACTGAGTAATTAATGTTTGGCACCTAGCTTACGAACTGAACAGCAGCGCGCGAGTGGGAAATGATTAAAAGGCCCAAATGCGTGGGAAACTGAAATGTTTCTCAATTAACGTGTTTGCAAATGTACCGATAACTCGCCTGCAAGCTTGCTCACAGTGAGGATGCAGGGTGATGAGATTGTGCTATTTCTGTTATTCGTACGTTGGCGTGTATGTTACAATGATCCTGACCGCATCCATCACCACGTATTCCTTAGCCATTAAACGCCCTCATCATCAATACCTTTTATGCATGTAATAAAGACCTCTCCACTTCTACAATCCTTACCCTGGAATATGCCTTGTGAATTTTGCTCCCACTCTCCACTTAAAATGCAGGAATCGCTTGCTAAGTGGAGAGTGGGAATTCCTGTGTGAGGCACGGCCCCTGAGCGGTGCACCAGAATCCATTTAAAATTTCAGTTTCAAGATGCTTTTAACTATCAAATGTAACGTTTCGGTGCGTGCATAGGCACGAAAGAAATTAAAAAAAAAAAAGAAAAAGAAAAAAAAATATCAAGTTCCGCGTGAGATTCGACCCCGGGTCCGCCGCTCAAAAAGCCGTGTCTCTAACCGCTAGGCTAAGGGAGAGACGCAAAATTTTTCATTTTCTCTACCTCTTTACTACTTCTCAGGCGAAATGTTGCATAAAATTGTGCTCCCGCGTCTCTGCAGTGGTGCTCTCATGGTAGGACTTATGTGGGACTGCAGTTCCCGCAGTTATATACAAACTGCATGCCTACGCTCACAGGGGGCACCACTTGCAGAGCTGCTCCGCCGTCCATAAATAAAGCAGATGAACCTCCAGAGACTCGAACCGCTGTATTCAGAACTTACCACCTGCAGAGTCACGCCGCCTTTATCCACTCGGCCACGGGAGCTGCTGACGAAATTTTGCTTTAAACTGGACTTTGATGAGATTTGAACTTACGCAAAGACTTGACATAAAAAGCAAACGCCGGCAGTGGGAATGGAACCCGGGTTACCGTGCTTCGCAGGTCAGGGCGCTAACCGCTCGGCCATTGAGAGCACGATGCTGAAGTAGACTCAAATCTTGCCCTTATCCTTTGTAAATGCTGATGTTTTGAACAATTTTCCTCCTGCCCTAATCTAAACTATCTTGAAATGAGTCATTTTTGTTTGATGTTGGGCATCTGTAATTACTTTAACGTAATCTTCGGAGATTTTGGAAAGTTCCTAATTCTAATACTGCCGTCCATTTTGTGATATTGAAATGGTCCTATGCTGGAGCATACTGTTAACACGTTTTTATTCATAACAGCCGCAATTTTGCAAATATTCGAAATCTAAGACCAGAGTTGAATTCTAAATGACTTCAGCTTTCTATTGACACCCCAAGTGCTGGGATACGTTGCGAAATAAGAAAGTCGAGTTTTCAGCCGACTGAAAATCCAAGGCTTTAGACTTGGTGTTTTGAAACCTATTAGCCCTCATAACTGCCCAAAGGATAAAGGTAGAATCTTGAAACTTTTACCAGACGTAGCCCAGGTCCAGACGCTCCAATTGGTACCCGAAATGTTGAAAAATGTGTCCAGGGAGCGGAGATATTGGTGGTTTTAGGTGGCAAAAACCGTCAATTTCGCCTTCAAAATCGGTCGAAAATTTACAACCATCGCCGATTTCGATGAAATTCACAACCAACATACTTTGGATTCTCAGGATCTCAGATCTGGTCTTCGTTTCCCGAAATTCCCTTTTTTACGGCATTTATGCAGTTTCAAAAGTTACGACTACCTACTTTGACGGGCTGTCATTTCACCAACAGAAGCGATAAGACCAAAACTTTAACTGATTCGTGACCTGGGGGGTCTATAAAATACAACAGATGTAAAAGTTTTGAAATTTAAATTTGAAAAAAACTGTAAAAAAATAAAATTTGCCCACTCGCGTCTCGAACGCAGAACCTCGGGCACAGTGAGCTCGAACGCTAACCATTTAGCCAAACAAACGAGTAAGGAATATGCTGCCGGCACGGCAACACATGCAACTTTAACGTGCGTCGTTGTCCTCTTAATGCCTGTTGCTTTACACAGATGGCGTAAGCAGACGCACACATTTGTATTGCAAAGACGCCCGTGTGTGCTTGGACATTTGCCTTGCCTTCTTATTACAATCAGCCAAACGCGAGAGGCCTAACAAACCCCAGGCACACTAAGCTCGAACGCTAACCATTCAGCCAAAGAAACGAGTAAGAAACGTGCTGCCGGCAAGGCAACGCCATGCGACATTAACGTCCGTCGTTGTCCTCTTAATGCCTGCTGCTTCACACAGATGGCGTAAGCAGACACACACTTTTGTATTGTAAAGACGCCCATGTGTGCTTGGACGTTTGCCTTGCCTTCTTATTACAATCAGCCAAAAGCGAGAGGCTTAACAAATTAGCAACGTGATTATTATGCAGTTAAAGATTGTGCAGGTTCAGAACCGCATATGTAAAACTCTCACATCAAACATCCTCGTGAATAGTACTGCAAGTATTTGGATAAGTCACCCTTTTATACATTCTAATAACGAATGACGCCTCATATTCACCAGAAGGCCCTAGAGCGTAAGTGGCACGACTGATGAAAGAGAGTAACGCAGGCATAAAACACGATTGTCGCCCGCAAACGTTGGTAGCTCTGGCAAACATAGCTTACCTGCAATGTTGGCAGTGCTTTTTTACGTTGGGATGGAAGCCATCCATCTGCTTTTCCCATTAACTTCCTCTTGGGGGCAAACACCGACCATTTCACGCAAAGCAGCTCTTCGTATTAGATCCACGGTGAAAAGACACATCGCCCAGCTGGTTTTCGCTTTACAAAATGCCACTTCTTCACTGTATTATTATGAAAAACTTCCGGTCACAGCCATCTTGCAATCAATACTGAGCTGAACGCCAAGACTTACCGCTAGGCTGCGCTGCGAATTGTAGCAAGAAGCGAGGTTTATCATGGTCTACTTTGAGCACTTTCGTCCCATTAGAGGGAAATTGCAGTCCGCAAAGTAGATCTTGGGGATATCTATCGAAAGTTCTTCTATTCGGAATAAATTTGTTTTCTGAAATATATGGAATTATAAAGGAATGTGATTTCTATGGCTCTGGGGTATTGTCTCTCAATGGTTTAGTTTTATTTTAATTTTAGCCGCTTTCAGTATATTTGGAGTCGTAGTTGGTTTTCCAGCCACTTGTTTAATATATTTTTGTATACTTTCTACACGTATTTATCGGCAATCTAATACGTGCCTACCTCTGCCCTGACTCATATTAGGGCGCGGGGGGGGGGGGGTTTGTTGTCAGTAGTAAAGCTGATTTGGTTCAAGGGTAATGTGCATTCTAAAATACAGCTACCTCTAAAGTGATCTGGTGCGGTTACTTTTATGACAATTACGGTAGATCGATATCTGGAAAGTATAATCGGGAATATCAGTCTACCTGAGCATCTTTCTCGTCATTCTGGATAGCAGCGAGAACATCCGGACATCAGCTTTATCTAGTACACTGTTCATGATTCTATGTTTATTCTTTATTCAACTGTGAGAGTTAATATACAAGTGTGTTTAATGTTGCTCTTGAGGCGTTTTGGCATGCGAGGATAGAATAATAACAACAATCAACTAGCTTATCACATTAACTGTAGAAGGGAGTATTTTGAGTCCCAAAGTGATCCGAATTCCCGCTTCTCGACTCCAAGTGCTGCGATCTGCAATTACTCGTGATAAGCTCGTTGATTCCTGCAATTCGCAACGCAACCTATCGGTACATCTTGGTCTTCAGCTCCAGTGTTTATTGCAAAATGGCTGTGTCTGGAGGTTTTCCATGTCAATGCAGTGCAAAGGCTGCTTTTTGTAAGGTAAAAAACCGGTTCAGCGATGTGTCTTTTCACCGTGGATATATTAAGAAGTGCCGCTTTGCGTGAAATAGTCGGTGCGTGTCCATACACAGAAGTTAGGTGAAAAGTTACACCCAAACGCAAATGCTTCATTCCCAACGTAAACAAGCGCTGCCAACATTCAGGTAAGGTGAATGCTTTACGTAAACAGCAAGGGCTACCAACGTTTCAGGCGACTTTCATGCTTATGTTTTTCATTTTTAGAATGTAGGGAAACAAATATACGTGTAACTGATATCCGCTGCGGAGCATAGCTAGACGATGCAATTGACTGCGGAAATTTAGTAGCGTTTCGGTTTGGCTAGCGGTAAACTTGGATCCCAGTGCTAAGTGTAGAATTACACAATCACCTGTTTCAGCTTTGGGCAATTCGTAATATCCGCAAACGTAGACGTTTGGATGAACACGTAAAACCTGGATGGTGAGCTTTGGGTATTTGTGAAGGTCGGAAAACCTCATATCTCAATATGCCACATTTCGACGTTTACAATTTGAGATGCCACAAATTTCTTAGTACGTTGTTCTATCCATATCCACTGAGAAAGAATCATAATAGAGCACGTTTGGATGTCTAGCAAATTTTTTAAATCGGTTTTCTCTCACAGCAAAATATCACTTGCTAATTTAATGCTGCAGCGTATGTGGGTGGCATCCTCGTGTAGATGGCGCCTCACTGTGAACATCTTTGTCTTGCGAGATCCGGCGGTCACGTTACGCCCATTAGAATAAAGTAAACCGCCACTTCAGTAGCTGTGCATAAAGAGCCAATCACTGAGTAATTAATGTTTGGCACCTAGCTTACGAACTGAACAGCAGCGCGCGAGTGGGAAATGATTAAAAGGCCCAAATGCGTGGGAAACTGAAATGTTTCTCAATTAACGTGTTTGCAAATGTACCGATAACTCGCCTGCAAGCTTGCTCACAGTGAGGATGCAGGGTGATGAGATTGTGCTATTTCTGTTATTCGTACGTTGGCGTGTATGTTACAATGATCCTGACCGCATCCATCACCACGTATTCCTCAGCCATTAAACGCCCTCATCATCAATACCTTTTATGCATGTAATAAAGACCTCTCCACTTCTACAATCCTTACCCTGGAATATGCCTTGTGAATTTTGCTCCCACTCTCCACTTAAAATGCAGGAATCGCTTGCTAAGTGGAGAGTGGGAATTCCTGTGTGAGGCACGGCCCCTGAGCGGTGCACCAGAATCCATTTAAAATTTCAGTTTCAAGATGCTTTTAACTATCAAATGTAACGTTTCGGTGCGTGCATAGGCACGAAAGAAATTAAAAAAAAAAAAGAAAAAGAAAAAAAAATATCAAGTTCCGCGTGAGATTCGACCCCGGGTCCGCCGCTCAAAAAGCCGTGTCTCTAACCGCTAGGCTAAGGGAGAGACGCAAAATTTTTCATTTTCTCTACCTCTTTACTACTTCTCAGGCGAAATGTTGCATAAAATTGTGCTCCCGCGTCTCTGCAGTGGTGCTCTCATGGTAGGACTTATGTGGGACTGCAGTTCCCGCAGTTATATACAAACTGCATGCCTACGCTCACAGGGGGCACCACTTGCAGAGCTGCTCCGCCGTCCATAAATAAAGCAGATGAACCTCCAGAGACTCGAACCGCTGTATTCAGAACTTACCACCTGCAGAGTCACGCCGCCTTTATCCACTCGGCCACGGGAGCTGCTGACGAAATTTTGCTTTAAACTGGACTTTGATGAGATTTGAACTTACGCAAAGACTTGACATAAAAAGCAAACGCCGGCAGTGGGAATGGAACCCGGGTTACCGTGCTTCGCAGGTCAGGGCGCTAACCGCTCGGCCATTGAGAGCACGATGCTGAAGTAGACTCAAATCTTGCCCTTATCCTTTGTAAATGCTGATGTTTTGAACAATTTTCCTCCTGCCCTAATCTAAACTATCTTGAAATGAGTCATTTTTGTTTGATGTTGGGCATCTGTAATTACTTTAACGTAATCTTCGGAGATTTTGGAAAGTTCCTAATTCTAATACTGCCGTCCATTTTGTGATATTGAAATGGTCCTATGCTGGAGCATACTGTTAACACGTTTTTATTCATAACAGCCGCAATTTTGCAAATATTCGAAATCTAAGACCAGAGTTGAATTCTAAATGACTTCAGCTTTCTATTGACACCCCAAGTGCTGGGATACGTTGCGAAATAAGAAAGTCGAGTTTTCAGCCGACTGAAAATCCAAGGCTTGGACTTGGTGTTTTGAAACCTATTAGCCCTCATAACTGCCCAAAGGATAAAGGTAGAATCTTGAAACTTTTACCAGACGTAGCCCAGGTCCAGACGCTCCAATTGGTACCCGAAATGTTGAAAAATGTGTCCAGGGAGCGGAGATATTGGTGGTTTTAGGTGGCAAAAACCGTCAATTTCGCCTTCAAAATCGGTCGAAAATTTACAACCATCGCCGATTTCGATGAAATTCACAACCAACATACTTTGGATTCTCAGGATCTCAGATCTGGTCTTCGTTTCCCGAAATTCCCTTTTTTACGGCATTTATGCAGTTTCAAAAGTTACGACTACCTACTTTGACGGGCTGTCATTTCACCAACAGAAGCGATAAGACCAAAACTTTAACTGATTCGTGACCTGGGGGGTCTATAAAATACAACAGATGTAAAAGTTTTGAAATTTAAATTTGAAAAAAACTGTAAAAAAATAAAATTTGCCCACTCGCGTCTCGAACGCAGAACCTCGGGCACAGTGAGCTCGAACGCTAACCATTTAGCCAAACAAACGAGTAAGGAATATGCTGCCGGCACGGCAACACATGCAACTTTAACGTGCGTCGTTGTCCTCTTAATGCCTGTTGCTTTACACAGATGGCGTAAGCAGACGCACACATTTGTATTGCAAAGACGCCCGTGTGTGCTTGGACATTTGCCTTGCCTTCTTATTACAATCAGCCAAACGCGAGAGGCCTAACAAACCCCAGGCACACTAAGCTCGAACGCTAACCATTCAGCCAAAGAAACGAGTAAGAAACGTGCTGCCGGCAAGGCAACGCCATGCGACATTAACGTCCGTCGTTGTCCTCTTAATGCCTGCTGCTTCACACAGATGGCGTAAGCAGACACACACTTTTGTATTGTAAAGACGCCCATGTGTGCTTGGACGTTTGCCTTGCCTTCTTATTACAATCAGCCAAAAGCGAGAGGCTTAACAAATTAGCAACGTGATTATTATGCAGTTAAAGATTGTGCAGGTTCAGAACCGCATATGTAAAACTCTCACATCAAACATCCTCGTGAATAGTACTGCAAGTATTTGGATAAGTCACCCTTTTATACATTCTAATAACGAATGACGCCTCATATTCACCAGAAGGCCCTAGAGCGTAAGTGGCACGACTGATGAAAGAGAGTAACGCAGGCATAAAACACGATTGTCGCCCGCAAACGTTGGTAGCTCTGGCAAACATAGCTTACCTGCAATGTTGGCAGTGCTTTTTTACGTTGGGATGGAAGCCATCCATCTGCTTTTCCCATTAACTTCCTCTTGGGGGCAAACACCGACCATTTCACGCAAAGCAGCTCTTCGTATTAGATCCACGGTGA
The DNA here is from genome assembly GCA_030762175.1 of Metallyticus violacea. NCBI lineage: Eukaryota > Metazoa > Arthropoda > Insecta > Mantodea > Metallyticidae > Metallyticus > Metallyticus violacea. The sequence goes on from CM060831.1 coordinate 50,566,340, forward strand.
AAAGACACATCGCCCAGCTGGTTTTCGCTTTACAAAATGCCACTTCTTCACTGTATTATTATGAAAAACTTCCGGTCACAGCCATCTTGCAATCAATACTGAGCTGAACGCCAAGACTTACCGCTAGGCTGCGCTGCGAATTGTAGCAAGAAGCGAGGTTTATCATGGTCTACTTTGAGCACTTTCGTCCCATTAGAGGGAAATTGCAGTCCGCAAAGTAGATCTTGGGGATATCTATCGAAAGTTCTTCTATTCGGAATAAATTTGTTTTCTGAAATATATGGAATTATAAAGGAATGTGATTTCTATGGCTCTGGGGTATTGTCTCTCAATGGTTTAGTTTTATTTTAATTTTAGCCGCTTTCAGTATATTTGGAGTCGTAGTTGGTTTTCCAGCCACTTGTTTAATATATTTTTGTATACTTTCTACACGTATTTATCGGCAATCTAATACGTGCCTACCTCTGCCCTGACTCATATTAGGGCGCGGGGGGGGGGGTTTGTTGTCAGTAGTAAAGCTGATTTGGTTCAAGGGTAATGTGCATTCTAAAATACAGCTACCTCTAAAGTGATCTGGTGCGGTTACTTTTATGACAATTACGGTAGATCGATATCTGGAAAGTATAATCGGGAATATCAGTCTACCTGAGCATCTTTCTCGTCATTCTGGGTAGCAGCGAGAACATCCGGACATCAGCTTTATCTAGTACAATGTTCATGATTCTATGTTTATTCTTTATTCAACTGTGAGAGTTAATATACAAGTGTGTTTAATGTTGCTCTTGAGGCGTTTTGGCATGCGAGGATAGAATAATAACAACAATCAACTAGCTTATCACATTAACTGTAGAAGGGAGTATTTTGAGTCCCAAAGTGATCCGAATTCCCGCTTCTCGACTCCAAGTGCTGCGATCTGCAATTACTCGTGATAAGCTCGTTGATTCCTGCAATTCGCAACGCAACCTATCGGTACATCTTGGTCTTCAGCTCCAGTGTTTATTGCAAAATGGCTGTGTCTGGAGGTTTTCCATGTCAATGCAGTGCAAAGGCTGCTTTTTGTAAGGTAAAAAACCGGTTCAGCGATGTGTCTTTTCACCGTGGATATATTAAGAAGTGCCGCTTTGCGTGAAATAGTCGGTGCGTGTCCATACACAGAAGTTAGGTGAAAAGTTACACCCAAACGCAAATGCTTCATTCCCAACGTAAACAAGCGCTGCCAACATTCAGGTAAGGTGAATGCTTTACGTAAACAGCAAGGGCTACCAACGTTTCAGGCGACTTTCATGCTTATGTTTTTCATTTTTAGAATGTAGGGAAACAAATATACGTGTAACTGATATCCGCTGCGGAGCATAGCTAGACGATGCAATTGACTGCGGAAATTTAGTAGCGTTTCGGTTTGGCTAGCGGTAAACTTGGATCCCAGTGCTAAGTGTAGAATTACACAATCACCTGTTTCAGCTTTGGGCAATTCGTAATATCCGCAAACGTAGACGTTTGGATGAACACGTAAAACCTGGATGGTGAGCTTTGGGTATTTGTGAAGGTCGGAAAACCTCATATCTCAATATGCCACATTTCGACGTTTACAATTTGAGATGCCACAAATTTCTTAGTACGTTGTTCTATCCATATCCACTGAGAAAGAATCATAATAGAGCACGTTTGGATGTCTAGCAAATTTTTTAAATCGGTTTTCTCTCACAGCAAAATATCACTTGCTAATTTAATGCTGCAGCGTATGTGGGTGGCATCCTCGTGTAGATGGCGCCTCACTGTGAACATCTTTGTCTTGCGAGATCCGGCGGTCACGTTACGCCCATTAGAAAAAAGTAAACCGCCACTTCAGTAGCTGTGCATAAAGAGCCAATCACTGAGTAATTAATGTTTGGCACCTAGCTTACGAACTGAACAGCAGCGCGCGAGTGGGAAATGATTAAAAGGCCCAAATGCGTGGGAAACTGAAATGTTTCTCAATTAACGTGTTTGCAAATGTACCGATAACTCGCCTGCAAGCTTGCTCACAGTGAGGATGCAGGGTGATGAGATTGTGCTATTTCTGTTATTCGTACGTTGGCGTGTATGTTACAATGATCCTGACCGCATCCATCACCACGTATTCCTCAGCCATTAAACGCCCTCATCATCAATACCTTTTATGCATGTAATAAAGACCTCTCCACTTCTACAATCCTTACCCTGGAATATGCCTTGTGAATTTTGCTCCCACTCTCCACTTAAAATGCAGGAATCGCTTGCTAAGTGGAGAGTGGGAATTCCTGTGTGAGGCACGGCCCCTGAGCGGTGCACCAGAATCCATTTAAAATTTCAGTTTCAAGATGCTTTTAACTATCAAATGTAACGTTTCGGTGCGTGCATAGGCACGAAAGAAATTAAAAAAAAAAAAGAAAAAGAAAAAAAAATATCAAGTTCCGCGTGAGATTCGACCCCGGGTCCGCCGCTCAAAAAGCCGTGTCTCTAACCGCTAGGCTAAGGGAGAGACGCAAAATTTTTCATTTTCTCTACCTCTTTACTACTTCTCAGGCGAAATGTTGCATAAAATTGTGCTCCCGCGTCTCTGCAGTGGTGCTCTCATGGTAGGACTTATGTGGGACTGCAGTTCCCGCAGTTATATACAAACTGCATGCCTACGCTCACAGGGGGCACCACTTGCAGAGCTGCTCCGCCGTCCATAAATAAAGCAGATGAACCTCCAGAGACTCGAACCGCTGTATTCAGAACTTACCACCTGCAGAGTCACGCCGCCTTTATCCACTCGGCCACGGGAGCTGCTGACGAAATTTTGCTTTAAACTGGACTTTGATGAGATTTGAACTTACGCAAAGACTTGACATAAAAAGCAAACGCCGGCAGTGGGAATGGAACCCGGGTTACCGTGCTTCGCAGGTCAGGGCGCTAACCGCTCGGCCATTGAGAGCACGATGCTGAAGTAGACTCAAATCTTGCCCTTATCCTTTGTAAATGCTGATGTTTTGAACAATTTTCCTCCTGCCCTAATCTAAACTATCTTGAAATGAGTCATTTTTGTTTGATGTTGGGCATCTGTAATTACTTTAACGTAATCTTCGGAGATTTTGGAAAGTTCCTAATTCTAATACTGCCGTCCATTTTGTGATATTGAAATGGTCCTATGCTGGAGCATACTGTTAACACGTTTTTATTCATAACAGCCGCAATTTTGCAAATATTCGAAATCTAAGACCAGAGTTGAATTCTAAATGACTTCAGCTTTCTATTGACACCCCAAGTGCTGGGATACGTTGCGAAATAAGAAAGTCGAGTTTTCAGCCGACTGAAAATCCAAGGCTTTAGACTTGGTGTTTTGAAACCTATTAGCCCTCATAACTGCCCAAAGGATAAAGGTAGAATCTTGAAACTTTTACCAGACGTAGCCCAGGTCCAGACGCTCCAATTGGTACCCGAAATGTTGAAAAATGTGTCCAGGGAGCGGAGATATTGGTGGTTTTAGGTGGCAAAAACCGTCAATTTCGCCTTCAAAATCGGTCGAAAATTTACAACCATCGCCGATTTCGATGAAATTCACAACCAACATACTTTGGATTCTCAGGATCTCAGATCTGGTCTTCGTTTCCCGAAATTCCCTTTTTTACGGCATTTATGCAGTTTCAAAAGTTACGACTACCTACTTTGACGGGCTGTCATTTCACCAACAGAAGCGATAAGACCAAAACTTTAACTGATTCGTGACCTGGGGGGTCTATAAAATACAACAGATGTAAAAGTTTTGAAATTTAAATTTGAAAAAAACTGTAAAAAAATAAAATTTGCCCACTCGCGTCTCGAACGCAGAACCTCGGGCACAGTGAGCTCGAACGCTAACCATTTAGCCAAACAAACGAGTAAGGAATATGCTGCCGGCACGGCAACACATGCAACTTTAACGTGCGTCGTTGTCCTCTTAATGCCTGTTGCTTTACACAGATGGCGTAAGCAGACGCACACATTTGTATTGCAAAGACGCCCGTGTGTGCTTGGACATTTGCCTTGCCTTCTTATTACAATCAGCCAAACGCGAGAGGCCTAACAAACCCCAGGCACACTAAGCTCGAACGCTAACCATTCAGCCAAAGAAACGAGTAAGAAACGTGCTGCCGGCAAGGCAACGCCATGCGACATTAACGTCCGTCGTTGTCCTCTTAATGCCTGCTGCTTCACACAGATGGCGTAAGCAGACACACACTTTTGTATTGTAAAGACGCCCATGTGTGCTTGGACGTTTGCCTTGCCTTCTTATTACAATCAGCCAAAAGCGAGAGGCTTAACAAATTAGCAACGTGATTATTATGCAGTTAAAGATTGTGCAGGTTCAGAACCGCATATGTAAAACTCTCACATCAAACATCCTCGTGAATAGTACTGCAAGTATTTGGATAAGTCACCCTTTTATACATTCTAATAACGAATGACGCCTCATATTCACCAGAAGGCCCTAGAGCGTAAGTGGCACGACTGATGAAAGAGAGTAACGCAGGCATAAAACACGATTGTCGCCCGCAAACGTTGGTAGCTCTGGCAAACATAGCTTACCTGCAATGTTGGCAGTGCTTTTTTACGTTGGGATGGAAGCCATCCATCTGCTTTTCCCATTAACTTCCTCTTGGGGGCAAACACCGACCATTTCACGCAAAGCAGCTCTTCGTATTAGATCCACGGTGAAAAGACACATCGCCCAGCTGGTTTTCGCTTTACAAAATGCCACTTCTTCACTGTATTATTATGAAAAACTTCCGGTCACAGCCATCTTGCAATCAATACTGAGCTGAACGCCAAGACTTACCGCTAGGCTGCGCTGCGAATTGTAGCAAGAAGCGAGGTTTATCATGGTCTACTTTGAGCACTTTCGTCCCATTAGAGGGAAATTGCAGTCCGCAAAGTAGATCTTGGGGATATCTATCGAAAGTTCTTCTATTCGGAATAAATTTGTTTTCTGAAATATATGGAATTATAAAGGAATGTGATTTCTATGGCTCTGGGGTATTGTCTCTCAATGGTTTAGTTTTATTTTAATTTTAGCCGCTTTCAGTATATTTGGAGTCGTAGTTGGTTTTCCAGCCACTTGTTTAATATATTTTTGTATACTTTCTACACGTATTTATCGGCAATCTAATACGTGCCTACCTCTGCCCTGACTCATATTAGGGCGCGGGGGGGGGGGTTTGTTGTCAGTAGTAAAGCTGATTTGGTTCAAGGGTAATGTGCATTCTAAAATACAGCTACCTCTAAAGTGATCTGGTGCGGTTACTTTTATGACAATTACGGTAGATCGATATCTGGAAAGTATAATCGGGAATATCAGTCTACCTGAGCATCTTTCTCGTCATTCTGGATAGCAGCGAGAACATCCGGACATCAGCTTTATCTAGTACAATGTTCATGATTCTATGTTTATTCTTTATTCAACTGTGAGAGTTAATATACAAGTGTGTTTAATGTTGCTCTTGAGGCGTTTTGGCATGCGAGGATAGAATAATAACAACAATCAACTAGCTTATCACATTAACTGTAGAAGGGAGTATTTTGAGTCCCAAAGTGATCCGAATTCTCGTCATGTAAAATGTTTTCTGTTGTTGACGGACATGTCACTGATTGTCTCTACAGTAACGTGGGGCGGTATTCAACAGCGTTGAAGGAAAAGTCTGGTTGTCTCTCGCCATATAAAATGTTTTTTGTTCTTGACAGACATGTCATTGATTGTCTCTACGGTAACATGGGATGGTATTCAACAGCGTTGAAGGAAATGTCTGGTTGTCTCTCGTCATGTAAAATGTTTTCTGTTGTTGACGGACATGTCACTGATGCCTCGGCAGTAACATGGGGCGGTATTCAACAGCGTTGAAGGAAAAGTCTGGTTGTCTCTCGTCATATAAAATGTTTTTTGTTCTTGACAGACATGTCATTGATTGTCTCTACGGTAACATGGGATGGTATTCAACAGCGTTGAAGGAAATGTCTGGTTGTCTCTCGTCATGTAAAATGTTTTTTGTTCTTGACAGACATGTCATTGATTGTCTCTACGGTAACATGGGATGGTATTCAACAGCATTGAAGGAAATGTCTGGTTGTCTCTCGTCATGTAAAATGTTTTTTGTTCTTGACAGACATGTCATTGATTGTCTCTATGGTAACATGGGATGGTATTCAACAGCGTTGAAGGAAAAGTCTGGTTGTCTCTTGTCATGTAAACGTTTTCTGTTGTTGACATGTCACTGATGCTTGTTGTTGGTGCTGATCATATAAAACATGTTTTTTGGTCTCGATATACATGTCATTGATGCCTCGGCAGTACAATGGCGTGGTATTAAACAGCATTGAAGAGAAAGAATTGTCTCTGTTCATACAAAATATTTGTTCTTGGCAGATATGTCACTGATGCTTCATCTGTATTAAATAGCATTTGAGGTCTTCAGCATCCCTTTCTATTCAGCGGTGAAACATTTGATATATTTTGCTCCGAGGCCTCTTCTTTCAGGCTTGAGGTTTGTTTTCCTGCCACAAATGTACGACACACTACCCACGGCTTTACTTCCCTTCCAAAGGAAGCCATACTTAGATTTTTACGCAAGAAAATTGCATTGGTCCTGGTCGGGTTTAACTCGCAATCTTGTTTTAGAATGCAATTATGGTTAGCACTACACCACGAGGACTGACAGCATTGAAAGAAAGGTCTTGCGTAAAGAAGAGAAAAGCTTGTTTATTTTATTTATTATTTTTTTTAAGTGCAGGAAGATAAATAATACTGGTGAATTTGATTTACCAAAGTGCAGCAAGATCACAAATAAAGGTGTATTTTATTTTTTATTTTTTTAAGTGCAGGAAGATGAACAATGTAATAAGAACATTTTATTGCCAATGAGTATGTTAAATATGAAGTAACATTTTATCAATGAATTCATTTATGAAGCGAGATGAACAATGGAATAAGAACTTTAGATCAGAAATGAGTATGTTCTATGAGAATTGAAGTTTTATCAATGAATAATTCTTTATATGTGAAGCAAGATGAACAATGCAATTAGAACTTTTGATCAGATATTAGTATGTTCAATAATGAATTTTCTATGAGAACTGAAGTTTTATCAATGAATAATACTTTTGAAATTAGTATGTTGAATAATGAATTTTCTATGAGAACTTAAGTTTTATCAATGAATAATGCAATAAGAACTTTTGATCAGATATTAGTATGTTGAATAATGAATTTTCTATGAGAACTGAAATGTTATCAATGAATAATGCTTTATTTGTGAAGCATGTCATATTTACAATAAATGGTTATATTTTACAATCAATTTCTTTCTTTGACAAACCTATGTGATGACAAGGAAATGTAAACAGTGGTGCACATAATAGTTTGTAAGTTGTAGTGGTCTGCCGATTTAGTTTAGTGCCAGCCAAATGTTTTGTTTTGTAATATGTTGGATCCTTTGACACCTAAATGGCCTTACCTTAACCTATACATGGCACCTTTTCTGGTTGTCAGTCTTGCTAAGTTTGAAGTAGTATGCACAGCCCGTCGGCATATTGTGCGAAAATACGAAAAGAACTTATTAAAGCGAGATTTGGCGACCGTCTTGTGCCATGTCCATGAACCCTCGGTGTACCATCTGTGCTAGCTTGCAGTTGGCAGACATGGTTCGTTTGTCGAACTGGTCTGCGTCAGGAGCTATTTGCTTTTCATATCGCCATGTCTATCGCTGCTTGCAACTGCACAGAACCTATTTTCCTCTATCCTCGATGGTAGACGCATTTGGCTGGCAAGTCCAAAATGAGGGAAACTGGAGGAAGGAAAGGAAGGAGGTATTATTGTAGCATTGGGAATGGAGAGTGGCATTAGCAGAGGAGGAGGCAGTAGTAGTGGTAGTAGCAGTAGCAGAAAATGTTGCTAAAAGTTTGTCAAATGTGTAGAAGCAGATGTACCGAGCAAAGTGTGCCATTAGAAATAGTACATACAAGGATGCTTACTCGTAACATTTCAAAATGCTTTGTGCAGCGGATGCCGAACACGACTCAATTTTCACTGTTGAATCTGGTATTTACCACATGCTTATTGGTAAATGAGGATTTATTAGAGAAAACCCATTAAATCTGGTATTTACTATTTTGGTAAATGACTAGGATTTTGTGGGGAAAAATCTATTAAATCTAGAATTTACCAGTTTGGTGGAAGACTATGATTTATTGGGAAAAATGCTATTAAATCTGGTGTTTACCTGTTTGGTACATGACTGATTTAGTATGGAAAGCGTGCTAAATGTTAGTTCTTTATTGGTTTGGTAACTGACTATATTTTAGTAGGTTTTTCCTACTAAGTTGTAGTCATGTATCAAAGTGGTAAAGTGCTGAGATTTAGTAGGATTTTCCTACTAAATGATAGATGTTGACCATTGTGGTAAAGTGCTAAGATTTGGTATGTTTTTCCTCTGTTAAATCTAGTATTTACCATGCATAATGTGGCAGATTGTAACAGAAGAAGCGTAGTCATTTACCAGGCATAGTAACATGCCTGGTAAATGACTAGGTTTTCTTTATTACATGTCATAATTTACGTTGGTAAACGATTTAACAGCGTACAAGTCGTGTTGGCATTGCATTCACAAAGTATTTGGAATTGTTACGAGTAATCTCCTTGCATGTACAAATTTTCTATGGGTTCAAATGTTTTGTCTATTTGGAAATGGTTCAAAAACTTTTTTATTACAAAAGTTTTGTCCATTTTCAAATGGTTGAAACAAATTTTGCTCGGTTCATTTTGCTTTCTGCACATTTGGCATTCTTTTGGCATTATTTTTTGCTGCTGCTATTACCACTACTATTGCCTTCTTCTCTGCCAATGCCATTCTCCATTTCCAATGCTGCAATAATACCTTCTTCCTTTCTTTTCTCCAGTTTTCCTCATTTTGGACTTATATATATATATATTAAAATTTTTTTTTTCCGCCCTGCGGGCAGAACCTATCTCCTGAGATCAAATTTGCAAACGCTGGCTGGCAGCCTCTGATTGGTAAAATAAATAAGTCCTTTATATCTATACAAGTTCTTTATTATACCTTTTATTCTTCCTTACATTCCTGCCTTACATACATTAAGTACTAAGGGGGGCACATGTATAAACTCCTGTAATAAAGGAGTAGGGGACCAACCTATGAGGCTCTTGTAATAAAAGAGCATAGGTAACTTACATACAAAGGCTCTTGAAATAAAAGAGCATAGGTAACTTACATACATACAATGGCTCTTGAGATAAAAGAGCACGGGCCTCTTCAGTGCTGTCGAAGATGCCTGTTCTGAAACAAAGAAGCACTATAGTTATGCACAAGTACTCCTATACATAAAGGAGTGTCGAGCATTAGACTACCGATGTCGCTTGGCTATACTATGCACCATGCTATTTGTCATGCAACTACATGGTACACTCGATTACCACCAGTTGGTGTTGCACTTTAACACTAGAATAGCAAAGATATTTCTAAAGGCAAAGCATATACAACCCAAGGCAAGGAAGGCAAAGCATATGCAACCAAAGACAAGGCAAGGAAGGCAAAGCACACAACCAAAGGCAAGGAAGGCAAAGCACATACAACCAAAGGCAAGGCAAGGCAAGGAAGGCAAAGCACATACAACCAAAGAGAAAGAACTCAAAGCATAGGCAAGGAAGGCTAAGCACATACAACTGAAGACAAGGCAAGGAAAGCAAAGCACATACAACCCAAGACAAGGCAAGGAAGGCAAAGCATATGCAACCAAAGAGAAAGAACTCAAAGCATAAACACAAGGCAAGGAAGGCAAAGCACATACAACCAAAGGCAACACAAGGCAAAGCATATAAAGACAAAGAACTCGAAGCATACACAACCAAAGACAACACATGGCAAAACATATAAAGACAAAGAACTCAAGACAGACATATACAAGGCAAGGAAGGCAAAGCACATACAACCAAAGACAAGGCAAGGCAAAGCACATACAACCAAAGACAAGGCAAGGCAAAGCATATGCAACCAAAGAGAAAGAACTCAAAGCATAAACAACACAAGGCAAGGAAGGCAAAGCACATATAACCAAAGACAACACAAGGCAAGGAAGGCAAAGCACATACAACACAAGGCAAGGAAGGCAAAGCACATATAACCAAAGACAACACAAGGCAAAGCATATAAAGACAAAGAACTCAAAGCACACACAACCAAAGACAACACAAGGCAAAGCATATACAACCAAATACAAGGCAAGGAAGGCAAAGCACATACGACCAAAGACAAAGAACTTAAAGCATAGACAAAACAAGGCAAAGCACATATAAAGACAAAAAACTCAAGATATATACATCCAAAGACAAAGAACTCCAAGCATAGACAACACAAGGCAAGGCACATATAAAGACAAAAACTCAAGACATATACATCCAAAGAACTCAAAGCACATAAGACAATGGAAGCATGGCAAAGAATATACAACTCAAGACAAACAATGCATACTGGTATTCAAAGTCCCAAGCAATACAGGCAACCCCATTGCCAACTGAATGTTGGTACAAAAGATGTTCCTACACAACTTTGGCATGTATACAATGACATAGCTGAAAAGCAAGGAGCACTAGGCATGAACAAATAACCTTCATTGGCAAATGCTAACTAACTAACTACCTCCCTCAATACAAGGAATGATTGAAATAAAACATATAGCAAGAGTTAACATTGAATATATGCTCTTTAACAACCTCTTTCATCTGTCAACAAAATGGAATGCAATAAGCAAACAAAAGAACATTTTCCCTAAAAGTAGTCATAGACTTAGATCTATTTGTAAGACCCTTTCTAAATTGAAAATTCATCCATAGTAACACTATTATACCTCACATACATGTTCATGATACAGACATTTGCTGTCATGATCAGCTCTGGAGTATTTAAAACAAATAAATGCGGCATAATAGGATTACTATTATCCAATAACATAATTAGTAACCTCAATTGAAAGAACTTTAACAGCACAGTGAAACCAAAAATCATTATATAAACAGCAAACAACCAAATCCAATTCAGAAACCATAGTCAAACCAATTTCAATCTTAGCATGTAAATCAGGTAACACAGCACCTACAAACTAACACTGATTCATAATATGTAGCACACAAGACCAGCACTTGTCTTGAAAATAGGCCTATACAAAAATCCTCACATTCCCTTCACTAAATGTTCCTCCTTCTTCAAATCTGATGCCAGAAGACAAAAACCCTGCCATTTTCAAACATTTGCTTTCTCCCAAATGTAACACATCAGCAAAAGACTGCAACACACGAACAACAAATTTCCTAAATGGCTACAAAACAATTCAGAAAAAACACACACATTTCCTTGACACTGCTGCACAATACTATAACAACTGCTCAAAAATAACTAGATCCAACCTCACATACCATTAATCATAATGCTTAATCTCATAATTTTTAATGACCTTAGCAGTATTGCATCCTTAAACAATAATCATCATGCTTCATCTGAAAACATATCAAAGTTCTAACAATACTGTTACAGTAATAAAACATATTCAACCTATAATGCCAACACTACCATACACCAAACTATATACAAATAGTGAACAATATGGAGCAGAGCAGAGACTACAATGCCAACCAATCCCTTCATTTATTTAAACAAAGCAATTGCAGATGTACTGTCAGTCACACACACCCATTTCCTTTAAATCACAAAAATGGCAGTCTGCAGTTCAAATCCCACTCTGACTGGGTGTTTTACATGTTTTCCTTCATTCATGGCAAATGTCAGGGAAGTACTCTAAGCCCGTAAATAAAAAGCAATGTGTATAATTGGGAAAAAATGTTTCCCAAAATCTATAGTTATGGATCGCTCATCCAAGACAAGTACTAACACTTCCATTTTAAGAGAAGGCTATTTAAAACTTATTCCACATAGTTATTTCCTATCAACCTCAGCACGTCTATTTTGAACCAACTCCTTCATTTCAGTATGAGTGTGGCTATGGAGAGACCTCAAGAAAAATGCCCCATGTACGTATTCCATATGCTCACTTCAGACTGAAACAACATCTAAATGTAAAAGGACAGAGACATCATTGCACAGAGATATAATCAGAAGAAAGAAAGAAGAAGGAAGAAGAAAAAAAAACCTGTTTTCTAAACATTCCAATAATAACCCACCAAGGATGATGATTCATTTCAAACAGTGTTACTTTATAATATTTTTCTTTACAAATGTCATTGATCACAATGACTTTACTGTCATTGAGATGCAAACAAAGGATATTCTTTCATTCAAAAATCTACAACCCCCAAAAACCATTTTCAAACTTTATCTATCTGCACAAGAATATAAAAATATTCTTCTTCCAGGAAAGAAAATGGTGTTCATGATTTTAATGAACAACACAATAAAATCTGTGCATGAAAAAGGTGTGGACCCTCAAAAAGTTTGCCAACAGTACCTGAACAAAGCATGTCACATCTTCATTGAATAAGTTAACATTTTTCCAAACAAACTTAACCGGATAATTTCTTTACATTTTGCAAATGCAACATGTGACTAAAAACAAGCTCTTGTTTCATTCACTTATTTTCATGCCAAAATATCAAATCATTTAAAGCAACATGCTGCCAGTTTCATTGGAAATATTTCCATAAAAATGAAATATCCATCATTATTTTTTAACATGTTTTATCAGTAGAGTTTTTTTTTTAAATAATATGTGACAACATAAAGCTTACCGAAATAAAGTCAAAATGACCACACAGCATTTTTTAAAGCCTTTATCCTCATCTGCCAACTACACCTCAATGAATTATTCATCCAACAAGGAATATTCTCTTATTTACTGAATAGATGCAATACCAATGGAGCCAATGCAAACAAATAAGCTACCTGATATACCCAGATTGTTTTACCGCATTTTTCTCTTCAACAGGTCCAAAAGAATACCGTGATACACTCCAGTGAGAAGATAATTCGTTAGCAGCACACCCTTTCTATCCCACAAAACCAATGCCAGTGAATGTCACATACTTGCTCTACTTTGACAGGAGAGAATCCTGATGCTTCCATTGTTAAACATCGTTGCTTTGTTTTAGTAACACACCCATATTTTATCATTGGTCACAAATGTTTGCAGGATCTCTTTGAAAATGAGTCAAACTTTGCTGAGATGTGTACACTTTGATTAACTTTTAATCCCGAGTCAGCAGTCATGGCAAACCAAATGGCCAATCATTTTTTTTCAGGCACAAATCTTCCCTCAAAATAGCAAATACACATTCTTCTCAAATACCCACACGTCCTTAATCCACAATCATCCCAATATTATCAATCATTTCTGATGTCACCATGAATTTTGCCCATCCACTGCATGGGTCATCTTCCAAAATTTCCCAGTCACATTAAAACTCCAAAATCCACTTAGAAATGGTTGAAAATGGTGGTGCAGAGTTTCCTAAAGTGTGTACATTTCTGTTGAATACGTATGCTTCTTTACCGAGTACTTAATAACCATGCCATATTCAATATTTGCCTTCCCCACCTCCCATATGCACTGCAACAAATCAAAGATGTAAAAACCTCACCCATAATTCACATCAACAGAACCTACTGCAGTGGGGAGGAGGAATTGGTAGAACAAAGGGAATCTGGAGAATTATATGTACCCCCTTAGTAGTTCATGTATGTAGGTAGGGTAGGAATGTAAAGGAAGATAAAAGGTATAATAAACAACTTGTATAGACATAAAGGACTTATTTATTTTACCAATCAGAGGCTGCCAGCCAGCATTTGCAAATTTCATCTCAGGAGATAGGTTCTGCCCGCAGGGCGGAAAAAAAATTTTTTAATATATATATAAGTGCAAAATGAGGAAAACTGGAGAAAAGAAAGGAAGAAGGTATTATTGCAGCATTGGAAATGGAGAATGGCATTGGCAGAGAAGAAGGCAATAGTAGTGGTAATAGCAGCAGCAAAAAATAATGCCAAAAGAATGCCAAATGTGCAGAAAGCAAAATGAACTGAGCAAAATTTGTTTCAACCATTTAAAAATGGACAAAACATTTGAGCCAATAGAAAAATTATACATACAAGGACATTCTCACAACAATTCAAAATACTTTGTGCAGGGAATGCTCAACACAACCTACTCATTGTACATTTTTGCTATTAAATCTCCATCATTTATCAATGTAGACAACATACCTCATAAATACTACATTTAATACTCTTAGTCATTTACCTATCTGCATATTATGCCTAGTAAATTACTAGATGTAGTAAAGAAAACCTACTAACTCTAGTAATGTACCAGGCAGAATTATAAATATTACATAGAGTACATTTTCTTAATTCCAACTATGTCATTTACCAATCTGCACATTCTGCCTGATAAATAACTAGATTTAATAGAGGAAAAAAAACCTACAAAATCTTAGCACTTTATCAACATGGTAAATTTTTAATTTAATACAATTATTCCCTAATAAATCATCTTCATTCACCCAACTGGTAAAAACTAGATTTAATACATTTACCTCACCAACTTTTCATATCAGCTGGAAAGACCAAATAGAGGAGGAGGGGGAAAAAAACAGTGGAATGCAGGAAAACCTGCAAAAATGTTGTCTTTCTACTCCCCCTCCCACATATAAATACCTCACCAGCAATTTTTATAACCATGACCAATGAGAAGGAGGAAATTCATCCGAACTTAGAAAAATATACAGAATGTTTCATTTTTGCTCTCCTCCCAAATATATATAAAAATTGGCACAACTTATAACACCTGAAAAATAAATTTGCCTTTTTTTCCCTCTTTCCTCCAAAATATAACTAACTCACCAGCTTTCCACATCTGCAAAACCAGAAAGCGTTCAAGAAACGTTATTTTTCCCCTTCCAGATATAAATACATTAACAGCATTTCACATAAGCAAAACAAACTACATTGGGAAAAGAAGGGTAGGAGATAAAAAACCAGCAGAATCAATGCAATTATGCACGGGGGAAAAAAAGAGAGAGAGAGAGATATTCCTCCCCCCTCCCAAATATAACTGACCAACATTTGACATCTGCCAACCCAAGAAAAAAAGAATTTCCTTCCCCCATTCCCAGATATTAATACCTAACCTATATTACCACATCTGCAGAACTGGTAAGCTTATGGAAATCAACTCCCCAACAAGATATAAAAACCTTACAAGTAACTCACATCTACACAACCAGAAAGAATTGGGGGGGAGGGAAATACATGACCAACAATGCACATCAGCAGGACCAAGTAAAGGGAGGGGGAAATAAAAAAATAGCACAAGCTAGGAAATCTTTGATATATATATTATATTTTATGTTTACCTTCCCATATATAACTACCTCACCATAGTTTCACATCTGCAGGACTAACTAGAGGGATTAAAAAAAAAGGAATATCAATAGAACCTAAGACAGATTAAAGTGGGGGGGAATATATGTATACACCAGCATTTCACATCAACAGCACCAACTAGAGTGGGGTGGGGAAAAAAAAAATGCAAAATTATGTTCTTTTCTCTTTCCCCACAAATATAACTACTTTATCTGCATTAACAGAAAACCCCATAAAAAAATTTAATTTTCTTCTCCTAGATATATAAATCACCGTGAAGCCTTTTTACAGCCCATGTGGGGCTGAGCTTTACTGCAATGATCACTGTGTCTTCTACCTCCATCACATAATTTCATTGGTAGAGTGCAGTATCGCATGTGATCAGCACACCACCTCCTGCTGATCTATGAGGCTTACTAGATTGGAGATCGCCACCTCTCCATCAGACAGCTTCCCAATTCACATCATGAGGCTCGGTGAACCCTGTTCCCAACCTCCCTATCTTAGAAAAATTCCTAGGTAGGTACCAGGAATCAAACCCAGGTCTCCCAGGCAGCAATCAGCAATGCTAACCACTAGACCACAAGGTGGTCCCTAGATATAAATACCCTAACATAATTTCACCTATACAGGCCAAACAAACTACGGTGTGAGAAAAAAGGTATGAAAAAAAGAAACAGCACTACCAAAGACAAATACCTGACAAACAATGCATATCAGTAAGACCAATAGAAGAAATACAAACAAAAAACAACAAATACCACACTTTAAGAAAACGTCTAGAATATATTTTACTTTCTTTTATATTTTCTCCTCCATATCTCACCAGCATTTTGCATCTGCAGAACCACAAAAAGCCACAGTCCCCCCCCCTCCCCGATATATCTCACCTGCTTTTTCACATCTATTTATAGAACATATAAGCCTAGGTAACCCTCCCCTCCTCCCCCAAATATAAACACTCACATGAAGTTCACATCTCTACAATAAGGAAAGCCAATTATTATACTTCTAAGGTTACATTTCCTTCCATCATCCTCTTTGTCATTCATACGCATTTTTCTCTAAATGTATGTAAATAGTTCAGTGTCATTTTTATATCCTTCTCTCCTTTTGCAGTTAAAATCATCCTAATTAAAGTTTCCCCATATAAGTTTTCCCATTTTTTTATACCAAACCTTTCTCCCCCTATAAATTTTTTTGATTACCATATAATAAATAATGAAAATTTCCATTTTCTCCACACATTAAACAATTTCCTTTATCATATCCCAATCCTTTTAAATTCATAACTCCAGTTGTAGCCCAAGCAAACCCTTCTCTACTTGTCTTATCGCATTGTTCTTCATATTTTCCCCTACCCCTACTATTTGTATTCCCATATAACATCTGAATGAATTCTTTTCACCCAAACTACTAACATTTCTTCTCATCCAATTCTTGCAACCTTAGATTTATTTATTTCCAAAATCCTCTGTTTGGTATTCCCTATATATCCATACTTTTCATAAACATATCTGTTGTAAAATTTCCTGCACTTTGAAATACCATGAGTCTTTCTACTTACATTTCTCCTCAAATGTTGAGATTATCCAAAAGTTCTCTAAGGGGGGTTAGTTTGATAGAATTAGAAAAGGTAGGAAGGAAAGGTATAATTGCAGAGAGAATAACCAAGTATTGATATTGAACCCTCAAATTAGACAGTTTTTTTTTTTTTTTTTTTTTGAGTAGTGTTTAACGCCCATTTTCACTACTGAGGCACCACAGGCGGAAAATTAGACAGTAAAAATATACTAAAGGAATACCTTATCTATTAAAAGGAGGTTTTAGGAAGGAAGAGTTGGTATGGAGGGGTGGGGAAGATACTAGAGGAAATATATGGAAAATGGGCAAAAGTAATGTTAGTGGATTCTGAAAGTTAGTAAGGCAGAAGATACAAGATATTCAAAAACAAGAGATTTGGACTAGTTTAGAAGATAAAAGTTTATTGGCCATATATAAAAGAATTAAAAGAATTTAGGACAAGAGAAATATATTCAAACTTGTGTGATAAAATTGTAAAGATGGGTTAGGCATGAATGCATACAGGAAAAGATTAAGGGGAAGTGATAAGGAAGGATGTAACGTGTGCAGTCATTATTTATTGGAATGCAAAAAAATGAAATGGTGGCAAGAAAAAATCTGGGACAGTAAGTGGGATAAACTAGCAGAAGACATAGTGCTTTTAAAAATGTTAAGGAATAAGAGAGTGCAAAAAATCCACAAAATGGAGGAGTTTTTAGGAAAGATTAAGGAGAAGTGAGAGAGAAATACAAAGAAAGAGTAAGAAGACAAATATAATGAAGGAAAGAATTAGAGGTTTCTCACAGTCATACAATCAAGTGGTTAAGAGGTAGGAAACCACTGTTTAGACAGATGCTGCTAGAACCTAGAGAACAAAGGGCAATGTAAACAAGGGTACCTTTATTTTGGTATTGTAAATTTTTGGATAGTTTGTTTTATATGTAAATTTAATGTAATGTTGTAGTGAAAATAAATAAATAAATAAATTCATTCGTTCATTTCTCCTGTGCACTAAAACAACAATTAATCATATCAACCTCTTCTAATGCGATAATTCTGAATAAATATTTCATAATTCTTGTGATTATTTTTTTCTTGGTGGTATATCTGCCTAATTACAGCTGTGCTATACCATTATCACAGATATAAATATGTGATCAACAATATGCATCAGCAGGACCAACAAAAGGGAAAAAAAGAAAAAATAATAGAACTTAGGAAAATTGGAGATTTTTTTTTTTTTTATACCTCCCACATACAACTACCTTGCCAGCATTTGACATTTGCCAAATCAGTGAAGACTAGAATTGTTTTCCCCCTTCCATATACCTCACCTACAAAAAAACCAAGTATGGCTAAAGAAATTTAACCCTCTCCTCCCAGATATAAGGACAAGCAATTCACATCTACACACACATAAAATTATAAATACCTCATCAAAAATGCACATCAGCAGGACCAACTAAATGAAGATTACAAAAAATAAATAAATAAACAAACAAACAGCACACCTTATGAAAAGCTGGAAATTTTTTCTTCATTTTTGTGCTCCCAAATACAACTACCTTGACAGCATTTCACATTTGCAGAACCAGGAAAGCCTAGAATTGTTTTTTTTAACCTCCTTCCAAAATAAAAATACCTACCAGGATTTTACATCAAACACCTCCCCCCCAAAAAAAATCAGCAAAACCTAGGATAACATGGAAAATTATGTTCTTGTTTCTTTCCTTCCAAATATAACTATCTCACCAGTATTTCACATCTACAGACCAAGAAAACCCTATAGAAAGTTTATTTCTTCCCCCTCCCCATATATATTTATACCTTAACAGCATTTCACATATGCAGGAATGACTTAGTGTAGAATTAAAAAAAGCAAAATCAAGGACAAATTACCTAATAAATAATTCACATCAGCAGGACAAAATGAAGGGAGGGGGAACATCATTTAATAAAACCAGAATATATACATATATATACATATATATTTATAATATTAATGAAAAATAAAAATAAAGAAACACTATTAACAATGTAACAAATTAACACTAATAATAAAAGTAGATAAAGATAAAACACAGAGAAAGAGTCACACTTGAAATTGCTATATTTCGAACTACTGCGAGTTCTTCAATGGCAAGAAGCTAGACATAATAATAGTCTAGCTTCTTGCCATTGAAGAACTCGCAGTAGTTCGAAATATAGCAATTTCAAGTGTGACTCTTTCTCTGTGTTTTATCTTTATCTACTTTTATTATTAGTGTTAATTTATATATATATTTTCTTTTATCCCCTCCCACATTTAACTACTTCACCAGCATTTCACATTTGCAGAACCAGAAAACCCTAGAAATTAAATTTTCTCCCTACCTATGAGAAATGCCTTGCCTGCATTTTCCTTCTACAGAACCAGGTATGTCTATTATTTATTCCCCCTTTCCTCCCCTCCCAGATAGAAATAGATTCACTAGAATAATAATAATAATAATAATAATAATAATAATAATAATAATAATAATAATAATAATAATAATAATAATAATAATGCAGAACCAAGGAACACACAGATAAATGTGCATTTCCTCCCCTCACCATTATTAAAATAACTCAATACCAATTCACAGCGAGAACATGGAGAATATTTTATTTTCTTTCCTCCCAAATATAACCTTATCTGCATTTCACATCTGCAAAACCAGGCATGTATATAGAAATGTTTTTAATTTTCCCTCCCAGATCAAACACCTCACCACAAATTCACATCTAAAGAATAAAAAGCAAACAAAAAAACTCCAACAGGAAAACATTTCTCCTTTTTACTTTTTTCCCTCCCTCACCAGCAATACACATAGAATCACAAATTGGCAGAACCAAAGAAGAATAAAAATACCAGGTGTAAATACCTCACCACATATTCATATCAGCAAGACAAACTAAAGAGGAAGGGGGGAAAATAACCAAGGACTGAAAAAACTATGCACATTTTTTTTATTTCCTTTTCTACCAGATATAATTACCTTCCACCATTTCCCATCTATAAAATTAAGAAAGCTTGCACATTTGTTTTTCCCCCCCTTTTCCCTTCCAGACATAAGTATTTCATTTATCGGCAGAACCAAGGAAAACCTAGAAAAATGCGCATTTTCTATTTATTTCCCATTTCCAAAATAAACACCTAAACAGTAATTCACATCTAGACAACTAGAGAAATATATATAACAGCAGAAACTAGGAAAACCTCCATCCCCTCCCTTTCCTCCTTAATATAGCTATGTCACCAGCATTTCACATCTCCAGAACCAAAAAAGCTTAGAAATTAATTTTTTTCTCTCTCTCTCCCACAAATAAATACCTGGCCAGCATTTCACATCAGAATAGGAGGGGAAAAAGAATAAAAAGAAAATATCCTCAGAACTGACTGGAGGGGGGGAACTCATTTAACGAGGAAAGTGTAGAAAAGAAAAATTTCCCTCCAGATATAAATAAATACCTCCCCAGCATTTCACATCAGCAGGACAGACTAGAGGGAGAAAAAAATGCCTTGCTACCAATTCATACCAGCAGGACCTAGCAAAACTAAAAAAACTTTGCTCCCAAATATTAACTATCAAACCAGAATTTCTGAATATGGGAGGGAATGGGAGTAAATTAGCATTAGAAACAGGATTATTATACATCAATAACCTGGGTGTTAGTGTGCATATAGTCCGAAGGAAATAAGTAACTCACAAGTATAGGATAATAGTTGAATGAAGTGTTTACAATTAAAATATTGTAACAGAGTCATAATAATATGTATTAACTTTATATTGTCAGTTAGTATTATGCAACTGACAAAGAAATAGTTCTTATTGTAATATTTAAAATTGTATGTTGATGTAAAGAGAAATAAATTCAAATTCATACTAAATTTCACATCTGCATAACCGGGAAAGCCTGGAGATTGTTTTTTCTTTCTTTCCCAAATATATACCAACATTTCACATCAGTAGTGCAGACAAAGGAAAAAAACCCTGCAGAACCAAGGAAAACCCAATTATTTTTTCCCCCTCCCACACAGAAATATCTAACCACCAGTTCACATCAGCAGGACTAACTGCCAAGGAAGGGAGGTATATATATATATATATATATATATATATATATATATATATATATATATATAAAAGCAGCACCTAGGAAAATTCAGATATAAATACCTCACCAATATTTCACAACTTAGAGGATCCTCCCCTTTTCTCTCAAATATACACCTCACCAGAAGCAGAACAAAGTAAAACTTCAAGAAAAAAGTTTCCCTCCCCCTCCCAGATATAAATATCTCTTGCCAGCTTTGGGAAAAGAATAATAAATAAATAACCGTTGTGAGAACCGTGGAGAATATATTTTTATTCCCTCTCAGATAGAAGTACCTCACCAGCATTTCACGTAGCAGGAACAAAGGAAAAAAATCATTGGCAGAAACATATAAAACCTACAGAAAAAAAAAAACCCCTCTCTTAGATGTCAGTACCTTACTAGCTTTTCACATTGGCAGGAACAACAAAAACCTGAAAGGAAAAATAATAAATAACTGTATATATATATATAATATAAAGAATTAGCCTGAAGAATCCCCCCCCACTCAGATATAAGTACCACACCAGCATTTGTTCACATAGCAGGATCAAGGAAAACCTGGAAGAGAGGGGGAAAAAATCTGCAAAAACTTAAGAAAACCCTGGGAAAATATTCTTTCCCCCCTTTGAGATATACTGTATTTATGCAAATCTAATGTGCCATTGAAAGTCATGCATTTCCATGATAAAAAACAGTTTTGGCATATTGTTGAATAGCATCTTAGAGATTAAGTCCATTTGCTTCATAAAATGGTCTGAACACAGAATTTAAAGTACATTATTGTTACATCTTGGAACACAAACAACAAAATCCATCACTCATGCAGTTGGCATAGGTCAAAGGGGGGGGGGGAATATATATATATTTCTTAAAGATGTACTAATCACAGGTTGCCCATTTCTTCACCTCCTCCTCCTTTCATGCACAAATTCTAAACCTTTCTCTTCAATGTGATACAGTATTTGGTACCCCATCAATCGCGAAAAATTGATTAGAATATATCTTTTATTTCAGCTAGCTTTAAGTGATGGGCTCTGTTCATAGGAATGTCAAGAAGCGCAGGAATTTTGTTCCGACGGCAGAGAGACCGTTTTGGCAGACAAAGGAGCAAATACCATCTATTGTTATTAGGAGGACGGGTGGTCGCCCCAGCCAGGTATGCTAGAAAAGAACAACGCTAGGATACCGCTAAGGCCGTTAATCTGTAACGTTCACTAAAACTTGAAATTAGAAGCTGGACGAATCAACGAGTGTTTAAGCTCAAATAATCAAACTGGCCAATAATATGAGAGTGGCATGAAGTCACAGCCAACCTATGAGGATATCTAAAGTCATAGTGGCGGGAAAATAGTGCGTCCCTACATCACGTGGTAAAGCGTGTGATATCGGGTATTTAAGGACGTGAAATCGCCCTTTTCGAGGTCTTTTTGGTCTTTTGGTCTGGTTGGTTGTATTCAGCGTCAGATGTCATAGGAACTCCGTTGTTTGAGCGTCGCTTCAGCACGACCTGTCTTCCGAGCGGTCTGCAATCACACTGCTAATTTAACATTACAGTGTGTCTGCCAGACGTCTCGTTACTGCGTTCCGAGCAGAAACGCCATGGGATGCACTCTTTGTTAAATAAACGACGTCAACCTGCAGATAATGTTTCTCTGGTCGATATAATACCGTAATGCCCTTCACTCAACCCGACACTACCACATCCCGAAAACCAGCTACATCCCTGAGATCGACGTGAAGAGTTATTGAGTGGTGAGCTGAGTCATGAACAATCAAACTCCTATCACCATTCTCCCCGCCACCTATAACCCCTTTAAACCTTGACCCTCCAACGCGGGGCAATTATCAAAATTAACCGCCCCCTCCTCCCACCGATAACTACTTCAAATGTCAGGATGTGTTTCTTTGCAAGGACCAGTTCTTCCTGCTAATGCCAATTTCTCTTGCTGCCACAAGCAAATGTTGCTCTCAGATACATTGAACTCTCATTCTGCCTTTTTGTTACATTTATTTTTTTTTCCCAGCATAAAAAAACTTTAATCTTGAAAGTAGGATCATAAGATGCTCTTCTCTGTTACCTCCATATTCCAGTTACATATTATTCAAAACAATTCATGCAATAATAGGTCAACAAGAAATGTGATGAAGTTAAGAATTGCAGCAATACATTATGATGTAATAAATAATAAATTTGAATGAAGTTACCAGCAAACCACAGAACAGATTTACACTCAAACTTAATGTGCACCACAATTTTGAATACTACATATGGACAAAACAAGAACACATTACATTCGCTTAAATATGGTAAGAAGTACCTCAGCAGCATTTCCCATTGGCAAAACAAAGTAAAACCTGCAGAGGGAGGGGAAGAAAAAAGTGCCAGAACCAAGGAAAAGTGAAAAAGAAAAAAAGGCAGAACTAAGGAAATCTTGAAGAAATTTTCTTCCCCCTCTCAGATACTATCTCACCAGAATTTAACATTGATAGGACGGGGAACGGTTCCTAACAGAATTTCTTTAAACAATTCTCAGCCCTCCTCATCAAATAAAAATAAATGACAATAATTCAAAACATTTTGCATATACAATTTGTTATCGGTTAAAGAATAATATAGTACTAGTTTTCACTTATATCATTTAACATCATATTCAAAATTTCATTTTAACTTTATATATTTTCTAGCTTCATTGCTTTCCACAACAAATTCATCAGTCTTAAGATTGTTTTGGTTGGGGGGGGGGGGGGGAGAAGGTAATATGCACATTCAATAAAGCAATTTAATTCCAAATAACAACTTTAGTTAAAGCTCTTTTTGCTTTATGAGAATTTAAGAACAATTTATTTTACTCTACTTAAATAGTGCTTTTTTATTATTGTACTATTTTTATTTCATAAAGATGATCGAGAAATACATTCAACCCTGTTATAATAATGTTTCCATAATCTTTTTTAACAATTGTAACAAATACAACACTATAATCTCCATGTAGATGCTTTATGATTAAGTTTATTTCATCTTTAAATTCACATATGATCTGAATTTGAACCAATGCTAACCAGGTGAATTTATTGCAATATCTTAATAAAATAAGAACCAGTTAATTAAAATCATTATATTTTTAATTTGCTTTTATGCCAAAGGTAATTGCAACAGATTTAGAATCTATGTAAGCAATAACGATATATGCAACTATACTAATCCACAGGTCCTGAGTATCTCTCTCAGTCAGGCCAAGCTGTTTAGCTAAGATATTTTTTTCCCTACCTCGAGAAGACTATAGCCAAATAATTTCAAGATTCCAGCAACTATGAGTTTATTTGCATTTACAATATTTAATTTCATACCTGTTTTTACATAGAATTAATTTTGGGGGGGAATTATGCAACCCTTTTAAAAAAGCTGTTACATGAAAATATATTTTTCTTTCATCCATTTTACATTATTTCGTTGCATATTTTCTTTATTTTATAGTTGTTGATATATTTTGTTTTTATAGCAAGAGCAGGAGTTTATACTATTATCTCCAGTAGATAAAATATTTTAAAATGCTTAAAGACAACTCTATGGCCTCACTCCCAATGAACACGGAAACTGGGTTAAAATCATTTAAAATGGTAACACATTGTTAAAGTTTCACTCTCAAAATTTAAGAATTCAAGACATTGTTTCTTGAGACCTTTGCTCACACTGTCAACTGTTAAATGGCTGGTGGATCATTCTAGGTTTTAAAGTTAAGCAACTGTTTGGACTCTGGCGATCTGTTGATGAACTTGTACAAAATAATGTTTGCTTCCCAAATGTTGACATTCATGCATTTATGTTCATGTTTCTTTATGAAAATCTTTTCCCATATGTCAAGTTCCTTAGATGTTGAGATAAAGTGATGCCTTTTTATATTTAATGATGTTTATTCCAGAAATGTGCTGCTACAGCTGATTTTTCCATCTGTTTGTAACAGATATTTCTCCAGTGTTACTTCAATCTGATGCCCATATTCTCTTGGTCTTGGCTATGTATATTTCTTCATAGTCTTTACAATTGATCTGGTATCCCAAAGAAACATTTAATGCAAATGAAATAGAATTACTGAATAAAGGAATCGATACTTTATCAGCTTTTCATTGAATTTAGAAGAATATATTGCAGATATTGAACTAGGCATCAAAAACCTCCATTCAATACATAAACATTTTGTCAGGGAAAAAGCATTCAATATATTACAATGAATAAAGAAACTAAAGTCCTAGTTTTTATCCAAGATTTATTAAGCCTAAGAATGCAAGAGCTACTAAACAGTGACAAATTCATCAAAGTTAAAACAGACCCTTTAAATAAATGCAAAAAAATCGATAGAAGAAATCCTAAAAAAGTAGCACCTCATTATCAAAACACCACCATTACAAAATCAAAGTACACCAAGATTTTCAGCCTACCCAACAATTCATAAACCTAGGAAAAGCATGAAACTAATCATAATAATATCAACACTCCTTGTTATCTCTTAGCCAACGGGTTGTCCTCAAAGTTTAACACATTTCCTAAGTTTGACAATTTAAGCTTCAATAACTCTATGGATCTTGTTAATATATTCAAAGATTACAAATTACCTACAAATGACATTTTGGTTTCATTTGATTTAAAAGCTTTGTTTCCCAGCATATCATACGATAAAACATGAACTCTTCTTAGAAAATGGTTACAATCTTCCCATCTAACATAGAAACATATCAAGGAATACATTAAACTACCTTAAATGATGCCCCTATGACATTTGAAGAAAACTTTTTCAAACAAAAATCAGGATTAGTTATGGGCAGCCCTCTTTTACCATTCCTAGCCAACTTATTTACGAGTTCTTTTGAAACCCATATCACTAAAGCCTTCCCCTACATCTTCAAGATCTGGTATAGATATGTAGATGATATATTTGCTATTGTACAAAAGAGATATGTGCAAGATGCACTGAAATTATTAAATCTACGGGAGCCCACAGTTAAATTTACTATAGAATTTAAAAGCCAACAAAATATTACCATTTCTGGACTTGAAGATTATAAAAAGTAAGTACAAACTAGAATTTGACATTTACAGAAAGAATACCTGCATTGACAATTACCCATGATTTTAACCCAAGGCATCATAAGGAAGCAGCTATCAACATTATGGTATGCAGATTAGTTAATGTTCCACTTAACAAAGATAAATATAAGAAAGAATACCTGCATATAATACAAACAGCCATTTCTATTGGGTTAAAAAAAACACATGATTGATCACAAAATTAAAAGATTCCTAAAACAAAGGAAAATGAAACAAATTACCACCCTGACTGCCTTATCAAAAGAAGAAACTTACAAAGTTCACTTACCACCCACAGGCTAATAATAAATTTTCAACCAGTGAAACATTAGCATCTCAGAACAGATATAGGTTGGCAAATTATTCAAGTTAATTAAGGCAGATTCCAGACCCAATGAGGAAAAATCAGGTATATACCAGATCAATTATAAAGACTGTGAAAAAATATACATAGGCAAGACCAAGAGAAATACAGACATCAGATTGATGGAACGCTGGAGAAATATCTGTTTCAAACAGATAGATCCATAACAGCATGTTTCTGGAATGAAAATAATGAAATAGAAAAAGGCATCACTAAAATAAAAGCTGTTCAACATCCCATGGAATTTGACATGTGGGAAAAGATTTTCATAAAGAAATATGAACAAAATATCATGAATTTCCACATTCTGGAAGCAGACAATATTGTGTACAAGTTCATCAATGGAGCATCATAGTCCCAACAGTCGCCTACCTTTAAAAAGTTGACAATGTGAGCACAGGTCTCAAGAAACATGTCCTGAAATTTTAAATTTAGAGAGTCAAGTGTTAAGAGTATTTTACCAATGTTTTTAATTCAGACCATTTCCATGTTTATTGGGAGTGAGGCCATGGAGGTGTTTTTAAGAATTTTAAAATGCTTTATCTACTGGAGATTTTATACTCGTTTACACTGTGTTAATTCCTAAATATATTAGAATTATACTATTATGTTTGCAGTATCAAATATGCTTAAGCAGTTTACACCCTGTTGCTCAAATTATTTTTTATAAAATATTATTACCTTTGATTATATTAAATTTTGCTACTTTCATTTACTTTCTATTTATCAGTTCAATTTTTTCTTTTCTTTCTAAATGTAATTTTCCCTTCATTTCTTATCTTACAGAAACAAATCCAAGGATTCAGGGATGATCTGCACCCCACACTCTCCATTGCTTAGGTACCTACAGATCCTCTTTTGCTATACACAAAACTTCACTTTCCGATAGATATTAATATAGCTCAATATGCTGATCACAATCTGCTATTCAAAACAAATGAATGTGGTCAAAGCCATTAATCTCATACAAAGACACCTACTCTAATCAAAAAGTGGTATAAGCATCACCTAATGTCCATAAACCTGGCAAATGTCATACCATCATATTCAGCACGCATACTTTACTGCAGGCCTTCCCTATGTGGGCATCAAAATATATAAAGGTGTAAATTTTGGTAAAAACATCAATGGTATTGCACACAAAGCTTTTATAATCTCCTCATTCCCAAATACTGTATTCTGTGAACTCAACAATGGGGGAGCGATACTGTTTAGCAGCAAAACTTTAACCAATCACTAAAACACCTTGTACAGTTCCTTTGTAACAATATTTCTGGGAGATGGGGGATACTGCAATAAGATTAGGAGGTATTTCCTGATACCTAAGGAAGAAGAAACAGATGGAGGAGGAGGAGGAGGAGGAGGAGGAGGAGGAGGAGAAGAAGAAGAAGAAGAAAGGGAGGAGTCATGTATAAACATCTGTCCAGAAAAATGGCTGATTTATAATTTATTACTCAAAGAACATTCAACATACTTCTACAGTCGATTCTACTTCAGTTTTTTTTTAAAAAAAAAAATGACAATCTTTTCAGCCAATCAAGTGTCAATATGATTCCAATGTGTTGCCATGGAGACTTGTTTATTCAGATTCTTATGTTTAATTGTGCTGCAGTACATATGCAGTGATTTCCAACAATAGTGGTATAGTAGGTAGAAGCCAGATACATAAAAATGATATTCTGTTTTTTTAAATGTATTCTTCTTCAAATAATGGGCTGCACGTATAATCTAAGACTTTCACAGTTGGCATCAATCCATTAGAAAATTGTTTCCTAAATTGTAGGACATGATTCACCTACATATAACCTGTCCAAACACCTTGCATAGCTACTACAACCATATATACCAAAGATTCCACCCACTTTATGCAGCAATAAAAAACTAACTACCAACTGTGAGCTTTGACATAATTTTCCTTTTTTACCAAAGTACCTGCCAAACATGTTCTAAACCATTTTGATATTTTTTGAGTGCATTATTGAAATGTTTTGCCACGTTCTCTGGAATGACAACTACTACAAACAGATGGATGGCATAGCCATGGGTAACCCATTCAAATAAGCCAACTTGCAGAGATATGTGGGCAACACATTCATGATATGGTCGCATAGAGATGATCAGCTAAAAATGTTTCTCAATCATCTGAATATTATCAGTAAAAAATATTCCATTTACAACATAAAAGAAATAGCAACAGCAGATGGCTTTTCTGGCTGTACTAATTACCTGAAAACAGAGCATGACATTAGGGCATCAGGTATGCAGGTAGCCTGCACACATAGATCAACAACTGCAGAAAAATGAAATCATCCTTGACAAAGGAAAAACAGCATTATGCTAAGTGAAAACCGAATGCATTTGCCAACCCACCAAAAAACTTTGCATAACACATTAAATATGCATTGCATTACAGGATCAAAGCAAGAAACCGATAAAACCAAAGGCATTCCTACCTTATATAGGTCAACTTATTGACCATATCAAAAAGCTCCTACAAAATTCCATAAAATCCATATTCAAAGCCCACCACAAAAATAAAATAACATCTAAGTTTGACAAATGTCAACAGAACATCTTAACATATCACATACTCTGCAGTTGTGACAAAGTGCCAAGTGCATATATATACATACTAATTTTAGCTACATGCGCTGTTTTTCATGTTGTTTTTACAATAATTGTGTTTTTTTTTTTTGTTAACTTGATATTTTTATGGTTCCTTACCACTTTTTTTTTAACATTGTTTGCTGCCAAGTTTATTTCTTACTACATTTATTTTTATTACATTACTTCTTTCTTAAATAAAATGTATGGGAATTGTCACAGCATTTTTAATTACAATACATTTAGTGCATTTGTGATTGATTACCTAAGGCTCAGGCCAAGAATGCAGTTGCATTGTTACAATAAGGTGAATGATGCTGCTTTTGAATATGTAATAATTATTGGTCACACTTAAAATTTCTTTTTAATTATTATCAATTCATATAGTAACATGTCATTGAGTTAGTTGGATTGATATAAAACCTCTAATAACTCCATTCTTTTGTATAAAGAGATATGCATGTAAGGTATGCAAACAAGATTGTATCCTAGATTTAGCCATACAGGAAGAAATAAAGGAGCCACCCTAAAATAATTACAGTAAAAATGTATTGTAATAATTCATACATTCCAAAATCTCTATGTGGTTATTATTTTATGTAAGCTATTAGTTTAATATCTGGTAGAAAAGCAAACTACCTTTATATGAACAATCAAGTTAAGACACGCGAGAAATTTCAACACAAAGAACAAAACAAATTTGGATTCTTTGTCCCTATGCCACTGTAGACAATAAACATTAAAAAAAAAAAAAAAATCATAGATAATTTAGCTTTATAATAACTAAGGGCTAGGCCAAAAGGGCAAAACTTTATCTACTCTTGGCCCATGAAATTATGGTGTAATGCAGACATTTCTCGACAGCTTCATAGTTTTCTAGTATGAGTATTTTTGTAAAAAGAGAATTTTTATAAAGGAATTATAATGCAAGTAAGATAATCTACTTTGATAAGATGTAGATCACTTTCCTAAACCATACACTGCTGATAATGAAACTCAAAAAAGTAACAAGAAAAAGATCCTTTCCATTTCCATTTATCAAAAGGAAAAATTGCTATTTTTTTTACTAGTATTTGATGCCATTTTTAGACTGTGGCATCAAAGGCAATAATGATAGATAATAAAAAAGATGTGTTGGAAAAAGAATTTTGGGAAGGAAACATTCCAGGGCTAGATTTAATGTATCTGCCTGGCATTTGCCATTGATGAGGGGAGAAAAAAAAAACCTCAGTCAGAGAGCATGGTCCTGTCAGGATTCATTGCAACCATGCTCACTTAGTTTTAATTAGTTAACTTTTCATAGAAGACTTTTAAATATGTGTAGTAATCATCATTAAAAATAAACATTTACTTGCTATAAGATCATAACTAATACAAATGAATAAAAATTAAAAAAGGTTCTTTGCCTAAATACTTAAGATGTGGAGTATATGTATAATCATAATAAAATGTCAACTTCTCCTTGCATATAGTCTCAAGTTTTACTTCTGCCTGTTGCTATGTAACCCACAATTTTTGTTCCCTGTTAATGTGCCATGTATCTTTCCAATGTGTTATGAAAGGTTACTCATCTCCAGTACAGCATTATGAGTGTACATTTATAATCAAGATATTGTAGTACATGAGTGACAAGTTTTTTGACTTTCTCCCAACACTAATTTACCTGTCAAACTTGCACATTCAGTAATTTTATTTAAGTTATGAACTCCCTTCAAAGCGTTCTATGCCTGCCAATATATGTCCAGCTTTGAATTTTTAAGATATCCTGAACATTATACTTCCTTTTTAAATTTACCAGAATTTATTTTGAAAAAAGAAAGGGATACTGCACATATAAAAGTGCAATATTTTATTTTTAAATTTCTTCCAACAGCTCTGTCTCTGCTCCTAATGATGCGCATGCACAAACCCACCACCTGGTATCATCACTCACATAGCCCTCCAACAATCTGCAACCAACCATAGCCCAAGGTTGTAGCTCTTCATTTATGTACCATTCGTCCTGGTCCATCCAAACTGTAAAAGTCCATGCTCGTGCTCCTCTTCTATTGCTACCACTCCAACATTCCAGCTGCTTCATTGAATCTGTATACAAAACACAACAGACTTATTACATGCCTCCTGGCCAAATATTAGCCTGCAATGTAGATAACCCAAACATATTAAATCATCAAAAACAATTAACTTGAAGTGTGAATTGGAACTTGTAAAGTCAAGCAAATCATATAATTAAATTATTGTATGACTGAGTCAAATGACATTCTTGTGCTTTCACTTACTTGTGTATATCTAGAATATGTTTTGTAGGCCATCATCTGCATCCTCGGTAATAGCCTGCAAAACATGTTTTACATATAAGCAAGTAAGTGAAGAATAATAAGCTTTCTTCTTACAAGATGTATAGCTGGAGCATCTTGTTGCAGAACAAATTAAAGAGCTAAAAACAGGAAGGGGACTCTTAAGGAAATAACAATATAATTTTGTCTGCAGTTCCATAAGTTTGCACAGTTTTAAACTTCTTAATAGTCTATCTTTTCTGAAGGGGTCAATTACAAAACACAAATGAAAAAGTTGTTAGGCTTTCACTGCCACTGCCACTCCCTTCTGCTACTGATGATGTCTACCTTTAATGTAGACAAAATATAGGGAAGAAGGAGCCAGTAGATACAGCCCACAAGCCAAAAAATTACCGTATTCAATGACAAGTGACAAAGCTTCCCACTGCTCAAGAACTCTGTTAGTAATGGATTCAACTAGAAAAATCCAAAGGGGTATTAATGTACTTAAAAATTATGTGACACACTATGCCACACATTGATGAATATTTATTTTTTTACAAAATAATTCATTTATTTTTAACCTTTTGTGTACAACTTCATGGTTAATATTGAATGCATGAATTTATTTGATACTTAGTTCAATAAGTACAAAGTAAAATACAGTATACAGTAAATCTATCCCCCTTGTACTATTTTGCATTTATCAATAATAGTTTCTTCCACTAATATTTTATCTAAATTTAGTTGCTGACTGTCTTATTGATCCAAAATCCACAGCATAAGGTTATTAGGATACTGGATATCTTAAATAATCTTAGAGACAAATATACTTTTAATGCATTCTGTTTGAACCGAGTTTGGTTACCCATGTATTATTTGTAATAAATTCCCATTAGGCTCTATTCCATTTTACAACAGAGTGTACTACATTTTTGCTTCTTTTCATGTTTGCATCCTTTGTATTATTGGTGACGAAGCAATTCTTGTCTCTATATATGTGATAATATTATTGCTTGTTACACACCGTGTGGAGACTTCAAAGTTGCTGTACTACTGATTCTCTCAGTATTACCACAGACGTAGAAATTTGAAACCATCTAAGAATAAAAAGGTATGAAAACTGATTTCTTCCCCTAATTTTTTTCCTCACATAAAATGTGCACCCAAAGTTTTTATTCTAAAAATGGGGATGAAGAAAGCATCTTTAATGCAAGAACGTATGATAAGGGATTCTATTTACACTACCCAGTTGATAAATGGTTACTGCAAAGGCAGGCATGTCATTCATAGGAATGCATTGATGTTGATTCTCTGGCAACAGCCATTATGCAACATGAATGATGACTGGGGATTAATTCATTAACATGAATGTCCAAGTTAGTTATATGTTTTATGTTTTTAACTTTATTCTTTTTTTTATTGTAAGATCCTGGCAAAATTCCTATTATTTTGAAATTAGCTATACATTTTTCATTTATTTACCTTGCAAGAGATAAGGATATTCAGCCTACTCTTCCACTCTACCAAGCAAAACAAAACGAACAAAAATACAGAGCACATATACATAGTTATATAAAATACATAAAAAGCCAAATTAATAATGCATAAAACATTGCATATCTTAATATAGTTAGAAAGTTGATAAAGATAGTGTCACAATTCCAAGCTACCATGGAAATTGTGCAGAATGAAATGGTTTATTCTTCTTTTGTTACAGCACTTAAAACAATCTATACAGGCTATACATTAGATCACAACATCGTGGAATAAGATATTGCAGTCAACAATCAGCCACCATTTCTGAAAGGAGGATTTAACAATTGCAGTGGTAAATCAAGTTTCATTTCATGATTGTAAAAATGTCAACATATATCATTATATATATAAATGTCAACATATATCATTACCACCCAAAGCTTGACGATATCTGAAATAGTTTAAACAAGAACTATGCAAAGATGATGATCAGCCAGTCTAATCCGTATACTGTTAATGCTTTGGAAACTGTTAAATGTTTCATTTTAAGTTATAATGTAACTGACAAAATTTTGGAACAACTTGCTCAATTTGATGACATGGTTCATTCGTTAAGAGAAAAGAAAAATATAAATAAATTATTCCATACTGTGTATTGTTCTATATTTGCAAATGGTAATAAATGCTATTTCAGTTATATATTTTTCCAATTATTTTTTTTTTCTCTCTTCAGAATTCTTAAAAACATAAAGTTTTACTGTAATCGTTTGTTAGTAATATTAAGAGCTCTAATTAGTATTATGAGTTCATTTATATAGTAGTTGAAAGGTTTTAAGGGGTAAATTGGTTAGCTGTTGCACTATACCTTAGAATTTTTTTTTCCCAGCCATGAGTATGCTTGTATGAGGCTAAGTGCTGGCGATACCCCAGTGGCAGCTTAAGCGTTGCAGTAAACAACATCTGCAATAGATACACATTAATTTAGCAGGAGAATGTGTACATGTCGTTGTAATTCAAGAGCAGTCATTGTCAGCCAGTCCATCTAGATATAGTTGTAATTCTTGTTTTGTCAGAGTACAGAAATAAAGAGAATTGATAGTGGTTGATGTGCATCTAAGATTTGTAACAATGGTTTTAGTTGGAGGTAACTTTGTGATGCACGTCAAATGCTCATTTCTTGATGAATTATTCCAGTGTATGAATATAAATTTGTCATGCTGCTGCTTGTTCAGCGATAGTTTACAAACTTTGGCAATTATTTACAGCATTTTATTTTACATGCTCTTAACATGAATGAAGTGCTGCATAATTATAAACTAAAGCAACATATTATAGCATTTTACAAAGAATGAGGCCCATATTCCGCTTATTTAGGGGTTTAGCCTGCCCAATTGAGCATGTGCAAGATGCGAGGCCTTGATCCAAGATGAAACCTAAATACATCAGTAGTTGGTATAGAAAATGTTTAATGCTAAAGAGCTAAGGAGATTGAAGTGAATGGGTTAGGTGGCTGTGCTTAATATGTTCTTAATTATGCTAGCATGACACTTGCAGGCTTTATCCTTTATGCAAACCAGTATTCCATGCATGGAGTGCATCTTGCAAAAATATTTTTTTTTCCAGATGTGTTGTTTGCCAAATTACATTACTGCAGTATATCTGCAGACATGAGGGTGGTTTGGTATGTTATTCAGATACAGTTACCCCTCTAGAATTCCTGCTATTATTGGATTTTGTTTAGATAATGTGGTGTTAACTACAAACTGCTCCCAGAGGGAGTTTATGGTGGAGAATAGTATGTCTGGTGCTGGTGGTGGGGAACATTGCAAGTACTGCCTGTCAATGTCAGTCAACATCCCATGGGAGAATGCTCTGGAACAAGAACAAGTTTGATTCATTTCGGTTCTATTCTGGTCCCAATAGGGTAAGGAAGGAAGAAAGAGGGAAGGTTGTGGAACTGTGAAGGAATACTTAGAGGAATGAATGCGGGTTGTTTCAAGGAAATTTGGATTAAGGTCCATGTGCTAGCTAGAGAGCAATGAATGCATTAAGGTTCAGGGGTATGATTTCATTGGCAAACATGGTTTAAGGAAAAATATAAAAGGTCAAGTTTCTGGCGGTTTAGGTTTGCTGCTGAGGAGTATTCTTGCAAGCAAAGCAAAGGCGAGACAGTCAAAAATTAGTTTATGTGGGTGTTAAAGAGAGAGTGGTACTTATGCATTGGTGTATTGTACAATCAGTCCTTAAATTACAAATTTCGCAACCCAGATCTCTTTTGAGAATTAGAAATGGAACTATTAAAGATAAAAACAGAATTCCCTTTATTAATGAAGTTTATGTTAATAGCAGATTTGAATGCAAGAGTGGGAGAGTTATAGATTACAGAGTTAAATGAATGGGAAGAGATAAATCTAGGAAAATATGGATTAGGCATAGTAAAGACAAGGTTGTGAATGAAGAGGGGCAAACACTAATTCCATTTTGTGAGAACAATGGCTTTGTAATGCTGAATGGTCGCTGGGGAGAAGATGAAACTGGTAATTACATTTACAAGTGCATAGGGACAGAGTATCGTGGATTATGTATTGTGTAGTGATAGTATTCTGGGTAAAGTTCCGGAATTCAAGGTAACGAAAATGATTGGGACAATTTTTCCATTAATAGTGGCATGGTGCAGTGAAGAGTGCTTTGACAGTAGAAGAGAGGATGCTTATGGATCTGGTACTAAGATAATTAGCTATAAGTGGTGTGTGCAGGGAATGAATTGAATCATTTGCCTAGCTATAAGTAATGATGCTGTAGCACTGTGTGAGTTTATGCTTAAATGGGCTGGAAGTGATATGATTATAAGCAAAAGAGGAGAAAATAATGTTTATGATAATTGATTTGATGAAGAATGTCCAGCAATGAGATACTTGGTATGGGAGGCAAGATGGAAAGATGGAAAGAGAGAAATGATAAAATGGATAGGGGCATTATGATCCAATTGTGTGAGAGATATAGATAACTGCTCGATCACAAGAAGAAACAGTGGATAGCTAGAGTTGCAGAAATTGAACAAAAGCTACATTATGAAAGAGGGCGGCAAGCTTGGCAGATTATTAACCAATATGTGAAAGAGGGGAGAAATAATGTAGATATAAATCCAAATAAATGGATTACACATTTTCAGAGTTGTTTGTTGTAGAAACTAAGGGATGGGGGGAGTCACGATTTGAAGGTTTTTATTAATTATGTAGAGGAGCTGGATAGACCATTTTTGCAGGAAAAAGTTAATAGTAAAGTTTGAAATTTAAGAGAAATAAGGCAGTAGCAATTGATGAATTACCTACAGAGTTTTTTAACATTTCGTGTGAAAATCCAGATAGTCTAAATATGCATAACAAGGCTTATGAATGTAATTAAAGAGAAGAAAAAGGTGCCAGAAAGTTGGGATACACCCCATATACTAAGGTAAAGGGAATGAAAGTAACCCAAATAATTATAGAGGAATTGCACTGTTATCCAATTTTGGAAAATATTTTACGGGAACATTGGTGGAGAGAATTCAAAATTGGTCATAAGAATACCAAAGTATATTGCCCTACCAAATTGGGTTCAAGAAAGGAAAGAGAATGGTGGATAAATATTTATAATTAAAATGACGATAGATAAATGTTTAACAAAAAAAAAAGATGCAGATTGTATGCTGTATTTATTGATTTAGAAAAAGCATACGATAGGGTGAATAGAGAAGTTTTAGGTGCAAATTAAGTAAGAAGGGTCTAAGTGGGAATATGATCAGTACATTACACGAGTTATATTATCAAAACAGAAATTGTGTCAAATGTGGCTTAGGGGAAGTTACTAATGCTGTGGGACAGGAGAGAGGGCTTTGGCAAGGCTGTAAATTAAGCCCCATATTGTGTCATTTGTTTATTGATGATTTTTTGGGTAGCTTGAAGCAGATTTGTACTCACATGCCTACAATTAATAATGTACATTTTCCTGGGTTACTTTATACACATGATTTGTTGGTATGTTCAATATCACTAATTGGCTTAAAGTTAGCTATAGGTGAGATTGCTAGGTATTGTGAACAGTGGGGGATTGAAGGTGAATCAGCATAAACTAAAATTATGGTTTTTAAGAAGGGAAATAAACTGCTTAAGGATGAGAAATGGTTCATTGCTGATAAAAAAATTCAGGTAGTTGGTGAATTCTCATATCTGGGCGTAAAATTCAGTAATGATGGAGTTTGGAAAACACAGAAAAGAACAAACTGACAAAGGGAAAAATGGCCTGACAGCAATAAGAAAATGTTTATATAGCATGCCAGTAAGGAATATCAAATGGTTTGAAAGACTTTATTCTGTCTCGGTTGAATCACGATGGATTTATGGAGAGGAAATTTGGGATATAGAGGAGGGATGGATTTAATACTAAGAATTTTCTGTAAATTAATTTTACCAGTTCCCAATAATAATGCAAATGCAGCAGCATTGATAGGGTTATAAAAGGTATGCGTCAGAGAGTTAATGGAGAAAGTATTGAAATATTTATTTAGGGTTCAAGAGCAATTGGACACTGACATTGTGAAAATAGGCCTGAAATATCTAGAAAAAAATTTTGATATACTGACTAATACCTGGTTGAACAAAATTAGACAACAGTTATTTATAAATGGGTTAGGAGATTTTTGGGTTAAAACTGCATATTTTAAAAGAGGTAGTTGGATGGAAGTGAGATCAAGAATGGAAGATATGTGTAGACAAGTTTTATTTGCCCAGATTAGGGAGAAAGCTCACTAGCATATTGTAAGGAATTAAGATGATCCAGAAAAGAACAAGTATATGTTAATTTGTGCCATCTGTGAGGAGAAGGAAGATGAAATTCCTATTATCTTTCAATGTAAAGCCACAAATGTTTGGAAGGAAAGTTCAATTAGTAAGAAATGGTTAATGAGGAATAAACAAATTGTATTGACAAAGATCGTGAGCAGATACCCAAATTAAGAGAGTTTCTATGGAAGGTAAAAATGAAATTGAAATGGTCAGTTGAAAGATATGTAATTTAGATAAATTTTTAGATGATAAAGAATATCTGTGTAATTATGAAAAATAGTCTGGGAACAGTTGGGAGTGAAATTATATTACATTTATTGAATTATTCAGCTTGAGATATTGGAAATTCCTTTAGAAAGTCAATAGCATTATAGTTGGTATTTAGAAATAAAGGAATTAGTAGTTTGTAGGGATTGCAGTTTCATTTACAGGTAGAGTAAGTGAAGTATTTATTTTACTGCCTTGGTTGGATTGGTGCGGGAGTGAAATTATATTACATTTATTGAATTATTCAGCTTGAGATATTGGAAATTCCTTTAGAAAGTCAATAGCATTATAGTTGGTATTTAGAAATAAAGGAATTAGTAGTTTGTAGGGATTGCAGTTTCATTTACAGGTAGAGTAAGTGAAGTATTTATTTTACTGCCTTGGTTGGATTGGTGCCTAGTTCCATAGATATCCAGTAGGATGCTGCTGATGAACTGGGGAAAATTTGTTTATCTTTATCTAGAATTTAGTAAACATGTTAGTATAAATGTATTATTGTTTCAACAATTCTAATTGTGAGGGAGCACACCTTATGATAGATGGAGGCCCCATTGTAGTTTGTTTTTTAATTTTTCTTAGCATTTTATAAATTTCAAATTTCATCATAATAGATGTTTGAGAAATAAAAGAATTAGTATTTTGTAGAGACTGTAGCTAGGTGATGAAATAATGGTATAGGTACTGTAACTGAAAGATTTATTTTAGTCCCCTGGGTTGGGGCAGAGGCCTAGTCCCATAGAATTCCAGTAGGATGCTGCTGATGAACCGGAGATCAAGTTCTGATGTAATCAAGGTGGAAATTTTGTACTTTATTTAATTATTTATGATTTAGTTAAAGGGTTAGCATAAAATCATCAATGTATTAAAATTTCTGTAATGCCAAGCCTGGTCCAAATAGGCGAAGATCCCTTGTAGTTGTATTTTTCTTAGCACTTTCAATACATTTCAATTTCAACTAAAAACTGGAATCATCATCCTTTATATAAAGCTATCAACTTGAACGTGATGTCTGGGAACCTGGTGAAGACACATTTAATATTAAGCAGAACCATTTATGTATATTGAATCCATAAATGCTGTGTTCTACTGCATGATGAAACTGGAGAGTTATGGATTACTGGGTTCATAAGCCAAACTGTTCCTGTATGACTAAGATGATAAGATGATCAATGCATTTCAATATGATTTTTTTCTCATTTTTTTTTACAGGAAATAACGACAGTAATTGGACTGTAACTATATGGACTGCTATAGTCTTTACTCTCTTTGGGCAAATGTACAGAATATTTACAATGAAAATAAGGGGCAGGAATAGAAATGGGGAGGAGAAGGAGAGGAAGAGGAATGTGAGGGCAGGTATGTTACAGAAGGAGACTCTGACTCTTCAGTCTACTTCATGTCATGTCACATCATCTTAAACATCTCTGTCAATAGGTCTATTGGTGACATTAACTTTAGGTTACAAAAGTCAGAAATAAATTGTACACTAATAGTAAAAATGTAACAAGTTAGCTTCAGGCATTGGTAATGGGTTCAGTTTACTCTTAATGCAACTAACCTTGTTAAAACTGAAGCTTAAAAATAACTATCTAACCCTTAACCTAAGACAGAAAAGAGGAAGGAAGTAGAAGTAAGAAAGAGGCAGACAGTAGGCGCCAAGAGACACGAGCAGCAGAGGGCCAACACCAGAGGCGAGCCATTAACCAGTCCAAGGACGGTAGCTATGACCTTGCTGCTCTACCTATCTGTTCTGCAGGTCCCAAACACTAATTGTGCTGATGCTTAGCAAGTATTCAGCAGGAGTTAGTCCTGTACCTGGAGGCAGAAGTGCTTCTTTGGTTCTATTGGTCCTTGGTTGCCTTCAGCGCTGAGACTTCCCTCTCCACTCATCCACACATCGATATTCTCCCAAGAAGGTTTATCCATGTAGTTGCCTACAAACATAATTGAATGTAATATGAGTATGTTTTCACGCTGATGACCTGAGATGTTAAAGAGCGTCCATAAATAAACCAAACTGTTTGTTTTCATTACTGCTTTCTGCAGTTATGCAGTGCTTTTTGTTTCCTTTCTTTGTTTTAAAGCTAACTAACTTCTCATACAAGTTGATACCAACACTTTCAGGATAATAAATTAGCAATCGCTCTCATCATCAGCTTTAATTATCGGAGACTGCCACATAAGCACCTTGAGATCCATCCACCAAATCAAGCAGCTGGTCAATAGTTCATGATGGCAGTGATTGCCCCCAAAACATGTCTTTGTGTTAGCACTCCATTGTCTACAGCAGCCACAGCACAATTTCATTAAGGGACCGATATGTTTTTGGTTTTTCCTATTTCGTCTTTGAACTAATAAAACTTCATTACATCAAAGGTAAATATTTCTTGTATATCTGCTCCAAATTTCATAATGTAGCCTGATTATTTAATATTTCTTGCAGGCCTGAAGTGAACATGCTGTAGAAAATGAAGCTTTTACAGGAAAATTATTTTTTTTTCATAACAAATTGAAACAGATACGGTCTCCAAGCGACAAGAAAGCTTTCAAAAGCAGCAATGTTGTTTCTCTAGGAAAGTGCTAATCCTTATAAGGGTACCCATTTCACAGAGAAATGGCAAATCTTCACTTAAAGTTCTAAAACAAAGTCTGCTCACCTAGTTTAGCTCCTTCAGACCCTCTTCTACTCTAATCTCGAGAAATATCTCATGAAACCCCAATTTTCAAGCTATGAAAATGCTGCAGTTTAAGGAAAAGAATTTTTCTTGGGCAGTTAAATTGGAACAAAAAAAGGCATTAACTTACGGAGCTCAAGGAGCAATAGATAGAGTAAATGCATTTTTGCTGTCCCATGCATTATTGTTTTCTTTAAAAAGCCTTAGCCTCTTTTCTTATAGGTAACTTCTGATTCCATGTCAATTTTGAAACAGATTACATTCTAGCTGCTTAAACAAGTTACCTCATTCTGTCCTCTCAAGTCAACATGTAAATCCTTCAGTCTCTTTCAGAAAGCTCACATCCAGGACCATGTAGATTCTTGGCATGATGCCATCTCTGCCTCCATCTCCTAAAACAAATCCAATATACATTTTTATCATCAAGGAGAAGAAGGAAAAGAAACTCCATTAAACTCTACAACAACTCTTTAGACAAAGGTGTCATGAAATACCAGAGAATAATTATGGACAGCAAATAACATTTAGATATGTATGTCATTTTCACACTCGGGAAACTAGTGTTAAACTAATAAATGCATTAACCAAATTAGGCCATTAAATCATAACACCACATATAAAGTAATGATCCTTATGTTTCTGTTGTGTGGAGCACTTTGTGTATAGGTGCTATGAAAAATGTTATAACAGCTCTGGCAGATCTCTGCTAGGAATATTTCTTATTGCTTTCTCTTCTGATTCCCATACCAAGTCTTCAAGCTAGAGTTACTGAGCAGACAGCACAACAAGGGCATACAGTCCCTCCCATAACTATTTAAATTTCTTAACGTAGAAATGTTCTTCAAGGTGTCACTTTGCATACTGGAATCTTATTTAAAAATGCTCAAGCATGAAAATGTCTGTAGTACTATATTTCAAATCTGTAAAAGCAGCACATCAAGATCCATCAGTTGCATTTGTAGCTGTAGAGCTGGAATTCTCAGCTTAGTAGCAGCTCTTAAAATTACAGAGAGGTTCAATCAAACTTGAGGAGAAAAATGAGATTCTTTTCTCTTCTTGGTCCTCCTCCTAGTTATGGCCTTGATTTCAGAAACAAAAGTTTACCACACAATGTGGATAAATGCGTAAGAACAAAGATTGGGGAAATGGTCACATGATATCACATAAGAGGAAAATTTTAATCTATTCAAAACAAAATAAATCCACCTTGCATGTACACTGAGGGCTTCAAAGAAAAGAGAAAAAACCTCCAATAGAAATACTCATTGTTGGAAACAAACAAAACAAAAACCAAGTTGAGTTAGGAGTGTGCATTATTATATTCATCTTAAACACACATCAATTGAAATGCAGATGCTAAAATAACCAACCACTGTTCTAACTAATTTTCATAACTGCAGCCTCATTGTAAACTTAATACAAGTTAGAAACAGTAAGGTGATTGATTATACACATAAAAAAGCTGGTATTAGGTAACCCCATACTTTACTAATCAATTAATTTATCAGAACATGTTTCAAAAGCATTTGCTCTCATCTTCAGCTGGGGACCAACTAACACTGGCAGGTTAATGCGATCCCTGGTGGTTTCAATATATACTGTAATAGGAAGTTCATTGGCAGGATGTCAAAATGCATGACACAATGTTTATTCTTTAAAATGAAAATCTTTTCCCACATTGGTAATTTCCTAGGATTATTGGTAACTTTCAACAGTTTGGTTTCTTTTGTGATGTCATGATTGTAATTCCAAATATGATCTGCAACTGCAAATTTATCCACCTGGTTATACCTTACATTTCTAAAGTGTTCTTTCATCCATGTCTCCAAATTTCTTATTGGTCTGCCTATATATATACTGAGGGTGCCAAAATAATGTATACACACTTTCACAGTAGATATCTACTGAGTATATTTCAAAGCTGGATCAAAAAACAATAGTAATGTGTAGTATGATGTTCTGTAAACAGATGTGACTCACATACAATATGACAGCATTGCTATGTGATAGTTAAATCAGCAATGAGCAAATGAAGCCAAGATTATTGTATCATGTTCTGTAAACAGATGCGACTCTCATTACGTTATGCTAGCATTGCTACAACAAAATGGCGCCAAGATTATTGTTTGAACAGCAGAAAGCAATTTTGAAGTGTAATGGAAAACCGAAAATGTTGTTCAACTTCAATGGCAATGGAGACATTTCTACAGGACAAAACTGCCAATGCGAGTAACAATGGCACGCATTCAAGACAAATTTGAGACTCATGGTACCGTATGCAACACCACATTACCACCTAGATGTACGTGTGTACCTTCATGACACTCTTCCAAGGCACTGAATAGGACGAAGAGGTCTGAC
Source organism: Metallyticus violacea (assembly GCA_030762175.1). Lineage (NCBI taxonomy): Eukaryota > Metazoa > Arthropoda > Insecta > Mantodea > Metallyticidae > Metallyticus > Metallyticus violacea. The sequence continues at coordinate 50,609,370 of CM060831.1, forward strand.
TTGAGTTTCCACTCGTTCTCCGGATCTCACTCTGTTGGACTCCTACCTATGGGGTACTCTTAAGGATGTTGTATACTGTAGAAAACCAGCTACATTGGCAGGCTTTGGGAAGAAATTGAAATGACATGTGCTGCAATCGCTGAGGACACTTTTACAAGTGTTGCCCAATCAGTAGTTCAACGTACTCAAAGCGTATCAATGCCAATGGTGGGCATTTTGAGCAACCGTTCTAACTGAAAAAGTACAAGACGATTAGTGCTCATCACTTTCTGTTTTGTGATTCCAGTTTTTTTTTTCTTTTCTTCAAGTGTGTATAAATTTTTGGCACCCTCTGTGTACGTACATACATACATATATCTGATCACAATCCAAACTATCTTTACACTTGTGGCTTTTGTTGGATAGAATAACTTCCCATATATTTTTGTTAAAAAGGCTCTCCATGTTCATTTAATTTTGTGATGCCAACACGATGAATTTTTTTTCTTAAAAATTTACACAGTAATTTAATCAAGTAGTGAATTATAATGTCACCTAATGCAGACATCTTTATGTGTATAATCAATCAACTTCACTGTTTATAACTTCTATTATGTTTACAATTTTATATGAGCATACAAGCCATTGATAAGTCCTACAAGTTTAAATAAATGGACAATGCATGGATACAGCAGATAAACGAGATGACCATCAATGAGGTAGGACCCAACTTTTTTACCTTTAACAAACATCTCCTTGACAAGAAAGACATTAAGCCATTCCTTAGGCTACAAGGAAAAAGAAAAAAAATGTTGCAGCAGACATATAATTCCTGAAACAGTGTGTCAAGAACAAAACTGCTTCATTCTTTTTATAAAAGGTCGTTGAATACAATGATAATAGTGCCACTCAGAAATTAATCAAAAGGAAGCTTTTAACGCATGAAATTAACAAACAAAACTCTCGGTCAGTTAAATCTAAAATTACATGATTTACACTTAAAATAAATATTAAGACAACTAATTTGGAAAAATTTAGAAGATAATCTTCACATGAAAGTAAATGTCTCAATGAGAAATAAAACACTTAAACCAAATAAAAAAGTCAGCATATTGTGTAGTAAACAAAAAGGAAACCTTTGCTAACCCCAAGAAATTCACACAGACAATGTAATTAATCTATCTAGACACTCTTTTAACAATTTAGAACTACAGTTTTTAAATAAGGGTTTGGCTTCTCCAGCAAAATGGAAGATTTCATAGCAGATAGAGAAATTACTATTCAAGATTTGGAAGAATAATAATAAAAAATAAATAAATAATAATAATAATAAAAATTCTGCCATCAAAAACCAATATGGGCAGTTTTAAATAAAATAAAGCAGCATAATAATAACCGTCATCATCAGCAACATAAAAAATGCGTACTTAGATCTTTAACAATAAACAAGTGGTATACTTAAAAGCAGATAAAAGGAGCAAGTTAGTGATTCTAGACCACAATGAAATATTAAACAAATGGAGAGCTTACTAGGTAGAATAGAACATACGACGATAATGTATGGTCTCTTGAATGTGTGTGTCAAAGCTTTGAAGTCTTCTCTCGGGCAGATCAAAACCTTGTCAGATAGTGATAAATGGTAGCTAGAAACGAACAGCCATAGGATGTATGGCCTTCCCAAAATATGCAAACCAGGCAAAATATATACTCAATACTTAAAAATATAAATGCACCGACCTACAATTTGGCTAAATGGTTGGCAAAGCAATTTGGAACAATTTGAAAGCAGATGCACCACCAATAAACTGGTGGAAAAAATTAACAATGCACTTATTTTGCCAGATGATTCCCTTGTCTCTTCTGATGTTGCACCTTTGTTCACTAGCATTCCAAAACAAAACTGCTCCTCTAACTACAGAAATAGCTTAAAAGTATGAAAATATCAATAGATGGAATAGAGGATTATGTCAATTTTACGAAATTATGCATAGACCAAAACTACTTCACATTCAACAGAAAAATGTACCAACAAAATTACAGCTTGGCTATGGGCAATCTCTTCTGTCAATTTCTGATAAATTTTGTAGCAGGAGATCCAGATTCCATCTGCAGAAGTGGGGAACTTATAAACCATTACAATGTGCCTTTCTATGTATAAGGGTAGGTTCGTAAGTTTCCAACCATTTTCTAGGTATGATAAACACAAACACTATCAGAAGTCCTGTCTGCAAAATGGGCATAAACAGCATCCATCATTTTTTTAGTCACAGTTAAATTTCCTTCCTCCAAGATCCTTCTTGAGTCTTGAGAAGAGGAAATAGTCACTGGGAGTTAGATATGCACTGTAGTGTTGATGGTCGATCTCCTTTAAGTCGCATAGCTTCCTTTGCTGTGAACAACAGCTGTGTGCACAGGCACATTGTCATGAAGAAGGCACACACCACCATCCAGCTTTCCTCGCCTTTTCTCTTTGATGGAAGCACATAGTTTGTGCAGTAAGCCAGCATAGTACTCCCAACTTACTGCAGTGTTCCTCTCCTTGAAGTCAATGAAGAGTATTCCTTCACAGTACCAAAAGATTGTGGCCATGATAGTTTGTGCAGTAAGCCAGCATAGTGTTCCTCTCCTTGAAGTCAATGAAGAGTATTCCTTCACAGTACCAAAAGATTGTGGCCATGATCTTGGCTGACTGAGTGAACTTGGTCTTTAGAGGCGGTGCGCCAGGTTTATGCCTGCCATTCCATTGATTCTCTTTTGGACAAGGAATCATAGTAGAGGACCATAGTTTCATCTACTGTAACATTGGTTTGCAGAACTTCTCTCTCTCTCTCTTTGCATGACTCGTTGCTGTTTTTGGGCTGAGGAAAGAAGTCTAGGCACTCATCTTGCAATAACCTTATTCATGTTTAAATGTTCAACAATAATTCAAAGGACTGCTGTTTCAGAAAAGTCCAAACTTGTTCTATTTCTGTAACCTTGAGCCGCAGGTTTTCCATAATTTCTCCTTCCACAAGAGCGATGATTTCAGGAGTGAACACCTCCGAGGGGTGACCTACACGCTCTGCATCTTCAATGCTTTATCGGCCCATTCTTTTACTGTAGAATAAGAGGGGGATACTTCCCACATACAGCGTCCAATCGCCATTTAATTTATTTGGAATAAGTGCTTCTTTTGTGAAAAACTTAACAACAGCTCGATACTCCATTTTGAATATGTCACTCTTCTGCACATAGCCTTATTTATGCAACTATATCTGAACAACTGAACAAAGCGGAGTTACAGCTGGAATTATTTACTTAACAGATAAGGCTTTTGTGAAGGTGATAATCCTTATCGATGAGACCGGAAACTTATGGACCTACCCTCATATGTAACCTAGTATCATATAATAATGTAATGGAAAGATGTAATATGTGCATGAAAGCTGACATAAGTGCATATGACCAAGGAAAATATATCATATGAAATTGATGTCTTAGGTATATCATGCTGAAAACTGTATCTCTATCGCGACTCTCTGGAGCCATTTGTAATAATGCCTTTTGTATTCGCACGGGACCTTTCAGTTATAGTCACAGTTAAAAAGTCCTTGAAGTAAACAAAGTAGGCAAGCAGGTAACTTTCCCTTTGGAGGAAACATTACCTAAAAAAAAAAATCTCTCAAGGACAACATATCCATAAACGAAGGGAAGAAAGGAGAATTTCAATCACTCAGGAGGTAAGCTTTTGAATCTTGCTTCCAGAAGTTTCCAGGAACCGACCTATTAAGCCAATAAAAAGACAGGATGTAAGATACGTCTAGAATGTTTTTAAATTTGAATTCTCAAAAAGTGACACGTAGAGAAAAGATAAATAGCCATCTGTTGATGAATGTGTTTGCAGTAGACAGTAATCAGTTACGAGTGTCGAATAGTCGAACATTGGTGCACGTGTAAGATATGTTTTAGTGTAAGCCATCTAGTTAGAAATCACAACAGTAAAGGAATGTCGAGAGTGTTTCCTAAAAGTGATGAACAGTGAAACTAATAATCTGTTTAGCCATTAAAAGTCATACAGAGTAAACAATAAAGTAAGATCGCGACTAGTAAACAAATTTATCGGAATATCATTAATCCTATCCTTTACCAGCAGTCCACACAAGTCCAAAACTACAAGTAAACTATCAAATAAACATATTGAACTGTGCAACCAATATAATTATTTGATAGCTTCTAATCCATCATCATTTCCTCCCCTATGATTAAATTCAGAAAAGCACCACACTCTCCGAGAATCCCTGAGAAGAATACCAATTCATTAGTGGCCAAAGATGGTGTATAGAATGGGAGCATAGCTGTGGGCATCAACCAAGAACCCAAGACTCATCGGTGGGGCTTATCAAAACAAAATAATACATAAATGTCCAGAGTGTCACTGACTATATAGTATGTAGTGAAGGAAACTATCAGGTGTTGGTAGATTTCAAAGTAATAGACGTGACAACAAGAAGTGGACACTTCCCATTAAAAATAAGGCTGAGTGTAGGGGAATACTATAGGGAGGAAGAAGCAATAAAAATTAAATATATAAAATGTTTTAAATGGAAAGAGGAGTATGCTGAGAACTTGGTATACAAAATAGCGGAAATATGAAAAGTATGGAACTCTAGAGGCACTGAAGGTAGGAAAGATGGAGGGAACATTGGAGAAGGTGGAGTCAATGGTAAAGTAGGCAGGAAGTAAAATGGAAGTGAACCAAAGAGCTAATGCAAAAGGTTAAGAATGGTGTGATGGAGTGTGTTAAGGTAAAGAAATAAGTGTTTAAAAACTTAATAAGGTGGAGAGAGTTAAAAGAGGAAGATGATAGGCAAATTTTTTGTTCTAAAAAAGAGGATATGAGTGTGTAGACCACAATAAAAAGAAAGGGGCAACAGAGAATGAGTGAAAAAATTAAAGGAGCAGTGATAGTAAAGACAGTAAATATGTATATGGTCAGTTAAGCAGGATGTCTTAAGGAAGAGAAGGGTAGGAAATGAGATAACCCCAAAGGAAATGGAACTACTTTAGGAACCTGACAGGTGGCAGGAATATCCCGAGCTAATAATTAAATTTAGATAGTAATGTGTATAGGATAGAAAGTTTAGATGACAAGTTTGCTACGAATGAGGTAGGGTACCAGAATAAAATATTAAAGAAGAAAAAGATTGCAGGAGCAGGTGGATTTCCCAAAGAATTTTGGAAAGCTTTTGGGGAAATGGAAGGAAAAATAAGGCTGCTAACAGAACTATTGAATAGAACTAAGGAGAGGAAGGTAATACCTGAGAGTTGGAAAGCGAGTATGATCATTCCCATATGTAAAGGGAAAGGTGGTATAAATAGCTTGAGTAACTATAGAGGAATTAGTTTGCTATCAATTTTAATTAAAATATATACTACTACATTAGCAGGAAGGTGGGCATAAAAGGAATTTAAATTATCAGAATTTCAAGCAGGCTTTAGAAAAGGAATAAGAACAGTAGATGATACAATTCATACTATAGTGAGTACGTATTTCAGAAATAAAAGAAAGTACATTTTCTTTGCAAATTTTGAGAAAGCATTTGATACAATAAATGCAGATACATTGGTATACAAATTGAGATATAAGGGAGTTATTAATGAATTTATTTTAGGACCAAAAATTATATGAAGGAAGTGGTATTGTGTTAGATGTGAAGGTAGTAGATCGACAAACTATACAACTCAAAAATTTGGTTGGAGACAGGGATGTAAATTGATATTATTTTATTTATAAATGGTATCCAATATAGGATTAAGGAAAAAAAAAAATAGACATTCCCCAATTATGGGAAAGAAGGAAGTACCAGGATTGCTTTTTGCAGATGCTCTTATAGCAGGGACAGTAACTTTGATAAGATTACAACATGCCATTCATGAAATTATTACATTTTGTGCAGAATGGGGCCTGAGGATAAATAGTAAGGGAGTTAATAATGAATTTATTTTAGGACCAAAAATATTTGAAGGAAGAGACATTGTGTTAGCAGTGAAGGTAATTAGATCACAGACTATACAATTCAAAATTTTGGCTTGAGACAGGAATGTACATTAAGCTGGATATTATTAAATTTATTTATAGATGATATCCTTTAGGAAAAAAAATAGACAGTGCCCTATTATGGGAAAGAAACAAGTACCAGGATTCCTTTAAGTGCATGATCTTATAACAGGGGCAGCAACTGTGATACGACTACAACATGCCATTGATCAAATTATTACATTTTGTGCAGAATGGGGCCTGAGGATAAATAGTAATAAATTAAAGATAATAGAATTTAAAAAGGGAACAAATTAAAAAAAGATGAGAGATGGTTTATAAATAGAAATGCAAAAGAGGTAGTGAAACAATTTGATTATTGCGGGTAAGATTGGCTAGTAATGGATGTCCAGTCTAAATGAGCACCAGTAAAAGGTAAATTAACTACATTAAGTGTTTGATTGTAGTGTATGTTGTATAAAGTTCCCAAATTGCCAATGAAATGGTTAGAAAGACTACATGGGGCTGTGGTTAACAAAAAGGTTATGTAAGCAGTGGAAATTTGGGGAGTGTCAAAGGGGTGGACAAAGATTCTTGTAGTGCATAGAATGTTTTGTAGAGAAGTTCTGGGGCTATCAAAAAGTTCACCAAGGGAGGTAAATATACTAGAATTAGGAAGAGTAGGAAGCAGAGGAATAATAGAGCAAAGAACCTTAAAATAGTGGCATAGATTTTTATACAATAATGATGTACTAAATGAATGTCTTACATACCAAAGAGATGTATTGGAAAGGGAGTGTTGGTTTGGGAAGATGGGGAAACTATTAAAAGAAATTGGAATGGGAGATGTCTGGCAACTGGGTGAAAATAATGTTTGTGGGTTTTGGAAAGAAGCAAGACAGATGGTAGAAGACATATAGGGACAAGGGCTCTCGGCTAGCTTCGAGAACAAAAGTTCCTTAGAATTATATAAAGTAGTTAAAAGAAATTGGAGAAGGTAGTAATATATAGACATTTGTGATCAATTTGGAAGAATAGCTTCTTTATGGATGCGTACAGGGGTATTATTTGAAAAAGAACTAAGGGTTAAATTGTAAAGAACGATGCATTTAGTGTGGGAAAGTGGGTTCCATTGTTGAATTGAATGCGAAATGCTAAAAAGGTGGCATTATGGTATCTGGGATGGAAAATGGGACAAATTACAGCAGGAAATAGTGGCAACAAAACAATATCACATATGACAGTAAAGAAAATGAATAAGATACGGAAATTTTTAGGAAAAGTAAAGGATAATGGAGAAGAAGTATAAAGAAGGGGCTTGAAGACAGAAAAATAGTCATTCATTTTACGGGTCCTTAACCATATATATAAGCATGTGGGAGGAGCTCAGCATTGGTGGTGCTGCTGAACTTTTCGACATTTTGTGTGTTTACATCAATTAAATTGTAAGTATTGTAATAATATAATTTTGTAAACTGTACTTTGCTTGATATTTGTAATATTGAATAAATTCAATTCATTTCATTCATGCGAATGACATATTTGCAATAGTACAAAAAAAAAGAAAATGGAGGATGCCTTAAAGTTACTAAATCTGCAAGAGTTCACTATAGAAATTGAAAAGGAAGTATGTTTGCCCTTTTTGGACTTTAAAAATCTACAGAGGAAACAATATAATATTGTTTGGTGTAAACCCATATATACAGATATTCATAGAAAGAACAATAAGCTTCAATCTCAAACCAACCAACATGTCATTATAAATAGCCTTGCCCATCGTCATAAACAACCTTGCTCATAGATAATAAACATCCCACTCAACAATGAAGAATACACAGTGGAATTCCACTACACTATCAAGAGTGCCCTAAACAAAGGATTCAACGGTTCATTAGTAAAAAAGAATATCATATATTTCAAAAGACTTAAAAGATATTAAAAACACCACCACTCTCTCTGCAATAAAGAAGAGCATAAGTTTTAAATAATTCACACACAATCCAATGGCAAACAGATATTCACAAACATTTTTAAAAAATTTCGTATTGTGTTGGTGGCACGAAATAAATTTAACTTCAAGAACCTTTTCAACTTAACTATAAAGATTTATTCAGTGCAACAAAAAAAAACAACAATATAGCAGATAGATAGATAGATAGATAGATAGATAGATAGATAGATAGATAGATAGATAGATAGATAGATAGATAGATAGATAGATAGATAGATAGATAGATAGATAGATTGGATTGTGATCAGATATATATAGGCAAAACAATAAGAAATTTGGAGACAAGGATGAGATGAAAGAACACTTAAGAAATGTAACATAAATCGGCAATTTCAGATCATTTTTGGACTTACACTCGTGACATTGCAAAGATTTTCACTTGCAACAATAAGCATTGTGTTATGAATTACTTTTATGCTCCTTAAACAATCTTGTATATTTTATTTAAACCAATCAAACATTAGCAATGCCACCATCTGGGATACCAATAAGTGCACAAAAGAGTTTTCTCTAAAAGGTGCAAATGGATAAATACATTCTAGACTCAAATCCATTTGAAGACTCTTTCTGCATTGAAAAATGGCATGTAAATGGTGATTCAAGAGCCAGCCAAGTTCAATTCAATACTACTAAAAACTGGGAATGGAATGCATGTAAACAGGGACCATTATGGGTATGTTAATGTGCACTAACATGGGTAATTTTATTCTTAATTAGCTAGTGAGTGGTTTTAATACTCTTATGGTCCACTTGGTTATTGAATCATACAGAACATGTTTCACAGGCCTTCACCTGCATCATCAGCTATGAGTCAACTGCTGGATTCGTTGTTGGTTGAATGAACTTGGTTTAGTTTTCACGGACATTTTATGAACTTTTCGATTAATTTCTCTTCTGTTGGGACCTTGAAGTTCATAACCTTATCTTCATATTTTTATATAAAATGTTTTTCCCATATTCCCAGCTCCAAGGGCCTATCTATGAATTTCAATAATTTGACTTCCATTTGTATATCCTGTTTATCTCTGCAAAAGTTATGTGCAACTACTGATTTATTTATTTGATTGTACCTGATGTTTCTCCAGTGTTCCTTTAGCCTAATTCCCATGTTTCTTTTTTTTGCCAATATATACTTTGTTACATTTCGAAAAGTTGATTTGATATATTCCTGTCTTCTTCTCATCAGGTATTCTATCATTATCACCGTAATCGAGCAGATTATTTAGGCTGAATTTTTTCACTGGGGACAAAGTAATCCAAACCCTTGGAGTATTTTCTTGGATTTTTTGGTGGTCCAAGGATGATAAGTAATTTCTTTCTTTTCTTTTTTTTTCCCTTTTTCTTTTTTGCTGACAATGTTGTAACCTATTTTAACCTCTTCTCTTGTTTGAATTTCTTGAGTACAATCTTTTGGTCATACCCATTGATTTTTGCCATTTGTATTATGTGACAGTATTCTTTGCTGTATTTAAAATCATTCATGGGTGTATTAATGAACCTATGGGTATGCTGTTAAGAACTGCATGTCCTTTCTGTATATTCCAAATTTCATATTATTGCCTGTTCCTATAATCTTTAAGTCGAGGAAAGAAATCATGCTGTCTTGTTCTGTTTCAAAGGTGAATTTCATTTCCCTATCTTATAGGTTTAGCAATTTCAAAGCATCATCCAAGTGTTTCTTATTAATCATTGCAAAGATATCATCTATGTACCTGTGCCAGACTATAAAAATGTATGGAAATTATTTGCTCATGTGCATGTGAAACAGAACAAGACAACATGATTCCTTTCCTCGACTTAAAAGATTATAAAAACAGGCAATTATTTGTAATTTGGAATAAACACAAAGGATTTACAGACTAAAAATTACATAAAAGCCAGTGGCTTCAATCCCACAGCACTCAAACAGGCAGTTCTCAACAGCTTAGCACATAAGACTCATTAACATACCCATGAATGAGTTTGAGCGCAGTAAAGAGTACTCTCACATAAACAAATGATAAAAATCAATGGGTATGATCAAAAAAATTATACACAAGAAATTCAAAGAAGAGAAGAGGTTTAAACAGGTTACACATTGTCAGCAAAAAGAGAAACTACCATTCACAAGAAATTTATTGATCATTCTCGGGCCACCAAAAAATTCCAGAAAATACTTTGAGAGTTTGGGACTACTTTGTTCGCAGTGAACATATTCTTGCCTAAATAATCTATTCAACTCCGGTGATAATGATAGAATACTTGTTGAGAAGAGGCCAGGAATATATCAAATTAGCTGTTCGGAATGCAAAATAGTATATATTGGCAAAACAAAAAGAAATCTTCAAATTAGGCTAAAGGAACATCGGAGAAACATCAGATACAATCAGATAGATAAATCAGTTGATGCACATCACTTTTAGAGAGATAAACGTGATCTACAAGTGGAAGTCAAATTATTGAAATTCGTAGATAGGCCCTTGGAGCTGGGAATATGGGAAAAAATGTTTGTATAAAAATATGAAGATAAGGTTATGAACTTTATGGCCTCAACAGAAGAGAAATCAATCCAAAAGTTCATAAAATGTCCGTAAGAGCTACACCAATTCCATTCAACCAACAACGAATCAAGCAGTAGACTCACAGCTGATGATGCAGGCAAAGGCTTGTGAAACACATTACGTATAATTCAATGGTAAGTGGAGTATAAAAGCATTAAATCGACTCACTAGCTAATTCAGAATAAATTAATTGCTTCAATGTATTAGTTCTGACATGAAATTAATTTTAAAAATGAGTCATTTTAACCACTAAATACATTTGCATATTCCTTTTATTCCATTTAACCTTCTGTATACTGCCACAGGTGGCCTAGATTGTTAAGGCACAGACTTGTGAATGGGAGAGCTGGAGTTTGATTCCCACCAGGACTGTCCTCCCTGACTGAGGTTTTTTTCTAGATTTTCCTCAGTCCTCATAAATGTCAAATGCCAGGGAGCTACCCTAAACTTAGGCCTGGAACGTTATCTTCCTTAAAACAAATCCTTTCCCAATTTATCGTTTCATCTTATGTATCATCAGTGTCTATTGCCTGTGGCGGCTCAGTAGTAAAAATGGGCGATAAACACAATTAAAAAAAAAATTCTGTATCCAATCAACAATGACAGTAATCTGCTAATAACTTTTGTTCAAATAACTTAACTAAAATAAAAACTCTCAACTGGTTTCAATAAGGGATACAAAAAAAAAATCATGTAAACAAGGATCATACTGAATTCAAATTCAATCCAGAAAGTACATTCTAAATGATTTCAGTCTTAATATGTAAACCTGACAATAATGAAGGCAATACAGGACCTACACCCAGCATTGATTCATTATAAATAGCATAGAAGACCAGTATATTTGTCTTGAAAATTAATAAACAAACAAATAATAAACAAAACTTATACTACTTAAGAAGTTATTTCATACAAACTTCAGAAAGAGATTTACACTGAACTGCTTCATGTCATTAAGAATGTGTGAATGGAGAGATTTCAAAAAATGCTTCCCCCCCATGTACATATTCCATATGCTTACTTGACATTGAAGCAACATCTAAATGAAAAAGTGTGCATAGCCTCATCATTAAACTGACAAACAGACACTTCATCAGAGATAACCGCAAAAAAAAAAAACATTATTTTTTAAATATTCCAATAAACAGTCATAAATGATAATTAAGTCTGTATTCATTTAGAAATGTGTTGCTTTATAACTTGTTTTCACAAATGCCATTATCACTTTAGAAAAATCCATATGCCAATTATCTAAGATGGTTGCATTATTATTTCTATAACATGTACCACGACTTCACCTTCCCAATAACTCACAGACATAATTACCATGTAACATTCACCCAAACCTATGCACCTAGGCACCATTGCTGCCTTAAAAACAGGTCATCTCTGTTAAAAGCAGATGTGTATTATTTTCATCGACATTTATTTCAGTTCTGTATATGTCTTTCAGTAAGATAATAGTGCAAGAAAGGATCATATCCCACATTCAAATTATGGCTCATTGGTATAAAAAGGAATATGAGAGATTCTGCATCCTATGAGAGTCATTTGATAACTTCCCAAAATAATGTCAAAATGACCACATAGCATTTTGAAATGATTCTCATGTTTCAATATAGTCTCCCTTGACGCTAATGCACTTAGATCACCAATACTTTAAAGCCTTTATCCACATCTGCAAAACACACCTCAATGGATTTTTAATCCAACTAGAAATCTTCTCAATTTACTGAACAGATGCAAGCCCAATTCAGCTAATGCAAACAATAAGGCAGATATGGGAGTATCACCAATGCCATGAACATGCATGAGGGCAAGTGATGCAACATGACTTTCTTCTTTGATATACCCAGATTGTTTTACCGCATTTTTCTCTTCAACAGGTCCAAAAGAATACCGTGATACACTCCAGTGAGAAGATAATCCGTTAGCAGCACACCCTTCCTATCCTACAAAACCAATGCCAGTCAATGTCACATACTTGTTCTACTTTGACAGGAGAGAATCCTGATGCTTCCATTGTTAAACATCGCTGCTTTGTTTTAGTAACACACCCATATCTTATCATTGGTCATAAACGTTTGCACAATCTTTCTGAAAATGAGTCAAACTTTGCTGAGATGTGTGCACTTTGATTCACTTTTAATCCCGAGTCAGCAGTCATGGCAAACCAAATGGCCAATCATTTTTTTTCAGGCACAAATCTTCCCTCAAAATAGGAAATACACATTCTTCTCAAATACCCACATGTCCTTAATCCACAATCATCCAAATATTATCAATCATTTCTGATGTCACCATGAATTTTGCCCATCCACTGCATGGGTCATCTTCCAAAATTTCCCAGTCACATTAAAACTCCAAAACCCACTTAGAAATGGTTGAAAATGGTGGTGCAGAGTTTCCTAAAGTGTGTACATTTCTGTTGCATACGTACGCTTCTTTATAAAGACCGAGTACTTAATAACCATGCCATATTCAATATTTGCCTTCCCCCACCTCCCATATGCACTGCAACAAATCAAAGATGTAAAAACCTCACCCTTAATTCACATCAACAGGACCTACTGGAGTGGGGAGGAGGAATTGGTAGAACAAAGGGAATCTGGAGAATTATATGTACCCCCTTAGTATTTCCATGTATGTATGTAGGTAGGGTAGGAATGTAAAGGAAGATAAAAGGTATAATAAACAACTTGTATAGACATAAAGGACTTATTTATTTTACCAATCAGAGGCTGCCAGCCAGCATTTGCAAATTTCATCTCAGGAGATAGGTTCTGCCCGCAGGGCGGAAAAAATTTTTTTTAATATATATATAAGTGCAAAATGAGGAAAACTGGAGAAAAGAAAGGAAGAAGGTATTATTGCAGCATTGGAAATGGAGAATGGCATTAGCAGAGAAGAAGGCAATAGTAGTGGTAATAGCAGCAGCAAAAAATATTGCCAAAAGAATGCCAAATGTGCAGAAAGCAAAATGAACCGAGCAAAATTTGTTTCAACCATTTAAAAATGGACAATTTTTGTGCCATTAGAACATGGACAACAAAAAGTGCTTGTACCATTTAAAAATGGACAAAACATTTGATCCAATAGAAAAATTATACATACAGGGAGATTCTCACAACAATTCAAAATACTTTGTGTAGGGAATGCTCAACACAACCTACTCATTGTACATTTTTACTATTAAATCTCCATCATTTATCAATGTAGACAATATACCTCGTAAATACTACATTCAATAATCTTAGTCATTTACCTATCTGTGCATTATGCCTAGTAAATTACTAGATGTAGTAAAGAAAACCTACTAAATCTACTAATGTACCAGGCAGAATTATAAATATTACATACAGTACATTTTCTTCATTCCAACTATGTCATTTACCAATCTGCACATTCTGCCTGATAAATGACTAGATTTAATAGAGGAAAAAAAAAAAAACTCTACAAAATCTTAGTACTTTATCAACATGGTAAATTTTTAATTTAATACAATTATTAACTAATAAATCTTCTTCATTCATCCAACTGGTAAATACTACATTTAATAATTACCTCACCAACTTTTCATATCAGCTGGACAGACCAAAGGGAGGAGGAGGGGAAAAAAAACAGTGGAATGCAGGAAAACCTGCAAAAATGTTTTCTTTCTACTCCCTCTCCCACATATAAATACCTCACCAGCAATTTTTATAGCCATGACCAATGAGAAGGAGGAGATTCATCCGAACTTAGAAAAACATAGAGAATGTTTTATTTTTGCTCTCCTCCCAAATATATATAAAAATTGGCACAACTTAGAACACCTGAAAAATAAATTTGTCTTTTTTTTCCTCTTTCCTCAATGGATGTTTATTTTTTTTCTCCTCCCAGATATATCTCACCAACATTTCACACCAGCAGGTCCAACAGCTCAGGGAGGGAAGAAATAAAAAAAAATCAGCACGACCTAGTAAATTTAAAGTATTTCCTTTTTGTTGATTGCAAATATTAACTATCTAACTAGAATTAACCAGGAAAGCCTGAAGACTCTCTCTCTCCAAGATATAAATATCTCACCAATAATTCACATCAGTAGGAATCACTAGAGGAAAAAAAATCCCTGCAGAACCAAGGAAAACCATAATCCTCCCCCCCCCTCTCCCAGACATAAATACCTAACCAGTGGAATCATACTGAAGATGAAGGCAACAGCCTTTGAAACATGTCCAAGTAAGTGGAACAAAATTAGTGATGTGTGATTTCCTCAATAATAATTAGTTATATTACCTAATCACCAATTCACATCAGCAGGACTAACTGCCAAGGAAGCGAGGTATATATAAAAGGCAGCACTTAGAAAAATTAGAATTTGGTTTTCATTGTCCCCAAATACGAATTATCTCACCATCATTTCACATCTGCAGAATTGGGAATGCCGGGAGATTTTTTATTTCTCTCCCAGATGTAAATACTTCACCAGTATTTCACTTCAACAGGACAGACTACAGGAAAACAAAAAAAATAATCAGCAGAACAAGGAAAAAAAAAAAATATATATATTGTTTTTCAATCCTTTCACATATAAATAGCTCACCAATAAATTACACCAGCAAGACTGACTGGATGGGAAAGAGAAATAAAGAAAAAAATAAAAAAATCATCAGATCCTAGGAAAACATTTAGAATTTTTGTCTTTCCAAATGTGGCTATATTATCAGCATTTAACATCTACAGAATCAACAAATGCTGGAGACCTTTCCAGACATAAGTACTTCACCAGTAATTCAAATCAGTAGAACCAAACAAAGAGGGAAAAAATAAAAAAAAACCACATACACTATGACAAAATGAAGGTAAACCTAGAAAAACCTTTTCTTTTTCCACATATAAATATTTCATCAGGATCAACTATAGCAGGAAAAAAAAAGGGCAGAAACTAGGAAAACCTGAACCTAGAAAGTTTCCTTTTTTTCTCTTTCTTTTCCTCCCAGATATAACAACCTCAACCTCACTAGCATTTCAAATCTGTAGAACCAAAAGCTTAGAGAAAAGGTGTTTCCGCCCCCCCCCCCTCAGATATAACTACCTCATCAACTTTTCACATCAGCAGGACAGACTTGAGGGGGAAAAAATTAGCAGAACTGAGAAAAATTTGGAGAAATGTTTTGTTTTTTGTCTCAGATATAAATATCTCATTAGCAAATCACATCAGCAAGACCAACTGGAGGAAAAAAACAAAATAATTGGCAGAACCCAAGAAAAATATTTTTCTCCCCCAAATGTAAATACCTCACAAGCAATTTACATCAGCATAACAAACTAGAGGAAAAAAGAAAAATACATCAATCAAAAATAAAGAAAAATAATGAATTTCCACGAGCTACATATATTCGATTGTTTTGTGGCATTATGTTGGTACTCATGTCCCTCACTTATGTTGACAAGCTTGGCCGTTTTGAATGTTCAGTTAATTGTTGACAGCTATTTTGCTTGGACGTGTTTTGGCTCGTCTTCGATTTTTGCCGATTCCAAAACATGGAACAAAGAATCTGTATCAAATTTTGTGTGAAAAACAAAATTAAGTGCGCGAATACATTCCGAATGTTGACTGTGGCATATGGTGAAACTACCTTGTGCCAAAGCAACGTTTATCGGTGGTATAAAATGTTCTCACAGGGTCGAGAAGATGTGAACGACGAAGAGCGTCCCGGACGCCCGAGCTCGTCAACAGACGAAAACATTGAAGAAGTGAAGAAAATAGTATTGGCCAATCGTCGAATCACCGTTAGAGAAGTTGCTGAGGACCTAAACATATTAATTGGGTCGTGCCATTCGATTTTTACCAATAATTTGGGTATGACACGGGTCGCCGCAAAATCCGTACCCAAGTTGTTCAATTTCGACCAAAAACACCATCGCATTAACGTTGCTAAGGAGCTGTTGAACTCTGTCCGCGACGACCCAAATTTTCTCCAGAGGGTGCAAACTGGTGACGAATCATGGGTTTATGGTTATGACGTGGAAACTAAAGCTCAATTATCCCAATGGATGCTGCCACACGAGCCAAGATCGAAAAAAGCGCGCCAAGTTCGTTCGAATGTGAAGGTTTTGCTTACAGTTTTCCTCGATTGCAGGGGCGTCGTGCATCACGAGTTCTTGCCACAGGGTAGAATGGTCTATAAGGAATATTACCTGCAAGTTATGCGCAATTTGCGCGAAGCAATCCGCCAGAAACGCCCGGATTTGTGGAAGAACAAAAATTGACTTTTGCACCATGATAACGCCCCTGCTCACACATCGTTGCTTGTGCGCAAATTTTTGGGCAAAACCAACACACTTATGCTGCCGCAGCCACCGTACTCCCCAGACCTGGCCCCCTGTGACTTCCCCCCCCCCTCAAAACTGAAGAGGCCCATGAAAGGACGACGCTACGCCATGATTGAGGAGATAAAGACGGCATCGAAGGAGGAGCTGAACAAGATCACAAAAAACGATTTTTAAAGTGCTTTGAGGATTGGAAAAAACGTTGGCACAAGTGTATAATATCTGGTGGGGATTATTTTGAAGGGGACAAAAAAAAAAATATTCATGAATAAATACTTTTTGAAAAAACACAAAATTTGCGATACTTTTTGAACAGACCTCATACATACCCCACCAGAAGCAGCACAAGGTCAAACCTGAAGAAAAAATGTTCCCTCTCCCTACCAGATAGAAGTATCTCACCAACTTTTGGAAAAGAATAATAAATAACAGTTGGGAGAACCATGGAGAATATTTACTTTTTCCTACTCAAATGTAGGTACCTCACCACATTTCACATAACAGGAATAAAGGAAAATATGGAAGAAGAAAAAAGGAAAAAAATAATTAGCAGAAACATGTAAAACCTACAGAAAAACAATAACCTCCCTCCTAGATATAAGTACCTCACTAGCTTTTCACATTGGCAGGAACAACAAAAACCTGAAGAGAAAAATAATACACAACTAAATAAATAACCAAGATTAACCTGAAGAATCTTTCCCTCCCCTACTCAGGTATAAGTACCATGCCAGCATTTTTTTTACATATCAGGACTAAGGATGGGGGGAAGAAAGGAAAAAAAAAACAGCAAAACTTATTTATGTGCCAGTGAATGTAATGCACACCCAAAACTTTAAACTTAAAATCACAAAAAACAATTTTGGCATAATGTACAGCATCTTACAGATAAGCCTATCTGCTTCATAAAATGATCAGAACACAGAATTTAAAGTGAATTATTGTTACATCTTGGAAAACAAAGAACAAAATCCATCACTCGTGCTGTTGCCAGGACAGGTGACATATATTAAAGAAAAAAAAATTCTTAAAGGTCTCACTAATCACAGGTTGCCCATTTCTCCTTCTCCTCCCCCCAAAGATCAAAGAAAAAAAAATTCTTTACGTGTCACTAGTAACTGGTTACCCATTACTCCACCACCACCACCTCCTCCTCCTCTTTTCCTGCACGAATTCTAAAACTTTTTCCTCAATGTCATGATGTGTTTCTTTACATGGACCAGTGAATTTCTTCCTGCTATTTTTAGTTGCAAATAATGCCAATTTCTCTTGCTGCCACAAGCAAATGTTGCTCTCAGATACACTGAACTCTCTTCCTGCCTTTTTGTTACCATTTATTTTTTTTCCAGCATTAAGAAAACTTTACACTTGAAAGTATCATCATAAGATGTTCTTCTCTGTTTGCCCTCCATTTTGCAACTATCTATCATTCAAAAAAGGTGTGCAATAATAAGCCAAAAAGAAATGTAATGAAGTTGAGAATTGCAGCAATACTTTATGATGTAATAAACAATAAATTTGAATGAGGTTGCCAAAAAGAAATATAATGAAGTTGAGAATTGCAACAATACATTATGGTGTAATAAACAATAAATTTGAATGAGGTTACCAACAAACTGCAGAACAGATTTACACTCGAATCTAATGTGCACCACAATTTTAAATACTACATATGGACAAAAAAGGGCATTAGATTCCCGTAAATACGGTTAAGTACCTCACCAGCATTTCCTATTGGCAGAACAAAGAAAAACCTAGAGGGTGAGGGGAAGAAAAACAATGCCAGAACCAAGGAAAACCTGCATTTTTTTTTCCTCCCAGCATTTCACATTGGCAGGATTGAGGAAAATGTGTGGAGAAGAAAAAAGGCATGGAAAAATTTTTTCCCTCTCCCTCAGATACTATCTTAACAGAATTTAACATTAATAAAGAGGGGAGGGGAAGGACAATTTGTACAAATTCAAATAACACACTTTCTTTAAACAATTTTCAACAACCCTCCTCATCAATTTTAAAAAAAATCTTACAGCAATTTAAAAGTTTTGCATACACAATTTATCAGTTAAACAATAATATAGTATTACTTTTTACTTATATAATTTAACATCATACTTAACATTTCATTTTAACTTTATATATTTTAAGTAACTTCATGTTTTCCATTTTTTGGGGTGGGGAGAGTGATATGCATGCTCACTAAAGTAATTTAATTCCAATTAACTACTTTAGTTAAAGCAATTTTTCCTTTATGAGAATTTAAGAACAATTTATATTTCAGTAAAACAATTTAAATATAATGAAAACAATACAAGTTATTTTACTTTGGTTAAATAGAACTTTTTTGTTATTGTACTATTTTTATTTCATGAAGATCAAGACTTTCAACCTTTTGTTATAATAATTATAAATTCATTCTTTTTTTTAACAATATAAGGTTATAATCTCCATGTAGATACTTTATAATTAGGTTTCGTTCATCTTTAAATTCACATATGATCTGAATTTGAACAAATGTTAACCAGATTAACTTATTGCAGATCTTACAAAAGAGCCAGTTAATTAAAATCATTATATTATTAATTTGCTTTTATGCCAGAGGTGATTGCAACAGATTTACAATCTATTTAAGCAATAAAGATATATGAAACTACTAATCCACAGGTCCTGAGTATCACTCCCAGCCAGGCCAAGCTGTCTAGATAAGATATTCTTTTACTTACCCTGAGAAGGTTATAGCCAAATAACTTTAAGACTCCAGCAACTATGAGTTTATTTGCATTGTCAATATTTGATACCTCGTTTCACATACAATTAGTTTTTTGGGGGAATTATACAACCCTTTTAAAAAAAGCTATTACATGAAAATATGTTTTCTTTATTTTATAGTTGTTCATTTATTTTGTTTTTATAGCAAGCGTAGGAGTTTGTACTATTATCTACAGAAGATTAAATATTTTAAAATGCTGAAAAATACCTCTCATTCCCAATGAACAAGGAAACAGTCAGAGTTAAAACATTCCAAATTTTAATAAAATGATAAAACATTCTTTAACGTTTCACTCTCAAAATGTAAAAATTCAGGACATTGTTTTGTGAGGCCTTTGCTTACATTGTCAACTGTTAAATGACTGGTAGATCATACTAGGTTTTAAAGGTAGGTGACTGTTGGGACTCTAGCTGTCTGTTGATGAACTTGTACAATATACAGAAGGTGCAAATTCATGAATTTATGTTCATATTTCTTTATGAAATTCTTTTCCCTTATGTAAAGTTCCTTGGGATGTTGGACAGCTTTTAATAAAGCGATGATTTTTTATATTTCATGATGTTTATTCCAGAAATGTGCTGCTTTAACTGATTTTTCCATCCCTTTGTAACAGACATTTCTTTAGTGTTCCTTCAATCTGATGCCTATATTTCTCTTGGTCTTGAATATGTATATTTTTTCACAGTCATTACAATTGATCCAATAATCTAAAGAAAAAGTTTAACACAAATGCAATAGAATTACTGAATAAAGGGATCAATATTTGTATTAGCTTTTCATCCAATTTAGAAAATATATAGCAGATATTGAATTAGGCATTGAAAACCTCAATTTAATAGACAAAAATTATGTCAGGGAAACATCCTTCAATATATTACAAGAAATTGAAAATGAAATCAAAGTCCTAGTTTTCATCCAAGAATTATTAAATCTCTTAATAATAAAGATGTGGTTTATACCTAGGCTGAGAAAGGAAACAAAAGTGTGATATTGGACAAAGAGGATTACAGCTTAAGTATGCAAGAGCTATTAAACAGTGATGAATTCATCAAAGTTAAAACAGATCCTTTAAATAAATGCAAAAAATCCATAGAAGAAATCCTAAAAAGTAACATCTTATTCTCAAAACCCGACTTACAAAATCAATCTTTAACCAAGAGTTTCAGTAAAACCAAAATTCATATACCTGGAAAATGCATGAAACAAATTATTAATAATATCAACACTCCTTGTTTTCTCTTAGCAAACTGGTTGTCCTCAAAGTTTAACACATCTCCTAAGTTTTAAAGTTTAAGCTTCAATAACTCTATGGATCTCATTAACAAAATCAATGATTACAAATTGCTTCCAAATGACATTTTGGTTTCATTTGATGTAAAAGCTTTGTTTCCCAGCACATCACAAGGTAAAACATTGACTCTTCTAAGAAAATGGTTACAATCTTCCCATCTAAAAGAGACATACATATCAAGGAATACATTAAACTAACCAACCTATGATTAAATCCAGCCTTTTTCATATTTGAAGGGAAATTTTTCAAACAAAAATCAGGATTAGTAATGGGCAGCCCTCTTTCACCTTCTAGCTGACTTATATTTATGAGTTCATTTGAAACACATATCACTAAAGCCTTCCCCTACATCTTCAAGATCTGGTATAGATATGCCGATGATATATTTCCTATTGTACAAAAGAGATATGTGCAAGATGCACTGAAATTATTAAACCTACAGGAGCCCACAGTTAAATTTACTATAGAATTTAAAAATCAAAAAAAATTTACCATTTCTGGACTTGAAGATAATAAAAAGTATGAACAAACTAGAATTTGACATTTACAGAAAGAATACGCACACTGAGAATTACATTAAGGCCCATGATTTTAACTCAAGGTATCATAAGGAAGTAGCTTTTAACAGTATGGTATGCAGATTAGTTAATGTACCACTTAACAAAGATAAATATATAAGAAAGAATACCTGCATATAATAGAAACAGCCATTTCTAATGGGTTAAAAAAAACACATGATTGATAACAAAATTAAAAGATTCCTAAAACAAAAGAAAATGAAACAAATTACCACCTTAACTGCCTTATCAAAATAAAAAACTTACAAAGTTCACTTAACACCCACAAACTAATAATAAATTTCAAAAAATTTTTCAAACAGTAGCATCTCAGAACAGATACAGTGTTGGCAAATTATTGAACTTAAATAAAGCAGATTCCAGTCCCAAAGAGGAAAAATCAGGTATATACCAGATGAATTGTAAAGACTGTGAAAAAATATACATAGGCAAGACCAAGAGAAATATAGACTTCAGACTGAAGGAACACTGGAAAAATATCCATTACAAACAGATAGAAAAATCTAGCATAAATATCATGAAATAGAAAAAGGCATCACTAAATTAAAAGTTGTTCAACATCCCAAGGAACTTGAAATATGGGAAAAGATTTTCATAAAGAAATATGTACATAACTCCTGGATTTCCATATCCTGGAAGCAGACAATATTCTGTACAAGTTCATCAACAGACAGCCAGAGTCCGAACAGTACCTACACATTAAAACCTAGTATGATCTACCAATCAACAGTTTGACAATGTGAGCAAAGGTCTCACAAAACAATGTCCTGAATTTTTAAATTGTGAGAGTGAAACGTTAATAGTGTTTTAACATTTTATTAACATTTGGAATGTTTTTAACTCGAACTGTTTCCTTGTTCATTGGGAGTGAGGCCATGGAGGTGTTTTTAAGCATATTAAAATGCTTTATCCGCTGGAGATTTTATACTCTTTACACTGTGTTGATTTCTGAATATATTGGAATTGGAATTATACTATTATGTTTATAGATTACAATTTTAACCAAATTTGCTTAATTGGGGCAGTTTACATCCTGTTGCTCAAATTATTTGTGATAAAATATTATTACCTTTGATTATATTAAATTTGGCTACTTTGATTTACTTTCTATTTATCAGTTCATTTCTTTTTTCTTTATGCAAATTTCCCTTCATTTCTTATATTAAGGAAACAAATCCAAGCATTCACAGGGATTATCTGCACCATCAAGGGAGATGACTCTCCATTGTTTAGGTATCCACAGATCCTCTTGCTACACCTGGCCAGGACCGATGGATTTTTTCAGGCGTAAAAATCCTAAGTATGGCTTCCTTCGGAAGGGAAGTAAACCCGTGGGTCCCATGTCGTACATTTATGGCACGAAAAAGAACTTCAAGCCTGAAAGAGAGGCCTCTGAGCAAAATTTGTCAGCCGTTTCACGCCCTGAGTTGAATGGGACGCTGATGACCTGAGCTGTTAAAGAGCGTCCATAAATAAATCATTCCAAAAAAAAAAAAAATCCCCTTGCTACAAACAAAACTTTACTTTCCTATAGATATTAATATGCTGATGATAACCTGCTATTCAAAAGAAATGAATGAGGTCAAAGCCATTAATCCCATAAAAAGACACCTACACTAATCAAAAAGAGGTATAAACATCACCTAATGTCCATAAACCTGGCAAATGCCATGCCATCATATTCAGCAAGCACACTTTCATACAGGCCTTCCCTACATGGGCATTAAAATATATAAAGGTGTAACTTTTGGTAAAAATTTCCATGGTATTGCACAGGCAGATTTTATAATCTCCTCATTCCCAAATCCTGTATTCTCTGAACTCAACAATAGGGGGACACTGTTTAGCAGCAAACCTGTAATCAATCACTAAAACACCTGGTACAGTTCATTTGTAACATTATTTCTGACAGAAGGGGGAAGAAGAAACAAACAAATAGGAAAAAAGGGGGGGAAAATACTGCAACAATATTTGCAGTTATTCCTTATACCTGAGGAGGAGGAGGAGGAGGAGGAGGAGAAGGAGAAGGAGAAGAAGAAGAAGAAGAAGAGGAGGAGGAGGAGGAGGAGGAGGAGGAGGAGGAGGAGGAGGAGGAGGAGGAGTCAAGTATAAACATATGTCCAGAAAAATGGTTGATTTGTAGATTATTATTCAAAGATAATATTCAACACTGGATTCTACTTCAGTTTTTTAATAAAAATGCCAACCTTTTCAGCCAATCAAGTGTCAATATGATGCAATGTGTGCCATGGAGACTTGTTTACTTTTATCATTTGTGCATATTTCATAGTTACCCAGATTCTTATGTTTGACTTGTGTTGCAGTACATATGCAGTGATTTCCAACAATAGTAGTACAGTAGGTAGAAGCCAGATGCATAAAAATGATATCCTGTTTTTTTAAATGTCTTCTTCTTCAAATAATAGTCTGCACATATAATCTAACACTTTCACAACAGGCATCAATCCATTAGAAAATTGTTTCCTAACTTGTGGGACATGATTAACCTACATATAACCTGTCCAAACACCTTGCATAACTACTACAACCATATATACCAAAGATTTCACCCACTTTATACAGAAATAAAAAACTAATTCCAGACAACTACCAACCGTGAGCTTTGACATAATTTTCTTTTTTTTTTACCAAAGTACCTGCCAAACACATGCTAAACCATTTTGATATTTTCTGAGTGCATTATTGAAATGTTTTCCCACTTTCACTGGAATGACAACTACTACAAATAGATGAATGGCATAGCCATGTGTAACCTATTCAAATAAGCCAACTTACTGAAGATAAGTGGGCAACACATTCATAATATGGTCGCATAGAGATGATCAGCTAAAAATGCTTGTCAATCATCTGAATATTATCAGTAAAAAAAATTCCATTTACAACATAGAAATATCAACAGCAGATGGCTTTTCTGGCTGTATTAATTACCTGAAAACAGAGCATGATATAGGGCATCAGATATACAGGTAGCCTGCACACATAGATCAACACCTGCAGAAAAACTTACAATCATCCTTGACAAAGAAAAACAGCATTATGCTAAGTGAAACCAGAATGCATTTGCCGACCCACCAAAAACTTTGCATATCACATAAAATATGCAGTGCATTACAGGATCAAAGGAAGAAACCGATAAAAACAAAGGCATTCCCACCTTATATTGGTCAACTTACTGACCATATCAAAAAGCTCCCACATAATTCCATAAAATCCATATTCAAAGCCCACGACAAAAATAAAACAGCATCTAAGTTTGACAAATGTTGAAAGAACCCCATAACATATCACATACCCAGCAGTTGTGACAAAGTGTATATACGTACTATGAAACAATATTAGAATAAAAGAACACCATACTACTGTAGATTAGGACAAACAGAAAAATCAGGTGACAGAGCACATGCTACAGCAGAGCCTGGACATACATTTTCAACATATACAGGCTTTGGACACACTTTATTTTTCTACCAGAATATAATGTGAGGCCATCAAAATACTGAAATATAAAAATAATTGTAACAAAAAGGAAGAGTCCATTACAGTTCATAAGACATTGCCACCAGACTTCAATAATGACTCCCACAATGATGGGAAAGAGTCATAGTTGTATGTACCTAACACACATGTTAGGCAGCCCTGCACACTTTATTATGGGTGGCTATCTATGGGGTCTGTGTGCTCTTGGAGTGTTGGTCTTTTCTCCCAGTATCAGCATATTTGGCTGGTTTATTGGCAATTCATAATTGTGGCACACTTAGTGTTTCTTAGATTCAATATTTCCTATATTGTTGAAACCAATAATGCAGAAGATCACAGCATCTCAAGCAAAAGTTTTTTTTCCATGTTACTGAATTAATACCCTGTACATGCTGAAGAAGCTATTATACAATGAAGATGCTGACAAAGACAACACAGAAGCTTGATCCTAGAATTTCAAAAAATTGTTACAACATACAAGCAACTCAACAACTAGTTCTCCGATAATTTCTGTCGTAAATGAAATGTGCCACCTTGAAAATCCATTTTCAGGCAAGATGCAGAACATCACAATGAAACAAAATTCATGAAACACTAAAATAAAATTTCATATAAACAGTTGAAAAATTTTTATGTATTTTCTGTCCAGCTTCTTCACTCTGTATGACAATACAGTTGAGCAATTAACCCATGCAGTATATTGTGAATAGACACAAAAGCAAATAATCCGGAAAACACATGGCTGAAGTCATTCCAATAAATGCAGTGTATTTTCTACTGTAGCTAAATAACAATAAATGAATGAATTTTTCTTCTTTTGATTATACAGTGGGTTTTAGTGTTTTTTCTAAAATGCTCCATTATATTATATAGCTTAAATATATATGTTCTTTACCCTTAAATGGAATTTTGGGTATGATTATTTTACAATTTCTGTTTTAATAATTTTAGCTAGATATATTGTTTTTACAACAATTAATTTTCATTTTTCGTTTTTTTGTTAACTTGAAATTTTTATGGTTCCCCCCACTTTTTTAACATTGTTTATTTCTTACTATATTTCAGATATATTTCAAGCCATTTAGTTATGCTTCATAAGAAATATTTCAAAGCATTTAGTTATGTTTTCTACTTTTATCACATTACTCTTTCTTAAATAAAATGTGTATGGGAATTATTACAGCATTTTTAGTTACAATACAATTGGTGTATTTGTGTCTACCTATGGCTCAGGCCAAGGATGCAGTTGTATTGTTACAATGAGGTGAATGCTGCATGCTTTCGAATATGTAATAAGTATTGGTCACATTTACAATTGCTTTTAATTATTATCAATTCATTTAGTAAAATGTCATTTAGTTGAATTGATACAAAACCTCTAATAACTCGATTCTTTTGTATAAACAGGTATTCATGAAAGGTATGCAAACAAGATTGTGTCCTAGATTTAGCCATGTACATAGGAAGAAATAAAGGAGCCACCCTAAAATAATTACAGTAAAAATGTATGGTAACTATTCATACATTTCAATATTGTTATTATTTTATGTATACTATTAGTTTCATATCTGGTGGAAAAGCAAATTACCTATATATGAACAATGATGTAAGACACACAAGATATTTCAACCCAAAGAACTAAACAAATCTGGATTCTTTGCCACTATAGACAATAAACATTGAAGGAAAAAATCAGAGATAATTCAGCTTTGTAATGACCAAAATGACAAAACTATGGTGTAATGGAAACATTTCTCAACAGCTTCATAGTATTCTAGTATGAGTGTTTGTGTAAAAAGAGGATTTTTATAAGGAATTATATGCCAGTAAGATAGTTTACTTTGATATGAAGCAGATCACTTTCATTCCTAAACTATACACTGCTGATAATGGCACCTAAAAAGTGACAAGAAATAGATCCTTTCCATTTCCATTTATGAAAAGGAGAAATTGCTATTTTTTTTTTTTTACTAGTATTTAATGCCATTTTTAGACTGTCGCATCACAGGCAATGGCCATTATGATAAATAAGATGAAAAGATTTGTTGAGAAAAGAATTTTGGGAAGGAAACATTCCAGAGATAGGTTTAAATTACCTCCCTGGCATTTGCCATTGATGAGGATGGAACAAAAACAAAACAAAAAAAACAAAAAAACTCAGTCAGAATGATCCTCCCAGGATTCAAACTGCAACCATGGTAATTTAGTTTTAATTAGTTCACTTTTCCTAAAAGACTTTTAAATGTGTGTAGAACATTATTAAAATTGTTTCATCATTAAAAATAAACATTTATTTGCTATAAGATCATGACTAATACAAATGAAGAAAAGATAAAAAAAGGTTCTTTGCCTAAATGTAACATGTAGTCACAGTTGGATTCAAAAGACTTAAGGTATGGAAAACACACACACACATATATATATATATATATATATATATATATATATATATATATATATAATAAATAATCCTAATTAAATGTCAACTTCTCCTTATAAAGTAACATATCTTTTCATATAATCTCAAGTTTTACTTCTGCCTGTTGCTGTCTAACCCACAATGTTTGTTCCCTGTTAATGTGGCATTTATCTTTCAAAAGTGTTATGAAAGGTTATCCTCATCTCCATACCAGCACCAAAACTCTAGCAGAGCTTTCACAATATTCTCAAATGATATATCTCTCTCCATTACAGCATTAAGGGTGTACATAAATAAGATATTGTAGTACATTACTAACAAGTTTTTCAACTTCCTCCCAACATTAATTTACCTGTAATTATAATTAATATGTCATCTAACACACTCTTATGCTTCACTTACTTTTAAATACGTGGGACCGGTTTCAAACAGACATACTCTCCATCTTCAACCAACTTGACAACTGATATGAGAAACTAACATCTATTAGGACCCGTCCTGGTGGCATTTTTTTTTTTTCTTTATAAACTGGAAATTGGTATTACATTCTCCTATAATGTTGAAATTCTAAGATGATCCCTATGTTTATGAATGTAAATCTTCTCCCATGTGTCTAACTCTGTACGTCCGTGTGCTTCTTTAAGTAACTTTATTTCTTTTTTTATGTCATGATTATCTTTCCAAAAATGGTGTGCTACTGCTGACCTATCAATTTGTTTGTACTTAACATTCCTGAGATGTTCCTTTAACCATGTTCTTATGTTCCTTTTAGTTATTTTGTAGATGCCCCTTACCTTTTTCTCCTATGGAATGTTATTAAAACTGTTGTCCACTAAAGCATTTTTCAGAGTGTACCTGTTAACAGGTGCCAATTTAATGTTAATATCTTTAAAAATATTTTGGAATTTATTCATAGCTACTGGATGGTAAGTGAATTTTATAAAAACCAGTGTCTTTTTCAGTTAATAGTGTGGTGGTATTCTTGATCAATTTCTTCTTTAGGAATCCATTAAGTTTTTTGTTTACTTAATTTTTGTTAAAACAGGAGATTGCCATTATAAATGGTTTTAACATAAATTTAGTAAACAAAAAACATAATATATTCCCAAAGAAGAAATTGATCAAGAATACCACCACACTATTAACTGAAAAAAAGAGACCGGTTTTTATAAAATTCACCTACCATTCAGTAGCTATGAATAAATTCCAAAAATTTTTTCAAGATATTAACATTAAATTGGCACCTGTTAATGGATACACTCTGAAAATTACTTTAGTGGACAACCGTTTTAATAACATTCCACAGGAGAAAAAGTAAGGCATCTACAAAATAACTTGTAAAGAATGTGATAAGATATACGTTGGAAAAACTAAAAGGAACATAAGAACATGGTTAAAGGAACATCTCAGGAACGTTAAGTACAAACAGATTGACAGGTCAGCAGCGGCATACCATTTTTGGAAAGATAATCATGACATAAAAAAAGAAATAATGTTACCTAAAGAAGCACACAGATGTACAGAATTGGACACATGGGAGAAGATTTACATTCATAAACATAGGGATCATCTTACGAATTTCGACATTATAGGAGAATGTAATACCAATTTCCAATTTATAAAGGAGAAAAAAAGAAGAAGAAGAAAAAAAATGCCACAAGTTCTCATAGATGTTAGTTTCTCATACCAGTCGTCAAGTTGGTTGAAGATGGAGAGGATGTCTCTTCGAAACCAGTCCCACCGTATTTAAAAGTAAGTGAGGCTTAAGAGTGTGTTAGACGACAGATTAATTATAATTTACATTTAACAAGCTTCACTGTGTGAGTTCCAACAGAATTTTTTAAAAATGTCTTATTTTTGAAAAGTTGTTAAATGAACTAATATACCTGTCAAATTTGCACATTCAGTCATTTCATTTAAGTTATGAACTCACTTCAAAAGTATTCTATGCCTATATGTCAAGTTTTGAATTTTGAACAAATCCTGAACATTGTACTCCCTTTTTAAATGTACCAGAATTTTTTTTGAAGAAAGAAAGCAAAATTCAAGGAGGGATATTGCACATATAAAAGCATAATACTTTATTTTTAAATCTCTTCCAACGGTTCTGTCTCTGCTCCTAATGATATGCATGCAGAAACCCACCACCTGGTATCATCTCACTCACGTGCCATCCAACAATCTGCAACCAACCATAGGCAAATGTTGTAGCTCGGTGCACCCAAACTGTACAAGTTCATGCTCATGCTCCTCTTCTACTGTTAACACTCCAACATTCCAGCTGCTTCATTGGAGCTGTATACAAAACACAACAGACTTATTATATGCCTCTTGGTCAAATATTAGCCTGCAATGTAGATGATTTCAAACATATTAAATCATTAAAAACAATTAAATTGAAGTGTGAATTAGAACATGTAGAGTCAAGCAAATCATATAATTCAATTATTGTACGACTGAGAGTCAAACGACACTCTTGTGGTTTCACTTACTTGTGTATATCTAGAACATGTTTTGTAGGCCATCATCTGCATCCTCGACAATAGCCTGCAAAACATGTTCTACATATAAGCAATTAAGTGACGAATAATAACCTTTCTTCTTACAAGATGTATAGCTGGAGCATCATGTTGCAGAACAAATTTACAAAGTTAACAACATGACAGGGACTCTTAAGGAAATAACAATATAATTTTGTCTGCGGATCCATAAGTTTTCACAGTTTTAAACTGCTTAGTAGTCTCACTTTTCTGCAGGGGTCAATTACAAAATACAAGTGAAAAAGTTCTTAGGCTTTCACTGCCATTGTTGTCACTAGGTACAGCGTCCAGAACATTATCACCTCCCTACTGCCATATCGATGCC
Source organism: Metallyticus violacea (assembly GCA_030762175.1). Classification (NCBI taxonomy): domain Eukaryota; kingdom Metazoa; phylum Arthropoda; class Insecta; order Mantodea; family Metallyticidae; genus Metallyticus; species Metallyticus violacea. The sequence continues at coordinate 50,639,649 of CM060831.1, forward strand.
ATTTTAATGCAGAAAAAATGCAGGGAAGGAGCCACTAGACACAGCCCACAAGCTCAAAAATTACTCATTGACAAATGACAAAGCTTCCCACTGCTCAAGAACTCTGTTAATGGATTCAACAAGAGAAATCCAAAGGGGTATTAATGTACTTAAAAAATTTTGTGACACACTATGCCACACAGATGAATTATTTTTTTTAGAATATAATTAATTTATTTTTATCCTTTTGTGTACAACAACATGGTTAATATTGAATGAATGAATTTATTCGATACTTATTTCAATAAGTACAAAGTAAAATACAGTATACAGTAAATCTATCACCCTTGTACTATTTTGCATTTATCAGTTATAAATTGTTCTACTAATATTTTATCTCTATTTAGTTGCTGACTGTCTTATTGATTCAAAATTTGCAACACAATGATTAATAGGATACTCGATATCTTAAATAATCTTATAGACGAATATACTTTTAATGCATTTTGATTGAATTTAGTTTCGTTACCTATGTATTATTAGTAATAAATTCCAATAAGGCTGTTTAATTTTACAACACAGTGTACTACATTTTTGCTTCTTTTCATGTTTGCATTCGTTGTGTTATTGGTGACTAAGCAATTCTCGTCTCTATATATGTACTGGCATTATTGTTTGTTACACACTGTTTGGAGACTTCAAAGTTGCTGTACTATTGATTATCTCGGTATTACTCAAATGTAGAAATTTGAAATCATCTTAGAATAGAATGGTAAGAAAAGTGATTTCTTTCGTAATTGTTTTCCTCACATAACATGCACACCCAGAGTTTTTATTTTTAAAAATGGGAGTGAAGAAAGCATCTTTAATGCAAGAACATATGATGATAGATTCTATTTACACTACCCAGTTAATAAATGGTTACTGCAAAATCAGGCATGTAATTCATAGGAATGCATTGATGTTGATCCCCTGGCAACAGCCATGATGCAACCTGAGTGCTGACTGGGGATTAATTCATTAACATGAATGTTCGAGCTAGTCATATGTTTTACAATTGTAAGTTTTTAAATTTATTCTTTTTTTTATTTTAAGATCCTGGTAAAATTCCTATTATTTTGATATTAGATATAAATTTTTTGCTTATTTATTTATTTACCCAGGCAAGAGATAAAGATATTCAGCCTTCTCTTCCACTCTATCAAGCAAAACAAAACCAACAAAAATACAGAATACTTATACATAGTTATATAAAATACATAAAAAGCCAAATTAATAATGCATGTAACATTGCATACCTTTATATAGTTAGAAAGTCAATAAAGAAAGTGTCACAATTCCATGCCACCCTACCTGCAAAATGAAAAAGAGAATGAAATGGTTTATTCTTCTCTTATTACAGCTGTTCAAACAATCTATACAGACTATGCATTACATCACAGCATCGTGGAATAAGATATTGCAGTCAACAATCGGCCGCTGTTTCTGAAAGGATTAATTCCAGTGCTGATGAAGATGATAGCAGCATTCTTCTATGTGAAGATTGGAAGAAACTAGTCAGTCAAGTTTCATTTGATGATTCTGTGAATGTCAACACAAATATCATTATCATCCAAAGCTTGGCAATATCTGAAATAGTTCAAAATATTAAACAGGAACTATGCAAAGATGATGATGATGATGATGATGATGATGATGATGATGATGATGATGATGATAAAGATCAGCCAGTCTAATCCGTTTGTTTTAATGATACTGTTAGTGCCTTGGAAACTGTTAAATGTTTTATTTTAAGTCATGATGTAATTGACAAAATTTTGGAACAACTAGTTCAATGATGACATGGTTTATTCATTAAGAGAAAAGAACAATATAAATAAATTCAATACTGTATATTGTTCTGTATTTGCATATGCTAATAAATGCTATTTCAGTTATGTATTTTTCCAATTATTTTTTTCTCTCTCTTCAGAACTCTTAAAACATATACATGAAGTTTTACTGTAATTGTTTGTTAGCATAATATTGGAATTTGTATTATGAGTTAATTTATATAGTAGTTGAAAGGTATTTATGGGGTGGATTGGTTAGTTGTTGCACCATACCTTAGAATTTTTTTTTCCAGCCATGCATATGCTTGTTCCTTGAGGCTAAGTACTGGCGATACCCCAATGGCAGCTTCAGGAGTCCAGTAAACAACATCTGCAATAGATACACATTAATTTACCAGGAGAATATACACATGTAGCTGTAATTCAAGTGCAGTCATTGTCAGCCAGTCCATCTAGATGTAGATGTAGTTCTTGTTTTGTCAGAGTACAAAGATAAAGATAAATGATACTGGATGATGTGCATCTAAGGTTTGTAATAATGGTTTTAGTAGGAGGCAACTTTGTGATACAAGTCAAATGATAGTTTCTTGACCAATTATTTCAGTGTATGAGTATAAGTTGTCATGCTGTTACTTGTTCAGCAACAGTTTACAAACTTTGGCAATTATTTGCAGTATTTTATTTTACATGCTCTTAATGTGAATGAAGTGCTGCATAATGATAAACTAAAGCAACATCAAATCTCTGTGTGTCGGAATATTAGAACACTCTTTCCAGTTTCACTTAAATTAAATTTTACGCAGCACATATGTTTCTTGGACATTTTTTCCACATCATCAGCTGTTCAAAACTAATGAATCATTCGTGGAAGTTGGGTAGGCAGGAATGCAGGTGCACTCCTTGTGTTCTTGTGATGAACTTAAATAAAGTGTTGTCTGCTTCTGGGATATCAAAATTCATAAGGTTACGCTCATGTTTTTTTTATATAAATCCTTTCCCATATATTCAGTTCTTTTGGTTGTTGAACAGTTTTTAATAACTTGAATAACTTGCCTTTTTCTATTTCATGGTTTTCATTCCAGAAATGTGCTGCCACAGTCGATTTATCTACTTGTTTGTAACGGATGTTTCTCCAATGTTCCTCCAACCTAATGCCCAAACTTCTCTTTGTCTTTCCTACATGTGTCTTTTACAATTGATTTGGTAAATAGCAGATTTTTCCTCTTTGGGCTTGGAATCGGATTTGTTTAATTTCAGTAAATTTTTTACACTGTATCTATTTTGAGGTGCTGAGATAATATTGTACTGCTGAAATTTTTTTTTGAAATTTCTTATTAGCTGGTAAGTGAACTTTTTAATAGTTTTTTTCCTTTGGTGAATCACTCAAAGTTGTTATTTGTTTAATTCTTTTTTCTTTTTGGAATCTTTTGATTTTTTGGTTAATCATCTGTTTGTTGAGCCCATTAGATTTAGCTGCTTCTATTATGTATAGATATTCATTCTTGTATTCTTCTTTGTTCAGTGGTATATTAGTAATGTGTATATTATTCTTACATTTTACTATTTTCAGATCTAAAAATGGTAATATGTTGTCTGCTTCTGTTTCGACGGTAAACCTAATAGAAGGTTCTTGTAGGTTTAAAAGTTTTAGTGTATCTTCCACATACTTTTTGTTTATAATGGCAAATACATCATCTACATATCTGAGCCAAACCTTAAAAAATGTGGCTTTTCTCCACATTTTTGAGGTTTGGCACAAATATGTAGATGATGTATTCGCCATTATAAACAAAAAGTATGTGGAAGATACACTAAAACTTTTAAACCTACAAGAACCTTCTATTAATTGATATCATTATATGATTCAGTTAACTACACACTCTTAAAGCATCACTTACTTTAAGAGTGTGTAGTTCAAGTGAATCATACAATGATATCATTTAATATGATTAGCTTCACTGTGCAAGTTCCAATTTACATTTTAACCTTCTATTAAGTTTACCGTTGAAACAGAAGCAGACAACATTTTTAGATCTGAAGATAATAAAATGTAAGAATAAACTTGAATTTGGAATCTACAGAAAGGATATACATACAGACAATTATATCAAAGCCCATGGTTTCAATCCAAGATCACACAAGGAAGCATGATATACAGACTAATTAATATACCACTTAACAAAGAAGAATGCAAGAATGAATATCTACACATAATAGAAGCAGCTAAATCTAATGGGTTCAACAAATAGATGATTAACTAAAAAATCAAAAGATTCCAAAAAGAAAAAAGAATTAAACAAATAACTATGAGTGATTCATCAAAGGGAAAAAAACTTTTAAAAAGTTCACTTACCATCCATCAGCTAATAAGAAATTTCAAAAAAAAAATTTAAGCAGTACAATATTATCTCAGCACCTCAAAATAGATACAGTGTAAAAAATTTACTGAAATTAAACAAAACCGATTCCAAGCCCAAAGAGGAAAAATCTGCTATTTACCAAATCAATTGTAAAAGCCATATGTAGGAAAGACAATTATTTAGGCATTAGACAAGAAATTTAGGCATTAGGTTGGAGGAACATTGGAGAAACATCCGTTACAAACAAATAGATAAATCGGCTGTGGCAGCACATTTCTGGAATGAAAACCATGAAATAGAAAAAGGCATCAAGTGTTCAACCAAAAGAACTAAATATATGGGAAAGGATTTATATAAAAAAACATGAGCGTAACCTTAAGAATTTTGATATCCCAGAAGCAGACAACACTTATTTAAGTTCATCACAAGAATACAAGAGTCCACCCGGATTCCCGCCTATCCAACTTCCACAAATGATTCATTAGTCGTGAACAGCTGATGCTGTGGAAAAAATGTCCAAGAAACATATGTGCTGAGTAAAATCTCATTTAAATAAAACCAGAAAGAGTGTTCTAATGTTCCGACTCACACAGATTATTAGTGCATGTTTCACTGTGTTCCATTCCAAATTGAATTAATATTAAAGCAACATATGTTAGCATTTTACATAGAATGACGCTCATGTTCAGCTTAAAGAGAGGTGTTGAAGTTTATTTAGGGGTTTAGCCTGCCCAATTGGGCATGTGCAAGATGTGAGGCCTTGATCCGTGATGAAACCTAAGTATGTTTGCAGTTGGTACAGGAAATTTTAATGCTAAAGAGCTCAGAAGATTGGAGTGAATGGGTTAGGTGGCTGTGTTTAATATGTTTCATAATTTGCTAGCATGACTCTTGCAGGCTTAATGCACTCACTATCTGCTGATCCAGTACTCCATTGCATGGAGTTCATCTTGCAAGTGTTTTTTTTTTTTTTTTTTTTTTTCCAGATGTGTTGTTTGTCCAACTGCATTACTGCACTACATCTGCAGACATGACAGTGGTTGAGATGTTATTCCTGCTATTATTGGATTATGTTTAGATATTACGGTGTTAACTACAAACTGCTCCCAGAGGGAGTTAATTGCAAATTGGAGACATAGCGAAGAATAGTGAGTGTGTCTGGTGGTAGGGAATATCCGGAAGTGCTGCCTTTCAGTTTCAGTCAACATCCCAATAATGGGAAAATGCTCAGGACAAGAGCACATTGGGTTCATTTAGATTTTGTTCTGGTTCACAATAGGATGAGGAAGAAAGAGGGAAGGTTGTGGAACTTGGTTTTTGGAACTGTGAAGGAATACGTAGAGGAATGAATGCAGGTTGTTTCAAGGAAATTGTGATTAAGGTCCATGTGTTAGTGCTAGCTGAAATCTGGTTAGAGAGCAATGAGTGCATTAAGGTTCAGGGGTATGATTTCATTGGCAAACATGGTTTAAGGATGAATATTAAAAGTAGAGTTTCTGGCGGTTTAGGTTTGCTGCTGAGGAGTATTGTTGCAAGCAAAGCAAAGGAGAGGCAGTCAAAAATTAGTGAGGTTATATGGATGTTAATGAGAGAGTGGAACTTATGCATTAGTGTATTGTACAATTAGCCTTTAAATTCCAAATTTCACAACCCAAATCTTTTTTGACAATTACAAATGGAATTATTAAATATAAAAACAGAATTCCCTTTAATGGAGTTTATGTTAATAGGAGATTTGACCGCAAGAGTGGGACAGTTGAGATTAAGGAGTTAAATGTCTGGGAAGATATGGGGAGAGATGAATCTAGCAAAATATGGATTAGGCATAGTAAAGACAAGGTTGAGAATGAAGAGGGGCGAAAACTAATTCAGTTTTGTTAGAACAATGACTTTGTAATGCTGAATGGTTGTTGGGGAGAAGATGAAACTAGTAATTCCATTTACAAGTGCATGGGGACAGGTGTTATGGATTATGTGTTGTGTAGTGATAGTATTTTGGGTAAAGTTCTGGAATTCAAGGTAACTAACATCATTGGAATAAGTTCCTATTTTCCATTAATAGTGGCATGGTGCAGTGAAGAGTGCTTTGACAGGAGAACAGAGGATCCATGTGGATCTGGTACTAAGATAATTAGCTATAAGTGGGCTCCTGGAAGGGCTGGTGAGTTTTATAAGATGCTGGATTCAGCAATGGCTAGGGTGTGTGTGCAATGAATTAATTTAATGATTTGCCTAGTTATAAGTAATTAAGCTGTGTGAGTTTATGCTTAAATGGGCTGGGAGTGATAATGATTATAAGCAAAAGCGGGAAAAATAAAGTTTATGATAATTGGTTCGATGAAGAGTGAGAGAAATGAGACATATGGTACGGAAGGCAGTTACACGATGGAAAGAGAGAAACGATGAAATGGATAGGGGCATTATGGTCCAATTGTGTGAGAGATATAGGTAGCTGCTCGATCACAAGAAGTAAGAGTGAGGGATATCTAGAGCTGCAGATATTGAGCAAAAGCAACATTCAGAAAGAGGGCAGCAGGCTTGGCAGATTATTAATCAATGTGTGAAAGAGGGGAAAATAATGTAGATATAAATCTAAATAAATGGAATACACATTTCCAGAGTTTGTTTGTTGTGGAAACTAAGGGATGGGGGAGTGAGAATTTAGAGGTTTTTATTAATTATGTGGAGGAAATGAATAGACCATTTTCACAGGAAGAAGTTAATAGTCAAGTTCCTAAATTTAAGAGAAATAAGGCAGTAGTATCGATGGTTTACCTACAGAGTCTTTTAAAATTTGATGTTAAAATCCAGATAGACTAACTTGTTTAACAAGATTAACACGACTTTTGAATGTAATTAAAGAGAAGAAGAAGGTGCCAGAAAGTTGGCATATGGCAATTATACACCACATATACAAAGGTAAAACAACTGAAAGTAACCCAAACAATTATACAGGAATTGCATTGTTATCCCATTTTGGAAAAATTTTAACGGGAACATTGGTGGATTTTTTGATTTGTTTATTTAAGGACACTCTTTAACATCACAGGTCATCAGCATCCCATTCTATTCAGGGCGTGCAACGGCCGACAAATTTTGCTCAGAGGTCTCTTATTTAAGGCTTGAGGTTCTTTATCGTATGGTAAATTTATGACATGGGACCCATGGCTTTGCTTTACTTCCCTTCCAAAGGAAGTCATACTTAGGATTTTTTATGCCCAAAAAAATACATCGATCCTGGCCGGGTTTGAACCTGCGACCTTTGGGTTTAGAATGCAAGTATGGTTACCACCACACCACCAGGACCGACACATTGGTGGAGAGAATTCAAAATTGGTCATAAGAATGCCCTACTAAAATGGGCTCAGGAAAGGAAAGAGAACAGTGAATAATATATTTATAATTACAATGATGATAGATAAATGTTTAGCAAAGAAAAGAGGTAGATTGTATGCTGTATTATTGATTTAGAAAAAGCATATGATAGGATGGATAGAGAAGTTCTATAGTGCAAACTAGGTAAGAAGGGTCTAAGTGGGAATATGATCAGTACATTACATGAGTTATATGATCAAAACACATTTTATGTCAAGCGTGGCTTTGGGGAAGTTACTAATGCTGTGGGACAGGAGGGAGGGCTTCGGCAAGGCTGTAAATTAAGCCCCATATTGTGTAATTTATTTATTGATGATATTTTGGGTAGCTTGAAGCAGATTTATGCTCACATGCCTACAATTAATAATGTACATTTTCCTGGGTTACTTTATACACATGATTTCGTGGTATGTTCAATATCACTAATTGGCTTAAAGTTAGCTATAGGTGAGATTGCTAGGTATTGTGAACAGTGGGGGATTGAAGGTGAATCAGCATAAACTAAAATCATGGTTTTTAAGAAGGGAAATAAACTGCTTAAGGATGAGAAATGGTTCATTGCCGATAAAAAAATTCAGGTAGTTGGTGAATTCTCATATCTGGGCATAAAATTTAGTAATGATGGAGTTTGGAAAACACAGAAAAGAACAAACTGACAAAGGGAAAAATGGCCTGACAGCAATAAGAAAATGTTTATATAGCATGCCAGTAAGGAATATCAAATGGTTTGAAAGACTTTATTCTGTCTTGGTTGAATCACGATGGATTTATGGAGGGGAAATTTGGGATATAGAGGAGGGATGGATTTAATACTAAGAATTTTCTGTAAATTAATTTTACCAGTTCCCAATAATAATGCAAATGCAGCAGCATTGATAGGGTTATAAAAGGTAAGCGTCAGAGAGTTGATGGAGAAAGTATTGAAATATTTATTTACGGTTCAAGAGCTATTGGACACTGACATTGTGAAAATAGGCCTGAAATATTGGGGAAAAAATTTTTATATACTGACTAATACCTGGTTGAACAAAATTAGAGAACAGTTATTTAGAAATGGGTTAGGAGATTTTTGGGTTAAAACTGGATATTTTAGAAGAGGTTGCTGGAGGGCAGTGTGATGAAGAATGGAAGATATGGATAGACAAGTTTTATTTGCCCAGATTAGGGAGAAAAGCACACTAGCATATTATAAGGAATTAAAAGATGATTCAGAAAAGAACAAGTATATATTAATTTGTAATAAAAATTAAAGAAAACAGATAGCATGGTTTGGATTAGCTGTTTGGAAATTAAGGGGAATGAGGATAGATGTTATTCCAGGAATGTGTCCCATCTGTGAGGAAAAGGAAGATGAAATTCATATTATGTTTCAAACGTAGATCCACAAATGTTTGGAGGAAAAGTTTAATTAGTAAGAAATGGTTAATGAGGAATAATGAAATTGTATTGAGAAAGATTGTGAACAGATAACCAAATTAGGGGAATTTTTATGGAAGGTAAAAATGAAATAGAAATGGTTGAAAGACATGTAATTTAGATAAATTTTAGATGATAAAGAATACCTGTACGATTATGAAAAATGTATTGATCTGGGAACGGTTGGGAGTGGTTTTTTTTTTATTTTTTTTTTATTGATTTGCTTATGGACGCTCTTTTAACAGCTCAGGTCATCAGCGTCCCATTCAAATCAGGGCTTGAAATGGCCAAAAAATTTTGCTCAGAGGCCTCTCTTTCAGGCTTGAGGTTCTTTTTTGTGCCGTAAATGTACGACACGGGACCCATGGTTTTACTTCCCTTCCGAAGGAAGCCATACTTAGGATTTTTACGCCGGGAAATCCATCGGTTCCGGCCGGGTTCGAACCCGCGATCTTGGGTTTAGGAGGCAAGTATGGTAACCACTACACCACCAGGACCGACACGATTGGGAGTGAAATGATATTAAATTTATTGAATTATTGAGCTTGGGATATTGGAAATTGGTCTAGAAAGTGAATACATCTAACATTACAGTTGGTATTTGAGAAATAAAGGAATTAGTATTTTATAGGGATTGTAGTTAGCTGACAAAATAATTTCACTTACAGGCAGAGTAAGTGAAATATTTATTTTAGTGCCTTGGTTGGATTGGAGCCTAGTCCCATGCAATTCCAGTAGGATGCTGCTGATGAACCGGAGGCCAAGTTCTAATGTAATCAAGGTGGAAATTTTGTACTTTATTTAATTATTTAGAATTTGGATAAAGGGTTAGTATAAAATTATCATTGTATTAAAATTTCCGTATTCTCGAAGAGGTACACCTAAAATGACCTGGACCAAATTGGCGAAGATCCCTTGTAGTTTTCTTAGCACTTTCAATAAATTTTAATTTCAATTACAAACTGGAATCATCATCCTTTGTATAATACTATTAACTTGAACATGATGTCTCAGAATTTAGTGCCAAACCTGGTTGAAGGCACATTTAATATTAAGCAGAACCACACTGGTGATTCATGTACATTGAATCCATAAGTGCTATGTTCTGCTGCATGATGAAGCTGGAGAGTTATGGATTATTGGGTTCATAAGTCAAACCGTTCCTGTATGACTAAGTTTGATAAGATGATTAATGCCTTTCAATATGATATTTTCTCATATTTTTTAAAGGAAATAACGACACTAATTGGACTGTAACTATATGGACTGCTATAGTCTTTACTCTCTTTGGGCAAATGTACAGAATATTTGCAATGAAAATAAGGGGCAGGAGTAGAAACAGGGGAAGGAGGAGAAGAAGAGGAAGAGGAATGTGAGGAAAGGCATGTTACACAAGGAGACTCTGACTCTTCAGTCTACTTCATGTCATGTCACATCATCTTAAACATCTCTGTCAATAGATCTTTTGTTGACATTAGCTTTAGGTTACACCAAGTCAGATAAAACTGTACACTAATAGTAAAGATGTAACAGGTTAACTTCAGGCATTGGTAATGGGTCCAGTTTACTCTTAATGCAACTAACCTTGTTAAAGCTGAAGCTGAAAAATAACTATCTAACCCTTATGTTACCACTCCATTGTCTACAGCAGCCACAGCACAATTTAATTAAGGCACTGATATGTTTTTGGTTTTTCCTGTTTCATCTTTCAACTAACAAAACTTCATTACATCAAGGGTGATTATTTCTTTTATATCTGCTCCTAATTTCATAATGTAGCCTGATTATTTAATATTTCTTGCAGGCCTGAAGTGAACATGCCGTAGAAAATGATGCTTTTACAGGAAAACTATTTTCATTTTATGACAAATTGAAACAGCAATGGTCTCCAAGTGACAAAGAAAGCTTTCAAAAGCAATATTGTTTCTCGAGGAAAATGTCAATCCATATAAGGATACCCATATCAGAGAGAGTCGGCAAATCTTCACTTAAAGCTCTAAAACAAAGCCTGCTGACATGCTTTAGCCCCTTCAGACCCTCCTCTACCCTAATCTCAAGAAACCCCAATTTCCAAGCTATGAGAATGCTGCAGCTTAACAAAAAGAGTTTTTCTTGGACAGTTAAAGAATTTGGAACAAAAAAAGTCACAAACTTATGCAGCTCAAGGAAAAATAGATAGAGTAAACACATTTTATTCTGTCCCATACACTACTGTTTTCTTTACATAGCCTTAGCCTCTATTCTTATATGTAACTTCCAAACAAATTCCATATCAGGTTTGAAATAAATTGGATTCATTTTAGCTGACTAAACAAGTTACCTCATACTGTCCTCTCAAGTCAACATGTAAACCCTCCAGTCCTCTCATAAAGCTCACATCCAGGACCATCTAGATTCTTGGTATGATGTCATCTCTGCCTCCATCTACTAAAACAAATCCAATATACATTTTTATCATCAAGGAGAAGAAGGAAAAGAAACTCCATCAAACTCTACAATAACTCTTTAGACAAAGGTGTCATGAAATACCTATAATTATGGACAGCAAATAACATTTAGATAGCATGTCATTTTCACACTTGGGAAACTAGAGTTAAACTAATAAATACATTAACCAAATTAGGCCATTAAATCATAACACCACATATAAAGTAATGATCATTACATTTCTGTTGTATGGAGTACTATGTGTATAGGTGCTATGAAAAAGGTTATAACAGCTCTGGCAGATCTGCTCGGAATATTTCTTATTGCTTTCTCTTCTGATTCTTCCCATTCATTAAAAATTTACCAAGTCTTCAGGCTAGAGTTACTGAGCAGACAGCACAATAAGGGCATACAGTCCCTCCCATATCTATTTCATTTTCTTAACATAGAAATGTTCTTCAAGGTGTCACTTTGCATACTGGAATCTTATTTAAAAATGCTCAAGCATGAAAATGTCTGTAGTACTATATTTCAAATCTGTAAAAGCAGCACATCAAGATCCATCAGTTGTATTTGTAGCTGTAGAGCTGGAATTCTCAGCTTAGTAGCAGTTCTTAAAATTACAAAAAGGTGCAATCAAACTTGAGGAGAAAAATGAGATTCTTTTCTCTTTTTGGTCCTCCTAGTTATGGCCTTGATTTCAGGAACAAAAGCTTACCACACTATGTGGATAAATGTGTAAGAACAAAGATTGGGGAAATGGTCACATGATATCACATAAGAGGAAAATTTTAATCTATTCAAAACAAAACAAAATAAATCCACCTTGCATATACACTGAGGGCTTCAAAGAAAAGAGAAAAAACCTCTGATAGAAATACTCATTGTTGGAAATGAACAAAACAATAACCAAGCTGGATTTGGAGTGTGCATTATTATACTTATCCTAAACACACATCAATTAAAATGCAGATGCTAAAATAACCAACCACTGTTTCTAACTAATTTTCATAACTGCAGCCTCATGGTTAACTTAATACAAGTTAGAAACAGTGAAGTTGATTGATTATACATGTAAAGAATTTGGTATTAGGTAACACTATACTTTACTAACTGATTAATTTATCAGAAAATGTTTCAAAAGCATTTGCTCTCACCTTCAGCTGGGGACCAACTAACGCTGGCAGGTGACAATGTGATCTCTGGTGGTTTCAATACATAGTGTAATAGGAAGTTTATTGACGGGACGTCAAAATTCATATCACAATGTTTATTCTTTAAAATGCAAATCTTTTCCCACATTGCTAATTTCCTGGGATTATTGGTAGCTTTCAACAGTTTGGTTTCTTTTGTGGTGTCATGACTGTGATTCCAAATATGATCTGCAACTGCCAATTTATCCACCTATTTATAGCTTACATTTCTAAAGTGTTCTTTCATCATAGCACTTCTTAGGCTTTCACGGCCGGTGTTGTAGTTAAAACAGTTGTTAGATGCCAACCAGAGTAGTTGGTGAAAGCTATGGTAGTAATTTAAACCATGGACCGCGGCAAAACAGCCCAGGAGATTTTAACTGTTCTTTCATCCTTGTCTCCAAATTTCTTATTGTTCTGCCTATATATATACCGAGGGTATACACACCAAAAAATTGTATACACACTTTCACAATAGATACCTATTGAATATATTCCAAAGATGGATCAAAAAACAATAGTAATGTGTAGTATGATGTTCTGTAAACAGATGTGACATGTATACATTATGATAGCATTGCTAAGTGACAAGTAAATCAACAATAAACAAATTATCGAAATAACAATGAACAAATGAAGCCATGATTATCGTAAGATATTCTGTAAACAGATGTGACTCACATACGTAATGCTAGCATTGCTACAACAAAATGGAGCTAAGATTATCATTTGAACAGTAAAAAGCAATTTTCAAGTGGTACTAGAAAACTGAGAATGTTGTTGAACTTCAAGGCAATGGAGACCTGTGTACAGAATTGAACCGCCAACGTAAGTAACAATTGTACGCATTTCAGGCAAATTTGAGACTCATGGTATGTTCACAGGGGAAAATCTGGGAGACCTTGCACAGCAACAAGTCCCACATCCTTGGCTATGGTTTTGGAATGTTTTCAGCACTCACAGCAGAAATCTACAAAGCAATGTGCACATGAGACTAGGATTAGCAGAACCAGCATACATCATATTATTAAAACAGCAATGTAGAAAGTTTTCATCCCAAGACTTTTGCATGCATTAATTGAAGATTAATGAAACAGCATGTGCTGCAATCACTGAGGACACTTTAAAAACATTGCTCAATCAGTAGTTTAACATATTCAGAAGTGTATCGACACGCCAATGCTCATTTTATGTTTGTGTGAATTCAATTTGTTATGTTAACACAGTTTTTTTATTGCTTGAAATGTGTGTACATTTTTTGGCACACTCTGTGTCTGTGTGTATATGTATAAATTAAAAGCTTTTATAATTACTGTTAATTTGTTACACTGCTAATAGTGTTACTTTATTTTTCTTTTTCTTTTATATTATATATATATAAATAAATAAATTAACAGTAATTATAATAGTAGAAAAGTGACTTGTCTTCTTGCCATAGAAGGACTCCACGAATCCAAAATATAGCGATCTCAAGTGTGACTTTTTCTTAGTGTTTTATCCTTTTCTACTGTTATAATTACTGTTAATTTGTTACATTGTTAATAGTGTTACTTTATTTTTAGTTTTCTTTTATATTATTATATATATATGGCAAATGCATTGTTTTTAGTCCCATAGCTCATTGTTTTTGTTACAAAGCCAAAGACATATTAACACGTAATACATAAGTCCAAACAAATTTCTTGTCAGGTTTTAATTATCTCAAATCAATTAAGCAAGCTACCTCTTTCTGTCCTCTCAAGTAAACATGTGAAATCCTGCAGTTTAATAAGAAAGCTCTCATCCAGGATCACCATGACCTAATTCCTTGCATGGTTCCTTCTCTGCCACTTTTTGCAATGCCCTCCTTCTCCTGAAACAAAACAAAACCCAACAACATGTTTCAGAAAACCCATGCTATAAATACCACATGAACAGTAAACTAAAAATTTAGATAGCATGCCATTTGTACATCCAGCAAGCATTAAACGCCATATATAAAGCCATAATCCTTCCAATTCCGTTATATGGACTACTAATAGGTATAGCTGCTATGGAAAAGATATGTGTTATATACAAAAATAAAACAGCAAAGGCAGAACCCTAGTTTGGTACAATTTTCTATTATTTCGCTTTTTCTTCCAAATTAAAAAATGAAATTCCCATATAAAGTATGTGTCTGAAGAGTTTCCATTAATTTTTATTTCAAGTTGAAACTGCATGGTTAATATTTCTATGAGTGGACATTTAGTCTCTCGTTTCCATACTGCACAAATATATCTTTAATTTTTTTAATGCTGAAAATGTTTCTTATGGTATACTGGGAGTTTTCACTGTGAAATGTAATATTACTGTAAAAAAAAAAAAAAGTAAAAGTACTGTAAAAAAAGAAAGTGAAGCTTTAAGAGTGTGTAGTTCAACTGAATCATACAATGATATCAATTAATATGATTGGCTTCACTGTGCAAGTTCCAATTTACATTTAGTTATATTACTTTGTTTATTTAGCCAAATATCACTTGAGTTTCACTACTTTCAAACATTTACTTGGACATATATCAAAGACTGTTGCCTTAATCCTTAGCATGAATTCATTATCAACTTTTCCCCGTGGTCTGCAGATGTCATTCTATAGCCTTTTAAGAATTTGGAAATGAGTTCAATCTATTCAATCTATTTTGTAAGATCAAAATTCACTAGCTTGTTTGTATTCTTCTATGCTAGAACCACAGCATACCAGTTCACTAAGAGAGAACTTAGATAGTGAATAGCTGTTTAGATAATAAGGGACCGCCATGGGTGTCCGAGTTCGTTAAGGCACGGACTCGTGAGCGGGAGGTCTGGTGTTCGAATCCCGCCAAGGCCGTCCTCCCTGACTGGTTTTTTTTTTTTCAGTTTTTCCTCAGTCATAACTGGCAAATGCTGGGGAAGTACCCTAAACTTAGGCCTGGAACACTTCCTTCCTTACAAAAATATCCTTTCACAATATATCATTTCATTTCATGTATCTTCAGTGTTCACCGCCTGTAGTGCCTCAGCAGTAAAAATGGGCGTTAAACCCTATTAAAAAAAAAAAAAAAAAGATAATAAGGGAATTTTGAAGTGTGAACATGGCAAGCAAAGAGTTTGGATTGAACCTAGTCATATTACCTTATATAGATTAATACAAATAATTTAATAATTAAGTCTTTAGATGATTGCTATTGGAAAAATGTCATAGGGCTGGAAATAGTTTGTGATTGGAAAATTGTTTTAGAAAGTGAATGAATGTAGCATTATAATCGGCATTTGAGAAACAAAGGAACTAGTATATAAATATTGTACTTACGAAGCTGTTGACAATGGAGTGGCAATATAACCTAAACTTAGGTATTCATTTTTTACACTAAACTCCATTCACTTACACAAAAGTAAGACGCGTTTCGGGAGAATCTCTCCCATCTTCAGATGCTCACTGAAGATGGGAGAGATTCTCCTGAAACGCGTGTTACTTTTGTGTAAGTGAATGGAGTTTAGTGTAAAAAAAGAAACTAGCAATTTGTAGAGACTGTAACTAGCTAACAAAATAATGGCATAGGTGAGCTATTGAAAAAATTTTATTTTAAGACCTTGAGTTGGATCAGAGCCTGGTTCCCTGGCATTCCAGTAGACTGCTGCTAATGAACTACATATAGACTGAGGACTGATGCAATCAAGTTGGAAATTTTGTACTTTGTTCATTATATTAGAGTTTAATTTTAAAGTGACAGTATAAAACCAATTATTGTATTCAATTTTCTGTAATTTTGAGCGGTCATGCCTAAAATGCCCTGGGCCAGATAGGTGGAAGCACCTTGTATTTTATATTTGTATCTTGTATCTTTTTAGCACTCAATTCAATATGCAATAAAGTTTATTCTTTTTTTAAACAGTTAATTTACAAATACTACACTCTAAATTATTGCAGCTAGAGCCTTCAGCACTTCCAGAAGGCACTAGCCCCACTCTTAGAAGGATAGGGACTCTGGCTACCAATTTCCCAAGGGCAGGGTTCCCACCCTTCTATTCTAAACTCTATAGCACTTAAAATTTTTCTTCTTTAACTGCGGTACTATTTTATGAGAGTTCCTTTTTGTTCAGATCCTATTGCATCTTAACATCAAATTTATAGATGTATAAGAAATGATAATAAGATAATTATGTATTTTAGCAGCCTGAAGTCTGCTACCAACATGGTTGATGCTACACAGCTATTTGGACCATTGCCAACAGAATAGCATAAAACACAGTAATCATGCCAAATTAAAGATAACAAGGCAGCTAAACACACAATATGGTATCGCATTTAAGGGTTAAGTCAGATATATCATTTGTTTAGTCCATAGGATGAATAATCATTTTCAAAGTAAAGAAAGAATGGTTAACATTGACATGAGAGAATGTTAACCAGAATGACAGGCTGAACTTTGCTCACAAATATTCACACACACACATCTTAGTCAACTTTATAGACTTTTAAAATATTTAATTTTATTTTTCACTCATAATGAACCCTTACAGCACATTCATGTATAACTGCCACATTCATAACATTCAGCATATCAAAGCTTATGCTATCTAACTGCAATCAGCTAATTCACCTGGTGAATACACAAGCACTGTTGTTAAGTTTCAGATGAGAGGCAATTATTCATATTTAGGAATGGAAATGGTTAAATGTTCCTCTACATTTCCAATACCTAATTTTTATCTAGTGTCCTTTGTTATTATTTCTATTATTAACAAATTAGGATTATAAAATGGATGCATTGTGAAATTAAGTTTCCTTCATAATTTTCATGTTTCCTTCCAAACATATTATGAAATGGCTATTTTCAATCTCAAGATCCTAAAATATTTGTCAAATAAGCATCCCAGCCTCAGAAGTCTGCTACAATACCACCATGCAATCCAGAAAGCCCACAAGTTCATAGGAACATGGAATGGCACTAGACCAAAAATATATCACCTATCTCTCAAATTGTGTTTTCAACACATTTCCTCTACAAATTCATATCTATATCATTTACACACAGTCACTCACAGAAGGCACCACATTTCTTTTTCTCCAAATTTTTTTTTAGGCTGGCCCAAACCAGTTCAATTGGGTTTAAGTTACAATGATATGGGAGTATTTTGCTGCCTGAATGATATCTAAAAGTAGGCTACACCTTAAACAGAAATGAAATCGGAATGTTTAAATTATACTCTTGCATGGAATATACCATGTCTTTTTGGGGGGGGGGGGGGTTGAGACCTGGTAGGAATCCTAAATTTTAGGCAGGATGATAGCTTGCATTACCCACCTCCTTGGTCTGGTGGTTGCTGGCTGCTGGCCGAGAGGCTCTGGTTTGATTCCCAGTAACTACTTAGCAATTTTTCTAAGTTAGGGAGGTCTGGAACAGGGTCTACGCAGCCTCTTGAACACAATTCGGAAGCTGCCTGATGGAGATGTGGCACTCTTCAATCATGAAAGTCACGTGATAGATAATTGGCAGGGTGCCTGCAAGCTGATTAATGCCCCCTTGCAACTCAATCAATGAAGTTGTGAAAAGGAGGTAGAGGATGCATAGTTTGCCGTGGTAGGCCAAGGCTCACGCTGGGCTGTGGTGCCAAATGAGAAGAAGAAGATAGCTTGCATTATCTACATTTGTTTTGTGGAAGATTTACCAACAAAGAATTAACATACCTGCATTCATCTAATCATGTAAGTCTGCCATTCATTTGCCAATGTTCTTCAAGGAACACAGGTACTCAGAAATCCAGCTTTATTGCTTCCTGCTTCCTGCATCAAGTATCATATATTACTTCCATGGAAAATGTGTATGAGATACCGATTCAGGTGGGGTTGAAATGTATGTGTCAGTATTTAGTTTATTTTCTCACTGAGTTCCCCCCCCCCTTTTTTTCCCCACACTTGCTCATGTCACTTGTGCATAAGCAATGAAAGTGAGACATAATAATTGCATCTGTGTGATAAGCTCTCATATCAAAAGACTGCTGATTAACACTATAAGCACAGTTATAACACTACAACACACATACAAATACTAATACATCTCAATCAGAACTCACTTCAGCAGTTTCTCATACCATAAGAGCCAGAGCAAAATGCTCTGAAGGCCATGGCTACAGGAACCGACTTTTTACATTATTACAGTCATCAATACTGAAACATGATCATATACATAGAACCAGCAATTGAAACTTTAATCTATATTCAGCAGAAATCATAACATTCAATTTTACATCTGGGCAGTTAGAGAGAATTACATACTGAAAACTTTATATACATTTTGGAGCTCATCAACATGAGGCATATTATCACTTAAAACTTTATATTTTATATTGTTAATTTGCAATACAGAATATATGAAAGGTGGTTAGCTTTAAAGAAGCTCTACTTTGCTCCCTAACAGGACTGAGAAACAACAAATAATTACAGCTAAACTTGTCACTCTCACTCCTGATGAATATGATAAATAATGCCTGCATTTTTACTCAGTGCAACTTCAATTGTACATCTGGAGGCATCTCAAGCAAGTAAGCAGCATAGCTATGTTCTTGCATATTTTAGACTGTTAATGTTGGTGTCACATCCCAAGCTGAGCCACCTTACTTCCAAACTGCTAATATGCAAGATTACCTAATAATGATGATGATGATGATGATACCTAAAATGGTAGAAACACACAAAGCTACCTAATAGTAGGAAAAAGTGAGCAGAACATGCCAAAACTTATGTAAAATTAAAGCAGCAGTCATAAGGAGAAGCTAGTTGCAAACTATTAACCTGCTCATCAAACTCCAGAAAAGCAATTTAGTTTATAGCAGATTTCCGCAGAAGAAATTAAAAATGACAAGTGAGTGCAAGGAATGGTGGTGATATAACTATAATTCCTAAAAACAAGAGATGAACTAGATTGCTGGTCAGGTGAAAAGGTGAGTAAAAGAGGAAATAGGGTAAGATAATTGCATTCGATAACTCTTCTTGCATTCATTTAAGGCTGCTTTGTTATAGCAAACACCTAAGCTGATGCTTTTATTACAGGGATCCTCATAAAACTTGACCTTACCTAGGGATTGAATTTTAAGATTGTTGAAAGCATACTTGCGAACTAACAAGAGTGCAACCACTTTTAAGTTAACAAGTTTCATTATGCAAGTTTTATTTGCATTCTTGCTTGAAAAGGTTGGGGCAAAGGAATCTCCTTAAACCTCACTAGTGTAAAATTATTTAACAGTTGAAAACTGAAAAATTGTAGATAACCAAAAAGTGACGTACTGCGCCGCCCTGCAAATAACTGAATACACAGACACGATGAAGCAAGATGCAAATAAAACAACAAATGGAAATTAGCATTGCAGAAATAAACATCTGCAAGGTATAAAGATGTTGAAAATTAACAGAACAGTAGAGATGAATGTAGCAACATTTTTAGAAGAGTACCACAGATTTAAAGGAAATTGGAAATATTAAACATAGCGGATTAAGGAAGTAGTAATCCTAAATCTGCAAGAACTAGTGGTACTAGAAAAAAAAACTGGCTGCATTTGAATCATATATACATTTGTTTATTTGAGCGACCAAATTCTATTAGCTTATTTCAAAGTTACAGAATCATCTTACCCAAGAGAACGACTGGTCAAAGCATTGTCTGGTCGGTCCTGGTGGTGTAGTGGTTACCATACTTGCCTCTTAAACCTAAGAATGCGAGTTCGAACCTGGCCAGGATCGACGGATTTTTTTCGGCCGTATGGCTTCCTTCGCAAGGGAAGTAAAGCCGTGGGTCCCGTGTCGTACATTTACGGCACGAAAAAGAACCTTAAGCCTGAGAGGCCTCTGAGCAAAATTTGTCGGACGTTTCACGCCCTGAGTTTAATGGGACGCTGATGACCTGAGATGTTAAAGAGCGTCCATAAATAAAATCAATCAATCAAAAAAAAAAAGCATTGTCTGGGTGAAAGTTTTATGCTTATGTGGCAATTGCTTTTTACAAGTAAAATAACAGCATGAACGTTACTTACAAGCGTTGGTAGTCCATTCACGTTGGGGATGAAGCTGTCCCTGGGCATTACTTTTTCTGTAGTTTATTTATATGAACCGCATAAAGCAGCATCTCCTAATAAATCCATGGTGAAGAAACGCTTTAAAACGCCATTTATCATAAGATATTCGTATAAATACTAGAAATCTGCCATTCACTTCCATTTGCAACATTTTCTGTGCCTTAACGTCAAAAACATTGTCGTTAGGTTTCAATCGTAAATTTCTCTCCACATGAGGAAAAAAATTCCCTAATTTTTTTACAAAATGTTTATAAAATGTATGTTTTAAACTTATAAAGATGCACCGAGTTAAGAATTTGGAGGTTTTTTTTCTTGTTGATACATTCCAAATACTACGGAGAATTAATTTTTATATAAAGTATTCCGAAATTCAGAGTATTTTCAAAAAATTTATGAAATAAAATTATTTGCCCTTGAGAACCCACTGCTTTGTAACACTGCAAATATAAGTTGGTACCTAAAACCTTGTAGCCAATACCCGTAAAATTAATTCACCAGGATTACTCAGTTTTTATGTTGCCACATTTAGTAAGGTTTCGCTGGGTACGTTACACTCTGTGCTTACATCTCATTGTCAATCGGCAAGTCAGCTTATTTGATTGAGAAAGAGAAAGAGACAGGGTAGGAAGGGGGGTCAATCAAAACGTAGAGATGAATATGCTTTGGTCATAGCTACTACGTAAAAAAATTCAACTTCTCTCTCTTATAAACCTTTCCATGTTATGAACCACTTAATATATCAAAATATATTAATTCTATTTCTACAGCTGTATTTACGGCAACATTTTCGAACTGTTATTAGTTGTTAAACATCTAACACATGGGAAAGGTAATGTAAACTTAACACAAAGTCACCTGTACCACTTTGTTAAAGTTAACTACTGTTTATGAAACAGAAGTTTTGTTAATTTAAATGTCAAAGCAGTCTAAAACTTTGTTAACTTTGCGCTGTTGAACCAAGTTTAGGCTTTTTAAGCATGTTATTAATTACAATTACCATATTGAGGTTCCGAGCTATTGCAAATAGCGCGGATCGAGGAGGTGCCATCACTAAAAGACTTCTGAACGCACTCCGTTGTGCTTTTGTTTGCCTAGAATTATTAAAACGTAGCAGAGCATAGAGGTGTTTTGACCTTTCGTATTTCATCTAGAATCCTATGGTGACTGTTTTTCACATTCTGTATCTATGTAAAAATTGCTCTTTTGCGTAAAACTTTCAGTTATACATATTACAGTCCTTTATCTTTTATGAATAAAATTAATATGTCCAAACATAGAACTTCAACATTCCTCAGCTAGGGAAAGGCGATGTTAATTTAACAAGACTTTGTTAAAGTTAACCAAGGTTAAACTGAATACGATTAAATGGGAAATTCAATGTTACAAATTTGGTCTCGCCCCTCTTCCGGTGATCAGTGCGTCCTCCAGTAGTATGGACTGCGAGAAGAAAAGGCGCATACTTCGGTGGCTCAGTACACCTGGATGGTTTCGTTTATCCTTACAGACAGCACAATGCTTGTTCTAGTTCCGAGAGACAGCGGTGAAAGCCGAATTGCAGTTACGAAGGGTGGTTGCTCTTCCCTTGAGGAGATATTATAAGGATATTTATTTCTTAACTCTACCATTCTACTTTTCTTAAATAAACGTATACTTAATCTGGAAGCACATAAGGTAGGAGAATGAAATATTGAACACATTTAGGAATAGAAGTTATTTGTAATTGCTGAATTTTTGACTGATGTATTTTTAAAAATACTTTTAAAATAATTTTCAATTGCAGTCTGATTGTGAATATTTTTGAACTTAAAATGTCTTCTAAATATGCCACTTTTCAATGTAAATTATAAAAAAAAGTCCAATGATTATTTAGACAATGACCTAAGTAATACTTGTGAGGAACATTTGGATTTTAAAAAATATGCAAACTTAGAGGATAATTATAATTTTTTTTTTAAATATGCCTTTCAAATACCACAGTCGAAAATTTAGCAATTAGAAACATCTGACTCTAAATGTGTACAAAGTTTCATTCTCCAAATGTATGTATTACCAGGGTAAAAGGACATAATTTTCAGAAAAAGAACATGCCAAGATAGGAAATAAAAATGCTTACCACTTTTCCTTTAAGTTGCTGCTCATAAGCTTCCAGCCAGACCACATATCTTATGGCATTAAAAACTATAGTTGTAAAACCTGTACCATACAAGATTTTGAGCTCAAACACATTTAATATCTGCTTAAAACTTTGTATTTCTTTTCCCTTTTTGTAGGGCTATCAAATGCTTGGAAAATTTGTTTCTCTTGAGCTTTTCATAGGTTATAAATGTAAATTATCAGTACCCAGCATTTAATTTATCTTTATTGTTAACACATAAACTACTGCATAACAATAATACATTCCACCAGCTACACATCTACCTAAATTGCAAATCACAATTTCCTTCATGGGGGCACAGAATGTAGTTTTTATATTTTTGTCATTTCTCCTCATACTGTCTCAAAAATGTGCACAAGGGAAAAGAGTATATGGGAATGATAACTAAAACACTGAAATATTAAGGCGTCAAGTGCCAAATTTAAAGCAGTTCTATTGAAAATGTAATTTATTAGCCATTTCTAAACTAGAAAAAATGAAATATTAACATGCAAGCATGCGCACTGTGTTTGCATACAAAAATGTTCTGCATTATCTGTTTCTTTTATATAAAATGGCTCTTAGCACCATTAATAATTCATTGCTTAGCATTAATAAAATTGAATAATTAAAATTTATATTATGTGAACTAAAATCAGATAAATTACAATATTTATTTGTTTATTTTTCTGTTCATGTTTAGAAAACAATACAAAAAACAAGTCAAATTTAAATTTTGGGCACGTAAGGGTTTACAATATTAACATAATATAAAAGAAGTTTGGAAAGGAAAAATATAGTGCCATTAAATAAACAGCAAGTGAATTATTATATTTATATCTTAGCACCTAATTTTACATATTAGATAATTTTTACTAAAATGAAATTTCTTGATCGTTCTCTTAAATACTGCTGCAGCTGAATGAAAATACCACCAAAATTAAATCTCTCCTTAATGGTGAACTATAACATTGTCTTTGTTCTAACAAGGGATGTGTTAACCTCTTATTCCTATCTGTGAATATTATGATGGCCCATACAAAGGAAAGTTTAATAGAGGTATAAGCAAATGATGTTGTCATGGATTTATGTTACTGTTCTAAAACCTCTCATCTGCAAAGTTTATGCTTTTATCCTCGGAAGTGTCCAAATTCATTAATCTGTTTCTGTATTTATAAATGTACATTTATCCCCATGTTGCCAACTCTGACAGATCCTTATACTGATTTTAATAATTTTGCTTTTTTCACTATGTTGTTGCGTTCTGTCCAGAAGTGAGGCGCTTCTGCTGATTTCCCCATTTGTATGTATTTAATGTTCCTGAAGTGTTCTTTTAACCGTGTGCCCTTGTTTTTCTTAGTTTTTCCAATGTAGAGTTTTTGCAATCTGCACAATTTATTTGGTAAATACCCACTTTTTTTTCTCTGGTGGAAAACTATGTTAATGTTATCACACAGAAGTTTTTAACATTAAATGTGTTTATAGACCACCTCGTTGGTCTAGTGATTAGATTTAATTGCTGACTACTGGCCGGAAGGCCCGGGTTTGAATCCCGGTACCTACTTAGGAATTTTTCTAAGGTAGGGATGTCTGGAATAGGTTCATCCAACCTCGTGAGGACAATTGCAATAATAAATAAAAAAGAAGTTTTATGTTCCTTGCACATAGGGTGCATCCTCAGCATTTCGAAAATGTGCTCAACATTGGAATCTGCAAAACGGTTCCGATGATATTCACAAATGTATGTCCGAAAATTCTTCTTTTATGGGCCTTCGAGAAATAAATTTAATTTCGAAACCTCACCACCCTACAAATATTGCTCAATTGGCCTAAAAATTATGCCAGGAATACAAATAACGATATACACAGAAATTGCAATAAAAACCAGAATTGAACTTTGACATTTTTGATCTTAGAAACATTTAGACCGCAATTTTAAAATTTAAAGCTTTTCTAAAATAAAACACACAATAATATAAAGTAAAAGAGGTCAATGATCCCTGCTCGTCCTCAGCGATTCCAAAACATAGGAATCTGCACAACATTGCAAAGACATTCACAAAAGTATGTCCGAAAACTCCTCTTTTTGGGGCTCTCGGGAGATAGATTCCATTTCAAAATTGCACTATGTCTACAAATATTGCTCGATAGCCCTGAAAATTATACTGGGACAGTTTGTTGACATTATAGTGCAGTTTATGTGACCAGAAGGATACTTGGAGATGATCAGCGATGAGACATTTTTTATCACTTGCTGAGTGCCAGCAAAATTTATTTTTTGCAAAGAGAGGTCTGATGATGGAAAGTGGAGAGAAATTTGCCACATAGTTTCTCTAACATCAACAAGTCGCATCCACAGTCCAAGAATTTGCTACCATCTTTGCGAAGGCCTTCGAAGATCATCCTGCATAGATGCTGAATGTCTTCCTGACCTTGCTACACGCCATGATTGACTAAATGAGGGTTAATGAGAAGTACTGCTTGCTATAAACTACCTCACATGGGGAACTAGGGTTTACAACGATACAGGTCAGTAGCTTTAGTTCTCCATTACTACTTCGACCATGTTTCTTCCACAGACTTTTATCCGGAGGGTTGGGGGTCCAAAATCAACATGCGGAGTGCAAAGAAAATTTTATTCTCGAGAGGACGCGCTGGTTTTGCATTGTGTGCAGGAGGGGTATGGTGCAATTAACATAATTTTTTAAAGTTAGGTACGAGGGTACGAACATAACTTTCCAACTTAATCATTTTTGAGGTATGATGACAAAAACTATATTTCACCTTTCAATAAAGTTACCCTTTATTGCAACAAATTTCTCACATCTTTGATATAACATTTCAATCCTCCCTCCCAAATAGTCAGAAGTTCTGTCTGCATCCATCACTTTTTCGTGACATTTAAATTTCCTTCTTGAGTTTTGAGAAGAGGAAATAGTCACTAGGAGCTAGATCTGGGCTATAGAGTTGATGGTCCACTCTTTGAAGACACATTTCTTGGTAGCTTCTTTTGCAATAAGAGCTGTGTGCGTGCACAAGTGCGTTGTCGTTAAGAAGGCGCACACCACCACTCAGCTTCCTCAACCTTTCTCTTTTACGGAAGCACGTAGTTTGTGAAATAGGCCAGTCATGATGTCGATGAAGGTATTCCTTCACAGTCCCAAAAGATTACGGTCATGATTTTCTCTGTTGACTCATTGACCTTGGCCTTTAGAGGCAGTGCTTTGCCAGGTTTACGCCACTCTATTGATTCTCTTTTGGACAAGGGATCATAGCAGAGGACCATAGTTTTATCTTCTGTAACAATGGTTTGCAGAACTTCTCTCTCGTTACCACGGCAGAGCTCCAAAAATGCCTGAAACAGATGACTCGCTGCTGCTTTTGGACTGAAGAAAGAAGCCTGGGCACGCATCTTGAGCTAACCTTTTTATGTTTAAATGTTCATGAATAATTCAAAGAATTGTTGTTTTGAAAAGGCCCAACCTTGCTGCTATTTCTGTAAATTTGATCCGCCGGTCTTCCATAATTTTTCCTTCCACAATAGCAATGTTTTCAGGAGTGAGCACCTCCAAGGGGTGACATGCACGCTCTTCATCTTCAATGTTTTCTCGATTCATTCGAAAAAGTGTGGTCCATTCTTCTATGGAAGAATGAGGGGGATGCTTCCCCATATACACAGTCCAATCGCTGTTTAATTTGGAATACATCCTTCTTTAGTGAATAACTTAATAACAGCTCGTTACTCCATTATGAATATGTCACAATCTTCTATACAGCCTTCTTTATGCAACTATATCTGAACAACTGAACACAATGGAGCAGAAGTTACAGCTGCAACAATTTACTTAACAGATAAGGTATGACACCAGATAAGGCTTTTGAGAAGGCGATAATTTTTATCGGCGAGGCTGGAAACTTATGAACTTACCCTCGTATCTGCTATAATTATTTGCAATCTTGCATTCTTGTAGTGTTTTAGTAACCGAATAAAATATGTATTAAAATTCAAATATTAGCGAAAAAATATGAAGTAAAATGCTGGTGAAAGAAAAATAGTCATTAACTCAATCATTCTGCACACTGGATTCATGAGCATTAGCACTGTTTCACCAAATACGCTACATTATTAAAACTAGCTGTTACTGTTTTCATTCCAATTAAAAAATGAATGAACTAAAAAGAAAGGAAGCCATGGTCATTGGCATGTTAGGGTAGGTCCATTACTTCACAATGTTTTTTAAAAACCTTTCCAGGATCAAATTTATATAACCTAACAATTTGTTAACTTCTTTATTTCTATTTTTCTTAAGGAATTTTCAAAGTTCTAATTTACATAACCTCACACAGTGTAAGCTTCTTTATTCTTAATATATATGTTTTTAAGCAAGTTTTTCACATTTAAATTTACTAAACATCACAATGTGTGCTTTTTCGTTTATCTTTCTTTAAAATATCCTTGCAAGTTTCAATTTACATGTGTTAAATATTCCTCTATATTTTTACAATAAACTTTCCAGGCTTAAATTTATACATTCTCACAACATTTGAACTTCATTATTTATACTTTTTATGAAAATTATTATGAATTACTACCATTATTATTACTATTTAAGAGTGTTCTTTATCATCTCTGGCCATTAGCATCCTATTCAATTCAGGGTATGAAAAAATCAATAAATTTTGCTCAGAGGCCTCTTCTTTCCGGCTTGAAATTCTTTTAGGTATCATAAATCTATGGCATGGAACCAACAGTTCTTCCAAAGGAAGCTGTACTTCTGATTTTTATGCCTTAAAAAATCCATTGTCCTGGCCAGGTTTGAATCGGCTATCTTGGATCTACAAGGTAAGTATGTTAGCAATAGGTCTCCAGGACTGGCTAATTTATAAGTTACAGATTTATTTTAACCTTTCAGCTAGAAAATAAAAGCTCTTAAACTAGACAATCACACCTAATTAGAAAAGTCTGGTCTAGCCCTATTTGAAATTCCTTTTCATTTCACATTCACTCCTAAATGTTATTAGTTTTGTATATGATGAGGCAACAAACTATATTTTAAAAAGGTGCTATCCTATACAGTGGCTTTCTAGTGACTATTAATATTCCACTAAATGAGATAGCTTTTGATATGCAGAAATACATAATGGTGTACCAACCATTTTGTATTAGCACTGAAGCTCTCATCCTATGCATAAGCTCAATCCAGAACAAATAAATGATCAATAAATTTTAAACTATAAATTTTATGTATTAAACATAAGATTTAATTCTAGTTTAAAACAATACTTTTCTAAAACGACAATTTTGGCTAAAGCTTGTAATTGTATATGTAACATGCTGCCAACCAGTGCAACTCATTCAGAATTTATAAAAATTAAGTTTATGTATGAATAGGATGATATAAACCAAGCCATGAAAGGACATTATTTAGATTTTTTTTATTCCTCTTACAGTTACATCAGAGTACATGCAAGACTATTTAGTAAATAGGCTTTTTTTATACAGATGATCATTTCAGTGCTCCAGTAATAGAAAAGTCTATGTGGAACAAAAATTATGAAAAAAATGCAGATTTATCATAATTATTACATTCAACCAAAAATAAATATTTATATCTATAACAAATTACACCTTTGTCACGTTTTAACTCGTAATACATTCCAAATGCCAGTGCTTAAAAAAGAGAGAGAGAGAGAGAGATAAATAAAAAAAAAAAAAAAAATGTTTGCAGAATGAATAAACAATGCTCCATTATATGAAAGATAGAAATAATGCCATATGGCTATGGTTCAATAAAACAATAGCTATGAGAAGCCAATTTTTGAACTAAAACGGATGCAACATTAGAAATGTTCTTCTAAGACACTTCCAGTCTTTACTTACAATATCCTTTGTACAAATGCATAATATACTTTCTAATGTTCATAAAAAAATTAATAAATAAAGAGGAGCAAAGTTGGAAGTGTTTATAGGTAGTAAAATGTTTTATATATTGTTGAAATTATGTAAGGGCTATATTCAATTTCAAGCGGTAGCAAATTCAGTACATGTACTAAAACACATTATACCCCTTCAGTATTCTGATTAATATGCTGGAATAGTTTATAAATGATAACTATTTTCCAAAAAGTCTTTCTATTTCAAAATTTGACATATCAGGCTTTTTCTGGATTTGTTCCAGCAGAACCAATTGTGGCTATATACCTATACAGATATCAAACAGCAATTACCTAGAGGTTATTGCACTGAAGATTACTTGCTCCTGCAATCTAATTGACTGCTCTATTCAGAGTTTCTGTACAAAATTTCAGTGCTCGTAAAATTATAGTTCCATTCAGTTTGCATCCACGAGGCCTGGACTGACAACTCAACTCCTCCAAAGGAGCATTACTTTCTCAATCATTAAAATTATATTTCACATTTCCAAATGCTTATATAATTATCTACAGATATTGTTACAAAAATGAATAATTTCATGTATGTGTGTGATGTACAATGGAGAGGAAAATTTTGCCAATGAAGAGCCACTACTGACTGCAAGGTTTAAGCTGGCCATCTACATAAAGGTGGCTCCATCACAGACATGTTTAACTGCACATTAAAATGTGAATTGCCATTTTCATTTTTATTTTTTATGTATTCAGTGTTCTTTGTGCCAGGAAAATGTTACGCGTCACCTAGACACATTAACATATGCATACCTTATCTTACAAAGACTTTGATAACTGTAATACGACAAGTATGTACAAAAGATGCTAGCCCATTCATACAGACCACTTTTCTTCCATGCTCACATCCAAATTTCTAGAGAAGGAATACTGCACAAATTCCCTCTCAGTTTATATAGGGTGAAAAGAGAAATAACTGCTTCCAGAATTGCTTGTTATTTCTGTTTTCAAAGGATAATACTAAAAACACCCAAGTTATTTTTTGTCTAAGTATTTTCAAAAATGTTTTATCATACTGAAATGAAAAATACTTAAATCAGAATTTTAAAATTTAATGATAAATGTTTTCAATATTAGGCATGTAATAAGAATGATTTAGAATTAGCCTCCAAAATTAAAACGAAAGCTGAATTAAAAAGCAATTATGTTTTTAAATTCTTTTAAAGTTAGCAGATTTGAGCACACTGTTCTTCTAGCTAGTTGTGGGGAAGGATGCAGTGGTCCAAAGGTGGCAACAGCATCTGAGAACAAAAGGGCTAATCAAATTCAAGGTCCATGTTAAAATCAGGGGGATGAGAGCTGCGACTACTACTACTGCTGCTGCTGCTGCTGCTGCTGGTGCTTCCTGTTGCTGAACCTGATGATGATGATGTTGAAGAGGCACGACTGCTAGCTGAATCATTAGCTGCTCTGGAAATAACCAAAGATAACTATAGCAAGTACATGTGATATAAGAACAGGCACAGTTTAACAAATATTCAAAACAAAAAAGCTTTCACACTTCTTAAAACTTACAGAAATGTTTATTCTTTATGATCCCAATAGAGGAATGTAAAACAATGTACTACTTGGAAATTTTACTGTCATCATCATCGTCATTATTATTATTATTATTATTATTATTATTATTATTATTATTATTATTATTATTATTATTATTATCATTATTATTATTATTATTATTATTATTATTATTATTATTATTCCCTCTCCAATTTAAAGTTCTGCAAAGTAATATAAGCTACTATTCTTTTTAATCAAAATATAGCTAACTTAAAGCTCAATATTCTTGCTTCCATTATTTTAAAATTGTTAAAAAAATGGTAGCACATTATCTGTTTCCTTTTCACGTGTAAAAACTAAGCTTGGCTCTTATAAGTTAAGCAGTTTTATGGCATAATTAATATTTTTTTCATTTACTATAGCAAAAATAACATTTAACATATCTAATGAATATGTGTGGAAAGGATTTCATAATGTGGATTTCAAATTTGCTCATAAACAGGTTAGCCAAGAAAAGGGGTAAGGGGGCTTCCTACAGTTAGGCCTGAATCTTGCTTGTAGAATTTTCCATTAAATGTAAAGTAAACCTGATTTATGCGTATTTCTCTGATTGCTTTATGTATTCATCTATGTGTCTCTACTGCCACGGGTGGCTAAGGTTATTAAGGTGCAGACTCGTGAGCAGGAGGTCTGGGGTTCCACCAAGACAGTCCCTAAGGTTTTTTAGCCATTTAGTCCTCATAAATGGTAAATGCCAGGAAGGTACCCTAAAATTAAGCCAGAACGCTTCCTTCTTTAAAAAAAAAAATTCTTTTCCAGTTTATCATTTTCTCTCATGTATCACCTGTGCCCATCTCCTGTGATGCCTCAGTAGTTACAATGGGCTTAGTACTATTTAAAAAAAAAATCTATGTCCCTGGCTAATATTAATAGATTTTAGTAATTCTCTTAGGTTCTTCAACAATTTTTCCTTTGGTATACTTGGAAAGAGAGATTTCACATTGAATGAAACCAAGTGTCTGTGGATTGTAATTTTTTCTGTCAAATGCATTTTTTAAGCTTAAGAGTTTCAAATTTTGCCAGCAACTGAAATCTGTTTCTTAAGTATTTTTCTAGATGATAAGATGATGTACCGATGTACTTATTATGGGTTGCATGCTACTGCCAGTTTGTAAATAATTAATTTTGCAAGGAATTGGTTGAAAAAATAAATAAAAAATCTTTTAAGTATACTAACATTATGTTGGCACCTAGGAATACATAAGTAAATTAAAAAACTGACTAATGAAGAGAGCTCTAATTTCAGATTCATCAGATGTACACTAGAGCCTAATGGTGCATCCTCTAAGGATGACAACCCTTCTGACATGGACAGGTAGCTGATGATGTGGACAAAGATCCATGAAACATGTTCCAATGAAAAGTAAGTTGTAAGAGTGTTTATTCGACTCATTACAAAATATTAATAATTATACCATCTTTTGCTCATTTATGTTTGACAGACTGGCCATCAAGGAACATATACAGATTGATTCCAAGTTACATAGGATCCTAGCTCATACATATATGAAGCATTCTAGTGCAAATATCAATACAAGAGGAAACTGGTACTTTAACAAAACAGATTCATTTTAATAATTATGTTCATAATATTTTCTTCTCATTTGGTACTGCAGCCCGCAATGAGCCCTGGCCTGCTGCAGCAACCTCTACATTCTCTACCACCATCTTACGACTTCACTGGTAGAGGGCAGTATTGCAGCAGGGCATGTGATCAGCATGCCAGCACCCCAAAGATCGCCTATCATGTGGCTTTCTTGATCGAAGAATGGCACCTCTCCATCAGGCAGCTTCCCAATTACACTCACGAGGTGGGTGGACCCTATTCCAGACCTCTCTAACTCAGAAAAATTCCTAAATAGGTACCAGGAATTGAACCCGGGCCTCCAGGCCAGCAGTCAGCATGGCTAACCACTAGATCAAGGAGGTGGTCTATTACATTTTTGAAATATTAACATAAACATGTTAGTTATTCCTAAGCACAAGGAAAAGTTCACAAGGTTGCACAATGTGCTCCATGATACTAAAACAAGACTTGGTAAACAGCAATGCTGTACAGTCTTTCCTAGATGTCACATTAACAAGTCAGTTTAAATCCTCAGATTCACAACAACTATTTCAATATTAGTAGGTTAATATCTTCAGAGAATACAGAGAGAAATAGCAAATGTGCTAGGAGCAAAAATCTTTACAAATGAATACCAATTACTGAAAAAGAAGGAGTTAAGAAACAAAGTATGGAAGACATTTATGTTCGTCGTATGAGCTAATATAAAAGCCTGTTAGGTCTATATATTGTAGTAAATGTTTAACATTACTAACCTTTACTTCCAGCACTATTAATTTAAAAAGCATATAGGTATGTAAAACGCGTGTAGTTAAATAGATAGTGGATTTGCTAACAGTTTAAAAATCTGTTGTAAACAAGTGTGCATAAATAATCTCTTCTGAGTCGGATGTTTAGAAAACTCTTTATTGTTTCGCTTAAATGAGATTTACTCAGCCTTTTTTTATTTCATGGTTTTCATTCCAAAAATGTGCTGCCACAGCTGATGTATCTATTTGTTTGTAATGGATGTTTTTCCAATGTTCCTTCAACCTACTGCCCATATTTCTCTCTGTCTTCCCTACGTAGATTTTTTCACAATCCTTACAATTAATCTGGTAAATACCAGATTTTTTTCTCTTTGTGCCTGGAATCTGTTTTAATTTCAATAAATTTTTTACAATGTATCAGTTCTGAAGTGCTAACATGCTGTTGTACTGCTTGAAAATTTTTGAAAATTTCTTATTGGCTGATGGGTGGTAAGTGAAATTTTTGATGGAAAAATGTAAGCACTATAAGAGATTGCCAAAATACATTTTGAATTATATGAATTACATTTAAAATTATTAAAATTGTTAGGCACAGCAATTTGGGAAAATTTGGAAAGAAATTCCCTAGAATATATCAGTTTCCAAGTAAAACAAAAAGACATCTGCCAAAAGAGAAAATTTAAAAAGTTGTAAATAATTTTAACCCAGAAGAAATGGAATTCCTAAACAAAGGCATTAACATGTAATCTAGATGAGTATATAGCAGATATAGAGCTAGCAATAGAGAATTTAAACATAACAGACAAAATTTTGTTAGGAAAAAATACTGCAGGAAATAAGGAATAATAACTTTGGCCCAAGATCTTATCAAAAACTAACAAAAGTTCTTGATTCCAAAAACTGATCGTTACAAAATTAAGGTCACAACCTATCTTTAGCCAGGATATATCATCTTCCGAAGATCCATAAATCTGGGAGAAGTATGAGGTCAATTATTAACAACATAAATATTCCGATTTACCGTTTAGCAAATTGGTTATTATTACAGTTCCATTCACTACCAAAATTTGGTAGCTTAAGTTTAAGAAACTCCACTGACCTCATCAACAAAATTAAAGATAAAAGATCACCAAATGACACACTGGTTTCTTTTGATGTCAAAATCCTGTTTCCCAGCATACCACAGAATAAATTATTAGTTTTTCTAAGAGAATGGTTACAATTAGCCAATCTAACAGAAGGACACATCAAAGAATACATCAAATTTACTAAATTGTGCACAAATCAAGCATTTTTTATATTTGAGAACAAGTTCTTTACACAGAAAGCAGAACTTGTATTGGGCAGTCTAGTATCACCTTTCTTGGCCAACTTATTCAGGAGCTATTTTGAGATGCACATCACTAAGGCTTTTCCCAACATTTTTAAGGTTTGGCAGAGATATGTACACAATGTATTCACTATTATAAACAATAAGCACGTGGAAGATGCACTAAAATAAGAGCCTTCAATTAAGCAAAATGAAAGAGATAATATGTTACCATTTTTGGATCTGAAGATAATAAAATGTAATAATAAGCTTGAATTTAGCATCTATAGAAAGGACAGATATACAGACAACTATATCAAAGCCCATGGTTTCAATCCAAGATAACATAAGGAAGCAGCATTCAACAGCATGATATGCAGACTAATAAATATACCACTGAGCAAAGAAGAATACAAATGAATATCTACACATAATAGAAGCAGCTAAATCCAACTTTGAGTGATTTATCATGGGAAAAAAGCATTTAAAAATCACTTACTACCCATCAGCTAATAAGAAATTTCCAAAAATTTTCAAGCAGTACAACATCTTAGCACCTCAAAACTGATAGTGTAAAAAATAACTGAAATTAAACAAAACAGATTCCAGGGCCAAAGAGAAAAAATCTGGTATTTACCACATTAATTGTAAGGATTGTAAAAAAATCTATGTAGGGGAAACAAAAGAGAAATATGGGCAGTAGATTGAAGGGACTTTGGAGAAACATCGGTTACAAACAAATAGATACATCAGCTGTGGCAGCACATTTTTGGAATGAAAATCAGGAAATAGAAAAAGCCATCAAGTTATTAAAAACTGTTCAACAACCAAAATAACTAAACATATGGAAAAGGGTAAAAAAAACACGAGCATAACCTTATGAATTTTGACATCCTGGAAGCAGACAGCACTTCTGTTTCACTGTGTTCGATTCCAAATTGAAACAGTATTAAAAATGTGTGCATAAATTTTATGCACATACTTAAGACCATTTAATATTCACTGAAGAAGGTTTCAGTGAACGTTCTAATACAATGCCTCTGTCAAAAGGCATGTGTCAGGAAAGGCCAAGAAAATATGCGACTAAGTTCTGCCTTCTGTTATAGTTGCACTTGATAGGAAATTTTGTCCAGCAACAGCTGACATATGGACAGAGACATAGCTTACTACTTATTTAATTAAGATCATTGATGATTGTGTTCAACTATGCACTCTTATTGGCTCCATTTACTTGTTTAAATGTAGTACATGTTTGGCACACCATTGTTCTCATCATCAGCTAATGGTCGACTGCTGGATAATTTGTTATGCTTTGAGTATGCATATTCTGCTCTGGTGAAAGTGTGATGAACTTAAAGTTTATGTTTTCATCCCCAGAAGTGTCCAAGTTCATTAATCTGTTTCTGTAATTTTCCATGACTCAACTCTACTGACAAAAACATGTTCTATGAAATTCTGTTAAATCTGTTGGGAAGTACATAAGGCTCAATCACAAAACTGTTTACAATACCAGCCCATACCTTCACATATAATGTCTGTTGGAAGGCTCAACATACCCATGCATGTGGGTTTGCTTCCTTTTAGACATAGCTATTCTTACTATTGAACATACTTATTGTACACAAGATTTTTATGAAGAATTAACATGTAGCTTTCTTGTTAAAATTCAGTTTTTAATTAGTGCTTTTAATAATATCATTAAAAGGCATTTTAACGCACCTGAAAAGAGCAGCAAGGCTTGGGCCTACATTCATGCTATTGCCTCCAGCACCAGGTTGATGTTCTTCAAGTCCTTCCTCTCCCAAACTTTTTCTACAAATTGGGCATGTGCCATGCTGAAAATAAATAAATACTAGTAAATAAATCCATGACCAAAAAAAATTTTCTTTTTGCCAATTTCTTTGTTCATATTGACTACTGAAAACATTAACTTTGTGATTTTCCAGTCTACCTTTACACAAAAGAGAAAAAGGCTTTACTAGGAGTTTCTGCTGTTTAGAACCAAAGAAAATGCAATAAATGAAAATAATTTTTAGAACTATGATGAGCATAGTTTTGTATTCAGAAAAGCCATTTGCTTTATTGTTCTCAACAATTTAAGAACAATGTATAGGGCTGCACCTTCATAAATGTAAGCTACAGCATTGAAATTACAGCAATCAGCTGTTAAATGTATATTAAGCATTGCATAAAATTTATGTCAGCATGTTTTATTCCCTGCTCCCCCCCCCCTCCGTTCCTTCCAGCATTTGGAGAGAAATACAGTACAAAAGCAACCCTTTTAAACTGCACATGCATAAATTAAGATAAAAAAAATTAATGTTTACCTACAAATGCTTAAAATATAAAGGTGAGAAAATATGAAACTACTGCAAAAACAAATGTCAGATCTACTTTATATTCCTAAAGTAATTTATTTACCCAACTTAAGTTATATTTCTCCATGTAAGAGTGGCAACAAAAGCATTCCATTATGGATTTGTAACAAAGCGAGCACATGTATACACTTATTAAGGAAATTATCACAATATTTAAACTCAGATAGTTTAAAGTTAGTATATTACAGTTTAATCAATCTGCATTTTTGTTATATAATTGAGGTGTGGGAAAGTATACATGTGGTGTAAATATGAATAGACTACTAATCTTACAAAAAAGTTGTTTGAGATGTATATATAAGATGGACAGGAGAGTGTCATGCAGAAGTATTTTTAAGGAATCTAAAATGTTAACTATATATAATTGAACTGCCTGAGGTAGTTAAATTTACTGTTATCAATGAACAAAACAAGATCTTAAAAAAGAACTGCCATAACTATAGACTTGGACTCAGAACAGTTATTACTGTCAAATGTAAACAAAAAGCTACTGAAAGAGATCAAGAGTTATTGGTAAAATTTTGTATATTAAACTACCACCAGCAATTAAAAGTCAAAGGGGGGATTTTAAGCAAAATTGAAAAATTCTTGATAGAAATGTGTGTGCATGTGTGTGTGTGTGGGATAAATGAATAGTAAATATGTATATAAAATACAGTTGAGTATAATTGTTTGTAATATAAATGAAAATACTCTATTGTTATATGAGATAAATTTGCCTCTTGTATTAAATAGATTGATTTAGCAATGTATTTGTTATTAACGTATTTTCTGATAATGGCAAACTCAAGTATAGAGTCCATGATGTGCAATAAAATTAAATTATTATTATTATTATTATTACTACTACATGGATAAATGTATCTTAACTTTTTATGCCACTTATGCTTCAGGATTACTGCATTTTTGTTATTTCTGCATAAATGTTCTGTAGCTCAGGTTTAATTATTGTCTAGATTGAATTATTTGCATCAAAATCCCAAGGAGAATGAAGTACTGAAAACTGACATGATCTTCATTTTCTACCATTCTACATTATGTTTCCTGCAGTTTTTGCCTTTCTGTTATACCTAGTCTAGCCACTGTCAAACTTTTGGCCCGTACTGTATAAAATAGTTGTCATAAACCACACTTGTACTGAGTTACAATTCTGAAAACTGTGATAGAAAAAGTGTTTATAGTGTGCACTTTTTAACTTAAACATTTTAACAAAAACATTATTATCCTTAAAATTCCTATTTGATTTCAATTGTTGAACCTTTTATTTGAATAATTTGAAAGCAGGTTTTTATTTATTCAAAAAACAATATTTATTCCTGAATTTCAATTTATGCTCTTTTAATACATATTTCCAAGAATTTTTAGTAATGGTCAAACAGCAAACAGAATAATGCAATTTCAACTGGTTTACAATTAAGGCAGTTGTAAAAAGCAGCTTTTGTTTGCTTATCCTGCAGGCACCATCCTTCAATTCAATCCCCAATGGCTGCTATGCCCTCTCCATCATATCCTCAATTGTGTGCTTTTCCCACCACATTTGATCTTCTGTAAAGTACCTTGTTTGCTATGTTGAAGTGTGACACATATTATAGCTTAACATTATAGAAAAAAGCACAAGTTTTAAAAGAAGTGAGAAAGAAATGTGCATCGCTATAGAGTATAGCGTACTATTGAACACATTATCGCCCTGCATAAAAAATTAAATTTACTCTACTTAATTATTGTAGTGGAATTTTGTCTTACACTATAGGACAACATAAAAAATGTGGCAGTTTTTAAGGTATGTTCCACTGCATATTAATTATTTCTATGAAAAGTAATCTTGATTTACATTAACAATGTATATAAACATGTTTGCTAGTTCGAATGTTGAGTAATTCAATATAACAGTCAATTGTTGTATCTTCTTGTTAGCACGGAAAATGGCAAAAAATGAAATCAGAATAGCCATAATTGTTCTGCAAAGGTTGGAAAGCCACCTACTGAGATTTTCCAGCAAAAAGTTTTTGTATTAGACAAATCAGATTCACTGAGAATGGCAACATGAAGATCATCTGAGAGTTGTTCAACCTTGCATTGTATGAACAGCCATGGCAGCTTGCATCTGCCGAAATCTTGTCCAGAAGCAGTTAATTATATGGCAAGGGAGATGAATTTTTCCAAACAATCAATATCCAGGATACCTTGGACTTTAAGCTTACTGGCATATTACTGGATATTTCCTGATAAAACAGAGGAAGCTGAAATCCAGACAGCTTCTGAAGTGGTACATCAATGTTAAGAATATATTCACTGACAAAGTGTTCACCATTGAAGACAACATTAAATGCCAAAATAACGGGGAAAAGCCCATAAGAGTTTCACCAGACTTCATTTGTGAGAAAGGCTTAAAAAAAACAATGCCAAAGTATGTGTGGAAAGTGTCCTGGACCTCCTTGTGATTCACTAAACCAAACCATGTTTGGCAAGGATAACACAATGGTGGCTGTAAGCTAATATACAAATTTCATCTCCACTACTGATTGGTCATATGCTATCCTTGATCTTAATCCCTGAACCAGAAACTGTGGTCAGTGCTAGTCAGTAGAGGTACCCTATAATTAAAAATATAAAGTGCTAATTGATGGCAACAGAGGTGTATTTTCCAATTGAGACCATCGTGCTGCAGCAGATGATTGGTCAGAGAGACTTTGAGCCCATGTGACAGCAAAAAATGAACATTTTGAAATACAATTGGTACCATATAAATGTAATGTACTAAACAGAAATTAAAAGATCTCTAAACATATTTAACTTATTCAAAAAATGGTGTGTGAAACATTTATGCCTTTACTACGTAACAATTATTTTAGCAAGATGAAAGCCTTTCACCTGAGATGTACAACTTGAGTACTTCACATGAAAAAATTTAATTAATTTGCATCATCAGGACTGGCAATCAGCAATACAATATGGAACGTAAATTTCATACATAAACTCTGTTCTTGGATCTGTAAGAAAATAGCTTACAACCTTATCACCTTCATAAGTATAACACTCCCATAAAAAATGTCACCAAAATTTTTCCACTTACTTGGGCATGTTTCAAAGTCTGCTGCTTTCATCATCAGCCTTTTATTAGTAGTTTTGAATAACAGGAATTTTCACAGTGAAATATGGTATAATCCAAGTCCAATTAAGTGGAAAAATTTTAGGGAAATTTGAGTGATTTCCTCACAAATAACTTACTATATTATATTTCATTGTGAAAATTCTCTCCATTCAAAACTACACGTGGCTAGTTTAAAAAAAGTCATCCATAAAACAAGTGTTATTCAGCTTTTATGGTATGCTGAATTTCCATGCATATCTTTAAAAATGTATCCCCATCTAGTAATCAAACTGTAATTCTAATTGCACCACAATCAATGTACAAACTTAAATGGTCAGAGAGCTCCTTCGAAAATGCTACCAGTTTAAACAAATGATACCTCATGGACTTCCCTCCTAATGCATGGGATGATTTTTACAACTGATGTGATAGTGCTCCTGAATAGGTTTATTACATTACAGGACTTCAGGTAAATTGTTACAACTGAACCAGGACTTGCCAACTATAAGTAGAGATTTTGGTGCCTGAGCATTAGCAGTGGATACTACTAAGAATAAATATGAACAAGTGGCTTTAGTATATACAGGTTATATATTGAAATGAATATTATGTAATTTAAATCATGCAGTGCAGTTTTGCCACAAAGTTTAAGGACACCATGATTTTAATATATATGACTCTTCCTTACAGTTCTAGATAAATAAATGTTTTTAACTATTAAATTAACAATGAACAGTATATTCAAGAATGGAATAATTAGGCTTAATATTTGCCATTTAGTATGTTTAGCAGAATTCACTCTAGGATTTGATATTTGTTTTTTTTTTCACTGCTCAAACAATAATGACTGGCATGAGACTCAAGGCCAACATAAAAGTTAAGTAAATCTCATCTGCCTATTTTGGTTCATATAGCCCAGCTAGCCTTTAGCAATGGCTTATTGACTAATGTAATCCCCACCACTGGGCTCAGGCTGGTAACAGTATGGCACATCTTGCTAAGTTGGAACGAAATCTTGTTCTAGTCGAGGCATCTTTCTGTTTCTTCAACTTTAAAAGTTCAACAACTGAAGAAAATAATTTACCAGTACTTTCAAAGTGGTTAATTCACTTTGTTGGTTCATTATATACAGATTCTTCTAAAACACTCGCTCTAGTGTTAGTACATTATGCCATGACTGGCATTGCTATTCTGTCACATTTTTTCAGATCATTTATGTCAACTGTAATATATAACTAAAAATGAAGTGCACAAAATTATTTTTGATATCAGGACTTATTTTTATTATCACTATGTCTTTTCTGATGTCTAATTCGATGTTGTGACCATTATAGCTGTCCTATTTTTTCCCACTTCATAATTAGAAGGTTCTGTATTTAGGTGATGTTCCTGCAATTTTATTGTTTATTATGTATGATGTTCAAGAAATGTGTATAACATTACATGAAGACTAAATGTTTCATGAAAAGAATCAAAATATAAGGATGGCATTCTGTGGATGTGCTTCATCTTGCATTAACCATTAAAGACCTGTTGCTATGAATTTATAAGAAATATTTTGCAGCAGGTTTAAAGTGAGCATAGTTTACAGAAGAAAAATGGACTGATAATTCCATGGCTTGATAATCCAACTCACTCTGTCAGTTTTCCCCTTCAGTTTCTTTCATGTGTATTATAGCAGGATGGTTCAATGACCAGAACTGAACATTCATTCTGTTTGTTTAAACCTATTCACATGAAAGTAATCTTCATCTGAAAATAAAGTGTTATGTAACACAGTCTCTTCCTCAATTGCTAATTTGACCACAATTTCAACGGTTAAGACCCGGACACTCTCATGCACACACCCATGCATGTATGCAGAGATATAAACAAGAACATGTACATAAATAGATAAACCTAAAATCAATAAACAAACTTATACTCACCCTTTTATGTTGCATAGCTCCAGCACATATTACCATTTAAAATGTGGAAAGCAAATATGCAGCAAATGGTGCTGACCACTTCCCATCACAGTTCTTACTATTACTAACAAATCAGCAAAGAAATGTGGGAAGAATGACATTTGTTACCTTTTTTGCAGTGAATGATTGAATGATTGCCAATCAAAGTGTTCAGAAATTGCCACATTTGTGCAATATTATCCAGGCAGCAATAAAGAGAGCAATCCAATTTGATTTGCTAAGCCAATGTATAGTGAGCTATTGTTTCAGCACTTCAAATTTCAAATGACATTCATATCACCAGATTGGGAACAAGATTATGAAATAGCTTTCACCGACAATTTACTAACAATAATCAGTATGAGTATTAAAAAGCCAGGACAAAGGGACATAATTTTAAAAAAAAGGGACAAACCAGGACTTATCATTTGCCAAATATGTAAGCTGTAGCGTAAATTTATGCACCAAGTCCTCTTGTACAGAAATGAGTCAGCATTTGTTCCAGAGATAATCATGAAATTCCCAATATCTTATCAATTTACTTGAACATAAGAATCAAAGCCACTTTCATTTCTGCAGTGAAAATAACAATAGTACTTAGCACTTAGTCTCCAACACAGAACCACTGCATTTAAATTGTTGCACCCAAGTGGGCACAAAAGCATCTCTGTGGAAAACAGTATAACTTTTGCCTTTTGGACAAGAATCAACCAACATTCCCTTGTTTGCTACTGTCACATACCAATACTACCTAGCATTAATTTTCACGAGCTTAAGAAACTTGCACGCATAATTTGGAAGTTGATACTCTGGTAGTATAGCTTTTATAAGATAATGAAAATAGTGCTGATATTCTTTTCATATTCATCAGTAACTAATAACAGGGCTTGAAATTCATCAACTACTTAAGGGGACTGGGGACTGGGTAGTTAAATGGGTTGAAAAAATTGATTTTTTGCTTAAAAGAAGTAGAAAGTTCCAGCTTTTCAACAATATATACATTATTATGTCAAATTGGTATCAAAGGCCTTAAATTTAATATTTAAAAATGGCCAGATGCTTGCCATGCCCACAACAAGCATACCACACTGATAGTTGCAATAGTAATGTTGTTTGGTTAATTCTTTTAGGAATATGAGTGAAAATTTTTAAGTATTTTGAAGAAAATATATATTGCACTAATGTGAGCTAAGTAAATTAGAATGTATAGGCCATATACAGAAGAGTATGGGGTGCTGTCCCAAAGCTTAAAGAAATTACTGGAAGGAAAATTGTCAGATGGAAAACCCATATCTGGTTGAGGCAGACCCACTGATCCAGAAATTTACCTTCTTCAGCTTTACTATGGATGGCAATAAGAAGAACTGCAAAGACTATTCAGAAATGAAGAAGGCTATCTGGACAGCATATTTTCATAAATTGTCCACCAATTGTTCTCTACATAATGATTTGTGTCCTGCAGATCCCGATGTGCAGAGGCCCTCAGAAGTGAGTTCTATAAGCACACACTGAAGCTGTGCTACCTACAATAAAGTCATTCTTAGGGATATTTGTAAAGAGGAACTTTAAGAGAAGTTTCTGCA
The DNA here is from genome assembly GCA_030762175.1 of Metallyticus violacea. NCBI lineage: Eukaryota > Metazoa > Arthropoda > Insecta > Mantodea > Metallyticidae > Metallyticus > Metallyticus violacea. The sequence goes on from CM060831.1 coordinate 50,682,564, forward strand.
TGGACAATCCCAAAACCCAAAGAAAGTTTTCATAAGGTAATATAGGAACACATCTCCAAAACTACTCCTGTGTGCTGCCACTTTAAGACTGGGTGTCCTGGATGCTGTGATTGCTTGTAATGATAAATTAAGAAACAGAATTAAAGTGTTGAAACATTTAGGGATAAAAGCTGGAGGTATATGAAGGCAGTTCTTCAAGAAATTGACAAACAACATGCCATGGAAACTGAAAAACAGGCAGAAAGGACGACAAAACAAGCCAGAGTGGAAAGAGACTGCTGAAACAAAGTAGGGAGAGTAAAGAGAGGGAAAGTTCTAAATTAGTGGGTCTCTCTATGTTTATGCATGTTCAACTTATATTCTAATTTACCATAGGTTGATGTTTTAACACTTCAAGTGCACTTTTCTCAGAAACTATATGAGATATCTTAATCTAAGTTTTGGTGTACATTTTTAATGATAAATACTATAATTTATAGCATCTATAATGAATCAGTATCTTTTAGTTTTTTACTTTAAAATTATTTTTATTGCATAAGTGACAATTTTCTGAACACAACATTACACAATTTTTTTCTATAACTAGTATACGAATATTGATTAAATTTGTGCTGGAAATTGTTGTTTACAACAACATATAAAAATTTGACAGTCATAAGTCAAACGTCTGAGAAATGTGCACCTAAATGAGTGCAAGCTAAATAACAAATATTAGTGCACAGTTAATGAAAAAAAAATCTTAAACAAATCTAGAATATAAAAGTAATTATTTCCTACTATATGCATTAACACTGTTTCAGTTAGTTTTCTATTGTTTAAAAAGTTCACATAATTATCTGTAGTAGTTTGAAAATACAGATGGTTACATTCTGATCACTCCAAGCAGCCCTGCCAACCCCCTGAACTATGTTGTTTGTGATACACCAATAACCATATTATCAGTTTACATTTAAAACACAAAGCAATAACTTAATGAGTTACAAAAAATATTGACTTTCTTTGTATAACTTCATTTAACTGAATAATCCTCATTTTGCTCATATGATATCTTTAAAACTAAACTTAAAAGACTTGGAACCAATAGAAAATGTCAATGCAGAAGATACAGGTTGAATACTACATATATTTTCATTTACAGTTCTTCTCAAATCATGCATGAATATCAGCCATTTTATTTCTGGTTCATTTAACACAAAATAATCCACAATTTCATTATCTTAAGGATTAAGTTGATGACATGCTTCATTAATGGTTGCCAGATTAATGAACAGATTAGGATTTTTAAACAGAGAATGGTGAAAGACAGCTATTATTTTGAATACAATATAAGTAGAGCTACATATTTTTTGTACATACCAGTTCGAGCCAAGGAATAATACAGTTCTCATGATAAACATGTTCACATGGCAATTTACGAACTGGTTCATCGAGAAGAAAGTCCTCCCAACAAACAGAGCATTGAAGAATTTTATCTGCAAACAACAACAAATTATGCAATGATGATGAATGGCAGAGGAAAAAAAATTACAATGCACTGAAGTACAATGGATAGCTATAATGTTTCAATACTTACCTACTTGATCTTGTGTTATTATAACTATGGGAATCTCTTTTATTTTATCTTTGGCAAGTGGCGGAGGCCCAGTACCATCCATTTGATTTAATAACTGCGTAACAATGGCATCCAACCCTTCTCGTCCCCAGGCATAATCTCCAGGATTACCTAAGAAAAACCTGTGAAAATGTATTCATTTATGTCATCTTGTTCATAAATTTAAGAAACAGGAGAAATATATTTTATATATTTCCTAGCATGTACTGCAATCTTCATCAGTTGGTTAATCTGGTATGTATTATTTCCTTTTCATGGGGCATACATATTTATTTGCGCTTATTATAAGTTATGAGTATTGCATAAAAAACTATGTGAGAGACAAGTTTCCAGTTTAAATCATTGGAAAGAGTACTTTAAATAATAGTTTGTCCATGAGAAAATGTCAAATTTACTATATCTTTAAAATGTTTAGAATATAGTTATTTATAGCAACCAGGAGTTTATAATTATTTTCATATGATAAACTTATATTTTGTTTCAAAGTTGTTTGAATCACAATTTCAATCATAATTTTTATAACTGATTCAATAGATAAAATTATCCATATTCTGCCAGTTTCATTTAACTAATAATATGGAATTGTATTCGTTATTAAATTACAGAGGAAAAGCATGAAAATTCTTGAAAAGTGTGAAAGATTACACCACTTTTCAAAAAATTTTCCATAACTATAATCATTCTTATAATGTACTAAAAGCCTTGGAATTACTATTTCAGCACAACTGCCGACTAATGGTAGTCAAATCATTTCTTTCTGAAGCTATTTACATTATTTAGTACATCAATCTCACCATTGATTTTGATTTGTTTTTATTTATGGAAGCTCTTTAACATCTCAGGTTATCAACTCCCATTCAATTCAGGGCCTGAAACTGCTGACAAATTTTGCTCAGAGGCCTCTTCTTTCAGGCTTGAGGTTATTTTTTGTGCTGTAAATGTACAAAAGTATTGCTTTACTTCCCTTCTGAAGGAAGCCATACTTAGGATTTTTACGCCAGAAAAAATCCATCCATCCTGGCCGGGTTTGAGCCCGTGATCTTGGGTTTATGAGGTAAGTATGGTAATCACTACACCAGCAGGACCATTGACATTTCTGTTTGTATGTCAAATGCCTTTCTAAGCATGCTGCTATTCACATGAATGTATAATCTATTATCATAATAGAAATAAACTAAAAAACAGTAAAGTACTGGAAATAAAATTTTACAGGAGACCTAAATAAAGTTCAAAGCTAGCTCTAAAATCAGCACATTGATACATAAATAGAATATACTCATGCAAGTAGACTTACCCATTTTACCAAATGATGTTAACATAAGAAATCAAAATGATGTAATTTGACTTGTTTGCTTCTTTTTCCTGTTTCCTTTGATTAAATTACCCATAAGAATGCACACAAATATCTAAAAAATATAATGCTTAATGACCCACTCTATTTTTGCTCTATTACTTGCTAGTTTTTACATGACACAGATCTGATCAAAAGTGACTGCTCAGTGTATTTAACTCATTTTTGAGCAAAAAGTAGTTACTTTGTTTTTCCTAAATGCTGTATAAATATCCTAATGCCAAGATTAGCTACCCATTCACATCATTCCAAGTCACTTTACATTATGTGCAAGTTGTATCCAAAGGTCAACAATAAAGTCTACCTGCTAATGTCCTCTACTCAACGATGATGTAAGCAAACCACTGAGGTGCAATGAATTGTGACACATTTGTAAGACTATAATAAAATTAATTTTTTTTTAACAATTAGTTTAACAAGACTTTAAGTCATTCATTTTACTCATTGTTAGGAAAAGCCTGTAAATGAAACTGTTTCTAAGTCTTCCATTTTCTATTAGACCACCAGTGCCTAAATAACTGAATTTAGTTAATTAATTATACCAATTATAAACTTTCTTTTAATTTTTCAGTAATATTAAATGTCACAATTTCTATGGAAACAAAATACATATCAACTAACAAAGAACAATGTATGAAGAGGTTCAAGATAGCTTATCCATTCTCTGTTCCTCCATGAATAGCAATTTGTACTGGTTTGAGAGTTTCAATAAGAAACAATCATCCTGAAAGAAGAGCACCCAGGGCATTCGGCAACAACAATCATGAATAAAAGCATTAGGTGCAAGTTACAGTGAAAAATTATCCATGAATGGCGCATAGAAAAATAGAGGAATCTGAATTATCATCACAGAAGATGCAGAAGTGTCATAATGCCAGACAGTGATCCTCTGTTTTGAAAATGGCAACTCCTGATGTAACTAACATTACTATGGGTGTCAAAAATTAATTTATCAACTTAAGTGATGCCATTCATACATAGAAGTTGGTTCTCATTTCTTCCAATATTACAAGCATTGAATACTTGCCAATAATGCACTATAATCTACATCTACAGAGTCTTTAAGAGTTCTTACAGAATGAAGTCAGGGTTATGAGGATTTTTGCTTCACTCTAGTCTCTGCAAAAACTGCACTGAAAGCAATGGAATTTCTGCAAAAATTGTGAGCATAAATGATGAACAATCCACTGTGCAATCCAAATCTGCCTTGTGACTATTTCATATTTCCAGCAGTTAAGGAAAAGCAGACAAGTCCATTGTTTTGGGAGTTCATTTTTACACAACCCGAGCTTAAAACAAGATTCCACAAACATGATTATTGCTATAATGGCACATAATCCTACTATTTTATGTACTGCTCATCTCTCTGATCAAACGATTATCAAGAATTTTTCATAAAGTTCTGAGTAATTCCAATTTACTTAGCAGCTGTTTAGCATTTTCTATTTGGAGTTGTTATTTAAAAGAGATGTTCAAATGTTTTAAGCACCAGGACTTTTGTAAGCCATAATCAGAATCACCAATTTCGAGAATAAACACCTATTTACTAAGGCTTAAACTGTAAACATATACCTATAACTTACACTGGAGCATTGCCTCCTCGGGCACCTCCTATTGCTCCCCATCCTACTCCTGTCAGGTTTACTAGGAACTCTTGTATCAAATTCTCAATGGGAGCCATCTGTCTCACTCGAGGTGCTCTGAAATAAAAAAAAAATAAAATAAAAATTAAATTTCAGGATTCTTCTATGAATGCTTCAATGAGATGTTCAAAGACAGCACACAGTGGCAGCTGCATCTTCTTAACAGAAATCTGCATGCACATCTTGCCTACCTGCATGCATGCACTCACACACATACACGCACACGCATAAATACACTAAATATGAATTAATATCACTTCTGTTTTAAGTACACAAAAATACTGAACATTTTTGCTAAAAGTTTAACAAAAGTAAAAATGTAATGTTATCAATATTACTTACAGTTAAATGTTTGTGGTAGGTTTAAATTATCACTTAGTATTGAAATTGGCCACAAATCTTACTCTCTTTGTTGATGCTACATGCCCATATTATGGTCTCTTTCATCCTTATGGTACATAATTAATTTCTAAATACTGTAGGTTTAAACAGTTGCATGTGCAAAAACTACATCATTTCCTTTTAATGTAAATTATTTATTTTACCTTAATTTTAAGAGCCAATTTTCATGAAACTTTTTTCTCTCAGCTACAAGGTTTTCATATGCTACTTATTTTACCTCTCCACATGGCTATTAAACTACAGTTGCACCTTTTTCTCACTTATTTGGTCGATATGAGCCTTAATTTAAACTTCCATACCTTTGAAATTCTAATACAGGTATTACATTTTCAAAGTTGTTAAACTCTTGCTTCAACAACAATTTTTCTCTTCTTATACACATGCTCCAACACCTAAGCACATAAACAAGTGCTTCTAAGATTATACATTGTGAAAGAATTTTCAAAAGCATTCAATCTAGTGTCCACATCTCCTAGTTGAATACACTTCATTATTCGCACTCAGTAAGCAACATTTAATATACTTTTTAGGCCATTCTTAGACATTTCGTAATGCTTAATTATTCGAGTAGTATCATTGATTATACAAACTGCTTTTTATAATATTAGGCTTTTGATCTTATTAAACTTTTTTTTTAAATATTTTAGCACTCTTTCACACAACATACAAGTGTATAGGACTTCATTCTGAACATTTGAATCAATAATTATAGTAGTTTTGATTACTGACTCTTTTGTAATGCTAGTAGCAATCTAACATTTATAGATACTATAAATATTAACAGTGACAGTGAAATATATTTTTACGTGCTAGGTATATTAAGAATTAGAGAAAATGTTCTTTCCCTAAAAAATTTATCTTTTCTGCTTCAAAATAACATCACAATACATCTTAGGCACTCTAGTTTACTCTGATTTTTACCGACAGTATTCACAATTGCTAGCTTTATGTTTGAACTTCCAATGTTCTCCCAGCATTATACCGCCACGGGTAGCCGAGATCATTAAGGCGCGGACTCGTGAGCGGGAGGTCTGGGGTTCGAATCCCGCCAGGACCGTCCTCCCTGACTGAGGTTTTTTCCAGGTTTTCCTCAGTCCTCATAAATGGCAAATGCTGGGTAGGTACCCTAAACTTAGGCCTGGAACGATTCCTTCCTTAAAAATAAATCCTTTCTCAATATATCATTTCATCTAATGTATCATCAGTGTCCATCGCCTATGGTGCCTCTGTAGCAAAAACAGGCATTAAACACTATTCATTCATTCCCAGCATTATAACATATTTATTTAATTTGGAAATTAACAAGATTAACATAAGACAATTTCTCCATTATCATTCATGTAAATCTTGATTTTAAGACTATTCTTCCTATAAAAAGTGAATCTGTCTTTCTCATTTTTTTAAATTATAATAAGTTTCTAGAGGCATTGTTTGTGCATTTATCTTAATCAAGATATGCATGTGCAGCGCCAATATCCTATTTCCTATATAACACAATATAATGCTTGGATGTGATTATGCATATCCATGGGATTTAATTAGGCTGCCATATGCTATTTATCACCAAGTTCTGCTCCATACTGATGTATGTGCTTTCTCTTTTAGCAATTAGGTATGATGCACCAGGTTCTTGCGTTTACTTATACTGCAGTTCCTCAGGCAAATGTCTTCCCCTCCCTTAATAGATTTGATAAAGAATGTTTATGTTTTGCAGCATTAAAAACTTAAAGGTTGTAGATTTACAGTGCATATAAATGACTATTTTTGCATTAGTGTCTATACCTTAGTTTCATGCTTACAATATACACATTTACATATAAAACTAAAGTAACCAAATCATGTATAATTTATTTTCTTTTTTCATAATTTTTATGCTGAGTAACTGAATTTCATTTGGCTAAAAGTGAGAGTTCAGGCAAGGCAATAAATGTCATCCCATTTCAAAACTTGCCCCATTGCCTTCTCTCTTACATTTGGTGTTCTAAAGTGAATAATATTAAATATATATATAGCAACTGTGTACATTGACAGGTCTATGGTACTCATATTCACCACATGCATATGCTATAATAGGAACTGTTTGTGTTACTACCCCACCAGCTGTACTTATTATTACACAGTTCCTCACAGACATTGTTAGGGATGGTTTAAATCAAATCTGGCTCTTATTATTGTAGCCTAACACAAAAATTGAAAGAATGCTTTAAAAACATTTGATAATGTGTATAAAATTCAAACTCACCCCTTATGTCCAGAGAGTCATCTCACTTTATGGTACCTATGTATATGTTGTGTCCGAGTGGTAAAATGACAAAAATTTATTTTCATTATTATCAAAACCTATCTCTAATTACAGGACTGCCACTTTGAATGTAGTACAGCATTTTAAAAAATAAAAATTACATTACAATCAATTTAAAAACAATATTAATTAATAAAGCTTGAAATAAAAAAATCAATCAACAAATATAAATAAGAACATATGATTAAGAAACTTAATATGAAGTTCACCATTTTCCCTCTGTAATTTACATGGACTGCTTTACCTATTACTTATTTTAAAAATTAAATTTTAAAACTTGATGCAAATAATACAAGGATTATTAAAATAAAGAAAGTAAAATTAAATTATCTTTTGTTTGCCAGGTTACTATCTAATTCAGCATGCTCAGGGAATTTGCACATCACAAATGCAGAATGCAAGCAGATACAATTTAATTAATACTATAGGCATCATATATGTGAAATGTCCATTATTAAGCAATTGTTAAAGAAAGAAAGAGAAAAAGTAGTTTAAAATAATTATTTAGTAATGCCTATTTTCAATTTTATAGTGCATATTTCTTCTGTTTTAGAGTGCCAAAAACCATTGTTTTTAATATATCAAAGTCTGATGTTTACTTATGACAACCAAGAATACTTTGCTTATTCTATAAGGCAGGTGAACCTTTGTGATGATGAACCTAAAATTTTATAATTACAAAAATACACAAAAAAGAGCATTTTTATCAAATTTGATTATTGAATCAAAATCATAAATGGCACAAGTAAAATACTTATATAATTACTAATTACATAACATAGCATTTTATATGCATATTGCTCCTTGAAGAAAGGTGAGCTGTTGTGGATTGGATGGCCAGAATTCAATCCCAATAGAAAAGGCATTTTCTTCACTGTATTACATGCAAAATCAGCTTGAGAAGATTATCTTGCTCATGTTGAAACTCTTTCATATTTTGTATGGCATATAGCTAGTGAAGCAAAATGCAGGCAGTGAGTTGCCTATTAGAACTTCATAGATTATTAAATTTAAGTTCTGATTTTAGAGTAAACTGCAGTAAAAGCTTCTTATTTGGTTGGTCTTTTAATGTTATGGATGATAGTCAGAGATGCTCTGTATTTACTATGACATATTATCTTATGGAAAGAGAAAGAGAGAAAAAGAGGTGCTAAATGCATCAAGAAAAATTGTGATGATTTAGGCAAGAGTTGGAAGAAAAATAAAATAGGATAAGACTAATACATTTTATATTAATTATTACAGCAGGCAATTTTCCAATTAAAACTGTTCCTGTAAACTGAGGGTGCTGGGGTAAGAAAGTGAGCGAAGCCATATTAAAAATATTCCTGTATATAGCATAAAGTTATAATGCAGCATATGATAAAATAATGGTATAGGTAGAATAATTGAAATATTTTATTTTAGTCCTCTGGAATTCCAGTAAGCTACTGCTGATGAACTGAGGACTGGGGCCTGATGCAATCAAGGTGGCAATTTTGTACTTTGTTTAATTATTTAGAATTTAGATAAAGGGTTAGTATGAAATCATCACTGTATTAAAATGTTTTGTAATTGTGAGGGGTTACACCTAAAATGGCTTGGGCCAGATAGGTGGAGACCCCTTTGTAGTTTGTATTTTTCTTAGCATTTCAATAAATTTCAATTTCAATACAGCATGTAATCATTGATTCAGTGTAAGACTATACTATCAAATCCAGCATTAATACAACTTCGTTATTTAAAGTGCTATCAAAACTACAGTTTACAGTTGGAGGAAATGGTAACAGTGCTTTCTTGCTGTATAAATTTTCTCTACTACAAACATGACAACTTTATGGTATTAAAGTTGGTGTTTGCAAATGATTTCTCCTTTGTACATTAATATTCTGTTAACTATGCTTGTATAAAATCTGATTGACAAGTTCAACAAAACAATATACAGGTTTGCTTTTTTTTTCCTATTACAATGAGTACCTGAAGTACTTCTTTCCTAAAACCCTCAGTTTAGAGAGACAGCTGAGATACTTTTAAACTTATACTTTTGAAGCTATTAAACTGCCTGTGGTGCCTCAGTAGTAAAAACGGGTTTTAAACATGTACTTGGTTTTTTTAATTCCATCATCAGCAGAAGACCAACTGGTAGAAGTACATATAGGTAGTTGGAAAAAATTATCGAATAGATCCAACCAGGTGCCTTGAAATTCAAGGTGTGGTTCTTATTTTTGATGTAAATTTTTTCCCATGTCATTATTACAAAGGATTGCAAGTATGTTTTAATAATTTTGTTTTTTTTTAACAACTTCATGGCTTTTCAGACCAAAGAGAACTGCCACTGCCAATTTCTCTATCTGTTTATGGATATTTAGGAAAAGTTCTTTGCTATGGATTTCCAAATTTCTTTTAGTTTTTCCAATACTACCTGACCACAGTCCTTGTAATTGATTTGGTAGATACCAGACTTTCTCTCAGAAGATATAGGATCTTCACAGGAAGATTGCAACAAACTTTTAATACTGTGGAGATTTTGAGAAGCCTAGAATGTTCAAAATTTAGAAGATTTAGATTAAAAAAAAAAATGCCTCCTCAAAACATTCACAGTAAGTCGCATATCTACCAAATAAACTGCAAAGACTGTGATATTGGAAAAAACTAAAAGAAATTTATAAACCCGTAGCAAAGAACATCTCAGAAATGTCTGTTACTAATAGATAGAAAAATTGGTGGTGGCAGCCTAATTTTGGTAAGAAAAAGGAACTAACAACATGGGAAAAAGTTTACATAAAAAAATAAGAGCCACATCATGAACTTCAAGCTACCATTGTTGAATACATTCGATAAATTTCACTGACATCTACATAGTTGGTCTTCTGCAGATGGTGGGAGCAAATGTTCCAATATATGTCCAACTAAGTCCCCAAACCAACTCTATATCAACATTATTTTATTAATTGTTATTTCAGACTGAAACATGAAGCCCTTATATTCTAGGAGCACCTTCTCTCTTAACCTTAGAAACAAATGAAATAAACAAACAATATAAAATAATAAGATTATCAGAACAATTTATTTATATCTGTTCTCAAACTTTAAATCTACGTATTTGAATAACTCCATCAAGGAAATTTGCACAAATAATACTGGATATAATTATACTGTATTTGTCACAGCAACTGATGTTGTTCCAATTATGTTCACATTTTTATTACAGTGACTCTACATGTAACAAACACTTTCAACAATAAAATCTGCTTGCATTTTGCATACATATCCAATATCCATAAAAAAAAAAGAACCTATTGTTATCAGTGACCATATAATCTACTATCAAACATGTTTTCTTAATGTACATTTTCATTATTAACATCACCATAAATAGCAATGTTATTTAGCACAAAGATGGAATTTATAAATATCAACATATCTGCATATTGTAACAAGGAATGAATGGAGTCCAATGATGGCAATTCCTACAATTTACAGATCAACATTATAGGGCAAATTTGGGATATAAGCATAGCTTAAGTTATGGCTGTTACTATTTTCATACTTATTAGATTCATCTACATAAAAAACTTATACAGCTACATAGCCTCCCTCTTTCATGAACAGTGGTTATGACTAGGATCCAGATTGTTTAGGATTTGATTAATACAATTTTATATTTTACAGATAGATGAAATAGATATTTTAAAAATTTTATTCCTAATGGCCCTTGCTCAATTGTATTTCAATGTATACATAAAATACAATACTTTTAGTATGAGTATGTGACAAATTTCAATTGCTAACATGGCCTCCCTGATGATTTATTGCCAAATGAAAACAAAACAATAAAATAATTCTCTAAAAATTTTACTGGATATACAGGATTTATTCACAGCAAACATTTTTTGAATCATCCTACATGTTTAGAATTATGAAAAAATGCAACTTAAAATTTGTTGAAGGGAAATATATCTAGTTATAAATTAACCACAAAAAAGTCTACTTAGATTTGAGGATTTTATGAAGTCAAAGCAGAGAGTAAAACTACTCAATATTAACAGATTTTTGGTATCAGGGTAATAACTATTAATATTTCAAAGTTTTCCATTGTAAAGTATTTTCTATTGTCTCAAAACATTTTTAAAGAAGAAGAAAAAAATGATAAATATTTCATGTATACCACTGTTTTTGGCAACCTGTTTTCAGTCCCCTGTTAATTAGAGGTCATCAGTTTTCCTTGTAGCATTGCAGTGATTTCATCTTAGCATATCTCAGATTTCTTTGAAAATCTATTTTGTTTGAAAAGAAAAATTTAGTCACATTAACTCCTCCTTTGGAAGCGTTTTAGTGATGTTTATTTTGTTTAATGTAAGGCAATGAATTCTCTAGAAAATCAATGGGTGCAGGGCAGACACATTTGGTTTAAATGATTGCAAGAGGGGCAGTGTTTTTGATGTTCTGAAGACCACCTTATTTTTTGAAATGCAAGCGTTTAATTAGTTTATCATACTTGTCTCTTCATGTGATTGGAATAACGGAGTTCCATCAAAGACCAGGTTACCAGCTGATGGCTGGCTCTGGATGAAGACTTGTTTTGACAGCATCTCTTGGACGGCAACTTGGTACTTTAAGAAAGAAAAGGGGGGGGGGACATTTTCTTCATAAAATAACCATATCATTTATGATTGGAAAATTATTTTCAATCTCTTATGGCAAATACTGTAAGCCATGAATTAGGTAGGTTATACAAATAATATTCAAACAAAAGATTGGTAGAACTTCTCTATGGTAGAACAAAACAGAAATTTTTAATCTTGATTTCTGCAGCCTACAACACTAATAGAGCATTCCTATGATTTGTTAGATGTAGTTTCTCTGGTTCCACAGGACTTAGCTTTCTGATTTGAATAGTAATGTAAAAGACAAAAAAGCCTTTGGTCAACAGACAGCCTTATGAAATTCTCTTCAATGGTAGTGTTGTACACAATTTAATTCTCATTCTCATACAATGGCTTTAAATAAGTTGGTTTACTGTGCATTTTAAATTCCTTGAAGAAAGTTATTAAAAACTCATATTCTTCAACCCATTTAAAATATATGTTTGATGATACAAATACCTCTTGTACCTATATACCATACTCTTCATAAAGGAAATGTAATGGTTTGATTTACACTCAATGCCATCTTAAAGCTTTGTCTATGTGAGCAGCAGACTCATGTTTTTCCAAATACACATGCAACATTCCTCTTCCCCCCACAACTAATAGTTTTTCACTATCTTGTAATTACTTTGCTATGCGAAATAAATCATCTAGGATTACAATCCATCTGCTCTCAAATTAAATAGCATTATGAAGTTCCTTAATTTGAGCATACTGCAAACAAATTCAACAATAAAAGCAGTAACCCCCCCCCCTCTCTCTGTTTCTGTTGTTTACCATTGCAGTAAACTGTGTGCTGTATTAATTTATTTGAAATAAATTTAACCTAATATATTTTAATATGAAATAATTTTAAAAAAATATAAAAATATGTTCTGCTTGCTTTCATTGCAGTCCTAAGCTACAAGTGTCTCGTGGGCGATATGAAATGAGCAACAACATTAGGCTATCCATTTTTAGATGGCATCCAACTGTTTTAACAAATGAAAAGCTGTGAACGGGAATGCAGAACATGAGAACAAAACGAAAACAAACCAAGGAAGGATTCCTTGACCATATTCGAATGATCACTGACATGATTGCTCAGCAGCTCCTATTAAAAAGGCATTATTTGGGTCTACTAGCTGTACCAAATGCAAAGAAGAAAATTCTATTATGGATAGTACCCACCTAAGTTAAACCCCCATTCAAAATGATACAGCATTGTTCTACTTTATAGGAAGCCAGGAGAATAATGGACTAAATCCATAGTTTGCCAATAGAAACAACATAATATTAATCACTGAAGCTTCGATCTTAAAACTTTAATGCACTGCTAATGCAAGCAAGTTATATTTTATATAACAATAAATTAATTGTATTTCTGGCATACTGGCACCTTTGAATAAAATTACTCTTTTGATGATCTGGTATTTATTTATCAAAAATCTATTTTAGTGCCATTTTTAGGTCTTTGTTTCCATTAATGTTTTTCAGGATTAATATATTTTAATTAATAATTGAAATAATATAATAAATGGCCACCTCCATGTTCTAGTGGTAGCATTTGCAACTACTAATCTGGAGGTCCTCGATTCGAATTCCGATCAGGTCACGATTACACCTATAGTATTCAATCCACAACCTACAGACATTGCAAAAATACCAATGACAGCAAAGCAACAATTTTAAAAAACACTGGATAAGCAATAAGCAATAATTACATCAAAACCTAAGCATCCTGAATCTAGTTATAACACAAAAAATTGTTATTTTCATAAAGTTCTTCAAAAATAGCTCCAGAAAGGCAGCTTAAAGGATTTATTTCCATTATATAGAATGGTCATGAAAATGATTTTGTTTTGCGCTCTCTTCTAAGGAAAATGATCATCACCTAGATATATGATTAATTTCTTTCCAAATTGCTTTTTGCACCACACAATCAGGAATTCTTCTGAACTGCAATCTTTTTTTCCAAAAAGGAGAAAGAAAATACGGGATGCATTACTATCCCTTCACACCTATAGATGGAAAAATGGAAAGCTCTATTACTTATAGAAAGCTTCCAGATTTCTTTTGCAGCTTCCCTAGGAAGAAACACCAAAATGGCAGGTAAAGAGGGGCTTTTACATTTTATAGAATATAAAAGAGAAGCGAGAGTGACAAAAATTTCATAAAGGAATTTGCTGAAACACTGAAATGAGGGAAAAGCTTAAAGACAAATGTTAAATAACTGAGAGGAAATAAGAAAAAGAGAAAAGATGTGATAATTAAAACTTATGGGAATGAAAAATTAATGCATATACTACAGGCTTAAGCAATTCATGGGAAAGAGGAAAGGAGAGAGATAAAAAAGAGAAAGTCACTGAAGCAAAGCTGTTGTGGCTTGATTTAACAAATTTCATTAAGTAACTTTCAAGTTCAAATTTGGAGAAGATCGTGACATAACAAATGATTGAAACAGAAAATTGGAAAAAAATTTTACAGGCATCCTTAATGATTACAAACTGAAGAATTAGACAAAATTGTTTTAATCTTATGACAGCTCCTTAACTCTTGTCAAATGAAACTGCAAAGGAGTAAGACTGAAGAATATTAGAACTGACAAATTTTTTAAGCTCAGAGTAAATAATGTATATATTAGAGAATTATGAATTGAATACTGTTACCAGCATTATTTTACTGCAATAATTAGGAAAGAAGCTTTTCCTTTGCAATGCTCTCATGTGAATGTATATATGCATGTGTATGAAGTTAAATGTTAATCTGTATTACAGGTTTAATTAATTGGACCTTATTTAAGTAGCAGTAATGGGCATTTTTTGAGAAAACCATTTACTTTCATCCCAGTGTATGTATTTTAATATCTGTCATTCAATTATCTGATTATTGACATGGTGGCAGGAGACTGCATCAGCCAGTAAATCATTGCTCAAGGTCAGTCAGGCTACATAATCAGGTTGGGTGAGGTTGGCCTGGAATTTCAAGACACTCAGTAGGTAATGTGTGAACAGTGAAAGATACCCGTGTCTACTAAGAATACTAAATAGCAAATATTAGCCCTAATTATTCTATTCTTATTCACAACAAGAATTTATTTATGATTCATAGATCTACTAGTACTGAGATATTTTAAGGAAAAGCTTTAGGCTATTGAGTCTCAAGTTGTAATTTATAAATTAGTAGTATCCAGATGCTTTAGATGAATTAAAGGATATCAAGATATCAATTTAATTACAGAATAAATTTTTCAAAGAGAATTAAGAAAGGTTGGGGTAATTTCATAAAATCCCAGAAATGTTTGGAAAATGAAAGCAGGCAGCAGGCAGTGTCAGAATTTTCCTGCATGTTTGAGTGCACAACTTTTTAAGCTAATTGCAGTACAATGTGGTCCTATTCACATTTCTATCGATTTGTATATTCTAAATGTTACAGAAAATGCTGAAAACCCCTATGTGGATAATTCCAATCCTGTAATATAATCTTATCTTAACCAGGATCACTGTGTGTGTGTGTACATATATATACTTCGATTATAAATCTGTGACTTTTTCTTAGTGTTTTATCCTTTTCTAGTTATTGTTATTTTAGTTACATTGTTAATAGAGTTATGTTATTTTTATTTATTTATTTATATATATATATATATATATATATATTCTGTGCTTTTTAATTTAAAAATGTAATTATCATAACACCAAGGTTATAAAAAACATTGTTAAAAATAATTCACCTCTTATTATAATCACATAATAATATAAACTAATAAACAATGGTCTGTTACAGTCTTTTGGGGATGTTGTAAAATTGTTTTGTAAAGAGCACAGAATTCCTCCACCACACATTACTAACAAAATGTACCCAATCATCATGCATTTTCAATTTTAAAGAGCAATAAACATGCACTTACCTTATATAGACTTTCTAAGTAACAGTTAGAATTGCTCGTTTATGATGCCTCCATTGAAGGGGGGGGAAAGAAAAAAAAATGAAAACTAGAAGAATTTTGCATTCAGAGTCCTTCCATTGGTATGATATTCTTCATTAAGATTTTTCCCATTTCTCAAGATGGTGTAGTTTGTCATTACAATTGCCAGATAATTGTACGATCGTCCATAATTCCATTACATCAGTGAAACTGACATTTGACAGTTTTTATCATTTGGTTTACTGAATTCAAAAGTGTAATTGCTTCACTCACTTGTGAAAAAAAAGTTTTCTTTTAATATAAGGTATTGCACTGATGTTGAATTTCAGTCAAATTCATTATTAGCTGCCATTAAGGCATTACTGTGATGGTGTTTTTCAGACAGTCACAAGCACTTTATTTAGAACAACAACTGGTGTCCATAGCATGGCAAACACTAGAACCATCCTTAGATAAAAGTTGATCCTGCTGATCTGGATTCTTAATGCTTTCAGGACCTGATGTACTTTTTGATTATGCATTGGTTTGTACCAAGTCCTTAGCCACCAGATCTGTAGTACAGGAGTTACTTGCATAATTTACTACTTTGCTAATTTTTATCATGTTATTGACATTATCTTAACATTGTACTGCAAATGTGTTATATCATATCTTTGCTATTTAACATAATTTTTTCTTGTCTGACAAATCTGACACATTGAAAGCCTCTAGAAACATACTTCCTGGTTTACCAGCATTAACACTGTGTACCATTGTGATAACATTCTTTTTATTACTGGATTAATTGTTCCATCCATATAAGAGTGAAACTGACTAAGGATCATATGCTTGTTTATATTCTTTCTTGTACACAATATCAATGTCAGTCCTGGTGATGTAGTGATAACCATACTTGTCTTCTAAACCCAAGGTTCAAACCCGGCCAGGATTGATGGAATTTTTTGGGCATAAAAATCCCAAGTATGGAATGGGATGCTGATGAACTGAGATGTTAAAGCGCATCCATAAATAAACCAAATCAACAACAACACAATATAAAGTTCTGTTTCTTATCCAGGAGATTAGTAGGAAGAGTGCAATTTCTGCAGCATATTCTTAAAATGCTTGCTATCCATAACACTAAATAGAATGTTGCAAACAAAATTTAGCAAATGCCAAATCAATTTCCTTTTTTTCCGAAACATTCACCTTATCATTATAACTTTTGTTTTCACATGTCCATACCCTGAAGGCATTTTGTAGCTTGGCCATAAAAATCCAATTCTGTATAGTAAGAGCTTCTAGGCTTCTAGGCTCCCCTGTTTCAAAAGTTCATCCACAATCTCTCAGATTGTTATGACAGATGTAAAACATGAACTTTATAAAAATGTTATTTCTTGGATGTTTGTTTTGCGAGTTTTAACATGTGCTTTGCTGTACTAATAACCAAACAGTAATTTCCCAGAAGTAACATTTACAATAATCCTGATTTTCAACTCTCACACAAACAAATTTAAATTTTCCATAAATGTTGTGGCCTTCCACCACAATTCGTAATTAGAAGATATACATCTACTCAAAAAAAGATTATTATAATTTACTTTACATCTTGTTATTTTGCTTAATCACGTAATCTATCCCATTAGCTTAGTTGTACAGTGAGGCTATTTGAGTTGCAGACCACCTGACCTAGGCTACTTACTGCAGCTGCCACAACTGGAAAAAGGGAGATAAAGACTTGTCATGCATAGTATTTATAATTTTACTGAAAGCAGAAAATTATAATGCATTTAAAACTGATAATGGGCACTAAACTGTGTTGAAAATGATGCCCCTCAGCAGCAATACATTTCCAGCATCTGCAGAGGAAATTCTTATTTTTCATGTAATTTTTCTTTTGAAAGAGCATGTCAATTTGAAACAAGTTTGTCATTAAGAGACATAGCTTTTTAATAAGTTGGCAAACATTTTGTCTACCCCAAACATGATTGTCAGGATATTATTTTGCAAATCGCCTTATTACTTCTGTGCAAGAATCTGTTTTCACACGTAATGTATATAAAAGCCCACTCAAGGTAATGGCATTACTAAGAAAGAACAATTAGCACCATTTATACACATCAAAAGTACTGAGTAACAAGTGCATGCACAACCTCTCACTGACAAAAACTCTACAAGTTGCTACCTGCACATGAATTTTATGGCCTTAATGACTGACCTCCCAGTATACAACCATGCTCTGCTGAACTATATCTCTCTAAATCTCAATGTATTTATAGCACTCAGAAAGAAGGTTTTGTGCTGTAATCAGATGATTTGAGTTTCTATTTAGTTCTGTACTCTTCTAAGTATTTACTTTACTCATTATGAAAGTTCTGGTTATTTCTCAAGAGAAGGAAATGCCTATGGTTGGCATGTGGTATGTTATGATTTCACAGTAAAATGATTTGGCATCTCAATAATGGTTGATAGTAAAGCCACCTGCAATTTTTAAGTGCATCGGCATTCCTAAATCATAAAATTGAATGTTCACCTTTATGCTGAATTGTCAAGGACATCATGTCATCACTACTTGCATGCTGAGATAGAAGTTCTGAGATAGGAGTTCTATAACAACAGCCTCCAGTGCAAATTCTTGAATATTGTGTGAAACACAAATTGGTATAGATATTTTTAATTTATCACATTAATTATCCTTTTATACATATTTTACATGTAGTGTAGAAAACCTTTGTTTATATGCATCAAGTCCTAACTCTTATATCTGATAAGTCAGAGTGCTCCTCTCAATCTAAAATCATCACAGCAAATGCTTATACAGAGAACATTTAGGGTAATTTATGACCTAAAAATTTGAAACAAATACACTTAAGTTTGTTTGAAAGATATGAAAGTGGATGGCTCCAAACTTGTTTGTTGATTAAGCAAGCTGGATGGAGTGCATGGTGGCTATGATCTCTTTCTAGATGAACTTTAAATTTACTGGAAGCAAAATTGCAGATTTAAATAGTTATTTACATACACCATGTATTCAGGATCTTATTGCACTGTATGGGTGAATTATATAGGTATCAATCACTTATATGGCAATAGATGCTTGCTGAGTATTTAGTAAGCAAGGTTATGCCAGTTCTGATTGTGACCTGGGCCCATAATATGATGATTCTGCATCTTTTTTTAGTGAGTTGTAGACATTGTTCAGATGAATATTAATATATTTCTGAAAAATGAATCATTTTGCATGCATTTTATGCAGCATTACAAAACATTTTAGCATTATATGGCTTTCACAAAACTTTCAACCTATTTATATATCTGAATTTTGTTCCTTGAATTTTCTTAATTTCTTTTACTGAATTGTGTTGATAAACAATTACATATGGTAGAATTGTTATGTGTTTGTAATCAATTAACCCGCCTGGCAGTTATCTTTTGATTTATTTTGTTTGATCAGTCTTCCCTAGTTGTTGCTCATTGAGGCAAGAATAGTCAGAAAATTCTCTGCATTGCTCTAAACTGCAAAATTAAATTGTACCAATGTATTTTCAATTAAGTGATCTCAATAAGTTTAAAAAAAACCCAAAGTATTGCACACAAATTAAGCTTTTTATTTTGGTATCTGGCAAAAAATGTTATGTCATAAAATATGCAATGTTATAGTAGCTGAGAGGAAATTTACTATGATGCAGCATGGGGTCCAGCATCTATAGGATGAGAACAGCATGCAATAACTATTACTTGGACAGACTTCTACAATACATTTACAATTTTTTAAAGATTTTTGTTAAGCCTTCATCTTTGCTGGCATTCCTTTAAGTAAACTGAAAAAGTGAAAGCTTTGAAAAAATTATCTTCTAAGCTATTAAGAGAAGAAAATTGAAGAAATAAGGAGGAAATTTGCAGGAATAAATAGGTGTCTGTAGATAATATCCATGATGCTGTACATGTTATGTAAAAAAACACATGGTAGTAAGAAGTGCCCAAGAGAATTTATTTTTAAATTATGAGCAGCATGAAAAGATTAATCACTCAAAAACCTGTTAATATTTTCACAGAACTATGCATTTAATATGATCAAAATATGAGTAATATGAAAATGAAAATGTACTGCTGGTGCAACAAATGCTGAAATATTATAACCAACTATAAGCACCGCATAGTAAGTTCGTACATGTGCTTTGCATTTGCCTGTCATTAAGTTGCCAGCGTCAACTAGCGTAAACACTGCTTCCTGGATCTTCTGTACAAAAAATTGTAGTTATACAGGTTTCGGAAAGAAAGAAATTGGCAATTAGAGAATCGAAACAAATGACACTGTCCCCCAGTCGCTATTCAGAAACAAACGAAACCGCCCGATAAATTGCATAAAGCTCCACCATAAAAATAGATGTCGCAGAGCCAAGATCAAAAGTAAAATCACCTCCATCAAAAATAAACGCACATCCAACACCTGTGTCCGTTTTCGAGTCATCGGTATAAATAAAATTGCATATCGCAAATGTGGAGATTATCTCGATAAATGGCGACGGATAATAGGAAGCTGCGGTCGAAGACTTAAGACAGAACGTAAGCCCAAGAAGAACGGGGGGCCTCTGCTAAAAGTTAAGGGAGAGAACAAGCTTCCCCGGCTAAGATAAAAACAGGTAACTCAACGCCCAAAGTCCTTAACAACTCCCGAAAACGAAAGCCAGCAGCAGGCTTGGGAGCAAGAGACCTTGCAGCGTTAAATCCGTTCAACGACATACTAAAAATGGCTCATTGGTGGAATGACGAGGTTGAGCAGTCAATCGACAACCATAATCTCCAAGTAAAATGTCCCTATGATAAGATGGAGGAGGTCTTCCAGACCATGCACATACGCTGGATATTGGAGTAGTGGGGAATGCTCCGACACGAATTACCCAGTGATGAATGGAATTAAGGCGATGAAGAACTGAAGGTTCGCGCAGAGCCATAAAACAATAAGCCGTTTTGGACCGGATTGGATAAAGAAACGTAAAAGAACCGTCGGGTCAGTTACGCAGGATTCCAAGATGGAGCAGATGATTGGATGTGTAAAGAAGGTGTTCCTGAAAGCTCCAATTTGTGTAGCATTGTTCAAATCATTGTACCCATCTCCTCTTGCCACCTGTTCCAGCTCTCACGTGTTGGAAAACTTGAATTAAGGCCCGTAGTTACTATTGGGCTTTCATGTAAAAACTAGCCCTCACGCATGATGTTTTGATTCTCGGCAGCTGGGAGTGTTGCGACCGCCCAGGAATATACTTTAACTTTGCTTCTAAAATTGTACATAAAATCTTACCTCATAGAAGATGCTGGAAATGTCGTCCCTCTCGGGTAAACAGACATTGTATGGAAAACACATTCCGATTGATGTGTTTAAGCTCGGTCACTGTAATGTTTCTGGTTACGTTTATGACATATTCTATTAGTTCCTTCAATGTGTGAAGGCTTGTTTTATAAATGTGCTTTAAGCAACCCCTTAGGTAAAAAGCATGCATTATTAAATCGGGTAAGCAAGAAGGTCATACGCCAGAGCGATTCACTCTATCTTCAATTTTATTCATGAACTCTGCTGGTGTATGAGCAGTTGTACAATCCTGTTGAAACCATCCACATGATTTCTCTTTTTCTGTAAACTGCTGAAAAAATGGGGTCTGTACCTTTCTGCATCTATTGTCATATTGTAAAAAATCGAACCAATAAAACACCTTCTCTAACAACACACTAAACTCCAAATATCCTATTATAAAGAGGCGTTTCCTGTACATGATGTGAATTTTCGGTAAACTATTAGCACATGTTTTGATTGTTCATATGGCCGTTCAGGTGAAACCAAGCTTAGTCTGAAAAGAACAGAGAGTTGGGTCCACTAAACCTTCATTCACAAATGAAAAACCACTCACAATATCACACTCTTGCTACTGGATCGCTTGTTTTAAACAATGGGTATACGTATACTTGTACGGTCTGAGGTTTAATAATTTTATTGCTTTATGCGCGGAACCCACTGAAACCTCCTCGTGCTAATTTTGGGAGTGGTTTTGTTAGTGAACGTTCTAGGTTTCGTCTAGTTTATCCTCTGTTAAAAATGTACTTTGCCGCATGTGTTTTTTTGTTGTGCACTGATCCAGTAGAATCAAATTTATTTGCAATAGCGTGAATCACATTTCTGAAAGAGACACATGATCAGGGAACTGCAAACGAAATCTGCATGAATATGATGAGCTGACTGGTAATTGTACACACGAGAATGCGCTGCTCGAGAGTCAACTGTTCCATCTAGGCGAAGCTCAACTACTGCAAAGCTTTAAAGTGACATTCAAAAACAGGAGGGCAAACTTGTTGGGGAAAGAGTGGAGAGCGCTAGCTGACAGGATTAAAAACACCGCATATGCGAGAAAGTTTTTACGTGAAAGTTCTGTATAAAGAGTAATTCAAAACAGTGGAAGAAAAAAAAAACCATTAATTATTGACAATCTTGATGATATTAAAGATGCCAAGAAACTATTTTTAAAACTGAAAATATAAGATAAATGCCATACTAGGGAAAATTCTGGTTTTCTTCCAGCTGCAATTAATTCATTAGTTAAATTAGTTTAGAATATTGGATTGATGAAGAAAGCAGTTAAAAGTGTTTCCAACAAAACTGTAGATACAATGAAATAAAAAAGCAGCAGATACTAGAGAAAACGTAAGCTGTTTAATAGCAGATATTCCATCTGGGGGAACAAGACACTTCTATTGAGGAAAATGAGGGAGATTTAGAATTGAAAGACTTTCTTTATTTAAAATGTGTAGAAATATATAGACTTCTCAATATAAAAGGTTGTGCTGACAGATAATTATCAATTATTTACTTTTAATTTTTTTTTTGTAACTCTGACTAAAAACAATCAGTAGTGTAAAAAAGGATTTAATTGTATATTAAATCCTAGTTAGATCTCATATACAGTATATATCAAAATCTGTTCTAGTACACTACATTTTATATGTAGTTTTAAACATAGCAAATTTTCCCAGTAAAAAATTACAATTTTGTATGGGGAAATCAATCAAATTTCACAAAACGTACAAATACATGGAAAAAAATTAGTGAAATTTGAATGATTTCCTCACAAAAAATTGCAATATTATTTTTTATACATTTAGTCCTTTTTATAGATTTTAGTGTTTTTTTTAATCAAGTACAGATAAAATCAGCAAATGTAAAAAAAAGAAGTTACATTTTTTAAGTCATGCCAATAAAATTTGATCAGAGGCCATTCATTTATTGTGCAGTAAATCTGTTCCTACCAATTCTATTTTATGATTAAATAATTATGTATCTTTCTGTGAAGATATATGGCATATGGGTGCTTTTAGGTCATAAATATATAATATAAAATGCATTCTCTGCTACTTTTTAGCTCATTAAAATCCTATGTATTAGTTAATATAATACTTATATAATTTTGACAAAACTTTTCAACTAACCCCAAAACATTCCTGGGCCATATACATTATCCTCATCAACCTGTTCTTCTCTATTACTCTTTTAAAATTCCTCTTGGCTTGCCTTGCCATTTCAGGTCTTTTAACTTCTATATCTGCTTTTTAGGCAGTTTAGTTTATTTCAATATAAATTTTCTGCATATTTTGTCCCGATTGCATCCCTAACTTTTCAAACATCTTCATATTATTCATATTAATGGATAATACTGACTTATAAATTGCATTTTCAAAGCAACTAATTCTACAAACACTATCTTTAATACTTAAATGTAAATTGAAACTTGCACAAAGAAGCTAATCATATTAATTGATGTTATTGTATGATTCAGTTGAACTACACACTCTTAAAGCTTCACTTACTTTTCATAAATGTATGGGTGGTATACATTTATGAAAAGTAAGTGAAGCTTTATGAGTGTGTAGTTCAACTGAATCTTGCAATGACATCAATTACTATCTTTAATATTTTGGTTTGTGTAACATTGTTGAAACACTCATCATCCAAGCAGACATTTTAACAGAAGGTTCATGTAAGTTAGACTTCTGCACATTGACTTTATTAATCCACATACTTCATGGAAAATGAATGATTGGATATCTCCTCTTTTTAATATTTAGTTATATTTTCATTGTGGACATAAACCATGATTTCAATTTGAATCCATTAATTATTTATTGAAAAATATTTCCCACTGAGTGTGATTAATTCTTTATGTATTATCAGTTTGGTCCATGCTACCAATTCCAAGATAAAATATTTGTAAATTATCAATTACCTTACCTATGGACTCTCCTTTACCTAAAGCGTTTATCTTCCATTTTTTTAGAACAGTGTGTTCCCATTTGTTTCTGACATGCACTATGCATTTTAACTTTTGCATCTCACCTTCACCTTAAGGTTTAGAGTCAATTACCCTTAAAAAGCTCTTAAAATTGCCATTTCTCAAAATATTTTGTATACCTTACTCCATATAAGTCCATTGATTGATTAAAAATATTCTTTGCACCATCAGATTCCATTCCACCGCTATCTTCCAAATTTTCTACTATCACTGTTTTGTTGATGCTTTGCTTTTTCAATTTCAATTTGTTCTTTTATATGACAGAATCTACTTAGAATATCCATTTCACTGTGTAGTTTAAGTTTATAAACTGAAGATTGGAGAAATGATGTATGTGTTAGGAAATCGGATAATTTACAGACAAAATTGGTGATAATAAAAAATTTTGGATCAGGAAACTATGATTTTTTATGATAAAATTTTGGTGAGCATATAGGGAAGGTAAGAAAGAAATGGCAGAAAAAGTGGTTAAAGCAGAGGAGGAATGTAGACGAGAAAGATGGAGGTGGGGAGGATGGATCTAAAGCACACAACCAGGGTGTTGAGTGTGTAGGATCCCAGAAAGTGGGAACAATTGGGGGAAAAAATATATGTGTATTGTTTAATCTATGAATGGTAATGGTAAAATGTAAAATAGTTGATGCATATAATTTTCATTTTGTAATATTTCTTACATATGTACATTAAAATTGTTAATTATACATAAATTTGCAATTGGTATTATGTGGAAATTAATATTCCATTTCATTACTTAGAATATCCATAT
The DNA here is from genome assembly GCA_030762175.1 of Metallyticus violacea. Lineage (NCBI taxonomy): Eukaryota > Metazoa > Arthropoda > Insecta > Mantodea > Metallyticidae > Metallyticus > Metallyticus violacea. The sequence continues at coordinate 50,707,490 of CM060831.1, forward strand.
CACCCTGCAAAAATTTGTACAATCTCTTTTTGTCATGTGCCGTCAATTGCTATAGTTAGATGTATGTTTTTATTTTATCTCTCTCATTGCATAATTTATGCTTTTCATTACACAGTCCTTTCCTAAACTTAGGTATTCATTTTTACACTAAACTCCACTTACATAGTAAGACGCATTTTGGGAGAATCTCTCTCATCTTCAGTTGCTCACTGAACTGCCATTACTCAAAACGATGGCTAGACAACCGGATGTTCCTGTGGTGGCCTCTGTTGGTTGAAGTAGGAAGTTGCTGAGTTCATTCATAGGAGGAAACTTGAAATTCATTAGGTTTTCTCTATTTTTTAAAATGAAATTTTTTTCCCAAGTGGATAACTCCAAGTGATAACTGCAGTAACAGCTCATTTTTGGACCAAAAATCATGGAGAAAAAAAAAAAAAACAGGAATTAAACTACTGAAACATCTTCACAACCCATTGGAGTTATCCACTTGGGGAAAAAGTTTCACATTAAAAAATAGAGAAAACCTAATGAATTTCCAGTTTCCTCCTATGGATGAACTCAGCAACTTCCTACTTCAACCAACAGAGGCCACCACAGGAACATCTGGTTGTTTAACCACCATTTCCAGTAACGGCGGTTCAGTGAGCAACTGAAGATGGGAGAGATTCTCCCGAAATGCATCTTACTTTTATGTAAGTGGAGTTTAGTGTAAAAAACGAATACTAAGTTTAGGATAAATTACCATCCATTCTCAACAGCTTCGTAAGTATAATATTTACATAGTCCTTTATTGCTTCAATGAAAATGTTATCTATTTTGAAACCTAGTGTTCCTTTTGGTAGGTCCATTTGAGCACACAATGTTTATCCTGGAGTTTCATCTTTGACCACTGATCTAACTCATGTAATTCATGCACTAACCTTGAATTCAAATATTTTAATTAATTTATTTATTAAATATGGTTTCTCTCTTTCCCTATACTTCTCCAAAACCTTTATTTTCCAAATTGATTCTTAAATTGCTTGCCCAACTTTTGTTTTTAAGTTAACTTCTTGATAGTTTAAACATTGTCTTAATAAATTCTCACAATCTAAATTTAGGTTCCTATTCCAGTACTTCAAAGCTCTTTCCATAATTAATCCTTTTCTTGCTATTCTTTCCATTTCAAGTGTATGAATTTACTATCCACTCTCTCCCTTTTCTAGATGGTTTAAAATTGGTAATTTTCTCTTTATCATTAACACATTACAATTTCGTTTAAATGAAGACCCCCCATGCCTTGTAGTATATACAGCAAGCTCCACAAAGCATTTTTACACAACAGATGATGAAAATGTTCCATTTAATGAAATCATATGATGGACAAATGCAGCCACTTGAAACACAATAAACATTTATTCTATCTATAAGAGACAGATAGAGAGAGAGAGAGTTAAGCTATGGAATGGTAAGTAATGGATTACTTATTGAAGTCAAATGATTTGACAGTAACAAGGAACTTGTTCTGAAAGGCAGTAGATATGAAGGTTTAAACAAAGTCTTTTAAGCTGCTCCATTTGTTATAGATATAGAGAAAAATGAATTATGTATTTACTAATATTTAAAAGCAATGAAATTAAATTCAAATGGAGAATTGTAGGTGCATCAGAAAATTGACATTTACTGTTCTTGCATTTTTTTTTTTTAAAGATAGGCATCTATCATTTACTAACCCTGTTTCTTTGACTTAACTACAACTTGCTCATTACTATTATACTTTATATAACTGAATGAACCATGGCCAATTTGTAATTATGAAAAACACATTATTTTCACACCTATCTGCAATGGTTTCAAAGTCATTAAGTTAATATATTATTCAATTTCTGGAAAAAAAAGAAAAAAAAAAAGAGGACTAGATATCTTAATTTCAAATTTAAATATCTGATTTTTAACATAAATTAACTCTTTAAGTTAGCGAAACTGTTTATCTTAAATCACTGCCATCACTAGCCATTCATGTTCCAGCCTACCTTCTAAATGCTAAATAGACATTGCCATGTAAATATATAGTACTGTAAATAATGTCTGCAAATGAAAGAACAGTATACTTACGGAAAATATGTTGTATATCTACAGTGATGCTATACAGCAAAAAATAAATATGCATACCAAGGTTATCAACAAATTGCATATTGCAACATATTAACTTATCATACTGAAGTGCAAGGTGTGGCTAAACCCCTTGAAAGGCAACAATACCTGTAACAGTTCCCATGATGTTAATCATATTATCTGAATTTATGAATTAAAAAAATAGACAAGAAAGAACTATATATAAATAATTAACAACAGGACATAAATATATTATCATTTAGCTGAAAAAGCTAAATCAAATATTATTGCAAGTGAAACGTTAATGCAAAAATTACAGTTATTATCATACATGCTACTGAAATTTTTAATTTTTACTTCACAACCAGAAAATAATAATGTTACTGCATCAAATTTCTCTGCTGTATTAAGGATTAAGGAAAGTCTGAGCTCTTGGGATTCTCTAGTGCTGTCATGGCATGCTACATGTGTATGGAGAGTTGTTAATCTCTGGGAATAAATTTTGGATGTTTACCTTAACATGTTATTGACTGGGTATTAAAACAATTTAAATTTGCCTTTTACCAGGATATATAGTCTTCTGTACTAGCTTATATATTGTTTGCTTGAAACATTTATAAAAAAAAAACCTCTTATTTAATTTTATGAATTGTAACTTTGGGAAAATGTTACCAAAGTCCCTAGTAATGCACCGCCACGGGTGGCCGAGGTCGTTAAGGCACAGACTCGTGAGCGGGAGGTCTGGGGTTCGAATCCCGCCAGGACCGTCCTCCCTGACAGGTTTTCCTCTGTTCTCATAAATGGCAAATGCCGGGGAGGTACCCTAAACTTAGGCCTGGAACATTTTCTTCCTTAAAAATAAATCCTTTTCCAATATATCATTTCATCTCATGTATCACCAGTGTTCATCGCCTGTGGTGCCTCTGTAGCAAAAATGGGCGTTAAACACCATTCATTCATTCATTCCCTAGTAATGCTGGAAGGTGAGAAATTTGTGGAATGTCACTAGACAGAACTTGCAAATGTACCTCATTATTTTCATTCTTTTTGTTGTGAGAAGAGCAAACATGACACCACCTAGCAGGATATTTTCTCCTACCCTGTACACTTTGACAATTTTATGGAGTACATGCATACGTAAATCACCATAAAGTCTTTCATCCAAAGAAAGATGTTGGCTTATAATTTGAGGAAAATTTCTTATAAGGGTTAAATTTTGAAAGCCTTTTTGTTGACTGATGTTGAAGTGCATTATTATTGAAATGTGGACACCTCCACATTTATTCAAACCTATAGTGGCTCGTAATATTTCTGAAAATCATGATTGTCTAAAAATAAATCTGCAGACTGATATTCTTGTCTCATTAAAATAGTTATTGCTACAATGACATCTGACCATTTCAACCCTTTTAAACTATTGTCACACTTTTCTTGATAATTAATTTCCTCAAATAACTTTCAAAGACGCTATCTCTTAAAAACAGTGCTATTATTTCTGACATTTTTGTTCAGCCAGAGGTAGTTTGTTTAACCCCTGGATTGCCTAAATGATATGGCACATCTCTTATTGACTGTATGGTTATCAATTTCATCACTGTCACTATAAGAACAGTTTTATTTTATATAATTCTAATCAAGCATCATCAGTTTCAACAAAAAATATCATTAGGAATATCAGATATAGTGTCAGAAAAAATTCTGCAAGAATTTTGCATTCAGGGACAAAGTTCTTTTGCTCTGTAGTCACTTTCTGCTTTAATCATGATGATCACTTTAGTGTTGACAAAAATAAACAAAAATTCCTTTTTCTTTATTATATCTGACCTAGTCATGACTTAAGCACCAGGGCATATTTATAACACTTGAATAAATGTTCCAGTATGTGTCTATGCTACAATACATGTGATGCATACATGAGATGTATGAGTGGAAAAAAGTACATATTATAAATGTACGCATCATCTGTTTTCCACGCTTCATACATAAAGATGTAAACTTTCATCCTCTGTTCTCAATGTATTAAGAACATGCATCTGTCTCTTCAAATGAGCTATAGCTTTGCACCTCTATAAATTGAAAAAGACTTTAGTGTAGCACAGCCATGTCATTTTTCCACTGCTTATAGGCTTTCCATAAGTCATCTATAGTGCAAGAATGCCTGTTTTCCAGTATTCTTTTAGGGAGTTCAAAGGCCCAGAAACCCTTTATTTGATGTCATGGGAATGCTACTGAAAGCTTTGGTGCTTATTTCTATTTTCAATTCCACTTTTTCTAGAAATTTGAAAATCAAACAGGCAATACTTTATCTTAATGCACCCACCTAGCATGTGTTTAGTTTGGCATTTTAGCTACACAGCATATTACACTTAACTTTCTCAAAGCATGTATCCTATGGTAATAATAAATTCCTTGGAAAAAAAAGTCCTTGCATACACTTTTTAAAAGAAATGTTTATTCCTTGATAATTATTCATAATTGTACATAATCAATTGCCTAGGGCTTGTTGGAATCACATATACCTCATCTAGTAACTAGAAACTTCCATCTTTCTCTTATTTGGTGATTTCCATATAAATATTTCTCTTATTTTGCAACATTCTTAAATGTAACGAAGTTACAATTTGTGTAGTCTACTTTTGTAACATATTTTGAACTTCAAATTCTGGTCAATGTTAATGTTGACAGTTTTAAAAGAAATCCTGAACTGTTTACTTATTTTGGTTTATTTATGGATGCTCTTTAACATTCCATTTAATTTAGGGCATGAAATGGCTGTTTAATTTTGCTACGAGGCTCTTCTTTCAGGCTTGAGGTTCTTTTACAACATGGAACCCATGGCTTACATTCCTTCTGAAGGAAGGCATACTTAGGATTTTTATGCCCCCCCCAAAAAAAATCCATCAACCCTAGTCAGGATTGTACCCAAAATCCTGAGTCTATGAGGCAAGCATCCACTAGATCACCAGGATGATCAACAATCTTTAACTGTGATGACTGTATGGCCAGGTTACTGCCAGATATCTGCAACTTGCCTTTTGTTTTGTCAGGATGTCTGGAGCTGGTTAGTTGCAAGTCACAGGTTTGCTTGTTTTTTAACCTTTGGTCATTTCCTTTTTATTCAAAACACGGTTGATTCCATGAACTGACACAGTAAACTTTCACATCTTGCATGCTTCTTTAAGTTGAACTCTGTGTATCAACCCACTGTGTATTCCAATACAAACCTTCCCATTGACATCCATTTCACAAGTTTTGCAAAATGCAGAAAGAATTACTTAGTAAAATTTTAGACCAAAAAGGCCCAAATTTCTTTAGACAAAATGAAGACAAATCTATTACATATTACTTTCTGTCAGCCCACCAATGGACCTGAAAGTATTTTTTATTATTATTTTACTTTGTAATTATTGCTTCCACTCGCCAAGACCCGAATGCTTTTACACAAATTATGAAATTTATGGATTAGGCCACGCTGAAATCATAAGCATAAATATGTGTGAGCCCCCAATGGATAAAGGACATACACGCTTTGCAGGCAATTTCTATACCAGCATTTCTCTGGCATATAAGTTGTAGGATTAAAACATCCTTTGTTGCTAAAAATTCTAAGTATGGCTTATTTCAAAAGGGAAATAAAGTCATGGATCCTGTGGTATAGATTTACGCCACATTAAAGAATCTCAAGCCTAAAATCCAGGCTCTGGGAAAAATTTATCAGCCATTTTACACTCTGAACTGAATGGGACACTTATGGCCATGGCCATGGCCATGGCCATATATATATAAGGCAGAGAATGAAAAAGGAATTAAAAAAATTAACTAGTATGGTTCTCATAATCTTCAAAGTACCCTAACATTCTGCCATTTTTGAGGAAACTGATAAAAAGAATAAAAAGGGAGAGCTTATCATGAAACCAAAGGGAGTGATATGATTACAACAAAGCAAAAAAGGGTATTGACCTGAGTGACCAAATGTCATTTTATTATTCAGTTTTTAGAAAGGAGGTTAAATGGCAGAGGAAAGTAGATTAGAAGCTAGTGAATAACTGGCATTTTGTATAATAAAAACAGCACTTCAGGAAAGGAAAATGTCAATCCAAGTTTTCAAGGAAATATTTGCTTTGCATCTGTGTATATATATTTCATGTGTCACTCCCCTTTCAAGAAAAAAAGAGCTCATATTCTGGAAAACCAGGAGGGTTCACCAGAAAAGTTTGGTGACATTGTTACATTGTGCTACAAAAGAATATTCCCACAGGAGGGGGGGGGGGAAAATAAATAAATAAAAAAAAAATAAAATAAACCAGACAATAAAGTCACTGTCTTCTGCAACAAGTGTCCAGGAAAGCTCAAATGTGCATCACTTGCTTTAATGAATCTCATATTAAAAACTGACAGTAATAATATGTTACTGGTACAATTATGTAAATTTGTAAACCTCTATGCAATAAAAGGAGAATTTTGAATTAGTTTTGGTGTTGTTAGAACTAGCTTTTAGTTGTACATGACTATCTGCACTCACGTCACATATCTGGGGGGAAGAAAAAAAAAAAAAAAAAAAAAAAAAAAAAAAAAAAAAAGAAAAAAAAATTCAGGGTTATTTTGTACTCCATTGGTTCACTGCAGCAACATAGGTTTAAACACTGGCGAATTATGTGTATGGTATGCTGCTGGATAATTATGCTCATGACATTTGGGATACCGGTGACCTGAAGCAATTTTAAATAATATCATCATCAGGTCACCATGTGGCCTGATATTCAAGAGATTGCAGGCATCAAATTACACCAATGCAGGGAACATGCTAACAGCAGAATAACAATAGTTCTTGTCAGAAAGAATTGTGACTCCTCTCAAAAAGGTTCAATTTCTTTAGGCATTGTTGGATGCTTGTGTTGAATATGAATGTCAACTGTTTGTCTCCCACATTGACTTTGGCATGTGCATTATTGTAACCTTTCTAATCATTCCCAGAGATTGTGAACAACATTCTGTATACCTATTTAAAAAATAGCATCTGAAAATTAGATATTTTTGCTTTAGAAAAAAGTATATGACTGCTGACATGACAGCACTATCTATTTCTTCTGGAACACTTATACCCTAAATGGCTACATCTTTAAAAATTTGTTTCAAGCATATAAAGTCTGTAAAACAATATATTGTAAAGCAGTACTTGTGTGTTAATGCTAAAACATCAATGAATGGAAAACATGACAACACAAGTAGGTAGCAAGTACATATGCATAGTGACAGGTGCCAAGGCCAAATTTTGACTGAATTTTTAAGAACCAAATACAGAAAAACTCGTTAAAGCTATTTCTCAAACACTTTAAAACTGCATTACAAAAGATATGCCAAGTTATTGAATAACTAAAACACAGTAAAGCTTCTTTAGGAAAAATTAACAAGAAATATACTTATATTAAAGCAATTATTGGGAAGATGAAATGATATCTTACAAAAGAGTAGAATGCAATGCAAACAATGAGAATGTACACCCAAAATAAAATCAATGGTTCAGCTCTTGATAAGGATATAGTGCTGAGTTAGATTATGTTGGGAGTTTTCCTTCATTCTGTAAAAGTGAATACCAAGTAACTTAGGGTATAAACGAATCCAGACTCACTTTTATTGTCATTCATTTTATTCACTGACCCAAAGATACTATGGCAGGTAATATGCATTTTAAAAATGTCTATGCTGAATATACCTAATTACTTAAAACAAAAAGCAGCTTTCAGTTAAATACGCTGTCACAATCAAGTATAGGATATGCAGTGCTATTTTGTAATTTTTTCTTAGCCACTTTCCCCTATCAACAGGGCAGATGATAATTTCTAGGAGATAACTAGATGCCTTCTTGGCCGTGCAATGCATTAGAAATGTTTAGGCAATATATAGTTATATTTGACTTGGGAATGGCAAGGTGCTGTATTGATTAAAATTTATAAGCAAATTACATGTAAATTATGGTAATTTATTTGGGAAAAAAAATAAAAAGAAAAAAAATGACTAGATTTGGCCAACTGATTTTTTCATGTATTAAAAAGTGGGGGGGGCTTTAATTTTCCTGCTTATTTCAGCACAAATTTATATTTTCTAAAGCTTTTTATACAGTCACTAATTAATATACATATATTTTTATAAGCTATACTTCTTTTTGTTATTTCTAAACATTTACAAAACTGGTGATATCTATTATTTGCACTAATACTAATATTACGATAATGTGTTCATGGATTTCAAGATTTTAGCATCAGCATCATGTTCTTCAAATATATTTCATTATATACAATTGTTGTGAGGGGTTACACCTAAAATTATCTGGGTGAGATACATGGAGGCCCAATTGTGGTTTGTATATTCATTTTTTAACACTTCAATAAATTTCTAAAATATAACTGTAGAAAAGAGCAAGTTTGATTATTATACCACAAAGAAAAATCTATCATTGAAGAGAGTATTTGATTGCATATTTTAAAGTATATCTGATTTTACTTCCAACTCCCTAAGGGACCCACTTATTGGGTATGGGACATAGCAACCCTGAGACATATGAGCTGCTTCCTCTGGTTCACACTTAGCTTGTTTTACCATTTTAATTTTGCTTACATTATATTGTTATTGTTCTTACCTCCCTGTTCTGAGTCCGATGGATGCCCCTGTGTTTGATATGGTAAAAGGTGACTGGATATGGCATTAACTCCCAGCACTGGATTATCATATAGGACAGGAGCGTATCCCCTGGTAAAGGCAAGGCTTGGAGAGGGGCCAATGCCTGAGCTGTTACCTTCCTGAATGCAATTGGGTCCCTCTGTCTCTAACTAGGGGGTTTATCCATGAGGTGACTTATTCAGGCCAAAACAACTTGCCTAAACTGGGGTGGCAATCAGGAAGTAGACTGCCATCAGAGACAGTTGCAATGGTGGAGGAAGAACTCACTATGGTGCATAATAATTCTCCCCTTCAGATTAAGAGAAAGAGAGTGGATGTAAAAGAAGTAATGGAGATGTCTTTCCCTAGTTACTTCATAATAAGTAGAACAGAAGAAGGTCAGTGGTTTTGTCTTGTTAATCTATTTATCATTTAAAGGGTATCAATAACATCTCTGGCTCTGTCAAATCCTGTATGAGATTGAGGAATGGATCTCTTTTAGTAGAGACATTAGGACTAAACCAGGCCAATTCAATACTTAAGGCAACAATTTTCCACGGATATCCGGTCCGTATCCAGCAGCACCAATATACTTAATGGCATGTCTAATACAGAAATTCACGGTTATCTGGAGGAGCAAGGCATCACATCTATTTATCGCATGCAGGCGAGGAAGGAGAAGTACAGCCAACCCGTACTTTCTTCCTTACTTTTAATAGGGTTGATTTGCACAGAATAAAGGCTGGTTATGAGGCTATAGAAGTGGGCCTGAATCTTTCCAGCCCCATGCGATGTTATCAATGCCAACATTTCCCCACTCACGTATTTTGTAAGAGTGCTGATTCAGTGCCACTTAGAGAAAAAATGAAGGAGTATGTTCCAGTCTTTGTGAAGTGCAGAGATTCTCCAGCTTCGTCCCGCGAGACTGTCCTTGCTATCGCGAAGAGCACTGTATCCAGGAGCTGCGGGTAAAGGAAAATCTTTCCTTTTCTGCTACCCAGAAACATTTCAAGCTCACCAGCCTGTGATACCTAAGACTGCTATGTACAGCTTTGTAGCCTCTTCTGCAATTCAGAAGCATGACAGCAGCATGCAGACCTGCGACCTTGTTTTCACTAAATTCTGCCAAGCGCTTTACCAAGAAGCCCAAACCGATAGTTTTTAATGTTCCAGATATTAAATTAAGGATGACATATACAAAGATTGCCTTCTTGAAGACGTCCACTCCCACTGAAAAGAAGATTTCGCGCCTTCCCCTCCTCGGTCAATCACCCATAATGGATCCGAAAGGCAATTACCATCATTGCCTCTCCACTTTCAACCGATTTCAGATGTTGGAATTGGAATCGGTTGATTCTTCTCAGCAGCAGAGCCTTCCACCCGAAGATGTCATGGAGCAGGATGTACCTACTCCTGTAGAGCCACAAAGCCCCTCGCATCTTAAGAAAGGACGGCTGATTCGTCCTGCACCGGTGGAAAAATAGGACTCGATAAGCTTATTCCCTTATTTATTCACAATGGCTATCCTTTGTGGAATGTACGCGAACTCCATAGTTGATGGCTTGAACTAGAGTTGTTTTTACGGTCAACTGACTCTTCGCTTATTTGTCTCTAGGAGATAAAGTTTCCACAATGGACTCATTTGTCCCTCGCGGTTCCTGTTCAGTGAGATTCAACCTTCCACAGGAAGATGGCACTCTTGCGTATAGCGGAATTTTTCTTAATCAGAGATGACCTGTATAGTTCTCCACTGGGCCTACAGTCTCCTATACAGGCTGCGGCAGCTACTGTTTATTTTTCTGGCCTTAGTTTTACTGTCTGTAATATTTACCTACCTACATCTCCTACTATCACGGCGGCTGGTATAGATCATCTTCTTTCCCAGCTACCTCCACCTTTCCTACTGTTGGGGGACTTTAATGCGAACTATCCCCTATGGGGTTCTTCCTCGGAGTGTGGGAGGGGTAGCAGGGTAGCGGATTTAGATTGCCACAATCTTGCTTTGCTGAATGCAAGCCAGCCAGTGTTTCTTTCCGATAGTGCACAGTTTCTCACACTTAGATCTTTCTGTTCCGCCTCTCTTTCTGCACATCTTACCTGGAACGTCCTCTCTGATTTATACTCCAGTGGTCATTTTCCGCACCACATCCAAATCATGTCTTTCCACATACATTCCCACCGCCTGCTGAAGTGGCTTTCAGCAAGGCAAACTGGCATCTCTTTAGTTCATTGTTTTTAACGTGCTTTAAGTGGCACATCCTGGGGAGTTGACCGGACGGTTCTTTAATGGCTCTACCGATTTGGCGCAAAATCGATTATAGCTGCATTGTTTATGGTTCGTCGACTTAACACCGGGAAATCCGTGTCGCAATAGGTGCATTTCCTACGAGTCTTGTTACCAACGTATGCGCGGAGTTTGGAGAACCTCCTATGTCTTATCGTTGGGTCATTTTACTTGGTAGATACAGTTGCAGACTGCCTGCTTAACCTCGGCATCCCATGAATATTTTTAATATGTCGCTCGATAACTTTTACGCTGCTAGGTCTGTTACTCCTAAGCTTCCCGGCTTTCGTTTTCGGCAATTGTTAAGGATTTTGGACGTTGAGTTGCCTGCTTTATTCTTAACCGGAGAAGCTTGTTATCCCCCTTGACTTTTAACAGAGGCCCCAATTCACCTTGGGCTTACGTCCTTTCCTAAGTCTTCGACCGCAGCTTCTATTTATTCGTCGACATTTTAGCGCGATTGTCCTATCACTTGCGTGATGCAATTTTATTCACACCGACTGCTCGAAAATGGACACAGGTGTTGGATGTGCCTTTGTATTTAATGGAGGTACTTTTATTTTAGGTCTTGACTCTGCAACATCTATTTTTATGGCGGAACTTTGTGCTGTTTATCTGAATAGCGGCTGGGGGACTGTGTAATTTATTGATTCACTGAGTGTCTTTTGTCTTTTCGAAACCGGCACAACTCCCATCCTCTTGTACAGAAGATCCAGGATGCAGTGCTTGCACTAGTTGACGCGGGCATCAGCGTAACACTGCTAAGAGTGGGAATTCCAGGCAATGAGGTCACAGATGTAGCAGCGCAATCCGCCCTTTTAAACCCTGCTGCATTTCAGTAACGTTTTTACTCAGGGGATTTTAAGCAATTTTTACGTGGAGGAGTTTCCGCGCGCTGGGGCGAAGAATGGAATTTGCTCCGCAATGACAAACTTCGGGAATGCAAATCTGCCCCTTTTAATTGATTAATTTATTCTCGCTCCATTACTCGCGAAGTAATTTTAGTACTTTGCGGATTGGGCATTGTCGTTTTAGTGACCGTCACTTTTGCTATCGAGCGAGTGCTCCGTTTTATGCGTATTTGTGGTTTTTGGAGCAAAGTGTGATTTTTTTATAATTTTATATGCGACGGTTTCTTTTTAGTACATTTTAATACACCAATGCCGGTGTATTTTTATAACAGTACTTTGTACAGTGTTGAAATTTACTGCCCTTGTACCGCCACGAGTGGCCGAGGTCGTTAAGGCGCCGACTCGTGAGCGGGAGGTCTGGGGTTCGAATCCCGCCAGGACTGTCCTCCCTGACTGGGGTGTTTTCCAGGTTTTCCTCGGTCCTCAATAACTGGCAAATGCTGGGAAGGTACCCTAAACTTAGGCCTGTGGTGCCTCAGTAGTAAAACCGGACTTTAAACACTACTAAAAAAAAACTGCCCTTGTTATTTGTTAATAGGATTCTTATTTATATTGGCAGACTTGTCTTTGTTACTTGTTTTATACACAGTATTTTAGTATGGATGATTTATTTATTTTTATTATTGGCACCATTTTAGTGTGTTTGGGCGCTGATGACTTTAGCAGTTTTGCACCTTGAAACAATAATCATCATCCTTACTTCCAACACAGAAAATCTGACTGGCTCACACTTTTGTCACTGTTATAATTTTGAATATAAAAAATGTTATACACTTTGAGCACTTAGAATTGTCACCATTTTCACACAACCTTAATCATTTGAAGGTTACTAACTCAGTTTTGAGACACAGCCATCTAGTACCTGGCAGGACATAAATCTTTGCACCACTTGAGAGGCTCTTCCTTTTCAATTCCATCCATGGCAAATACAAGGAGATCCATTCAGTGAACCCTTTGCAGTGGAGTTTTGACAATGTTGTGGTGTAGTGACCTGAGAGAACAATAACTTTGAAAGAGAGCACTTTCATGTCATGATTTTGTATGATTACAAATGTAGCTTGAACATAGTGTAATCACTTAAGTGATTGTCACAGACTTTTGGAGACCTTGCTCCTTCACATGCCACAGTTTTTTGCTGGTTCTCCAAGTTAAAATGGAGGAAAGCATCCCTTATAGATCAGGAGAGGAGCAGGAGCCATCTTCAGTAGTAATTAGGAAAATATGTTGTAAGTGGAGATAATGGTCAAGAAAGACTGAAGAATAACCTATGACACTAAGCCTGAGGATTAGTTTGTCAAGTGTTATGACCATTCTACACAATCACTTCAGAGTGAGGAAAATTTCTTCTCAATGACTGCCACATTCACTAACTAAAGAGCAGAAGTGCACAAGGGTGGAATGGTGCACAGAAATATTGATGTTTCAACAATGGGAACACTCAGCAGATGTCAGACATTGTAACAGGTGATTTTTTTTTTTTTGAATAGTGTTTAATGCCCATTTTTACTACCAATGCACCACAGGAGATGGACCTGATGATATACGAGATGAAATGATAAATTGGGAAAGAATTTTTTTTTAAAGGAAGGAAATGTTCCAGGTCTAAGTTTAGGGTACCTCCCCAGTATTTGTCATTTATGAGCACTGCGGAAAACCTGGAAGAAACCTCAGTCAGAAGGATGGTCCTGGCGGGATTTGAACCCCAGACCTCTCACTCATGAGTCCCCGCCATAACTAGACCACCCCATGACAATTGTTACAGCTGATGAGATATCAGTTCAACCCAGAAATCAAGTCTGCATCTTCCCAGATGACTAATTTTCCTCCAAAATCAAGAAACCATGAAATGTTGGGTAGAAAATGGTGGCCGCATTTTTTTCTCAACAAGTGGGCATATTGCAACCACTGAGCTCAAAAATTAGAATACAGAGACAACAAAATGGTATAGAGAAAGCTACCTTCCAAAGCACTGTGCAGCAAACAAACTCCCTTGGATAGCTTACCGCAGCAATTTTTAATGATGGCTTTCCACAATTTCGTCAGGAGGTACTGGTAATATTTTCCAGTTATTGTCTGGCCCTTACAAGCATAACCTATGAACAGCAAACCATGGGAATCCCAAAAAAAATACTGAACATGATCTTCGCTGGTGATGTCAGAGTCCTTTTTTTTTTGTATGTGTATGTGTGTGGTGAGCCTGTGTATTTCCAATGCTTGCTTTACTTCATCTCAGCATCATAAATATACACCCAACATTCATCCTTGGTGATAAGGTGCTCAAAAGTTGTCAAACATTATATCTCCAGCCATAATTCTGCTATTTTCAAGTTTTTTTTTACCAGGTCAACTGAATTTTTAATGCTCAAATTTTGGAATCTCTTAAAAGAATTGAAGACTTTGATTAATTTTTTGGCTACCTGGTATGTGGGTGAATTGATATTGTTTATTATTACCATTTTTACATGCTAATTGCATGATCCTTATTTGGTCATGAAAGAATTATGCTTGTACATATTACACATGTACTTGCTAAATAATAATTGTTCTCCAAAGTTACCATAATATACCTGTTATTAATGGCAAAGAAATTTATAATTTATTTCTTATTTCACACCATCCTACAACAACCAACAGCTCTGGGACAATGACTGAAAATATCCTAAATGAAATAAAACAATTTATTATTTTTGAGGAAATTACTCAATTTTCACTAATATTGTTATATTTAATTTATAATAATAATTTTTACATTATATTATATTTCACTGTGAAAATTCCCACCATTTAAATATTGAAAGTATACATGTTATTCTGAAGTTTACATTTATTAAGTTACTCCTCCCTATTTCTTTGGTGCTTAAGCAGTAAAGGTCATAATTACAAATAGTAATAATATACTGAAGATAACTAACCATTTTACTTCAGAAAGAAGAGAAAGTACAATTATAAGAATAGTACAAAGAATTATCAAGCCTTTCATTAAACAATATATTAATATAAAATTCATTGTTCATGATTTCTGTATGTGTAAGCTGAATGAATTTATATTTATGTTCAAAAGCTGCAAATACTTTCAAGATAATCTTGAATGTTTTCTTATTTAATAATGCATATTATAAATTGAAGCAGGAGGAACAAAGTTCACAAGAACTGTTGTCCATATACATGGCTAGAAATATAAGGGTATGTGTTTGATTGCCAGTAACACCAATTGCCTTGATAAGGTTTTACCAGGATTTTTTTGTCATTCACAAAAGGCAAATGTAAAGCAATTTTAGGTAATGGCAAATTCCTAGTTTATTATATATGCTATTAATTGATTCCATATATCTCAAAATTCTACAGTGACTGGCAATGGATATTAAATGTTAACATAAAAAAAGTATATCTCTATGCATAAAGACTGCAGTAATTAAATTTTCATTGCAAAATAACACAATAAGCATGTGGCATATTATGGAAGAATTATTTACAAGTTGCTTTCTATTTCAGAAAGGGCACAATTAGTTCTAAATAATACCATAAGAAAGATAGAACAAGTTTCAGGAGAACCCCTCATCTTCATTAATACCAGCAGGAATAAGACAAACCATGGAATTTCCTGCACCATTCATACATTTGATTTGATTGGATCGTTAGAGACAGAAGAGGATACTTCAGCCGCACTCAACAGCTGATCAACTGTGCCTACACTTCCAAAGAGGACACAACCAGGAGGAAGAAATGAAGTCACTGAGCAACCAGGATCCATGAATGAGTTGGCATTCTTAACAATGTTTCAAGATAGAGCACCCCAAGTGGCAAATGCTCTAAGGAGTTTGAGCATCTCCAAACTTCCACACCAGACTCATTAAAAAAGCACAAGCCACCATCACACCATACCAGCCCACCTCGCCCTGTCACTTTCAACCCATAATAGAAGAAATGAAATGAAATAGGAAAGAGGAAAATTCATAAAAAGGCAAGATGCATCCACGCATTTGCCTAGGGGACCAGAGGAAACCACAATAAAATGCAAGGTCAGCATGGCCAGCCCAAGGGGTGTGAACTTGAGACCTCTCAAATGCATTATTGCCTGAGTTGCTCAGTATTCATATACTTATTTGCCTATCACATACGCTATCAAATAGAAAGTGAGAGCAACACAGTTGTGAAATTTATGAAAGATTATTAATATTAAGTAAAAATGTTAATTGGAACTTGTGCAATGTAGGTAACCATGCCACAGTTCTTCCCAGACTTTACAAGGCACTCTAGTTAACATGTGGAACATTTCTCTGAAATAGAATACCTCATATCACAATAGTATGTACTATCTAAGCCTGTTAACTATTAAATCCTGAACTTTTGAAAATGATTTAAAAACTTGCTATATGAGCCAATGGAATGTAAATTCCCAATAAAACTTGAAACCTGCTGAAGCTGTTGCACTGCACTGACTAAAGTAACGCATATGTAAGAAATTAAAAATGTTATCTCCTATTCATTATAAAGTGTTCTCTAGATTAGTGTGTTTTACCAATATTATTATTTTTCTTTCTTCATGCATACCAGAAACTGGACTATATGTGTCTAGCACCTACCTCAGGCTGTCATACATATGCATGGATCTGTTCAAAATTGCATAAATGATCATAATGGACTACCTCTACAAAAACATAGCATTATTCACTTTGTTATCTGGTCAAATAAGGCAATGAGTTTGGGAATATTTTTTTTCATCCTAATTAGGTAATAGCTAGTCAATTTTAAATGGCACTTGCTCTTGGAATCATAGCAAATTTCATCACAATTCACTGACCCAAAATGTTCTCATGGATGGAAAAATAAATAATGCATAATTTTATATATAATTATAGATACACTTAGGCTCATGTTCTATACAGTGGTTCAAAAGACTACAAATTTACAGAACATATAGAGGGGTCAGATTTTAGCAACTTAAAAACATATACCCTTGTTCTCCAAATGACTACCAGTCAGTGAATTGAAAGAATTCATTTTGGAAAATTGTATTTTACAAAGAGCTAGTGGGCTGGTAAGTAGATTGTGAACTACAGTTGTTTCAGTTTTTCCCAGAATACTTGCAGCAATTGGCATTCATGAGATGCCTTTAACATTTGGATGTAAGAGAACTTTGACTTGCCTGCATTGAATATAGTAGACATAAAAGTCTTAAAAGTAGCATTCACAACACACAAGGTAACCATAGAATTAAACATAAATATAAGATGTTAATGAATGCCAATTGCTGCAGGTATTCTGAGCAAAATGAAATAACTGTTGTTCCAATCTAGTAGCCAACCCAGTAATTCTTTGTAAAGTACAATTATGTCCACAATTAATTCTTTCCATTCACTGACTGGTAGTCATTTGGAGAACACAAGAGACACCAATTCATAATATTTTTTTTTATCTACATACACACAAGTTTATATTAATGCTAGTTCAAAACAAACAATAATTATACTTATGTAGATAAAAAATATTATATCCAAGTACAGTGGAACCTCAATCTTTTGTACCCGGAACCATCATTTTCCCAGATTTTCATTCAATTTAAGTGGTCCCAAATGTTTTACCTTATATCTTATGTAAATAAAATCTGCATTCATTGTTCCTCGAAGTATTTTCCCATATTATTCTTTCAAAAATTCAGTCCTAAAGAAATTCTATCCTCCGAATGTTTTCAAACTGGAATTGTGGAGCAGTGATTGTCGCATGTGCAAAGTTCGCATCAAGCTGGATTCGAGAAAGCCTGAGTCGAACTCTCTGTAGTTGCTGATACTTTGAGCCTCAGGATGATGATGATACTAAGAACAGACTTCCAGTTGCTGTCAGTTTTGACACTTGTGGACAAGGAAGTTGTAATGTGTTGCATTCAAGTGTTGCTGTAGTGTACGACAAAGTGGGAGGAGTCGCAAGTGTTTTTGATAATGCCATTTAACGACCTTTTTCAAAGAAAGTGAAAAAACGTTTTGATTTTTGTGGATTTGTTTTATTTACAAACGCTCTTTAACTTCTCAAGTTATCAGCGTCCCATTCAATACACTTGTTGGTTCTGGTGGTGTAGTGGTAACCATACTTGCCTTTTAAACCCAATATTCCGGGTTCAAACCCGATCACGATCGATGGATTTTTTCCCGGCAAAAAACTACTAAGAATAGCTTCCTTCGGAAGGGAAGTAAAGCCGTGGGTCCCATGTCGTACACTTATGGCACAATAAAGAACCTCAAGCCTGAAAGAAGAGGCCTCTGAGCAAAATTTGTTGGCCATTTCATGCCCTGAATTGAATGGGGCGCTGATGATCTGAGATGTTAAAGAGCATCCTTAAATAAACCAAATTGACAACCATTCAATATAGGGCATGAAACTACTGATACATTTTGCTTAGGTACCTTTGCTTTCAGGCTTGAGGCTCTTGTACATGTCGTAAATCTGCGATGCGGGACCCTCAGATTTAATTACCTTCTGAAGGAAACATTCTTAGGATTTTTAC
Source organism: Metallyticus violacea (assembly GCA_030762175.1). NCBI lineage: Eukaryota > Metazoa > Arthropoda > Insecta > Mantodea > Metallyticidae > Metallyticus > Metallyticus violacea. Next base: position 50,725,935 of record CM060831.1, read on the forward strand.
GCCCGAAAAAATCCATCAACCATGGCCGGGATTGAACCTGCGATCTTAAGTTTACGACGCAAATATGGTTACATTAGACCACCAGAAATGACAAAAAGGGTTGTGTTGTTATTGTTATAATTATTATTATTATTATTATTATTATTTAGTGTTAAATGCCTGTTTTTACTGTTGAGGCACCACAGGCGGTGGACACTGATGATATGTGAAATGAAATGATATATTGAGATAGGATTTTTTAAAGAAAGGATGCATTCCAGGCCTAAGTTTAGGGTACTTCCTGCCATTTGCTATTTATGAGGACTGAGGAAAGCCTGGAAAAAACCTAAATAAGGAAGGAAGATCCTGGTAGGAGTTGAGCCCCAGACCCCCCCGCTCATGAGTTCGCATCTTAATGACCTCGGTCACCTGTGGCGGTACACCGTAAAATTGACGCAAAATATGTTTGCTTAACACTGGTTTATTTATTTTTGAACATGATTTATGCACTTCCAGTATCCATGTTTTTTTTAAAACCTGGTCCCTCCAAAAACAATGAATCGAGGTTCTACTGTAATATTTGGTACCACAAAAGATGGCACTTGAAGTGATGCACTGACAACCTATCCTTCTGACATACATATGTGTAGATCACAATTTAATGTTTCATTTGTCTGTTAAGACCCAGAACAAGCCTTGGGTCTAATTCTTAAATTAATACAGCCCAAGCAAAATTGATTTTTTTTGGGAGGGGGGACTGTAATGTTTTATGTTCACCAACTAAGTTTATATTCAAGTTTCTTCCCTCTGTGATGACAGTATGATTCCTGAATTTTATTCAAATGCTTAGAATCTTTCTGAATGTTCTCATTTTTATTATCAATAAGGATTAACACCTATTTTTATTCCACATTTATTAATCCTTTTGATTTGTAAATGTTTTTGCAAATAATTATTTATTTGGTATGTCTGCAAAATTGCTCCTTATATTTGCTAGCCTTATTAATGCTTGATTACATAAGAGAAAATGGGTTTCTATTAAAATATTGCTTATTTCTGACCCTTCCTATGCTCTTTAACCTTGTCCATAGACTTCTGAATTGCACTATATACAATCCTAAGGTTTAGTTAGTAAGTTTTATGTAGTTAGAGCAGATAACCATTGAAACATGGAACCTTCTGCAACAGTGATCAGAATAATGAGTTAGCAATGGTAGAGGAAGGATACACTAGGTGAGAGCTCATGTTTTGTACAATAGGAAGGAAATAAGGAACAATGGGAGTAGATATGACAGTGTATAGAGTGAGAATTGGACAGTTTGTAGCTAAGTGTAATAACTCATGGGAATAAGAAGAGGAAAGAAAGAGATAATTATTGCAATTATTTTGTCAGTTCTGCTCATTGGTGGGGTCAAAATGAACCCTGACCAATTGATTTCGGGGAAGAGGAGAAAAAGATTTTAGGCAGAATTAATGGTTTAGGAGAATGCCTTAGCAATAAGATTAATGCAATTTCCGGATATTAAGCAAGGGATATTAAAAGTTCAGGTACTAAAAAGGGAGATAGAAGAAGGGAGAATGGAAAAGCTTGAGGACAAGAGTTGTAAATTTAATTTGGTGTTTACTGGAGTTGAAGAAAGGAGAGGAGCATGGGCCCAATAGGATGCAAGATATTTTGGAATGAAAGCAGAGATGAAACTAGGGGGATGGGAAACTGCAGATGCTTTTCAGGTGGGAAAGCAAGTGGGCAAAATTGCAATAATATTAAAGTTCACTACTATGAATATTATGTATGAGATGTTACATATAGCAAAGAAACTGAAAGGAACTAACATTTTCATCAATAAGGACTTATTGATGGAAGGGAGGGAAATAAAGAGGAAGATTGTACTTGAAATGAAGGATGCCAGTGTAAATGGAAAGAAAGCTTATATATGGAATGTGCAACTATGGATTGATGGAATGGTGATAACTGCAAATAAAAAGGAGCTACATACATAATAAAAGTGAGCAGAAGGATGTGAATTGGCAATATGAGGTAATCAGAATGAGAAGTGGAAGATCAAGGGTTGGTTTGGCCATGTGTGCCAAGAGAGGGGAGGGTACATGACAAACAAGAGAATAAGATAGATCTTCAATTTAAAGTAGGAGAAGACATCACCACATAAAAAGATATTATTGGACAGGCAACTGTTATGAGAGATTCAAAAGCTAACAAGGAGAGATTGTAGGAGAAAGAAGGGAAAAGGAAACATAACTATAGATTCCAGAATTGTTTCAACATCATGTGGACATATTTTAGAACTTGACAGTAAGTTATAGTGGTATGTGGGAAGACGCTGTATCCCTGGCAACATCAAGTTGCCATGGGAGGGATCGAGCTCATAAGGAGGAAGAAACTGCAGTTTAGAGCTAGAGTAGATTCAGAATAGGATGAAAAGAAGAGATCAAGTCTTTGAGGCTGGGTTTTTGGAACTGCGAAGGTTTGAAAACAAATTTGTCTTTGAGTTTTAGAGGTTCATTGGTTAAAAAGGTGCATTTATTAGCATTAGTTGAAACATTGTTAAAGGATAGGGATGAGATTAAATGGCAGATTTTGAATTTATAGGAAAAAAGAAGAGTGTGAAAAGGAATATTAAGTGAAGAGCTTCAGGTGACTTGGAGCTATTATTTGGAAAGGAGTGGAAGGGTAAGATTAAATAATGGAGTTTTAGGAGAGAGTGTAATGTTGATAATATTGGTGAAGTTAACATTGTGTTTAGGGATACTTTACTACTCATCCAGAAACTCCAGGTTTCATAGCCCAGATCTCTTCCACAGTTAGGGAATGAGATGATAGTAGAAATTAGACTGGAATTTCCTATCATAGAATTATATTACTGGGAGGTTTCTGTGTGAGAAATGGAAATTTTTGGGGCATATTAGATTATTTAGTTATACAGGAAGATAAGGGAAGTGTTATAAGGAGGAGTAAGGATAAAGAAGTGAATGAAGAAGACAAGAAATTCATTCAGTTTTGTTAAATCAATGGTTTGGTGATTTTAAATAGGATCAGTGATAAATTTCAAATAAAAGGTAACTGGGTGAGAAAGTGAACAGTTGTAAATGGCATCAGGTCCATGCAAGAGTTTTAGTTTATGCTGAATTTTGCAATGGTAAGTGTGTGTCTATGGAATTAATATGTAGATCAAATTAAACAAATGTGGAGAAGAACTATTTTATTTTGTTCAAATGTTCAGGAACAAGTGATTGGAGATAAATGCAATACATGGTAAATGGTTGAAATTAAATAAGCAAATTATTTGTATACAGTTAAGAACAAATGGTTAGGCTCATTAAGGAAAGATATAGGTGAGTTTGATTGCGCTTGTCTTGTGTAATTAATTGGTCAGTAGTGGTATTTTGATTGTATGTGTAGTAGATTAAAAGTTGTAACCAAGGACTGGGGCTGAGCTAAAAATGTAATAAAGTTAGTGAAATGGTGACGATAATTATTAAAATATTTTGTATCAGAATGGTTTAAAATATTGACTTGGAACAGAACCTTGTTAGAACCAGGGCTTATTATAATAATATTTATGAGCACTGTGCTATTTAATTAAATAAATAAATAAATTTATAAAGAGGCCATACATTTGAATTACAATGAGATTTATTAAATGGCATAAGGCCATTGCAGCTATCAAGAAGGCCATGATAAATGAACTGTAAAGCATTACCAGAAGTAGTCTTCTAAGGTTGCTTCCAAAACCATTAGAAACAGCTGTGTATAAATCGCAGAAAGCACTACTTTGAGGGGCACAAGGACCATCAGTTGATAAGATGAATGTTACTTTCTGCATTGAAAATCATGGAACTTTTGACTAAAGTTGTAAAAGTACTTTCTTCCAATGTTCCAAATACCAGCTTCAAAAGCAATCAAAATACCTTCAGGTTTTATTTATTTATTTTACATTACATGATGTCTGCAATTTTAGTCTCTCTGCACTTTTACACATTTAACTTACATATTAAAGAGATTAAAACAAATATTATAAAACTGCAGAGATAAAGGGACTTTGCTGCAGTCAGCCCCATTAGTGTCTTTGAACATAATCTGATTACTACAAGTTGCAGTGATAACTAAAAATGAAAATGTATATCCTTGATGGGAAAATCTTTAGCGAGTTTTACTGTTTGCTCTGATGCATTATATAACATGCTGTTTTGTTCCATAAATGATGTATCTTTGCAATTCCAATAGTGTACTTTCTGTAAATATAAATATTTTTCAAATGAAATGTGCTCAGCCAACATCACAATGGCTCAAGTTGTTGATAATGAACAAGCCACATGCAGCAGCTTCTTGCCACCTCACCTGTTTCTCATGATCCTGTGCCTGGGAATGGCAGGGCCGTACCTTCCAGGTCGACGAGAATCTGTTCCTTCACGATCTCTTCCTCTTAAAACCCGCCTCTCCTCTGTACCACTGCCACTACCCACACTGCCCACTCCTAGCAAGATCTCATTTAGCTCTTCCCCAAGTCGATGGTTCAGCAGATCCTGAAAATATAATAATGTTAATATACAGAACATAGACCAATGTTTATTAAACAATGCATTTACAGTTCCTGGTCGTGACACTATTTGGACGGATGCACTGCAAAAAGCAAGAAGCAGAGTAAGGAAACTAAGAACAACTTATCAAAGATTGGTAATTGCCAAAGGGAGAGAAACCTTAATAAATACAGAAAAGCTGAAAAGAAATATAAAACCACCTTAGAAGAAACGAGGACAAACTCACGGAAAACTTTCTTAGAAAAAGAATTAGATACCAATATATGGAAAATATCTTATAAAATTATGGAAAAAATTAAGAAATGGGAAATTCTGAATTAAAAAAAAAAGGACAATGGGAAATGACTCCAGATTGGTAAATCTCAGTAAATGCTCTTTTGTACAAGTTACTTCCCCCGGATGATAAGAGTATTATATAATATTCAGCATATTCAAAAAAGATAAGATATGAACACCATATATAGAAATAATAGATCAATCTATCCCTTTGATACTTTGGAAATTAAACTAGTTATAAATAAGCTAAAAAAAGAAAAAAGCAGCAGGTGTAATTAAAGAAGTCCTGATAAATTTGGATGATAAGATTGCATCGATCCTATTTCCACATTTTAATGACTGCATATGGAAAGGGCCCTTTCCCCATTGCTGGAAAGAAGCAAAAATTATTATCTTAAAGAAAAATGAAGACAAGGATCCTAAGGAGCCAAAATCATATAGACCTATATGTGTCCTAAATACTCTTGGAAATTCATTTGTAAAAGATTAAAAGAATTTAGGACAATGAAAGGTACGAACAATAAATTCCGCTTTAGAAAAGGAAAATAGAGACAGGACAACATAAACCATCTATTGGAAATGGTAAATAATTCAAATTCAAAATACTTAATTGGAATTTTAATCGACATTTCTGGCACTTTCGATAATTTATGGTGGCCAATACTATTTGGGAGGTTACGAGAAACAGACCTCTGTAAATGTGTATAAGCATTTACAGAGGCAAAGACAGAAGGGTTCTTGTAAAAGGTACTGAAGAAAAAATTTACAGAGATGTAACTAAGGGATATCCTCAAGGTTTTACCTTTTGGAGACTATTTTAGATGAACTAAACAATGACAAAAATGTGGCAAACACCATTGTGTATGCTGATGATGTTTTATTTCTAAAAGAAAGAAACAATAGGGAAGATATAGAAAGAAGAACAAATAACTTAACTAATAAATTAAGTAATAAGTACAGTAAAACTAAACTCCAAGTTGCTCTAACTAAATCAGGCTACATGCTCCTGAAAGGTGAACTTAAAAGAGATCCTTGTATAAAATATGACAACCAAATAGTTAAAACTATGTTAAAGGAAAAGACTGCAAACCAATTGAAAAGAATCCGCTCAATAAATGCAATAAGATGTTAAACAAAACATTAAATGAAGTCAAAATGCTCTCCACTGCTGAAAAACAGAATATCACACAGAATAATCCAGTACTACCCAGACTATATGCACTACCTAAAATACATAAAAATGATAACAGCATGAGACCAATAATCAACAATGTCAATTCACCCACATACCAGGTAGCAAAAAAATTGATCCAAATTCTTTTAAGAAATTCCAAAGGTTGAGCATTAAACATTCAGTTGATCTAGTCCAAAAACTTAAAAATAGCAGAATTACAGCTGGAGATATAAAGGTATCATTTGATGTAAAAGCCTTATTCCCAAGCATGCCTACAGAGAAACTTATGCGTTAAAGAAATGGTTAACATCAATAAATTTAAAAACAGAAGAAATAGAACACTTATTGAAACTTACTAATATTTGCATTAAACAAAATTACTTCAGCTTCAACAAAAAGTATTAACTACAAGTTTCAGGCCTAACTATGGGAAACCCTTTGTCACTTTTTCTAGCAGAGTTATTAATGAGTTCATTTGAAATACATATCACAAAAGCCTTCCCTTTAATTTTCAAGTCATGGTATTGGTATGTAGATGACATTTGTGCAATAATACGGAAGAAACAACTCAATAGATGCCCTGAAAATTCTTAATTTGCAACATGAATCTATACAGTTTACCATTGAAGAAGTTTATCATTGAAGAAGAGAGAAACGGGTGGCTACCATTTCTAGATTTAAAAAGTATAAGAAATGGAGATTGTTTGAATTTTGGAATTTACAGAAAAGAAACACACACATAAAATTACCTAAAAATGAGAGTTATAACCCCATTCTGCATAAATATGCAGTGTTTCACAGTTTGGCACACAGAGTGATGAATATTCCACTCACAGAAGCAGAGTACAAAATAGAATACAAACAAATAATAAAGACAGCTATAATCAATGGTTTCAACAAAGACACAGTGATAAAAATTATTAATAAATCTAAAAGACAAGAAGGGATAAGAGAAGTTTCCACACTGAAAAACACAAATGAAGAATACAAATTCAAAAGTTTCACCTTCCATCCAATTTACCACAATAAGTTCAAGAAAATCTTAAAAGAACATGGGATAATGTTAGCCCCAAAGAATAGATACAACATCAAGAATTTATTAGGTTGCACAGTAAAAGACTCCATACGAACAGAACAGAAATCAGGAATTTACGAAATAGAATGTGCAGATTGTGAACAGAGCTACATAAGCAAAACAAAAAGAAATTTAGAAATTCGGAGGAAAGAACATTTTAGGACTATTTGGTTTAAACAAGTGGATAAATCAGAAGTAGCAGCTCACTTTTGGACCAAAAATCATGAAATAAAGCTGGAAATTAAACTTCCGAAACATCTTCAAACCCATTGGGGTTATCCACTTGGGAAAAAAATTTTCATATTAAAAAATAGAGAAAACCTAATGAACTCGAGTTTCCTACCATGGATGAACTCAGCAATTTCCTACTTCAACCAACAGAGGCCACCACAGGAACATTCGGGTGCCTAGCCATCGTTTCAAGTAACGGCAGTTCAGTGAGCAACTGAAGATGGGAGAGATTCTCCTGAAACGCATCTTTATTTTTATGTAAGTAAGTGGAGTTTGGTGTAAAAAATGAATACCTAAGTTTAGGATATTTGCTAGATTAGTTCAGTTAAATTTTAAAATTCCATTTAATGCCATAGCAACTACCATATGAGCATTTTTGCTTCAATAATGACTTATGGAGCAATAAAAACTCTACTAAGAAGATCACAAAGGAAAGTGTTGTTAAGATTTAAAAGGGGCATTATGCTCCGCACCCACTATGGCCCTTTTAGTAATTTCAGGAATATGACCACTGACTTTTTGATTAAATTAAGAGACACTGTTTATTGGTTGAAGAAAGACAACTTGAGAAAGTAAGTTTAATAATTGGCAGTCAATGCAACAACTTAAAGGAAATAAAATCTAATCTAAAAGAGCAATGGCAGCACAAAAGGGAAAATGCCGAGGCAGGCAGGAGAACTTTCAACTTATTTAACAACATCTTTGAGAGATTAGTTAAAATTTATACAACCTACCAAAGGCATGGTACATTACCTTACAGCCATGGACCTTATAAAACCTACTGGAAAAAAATAACAAAACAAAGAACGATATGTGTAGATTTTGTAAAAACACAGATAACCCAGAGCATGTATTATTTGAATGAACATTCTATTTAGAACAGGAGAAAGAAGAAAGAGAAATTTCAAGTGGCCATCAGGTGGAACATAATACTTATAAATAATTAAGGAAATATGAGAAATTGTATATCCAGGGTGAGATAGCAAAAGTAGTGAAGGAGTTTGATTATTTAAGGGTGAGATTTGGAAGTAATGGAAGATGGGAGGCATAGACAAAATGTGCGCAAGTTAAAGATAAACAGGCAATGAGAGCTATTAGAACAAGTTTGTATAAGACCCCAACATTATCTATAAAATGGTTGGAGAGAGTATATGAGGCAACAGTAGAAGCCAGGATGTTGTATGCAGTGGAAATTTGGGGAGTCAAAGAGGGGTGGAGGAAGGTAAATATGGTTCACAGAATTTTTTGCAGGGAAGTATTGTTTTTCTTTATTTAGTTTATTTATGGATGCTCTTTAACATCTATGGTCATCAGCATCCCATCCAAATCAGGGCTCAGAGGCCTCTAAGGAAGTATTGAGATTACCCAAAAGTTCTCGAGGTGGGTTACTTTGTTAGAATTACGAAGGATAGGGAAGGAAGGTATAATTATAGAGTGAGTAATGAAGTATTGGTATCGTACCCTCAAATTAGATATTTCAAGTATTCTAAATGAATGCCTCATCTATCAAAAAGAGTCTTGGGAACACATGGAGAATGGGTAAAGTAATGTGAATGGATTCTGGAAGATGGTGAGACAGAAGATAGAAGATATTGAAAAACAAGAGATTTTGGTAGAAGGTAAAAGTTCTTTGGTTGTATATAAAAGAATTAAACAGAATGGGATCGAGAGAAGTATATTGATACTTGTAAACAAATGGGTAGGATGGGTTGGGCATGGATGCATACAAGAGTATAATGAATGAATAGTGTTTAATGCCCGTTTTTGCTACAGAGGCACCACAGGTGATAATACAAGAGTAATACTCATGAAAGGATACAGAGGAAGTGACAATGAAGGATGTAATATGTATGGAGGAGTAGTTAATGTGTCCCATTATTTATTGGAATGTTATAAGGTTAAAGGGTGGCGGGAAAACATTTAGGATAATAAATGGGATAAATTACAGGAGGATATTGCGATAATAAAAATGTTAAGAAAAAATACAAGTATTGAAAGCATCCTGAAAAAAATGAAGGGGGGGTTCCTGAGAAAAGTTACAGAGAAGTAAGATCAAAATAGAATTAAAGAAAGAAAAAGAAGATAATTAAAGGAGGAAAGAATAAGAGGTTTCTTACTTAGAAACAAGGGCTATACAAATACCTTGAGCAAGCTGCATTTAAAATAAGTAATCTACCACGGGAAGAAGTGATACCACAAGAACAGATAATAGATAACAAAGAAACAGAGGAAGAAGTAAGAAGATCAGAATGCATACATACACAAACACAATCCCAAAACACAATTAACTTAACAATAGAAAATATTCTAGACAACTTTAATTAAATAAGGAAGAGAATGTTGGAGGAGAAGATGAAGGCAAGGAAGAAGGGAGTGATGAAGGAGAAGAAGATGCATAAATTTATAATAGATGGGAATAATTTTGAATTGCAACCCGAAGTAGAGCATGAGATTATGGAAAAGATTGGCTTGGGTATGGTGTGGCATTTTTTTTAATGGTATTTAATGCCCGTTTTTACTACTGTGACACCATGGGTGGTGAACATTGGTGATTCATGAAATGAAATGATAAATTGGGAAAGGATTTTTTTTTAAGGAAGGAAACATTCCAGGCCTAAGTTTAGGGTACCTCCTCAGCAATTGCCAGCTATGAGGACTGAGGAAAACCTGGAAAAAAACCTCAGTCAGAGAGGACGGTCCTGGCGGGATTCGAACCCCAGACCTCCCGCTCATGAGACCGCTCCTTAACGACCTCTGCCACCTGTGGTGGTATGGTGTGGCATGATAGAGAAAGTAAAGAGGTGTTTGGAGAGAAATTAAACAAAGAATTGATGATATGGAAAGACTTGAGATATTAGGTATTTTTAGTATTAAAAAGTCATTGAGGGTTTATGGGAGGTTAAAGGAAATATGGGGTAGAGAGAATAATGTGGAAGAAGGCGACAGGAGGACGAAGGAGGGAATCGCACGAGGCCGGGCAGGGGTAGTGAATCTGAAAGGTATAAGAGGAGGTTTTTAAATATAGAGTAATGTCTGATGTGAGGAATGCAACATAGTTATTGGCATGCAATTGTGGAATGTACAGAAACTAAAGAAATGAGAGCAAAACTTAGGATTGAGAAGTGGGATAACTTAACCAATAGAGATAAGGGGAAACAAGTTGGTGAATATGAAAACAAGGCAAATTATTACTCTTAAATAAATATTAGGTAGGTTTAAGTGATGAAACAGTTGGAGTTCAGAGTTCATGCACTTGGTTACTGATCACAACCAAGTAGGACTGAAAATGCAATCTGGCAAAATTAATAATATATTTGAATAAGGGATTTCATATCACCATTGTAAAGTTCAGTTAATCACTACAATGTTTTTGTGAAGTACTTACAACTTTGAGAATTGCAAATAAAAGCCATAACTTTATGCATTTTAGCCTGGTAGAAGCATAATAAATAACAATTCTCTGGGGCACTTAGGGAATATACCACAAATAAGGCAAGAATTCAAATCAATTCAATGCACATTTATTAAAACTGCAGTGTATAACCAGGTCAGGAATAATTTAATAACATCTAGAGGTGCTGCAACATCTACCAAACATTAGTAGCCTTGATTATGATAAGCGCTGTTGAAGTATCATACCGACAGGTAAAATTACATTAATCTTGTATCATTGAGTTGAACCTAACATACTTCTGGCTTCCATTACTTGTTTATATGTAGTACATGTTTCACAGAACCATGTTTGCATCCTCAACTACCTGTCAACTACTAAAAGATTCTTAATGTTTCCTTGGAAAAAGTACTCATTCTGCTCTTATGGACATGATATGAACTAAAAAAGAGTGTTTATGTCTGGAAAAATATTGAAGTTATTAACTATCCCTGTATTTTTCTCCAAAGTCGTTGGCTCTGTGGGTTCCTGTGCTGACTTTAATAGCTTCACTTCTTTCACTATATCATGATTTTCAGTCCAAAAATGAGTTGCCACTGTGAATTTTGCCATTTCAAATAGAAAATACAATAATGCTTTGCTCCTGCAGAAGGAAGCACTATCTTCAAGTTGATCTCATGTTCACCAGAGCAGTATGAGCATCTCCAAGGAAACACTAATTGAACAGATATAAGCAGGTAAAGCCAAAAGAATGTTTAGGTTAAACTTAATCAAACAAAAATTATCATATGATTTGCTTTACTGTGCAAGTTTCAAATTACACTTCAAGTGAAGGTAACATATTTACTCTTTAATGTAATGTCACATTTGATTAAATCAATATTTGTTTACTTTTACAATAAAATTAACCTCAGATACATTAATAAGATAAAAACTATCATTTGTGTCTTGCATATTGAAAGATATTAATTCATGTAAAAATTAATCTAAAAAGTCTATATTTTGCATTGATATGTTCTAATTCAAATGAATGCAATTTGATGAACAATAAAGAACAACTTAGTTCCTTAGAAATCTGCAATAAGAGCTATTAAAATATTTGGGTTTAATGTTTAGGGACACTTAGTAATGCATTTATGGTAAATATTCTTCCAGCTTCTATGCTTTACTTACAAAACAAATTTTACCTATGATAAGGTTAAAAATAATATCCTTCATACCTACTTCATTATTAGATACGCATTCTATGAAAACAAGACCTTCTTATAATTAATTATAATTAAGATCATTGTATGTACTTAAACTACATACTATTATTGGCTCCAATTACTTTTTAAATGTAGTGAATGTTTCGCTGACCTTGTCTGCATCTTCAGCTATTAGGTACTGTGTGATAAGTATATTTATATTCTACTCTGATGGAGGTGCACATCCCCAAAGCATAACGTTATCCAACACTCGCAATTAGCTGCTGATGCAACACATGTACTAAATAAAGCCTGGGGAACTGGCAGATTAGCGTGGACGACCCTCAGTTTTTTATCCGAGTCTCACTCCCATAAGTGTGTCAATATATATGTATGAGTTTATCAGTGATGTACATGTGTTGCTAAATTACATTTCAATTTGTTACAAACACAAAATTAAACATGATACAATATGTGATACTTGTAGTATTACATTTTCAGAGTGTATAACAGTATTTAGATTTGCATGACTTGGGAGCCTACTGATCTGCACTAAAATAAAACAATGAATCACATAAAGCTGAAATGCCCTCTAACATAATGCGGAGGATATGATATAATTGTACCCCACAAACCAAACAACGTGATTTTCCATTTTTGAAAGTAGAGAAATGCTTTACTTCCTATGGAGAATTAAAAGTTGCAGTGCACATCCTGCATTCATTGGGAAAGGTACTGCTGGGAGTGGAGAGATGTCTAGCAATATACGCAGGGAGAGGATGCTTTATCTGCCAAGTAAAACATTATGCACTGCATATGTATCATTATTCAAATACTTAAGATTCTGTCCATTCTAATTGAGTTAACGAAAGCAGAATATTAATAGTTGCATTGTCAGCACATTCCTCTGATTAGCCAACTAGCCATCTCTTCAGCTTCCAGCAGTATATAACTGAACTGGTCTGCTGCTTGTTTTCCTCCACTCCTCTCGACCTCATACACACACTCTTATTAGTGCAAAGCCATGAGCAGACCATGCTCCATGAGTGTCAGTTTCCTGTACTAAATTTAAACAAGTGTGTAGTTCCACTCAATCATACAAAGATATTAATTATATGATTAGCTTCACTGTGCTACCAATTAGCATTTCAAAATCAGTTTATTAAATATCCACAGAGTTAATTCACTCTGCTAAATATGAACTATATATATATATATATATATATATATATATATATATATATATATATATATTACTGCCAAAACATACAACCTTAATTTAGACATTAATTTGTCTTTGAATTTGTATTAATCTCCAAAAAGAAATTGTTCAATTACCTAAGAGAGAAAAATTGCAACCAAAATTAACTTACTTAATCATAACATTTATATTAAGAAATAACTAAGATACTTGAGTGATTAATGCTGTAGCTCATACTGACTACTTTTCAAAGATTTTAAGTGAAAACGTATATGTTGTTTTTTTCTTGGTAATTGCTCAGCTGCCCAAATGCTTATGTAAAGAACAAAAAACTGCTAACTCGTCAGGACATTCTATATAAATAAATAAAATAAATATGTTCCATCTGATCAATTTAGGTATATCAATGGCCGATTTGTATGTACAACTTAATATGTTTAACCATTCAGATCACAAACTACTTCAACCTAATGACAATGCTTGAGAATAGATCACTTTATTAATTTGTTTTTATATCCCATAGATGTCACTAGGGCTTAAACAGATTGCATGAGGATAACCATCACAGTCAAAACACACCATATATATTATAGCAGGATACTACAAATATATCACTAAAACATAAGCAATGAATGTGGATAATTTTGTATGGTGACATGTACTATTGCTCTTTTGTGAAATAATTGGCGGCTTCTAAAGGAGCCATTTGAAACCACAATTGCAGTGGATAGCTTCACACTTTATAAAAATGCACAAGCACCATAATCACAACACATAAGCACTAAAAATTGTGGGCAAATGGCAATACTGCTGTTTTGTGATACATACAAGCCTCCTAAAGATGCCATTTATGCTTGGACTGCGGTAGATGGCTGTATGTGCTCTTGTTGATGACTAGTTGCTGGGTGGTATCTTGCTGGAGTGCATGTAATGGTGACCATAATTAATTTCTTTCAAATCAAACAGCACCTTCTGGGGCATATCCTGCACCTAATAATATAACTGCACTATGTTCATAAAGGGCGGTAGCTTGCTATGAGTGAAAAAAGGAGCTATTACCTCCAACACTAACAAAAATAAATATCTCTAAGTCACCACTTTTATTCCTTTTGCATCCACTCTTTGCACAGTGAACAGCTGTCGGTCCTGTTGGTGTACTGGTAACCATACTTGCCTTCTAAACCTAAGATCGCAGGTTCAAACCCGGCCAGGAACAGTGGATTTTTTCAGGCGTAAAACCCCTAAGTATGGCTTCTTTTGGAATGGAAGTAAAGCAGTGGGTTCTGTGTCATACATTTATGGCACGATAAAGAACCACAAGCCTGAAAGAAGAGGCCTCTAAACAAAATGTGTCGGCCATTTCATGCCCTGATTTGAAGGGGATGCTGATGACCTGAGATGTTGAGCGTCCATAAATAAACCAAATTAACAATAACAGTAAACAGTTCATTTTGCACAATCCTGAGTATCCCTAACCATTTACATGCACATGAACTTTGAAATAAGTCTGGTTTTATTCTTGCTAAAACCTCTGAAAACTCTGGGAAACAAAAACAAATATTACTTCTTTAATCCCAATGTTTTTTTATTTCTGATTTCTCTTTTATGTCCATGGTATTCTTCCCTTATTAACTGTTACTACATTCACCTTATACTCCTCAGTTAATTTTCTACAAAATGTGCAATTGCATCTACATATTCCATCATGCTTCACCTTGGAGGCACTGACATTACCTTCTGATGTTCATTCGCTATTTTTCAGTCACCAACTGTTACATAATATTACTATTAGGAGGAACAAGAACATTCCTTTATGTTGCCTATTTAAGCTAGGCCTGCAAATAAAACTGCACCTGAATCTAACCTGCAGTTAAATTTTAAGATTGTTTGGAATTTCATGAGGATCCCTGCAATAACAACTAACTGCTTAGGTTAGGTTTTTGTTAAGTTTGCTATAGGCCTTAAATATATACTAATAATAATAATAATAATAATAATAATAATAATAATAATAATAATAATAATAATAATAATAATAATAATAATAATAATAAAGATATCCTACACAGGCAATCTTCGCACTTTTTCAACTGTGATGCAATCTAGTGTGTTTCTTGCTGTTGACAACAGTGATGTCACCAATACCCTCACCACTCAAAATGCCATAAATTACATAATTCAATTAAATTGCATTTTTGGGGTTAGGTGAATGGATTAATAGGTTCTGACAAGCTTATATCTTTTCCTAATAACTTATGTTGCCATTTTATGGAAGTTTTGCAACCTTCCATTCACTTTTTAATACTATTGAGTGACTATGGGTGTTTTACAATACAAATGAATAAGGCAGCCTATCAAACATTTACTTTGTTTATTTAAAAAAAAGTTGTAAATGCTTGGTTTCATCTATGTTAACAAAATGTAAACAGCACATATTAAAACCATCCCAACTATTCTTTTTGTGCCACTTACAACTATATTGAACACTGTCTCATCAGTAAATAGATTTTTTTTAATTACACCAAAGTGTTGGTGCTTGCCTCATAGACACAAGGTTGCGAGTTTAATTCCATAAAAATCCTTAGTATGGGATTACTGTGGAAGGGAATTAAAGCTGTGGATCCCGTGTCATAAGATTTACGGCATGTAAAAGAATCTCAAGCCTGGAAGTATAGGCCTCTGAGCTAAATTTATCGGCATTTCATGCCTTGAAATGAATAGGACGCTGATGACCTGAGATGTTAAACAGTGTCCATTAATCAACTACACCAAAGACGTTCAACTCTCTCTTGTAGGTTTAAAGCAATAAAGTTTACAATCACTTTAGTTAACTTCTTAACTACCACACTGTATTTGTTGTAGCTTGCTTACATACACTTTTAGTACGAGATGCATGTCTACACCACTGTTTCAAATAACATGCTTATACATATATGTATTTTAAAACAAAAATATGCTTATTCCTTGCAATCTGCAATTTAGTACTGAAAACTGTGACAGACAAGAATTTTATAAATATGTATTACATATATATTGTCTACTTACTCGTATGGGAGTTGAATCTTCCATTTCTGTGTCACTGTCATCCCCGAGTTCTTGAGGTACTTCTAGTTCCTCGATGAATCCACTGAAACAATTTGGACACGTAAAATCCTGAAACAAAACATTTCGAAAGTTGCATTAATATTTTCAATGAGGATTATGCCCATTTAAATCTTTGCTTAAATTTGTCATCCACAGCACTTGGCTTATATTGTTCATTTTTCTTTGCACAATTACAAGCCTGAAGCTGATAACAGCATTTAAATTCCTATATTTCAGTTTTAAAACTTGGAATTTATATTCAACTACTTACGGGTTATAAAACGGAACCGTTAGATTCCATTTGGAAATATACAGAACAATTAAACGAAAAAAATGCTCCACCTATTTTTCACATCATTAACAATATTCAAACTCACCGGTAGTACTCTAGGAATTTCAGCACTACATTTATGGCAAAAAAATCTTTGTAATATTGCATCTTGCACAGCAGCCTCAGCCATGATTCCTGTTATCGCCACAGCCACTAGGATTGTGAAACCGTCTTTACAGTGGGTAATGTTGATGTACTACGTGTGGGTTGCTTGAGTGTCGAAAGTTCAATAAGGGCAAAATGCAAACAGTCAATGAATTAGCTGACAGAAAATGACTACAAGCGATAGGAAATTCCCAGTTCCAACTTCCGTGAGTGGAAGTCAACTGTTTGTTAACCTGTAAGGTTAGTCTTCCAATTCGTATCAATACAATCGCAGGAAAGACACAACCTTATTTATTTCTGTAAGCCAGATAATCAGTAATTCAACGTCTAATTTTAACTTGCACAGGTTGCGATTTATTTACTGGTATAGATATAACCTTCGTGTGTCTGTTTAGAACCATATTTCTGCGGTTCTTCCCCTCTTCTTCGCTTACGAAAAAGATGCAGCATTTGCCTTTTTTGTGTCATTCTCAAAATAGGATATGTACTGCATTTGCTTACAATAGTTCTTTCAATTGCTTCAAAACTGAAAAAGGAAACAATATGCAATTAAAAGCCACGGTACTTGGCCAATTGCACGAATTCATTAAATAGCAAAGCAACAACACAAATAAATGTTTTACAATATATATATATATATATATATATATATATATATATATATATATATATATATATATATATATATATATATATATATATATATATATATATATATTCCGGCTTGTTGGTCGTGGTCAAGATTTTGAGACTGAAGCAAATGATGTTAACATTGAGAATTGTGCTCAGCATTTTCAAGATGAACTTGAGTCTACCAATTCAGAACTCGACTCAACCGAATGAATTTCAATGATGAGTGCGTTGACCAGAATTTTAGTATAACACATACATGCACACTTTCGAAAAAGAATTACTAGATACTATTAGATCAGTGTGCAGAATATTACCACTCAAATGTACATAGGCATTTGTGAAATCAGTGAATACCTAGATAATGTGACAGACCGCAATTTTATTAGCTATAATACCAAGATTTTTTTAACACTGCGCGCCTGGAAGGCCACGCTAGTCGCCTGTCACAGCCTGTAGCAACACAGTTCCCGCGCTTATGTAGTCACTAGCAGCTATTGTTGCGGCAGCAAGCAATATTTTCTGTGTTTGCATTCAGTTCACTTGCAGTTAAGAGGTTGATTCAACGCAGTTATTAAATAGACTTGAAGAGAAGAAAAAGATATATGTTATTTGAGGTCATTGATGCGCCAGAGCTTTTAATTATAGTGTGTTACCGAAAACAGTTTCACATTGTATTAAATGTCACCCCTTGACCAGAGAACAAATAACTTCTACAAGAACAACCCACACACTGTAGAAGAAATGAAGGAAAATATTAAGACAGAAAATGAAAAAATTACGGAAGTAGCACCACTGCAAGTGAATACACATGTTATTAAAATCGTCAGAAATACTTGACCACAGACGGACACCACTTCGAACAACTCGTATGACAGAATTGTACACACAATAAAATAAAACAAATATTACAGTTATGCGACTAGAAAAGCGAGGGTCACAGTTTCGTCGAAACAGCCTGTGTGGCTTGCATCAACATTCATGTGCAGAAGCAGGTAAAACTAACTAACTACCTACCTACCTATCTTTAATCTCTTTTCATGTCATTTGTAAAAATTCTTTGAAATAATGTAATATTTTAAAAAATTAAGTGTTAAATTCATCAAATTTTAGGGATTGTATAGACTACAAGTTTGAGCACAATTTAACTAAAATTTTAGTAATGCATTTGGGCACGTAGTTTTAATACCTGCATTTCATTAGGTTTAATTATATGAATGCATTTTAAACAGAGTTTAATTCATCATTGTTATAGAATGCTTAATTGTTTCAGTTTACTCTTTGTACATTTTTTACTTAATCCATTCAAGTGTTCATAGTGAGAATCTGTTGGTGTACAATATTATATATTCACGAGGCAACACTAAATATAATAGGACAAATTATATACAGAAGATATGATGGTGAAGAAATACCTATTTACTGCTTAATGTGCTGCACGGTTTTAAGAACCCTGCATATTGATAATACTTGATTAATTTTTAACTGACTTTTCAGCTTTACCGGATACATCATCTAAATTAACCGCAACTTGTTTAATAAGTTCTATATTATCAATTGATTTAACCATGGACTAATCAAATAAAGTTATTAAAACAGCAAGAAAGTCAAAATTAGTCCTAATATAATATTGGCTATTCGTTACTCTCTATTCCAGGGGCTAATAAATGCCTTTCTCAGTATCTATAATAGATGTAGCTTCAGTGCCATAAAAAAGTAAATAACGCATTTTATTGGTCTAAAATACTCACTAGAGTAGATGCAGAATCCAGGATCCCAATGGATAGGAGTAGCATCAAGAGTACCTTCGGGACCGCCACGGACTTGATGCCACTGCCTTTAGAACTACTTCGCGTTCCTCCAAGGTAGTAGAACACGCACTATCGGTAATGCAGCTACATAATATTTTATTTACAAAAGTTTGGTTTATTCCTTTAAGTAAAAATATGCGAAAAATACAATGATATAGTTGCATGAATGTTTCATTGCAGTATTTGAATTTATTTTAAAAGCATTCGCCAAATTATGACACATTTGCACATACGTCCTTTTTTTTTTTTTTTTTTTTTTTTGTAACACATTAATGTCAGAAAATTTTATTTTACAAGGATTTAGACGAGATTTGTTTTAGGAAAACTATAAGTATATGCTATCAACATTCCTTTATTTTAGCGCTGAAGCAAATCGTATACATTCTTTCATAACGAAATAAAAACATAGTTTATTAACTTAATTTATAGTGATACATTTCAACCGTACATATCAACATACACATTTTTGTAAGGTAAAGAGATGGTAATATTACCTTATATATTTACATATTTTCTCTACTAAAGCCTCAAGGAGTAAAAATAGTGAATTTGACAGTATTATTAAATAATTAATATTTGTTCTCAAATTTAGAAGATTTGATTGGTTATAATTGTTCATCGTATTATAAATGTCATGAATATTTCATTGGTACAGGAAGCCAGTGTGCGAGTGAGAGAAAACTATAAAAAGAACACAGGTGAATGAAGCCGCAACACTTTATGAGTTCCCATTTAAAAACCACTATAGTAAGAAAAGCTCAATACTCAAGTAGAATGTCAGGTCAACAACTTTGTTTGGTATACACACAACAGTAAAATATTTAAAAGTGACATTATTAACCCATAAGTGTGAGACATGCGCATCAAATATGAACTGCAATACTGTGCAATGCTTAACTATGTGATGACAGTTTAACATTTTTAATATAAATGCAACACTGCAATGTTTTATTCTTCATTATTTTTTCTACAACATGAGGCTTTAATTTGCTAACGAAAAACATGGCTGTTTGTGAATATTGCATAACTTAACACAGCAAGTCAAAGCTATTATCATATTATATACATCTAATATAACTGGGAAGAAGCACTCATTTCTTTCACAGATGGCCTGGGTAATTTAGATTACTTCACCTTTATACGTAACATACTGATTTGAATTATTTACGGACGTTCTTTAACATTACATGTCATCAGCGTCCCCATTCTATTCAGAGCGTGAAATGGCCGACATATTTTGCTCAGAGGCCTCTTCTTTCAGGCTTGAGGTTCTTTATCGTGCCGTAAATGTACGACACGGAACCCTTGGCTTTACTTCCCTTCCGAAGGAAGCCATACTTACGATTTTTACGCCCGAAAAAATCCACAAGATCTTGGCCACAAATTACAACTATAATTACCACAAATTATAGATTGCCGTACTGTATGCTGTAGTAATTACAACTACAGAATACCGGCTTAACATTTTTCCAGTACTATAGTACCATCTACCGGTGCAGAAATCTGCCTTTACGCCTTATCGCGGGGGAATACCACATAGGGAAAAAAAAAATTTCTTTTTTTTCTAATGTTTAATTATTCATAGCGTTAGCTAAGAGAGTTCAGAGGATTGTAAAACCAAGGTAATCCATTTTTGTACAATGTGGTACTGTAGCTTCTTAGAAAGTAGAAGAATGAAGAACTTAAATGCAATACATATAATAATAATAATAATAATAATAATAATAATAATAATAATAATAATAATAATAATAATAATAATAATAATAATAATAATAATAATGCAAGGCTCTATGTCAAATTTCAACTATTCACTTTGGTAAATTAAAAAAATAAAATCATTAGACCAGTAATTAATCTCTATTTTGAAGTAATGAATCATCTTTTTATGTTAATTTTTCTTATATAGATTTTTTTTATAACTTGTATTACTTTTCCTTTGTGAACTTGTAAAACAAATTATTTTCTACCAACACCTTTATGCAGCAACACAAATATAAAATTCCATGCATTTTACTATTGTTAACATGTGGTAAACATTTCGTGTAGCTCTTTTGTATAGCTTTCTCCTTAAATGACTTCTAATGAAAATGCTGAAAAACACATTTACAGGAAATCAAGTTTAAGGGTTTCAGATACATATTTTAAAATAGTGAACTTCACAACTTCAAAATTCCTTTGAACTATAGTTTCCTTGTCAATGTTAGCTATCTCTTCTGCCATTTTAGTCACTTTAACAAACATCCAGCACTTGAAAAAGTGAATCAGTAAGCTTTTTTTTTTAATTCAAACATATATTAATTTTACCCGTAAGGTGCTTTTTACAACAATCACAGCAATTTTTTTTTAATGGTATTTAACGCCGTTCTTACTACCGAGGCACCATAGGCGGTAAATGGCACAGCGCTATATTTTATATTTTAATGTTTAACATTGTTGCTGTGCTATATGATAATTTAATGCATTCAGGCTTGCCCAGCAATCAGTATGTCATTTTTAATATTTTGAAATGACTCTTAGAGCTAAATTTGCAGTAAGGGTTTTGGCATTAGTGAAAGATGGACCAAGTCTACGTTATGTTGCTCATGTCATTGGCACTTTTTGTTGCAATGTACCCAGTACTGTCCAGAGGTTCAGAGAGTATGGCTCGGTTCTGACCGTAGGAGTAAGAGGGATACCTCTGATCGCGACAATTGCTTTCTTTTATTACAAGTTCTTCGCAATCAGCATGCAACACAGCAGATGCCAGGAACAATTTACAGCGAATGCAGCATGTTAACATCAGTAAAAAGACAGTTAGAAGGGGGCTGTATGAAGTGACTTTAACAGTCCAGGAGACTTGCAAAATGACCATTACTGACCAGAGAAGAGTAATGCAGTTTGCTCAACCCATCAGGAGCATGGTGCTTTTCATGGCTGAAGGCAAGTTCTATTTAAGGGTGCCATGTGGGAGGGAGAGAGTTTGGAGAAGAGCAGGAGAATTTTACGCATCTTACGCTTTCTCTTCAAGAACTTTTAATGTAGGTTCATATTGGTTTGGATGGGGATCAGCATTGAAGCAAGAATGGAACAGCTGTTCATCAAGAATGGGTCACTGATAGCTCATCAGCACATCTTTGTTTTGCACCCATTATAGGCGAAATTATCCTTACTCATGATAACTCTCGGCCACACATTGCTCTGTGTGTTTCAGAGTTACTGGATGTGGTTGGGACTGGACATAACATACCTGAAACTGATAGGGAGGTATGCTAAGAGTTGATTCTCCAATTCACTGGTAGATTTTCGGGAAGCACTTCAAGTGGAATGGGAACTGATACCACAAGAGGAGATTGCAGATTTGTCCATATCATGCCTGATTTGCACCTGTGACTAGGACTAGAAGGTGTAACACATATTACTGAGACTATGATTATCTTACACAAACAGCTAGAGATCCATAGAGCCACAAGTGTCAACTTCCAACATTTTTTAAAATGTTCTGTTTATTGTGATGTTTCACCATGTTTTAAGATTTTTCTGCATTAAAATAAAAAATAGGTAAAATTTGTGCTTAAAAATACTCCTTATGCATGCATTACTTGGATGATAAAACGTTGTTAAAGAAATTCTGTTTTAATATTTGTCTTTGTTTCATTAAACGCAGATTTTTATTTTAAAATGTGTTTCAAAATTGAGTGTTTTGCTTTTTTTGACACTCAGTGTACACACACACACACACACACATACACATACATACATACATATATATGCTTATATTATGCTTCTTCACCATGAGTTTGCTATTTGCTACTTGCCCCTCATCTCCCCCCTACAGATCTTTTTCTGTTCCTGAAAAAAATCACTATCTCACTCAGAAAATCTCACCATACTCATTTACTTGTTATATTCAATAACTGCTTCAGCAATAGGCCTGAACAGTAGAAAATTACAACAAATCTTTCCTTAAGACATTCTGTGAAGAGATCAGGCTAGTACCAGCTAATCTTTGGTGTGTGGGAATTTTTACAAAGAGTGCAGTATGTATGTGTATGCTTTTTTCCCTTCCATACTGTTATTTACAACAAAAACAAGTTTCTGGCCAGCAGGGCACACATTACAAGAGTTCATTTGTAAATACACAATGCTCTGTAGTACCAAAAAATTACTCTTTTCTGTTCTTACTGATGCTACGTTTTAGGTAGTACTTGACAAGTTATTTTTCTATTTAATTTTTCTTCAACTATCATATGTCTTTTCTTATTTCACTACATTAAGTAATATTGTCACAATTATTTTTGCTATGCAGTTTATACATTTTTTTCTTTTTACAAGGTGACAATGGGACCAAAAACATGTAATTATTGCTAATAATTAAACTGTTTTGCATCTCATTTGATAAGAGGGTGGTATATAATTTTTCTCAGATGTCTCCCACATAATCTTAGCATGGGTGTAGACGTGGTATCTGCAGAATATGCTTGTGCACATCCTAATGATTTTAAGCTTGAACAAGAAACTTCATTGGATCAACTTTTGGAGTTGTGTACCACAATTGAATATTTGTCCATTTTTTTGATAGTGCTGAAAGTACAACTTGATGATCAACAGTTATAACACTGCTAAAAATGACCTACTGTTATTGTGGCAAAGGATAGTTCAAACAACATATTAAAGGAATGGTATCAGCGGTTGTTGAAAAAGAAAGACACAAAACTTACAATGCCTTTTATGAAGATATAGTAAGATTTTCTACAACCCCAGTCAAAGATGTTCCTGTGAAAGAAAATTTAATATGTGAACAGCAAGCTGCATGTCACCCAAACACAAGAAAGCTTGGGGTCTTTAATATTATTGAATGTAGAGAGAGACATTACATGTTCAGTGTATTTCAATGGTATGATTGACAAATTCAAAAGATGGTAGGTTTTGAGTGATATCTCATATTGTAACTGCAGTGACATACTATGTACCAAGATAAGTGTGTAACTAATTAAGATGTTTCTTCCAATCTTTGTTGATACAAATTTGAATACAAAATAATGACAGGACCTGGTTATGCCACTGATTCTTATCTGCCACCATTTCCATTGCTGGTGAGAAGTCTGTATAATTAGCCTGACAATCTGTTATGTTCTTCCTTCCACATTGAATTTTCAGGATTTTTTCTTCCAAATTCTTTCCCTGAAAAATAACATACCTAGCAATTAACATTTAAAAAAAATTGAGTCGAAATTGTAACATACACACCACTAAAATTCAATAAAATCGAAGACTAGTTTCGGGAGCCATCGCTCCTATCATCAGTTCCTGAGTCAACCAGGAACTGAAGATAGGAGCGATGGCTCCCGAAACTAGTCTTCCATTTTATTGAATTTTAGTGGTGTGTATGTTACAATTTTGACTCAATTTTTTAAAATGTTACTATTTGACACCACTGTTACAAAACTTCACTATATTTTATACAATACCTAGCAATATTACTTAAATGGAGATAATAGAACATGTAATATTTTAGCTGGCGAGTCCATTGCACATTCTAATTTCTCCACTTACCAAAGCTTATTAGCAGAACATGATTTGTGAACTCTTGTCCTTGGTTGCTAATCAATTGATTGGTGATCTGAATTGCATTTTGGATGCTTACAGCTCACTTCTAGTGGGAGATTACAAAATTTTGTAATCAAGTCATCATCTACTGGGATTTTGAAATTCATTATGCAATCTTCATATTTCTTGATGTATATCTTTTTCCATAAACTAAGTTCCCTTGGTTGGTATGCAGTTTTAACAATTTTCTTTTCCATTTCATGATTCATTTTCCAAAAAATGATTGGCCAGCAGCTGATTTACCTGTTTGTTTATATCTGATATTCCTGAAATGTTCTTTATTTCTGGCATGTACATTTCTATTTTTTTTTCCAAAGTATATTTTATTACAGTCTGAACAATTAATCAATTCTGTGGGAATTCTATTTATATGATTAGATTTTTCATATCTTTATACCATATTTGTTCTGTGGAGTCGAGGTGAAGTTAAATTCTTTGACAGTGTTTTGAAAAGGAGTATTATGAGAATATTTCAAACTTTAATTATTATCTGTTATTACAGAAATAAATATTTAAATTAAAAAAAATGTATATATCAACAAGGGCTTTAAAATATTCTCCATGGAGTAATCTGTCATGCTACCTAGAAAGATAGGTTAAAGTTCTTAATATTGGGTATCTTTTCTTACATGCTATACCCCCAAAGTACTGGCCACAGCAGGTTAAGGTTAGTGCTCTGGAAGGAAAATCTTGAGCAGCAATAAAATTAGGAAAATTTCTCTGTGGTGCTGAAACCTGTTAGTAGCTCCTGTATCTGTGAACAAAGTTGTGTGAAGATATTTCAAGAAGAGTAATTTTGTGCACACTGGCCATTATCTTTATTCTTTTAGCATAAATTTCATCATTGTAGTTCACTCATCATCAAACCATCAATGAGGCTTGGTAGTGGCCTCTCTTGAAACTTGGGATCCTCTCACAAGCTACTTGGGAACTTAAAGCATATTTTTTTATGGTTGTAGCTCTTTTTGATAGTAAAATTTCTTCATTTGTAAAAAGAACTTTTTATGACTTTCTTAGTTTAACATTCAAGTAGGTATCCGCATTTCAGTTCTCTCTTCTTCTTCAGGCTTGGAGTTAAAAATAGACATTACTCAGGCAATAAGTCTTCAGTCCAAGGCTTTGGTCAGCACTCTGGAGATGTTCATCTCATGGCTTTTATTTTTCACACTGGATTACCAAATATGAGTTGCTTCTGTTTTCACCAATGTCATTCACCACAATGTGAGAGCATCTAAATATTTGATGGTCATTCAAAGAGCCAGTTTCACTGAAGCAGTGCAGTGTGATGCATGCTCATTTTGTTGATTTTCAGGTTCTTAAGGATATGTAAAATCCCAGGTGATGATTTTCTAAATGCAGAGAGGATAATCACAACAACATGATTCTGGTAATCTACTCCATAACTATTGCTCTTCTGTTGTAATTGAACTCAACAACTATCATGGCAAGAATTTGACAGCAAGTGCACTATCTGATTGCCAAAACTCCTGGTAAGTACTTTAAAAAGTGTAACATTATTTATGGATAGACTATGCATACACACCACACTTTTACTGGGAAACAAAAACCTTGAAGTGACTAAATGTACTACCAAAACAATGATGGAGGAAATCAATTTCTGGCCCTTCTTGTGACAGAGGAAGAAAAAAACTATCATGATGGTATGACAGTTTTCTTTATGCTCCTAATAAAGTGTGGGACAAACCTTAATAACCTTGCCCCATTCCATAGAGTTCAGAGTGTCTAGTGTTATTGCTTTCATTTAAACAGTACATTGCCATGAGATACATGGTAATTCTTCAGTGATGTCCTGTTACTTTTGTACGTCAAACATTGAGCAGAAACTATGAATAGTTCTTGTTTGTCATATTAAGAATATGAGTGTTTTAAATAATAAATAAAGAATAAATTAACAACATAAACAAACAAACAATACCTTAACCACCAGGATATGTATGGTAAAGAACCAGTAAAATAAATTACCTTTTCACAACTGTGTGTGCCCTCAAGCTCTTTCTAATACTTGCCCATTTCTTCCTTTATTTTCCTAAGAATTCACCAACTTGTTTATGTTATCTATCCTCATATCAGGCATTTTAATTTGCAATATATCTTGCTGTAGTTTTTTCAATTCAGATACCAACCCTTCACCACCATTTCACATTCTATTAAGACAATGGAAGACACTATCCACTTTCCCACACATAATAAATCCTTCTTTGAATTTTTTCTTAAACCTTTTACATATAATACCCCTGTATGCATCCATGCAAGACTTTTCTTCCGAATTGACCACAATTATCTATATATTTTTCCCATCCCCAATTCCTTTTAACTATTTTATATAAATCCAAAAACCTTTTATCCTCAAAGCTAGCCCAAATCTCTTGCTTCTCTATATCTTCTATCCTATGTGTCACTTCTTTCCAAAATTCACTTACATTACTTTCATCCAATTTTTTCTAATAGTTTTCCCATCTGCCCAAACCAACTCTCTATTCCCAGTACAGCTCTTTGGTAAATAAGACATTCTTTCAGTATATTATTATTATCTAATTTCAAACACATGTGCCAATATTTCAAGATTCTCTCCACTATTATACCTTTCCTACTCTTCTTAGGTCTGCCAAATCCCTCCCCCCTTTTTGGTAACCCCATTACTTCTCTGCAAAATATTCTATGTACATCAACCTTTGTCCCTTTAACACCCCTCAATTTTTACTGCACGCATCATCTTTGACTCAACCACAGCCTCATAAAATATTTCTAGCTATTTCATTTGCAATATGGGAACTTTATCCAAACTTATTTTGACAATTTTCATAGTCAATTTACCTTTAGCTTATGCACATTTAGACTGCACCTCCCATCTTCCGTTATTTGTAAATTTCACTCCCAAATAATCAAATTCTTTCACTACCTCTATTGGGTCTCTATTTATAAAACATCTCTCATTTTTCCTTAATTCTGATCCCTTTTGAAATACTATCTTTCATTTTTTTTATTAGATTCCATTCTGCAAAAAATCTAGCAATTTCATCAACGGCATGTTGTAATTCTGTCATGCTTACAGCTTGTGTTACGAGATCATCAGTGAAAAGCAATCCTGGTACTTCCTTCTCTCTAATAATTGGATAATGTCTATTATTTCTCATGATCCTATATAAGATATGAGGAGTATCATTTCAAAAAGAAGTTTTCTGAAAATATATACTTTTCAGAAAAAAAATGCACAGAAACCAAACTAAACGGATAAACATAAATAAAAAAAGTAATTTTCCAGGTCAAGACCTTACAAGATTACTTGGACAAGTTGACTTTTTCATCGAACATATGGACTTATTAATGTTTGATACAATACACACAAATTTTAAATGCAAATTTTATTATCTAAACCCTTTTAATGGTATATTAAGAAGGTAGTTAATCTACAATATTCCCAATCCTGCTTCCTCTTCAATGCAATCACATGTAATGTACTCATCAGCAACATGATCATTGTCTTCATCAGTAGCTTATACCCTATGATCAACAACACCAAGGTAAAAATTCAGTGAGCCTAAGCTTCTCCAATTGTCACCAAATCTCTGCTTCAGTAGCTTGTCCACATCATTCCTTTTGACAGATTTAATCTTGGGTATCAATGTCACAGTATTTGGATCACAAACATTTTGCACTGAATGTCCCCTTTTCAAAAATATTGGAATTTTAGAAGGATCATCTAATCTATAAGCAGGTTCCATTTTTACAATGACATTAACCTTTTCTATCTTTTCTTATTTCTTTAACATGATCCTCTTCATGTGTCTAACATGTACCTAACTTTTTAGCACATTAGATAAATATTTAAAATCTGGAACAGTCCAATCTTTACCCAATAAATGGACAGTGCCGCTTTTCCACAAATTTCATGGTATTCTTCTGGTGTTTTTATTCTGTAATTCAAACATTCTTTCTGGGGGCAGAAATAAATGACTTCTGACTGGAAAAAATTATTGAAATGCTCTTCATCTATGGAAGAGAATATTTCAAAGCCACCATAAAGATGCACAGACAATGTGACTGTTTTGGTTTTGTCCACCACACCCATCATAGGACAGTCTTACAATTGTAGTAGAAGTATCAAAATGGAATTTACTGAGGAAATCAGCTAGAACAGAACCAACTCCAACAGCCCCATGACCACCCTGGTTTTCTGTCCAGCAATGGAAGTGTGGAAATTTATTTTCTACTAAATTATGCAAAGAGCATAAAACGAAATCTGCCACAAATAGTAAGCCTTCCCTATGGAAAGTTTAGGGAGAGGCTGAACATGCTGCAGATCAAAGGAAAACCAGACACTGTTCATAGGCTTCTCCTTCATAATTTTACGGAAGGTTTTTGACCTCAAATTGTGATAAACTAAGGCTGCTCTAAGTTCAGTTTTTTTGTTTTCATCATTGGTGGATTTCAGTAAATGGGACATTTGTGTACAATAGCTACAAATATCTGTTGTTGGAGAGCCAAATCCCAGATTGAAATTGTTGGAAAAAAAATTCTGGAAAAACCTCATTTTTACTTTGAGGTGATGGAATAAGATTGTTCACGATGTGATATACATTTTGAATAACTTATTAATAATGAGTTCTGAGGGTAGGTATAATCTCTTATTTTTTGTATTGCTTAAATTCTCTAACGTTTGTATTTATTATAAGAACAGAGTGCAGAAAACAGCATTGAAAAGAGAGCAGAAAACAGAATTTCTTGGACGGATTGCATTTTGTTCTTACATGCTGAATGGATTAAATGATTCTCTACTGAATATACAATTTTAGGTCTATATTTTACATAGAAAGATGTCATTTTGAAAAGCAAAGACATTGTAGTACTATGTAAGGCATACATGAAAGTAAGAAATCACATCAAACAGAATTTTGTCCATGAATGGACAAACTGCTTTTTGAAACAAAGCTCCTGTTATCTATAAATAAATTAAATAATATGGGGATCAATTATTTACCATCTTGTCTCAAACCCAAACTTTGGCTCATATAATCAGTAGTTCTATTACCTTCACCTCTGACACAAAACCTGATTCCTTCATATAATTTTTGAAGTCCTAGAATAAATTCAGTACTGACTTCCTTGCACCTCAATTTGTATGCCAATGCATTGCTATTTATTGTATCAAATGCTTTCTCAAAATCTGCAAGAAAATATGTACCATACTCCTCTTATTCCTTAAAATTTACTGTAGTACAAATTATCATTATATTATCTTTTTTGAATAAATTAATAATAATTTACTCTTACTTTGAAAACTAAACTCTGTTAGCACTAAACATGTGCTGAAAAGAGATTGCAGAGATATAACATTATACCAAACAGTGATAGACCCATTCCTCATCCATATCTATCCATGTAATATAAATAAACAGCTCTATAGCTGTAACCTTAGTTCCAGGAAAAACCCGTCAAGGCTTGTCTGATTTTATATCTATATTTCAAATTTCAATTGCTTATATGCACTTAGACAGAATATATTCTGAATAGAATTAAGTAGCAGAAAACTGCTGCCCTGCCACCTGGTACCAGATATGTGCACTAGCTATTTAAAAGAACTGAGAATAGGTTGCATAAGAGTTGTATAACAATGTAAAACTTGGCTTACATAATTTTCTTAGTGACTTTGGTTTAGATCAAAATTCAGTAGTATATCCACTGAATGCTATGCATTTCTACATACAAAGAAAATAAGAACATAACAGCCAGTGTTCTATAGAATTTAGGATGATGTTAGTCTTTGATTTTTTTGTATTCCAAAAAGTAAATGATATGTGTAGTATACAAAGCTGAAGACCACTACTGGTGGCCAAAGTCGTTAAGGCACAGATTCGTGAGCAAGAGGTCTGGGGTTCGAATCCCGCCAGGACTGTCCTCCCTGACTGAGGTTTTTTCCACATTTTCCTCATTCCTCATAACTGGCAAATGCCGGGGAGTTACCCTAAACTTAGGCCTGGAACGTTTCCTTGCATAAAAAAAATTCTTCCCCAATGTATCATTTCATTTTCATATATCACCAGTGTTCACTGCCTGTGGTGCACTCAGTGGTAAAAACAGGCATTACAACACCATTAAAAAAAGAAAAACACTGTTGCAGTATTAGTAATAATGCCCATGCCAACATCTAAAGCAGAAAGGCATTTTTTTTTCCTTGAAGTGAATAAAGATATTCTTGAGGTTCACCATATTTAAAAAAAAAAATTCTTCTCTGGCTATGCTTTACATTAAGCATGACTTTAATGCAGCTAAAAAGACTTCAATCAGAAGATTATTGATAGTTTCCAAGTATGAAGAAAAGGTATGTGCACCATCTATATAAATAGTTGTGCTTGCATTTAGATTTTTACTTAATAGATTTAATTTACTTAAAATTCAAATCATATTCAAAACTCTCTTTGATATCATACTTGCTCTATCAACTTTTCAAATCACCAGCCATTAATGGAGGAGGTGAAAAAACACATGTGGACATGCACATACACACACCAATTGTCTGGTTATTTGTTCAATATTCAGAGTGATTAATTGCAGCAAATGTCTCAAATTCTTTTCAAAAGTATTCAAGCATGTCTCAAAGTGAAAGGCAGTCACTATGATGGCAAGTATAATATTATTATTTACCATAATAAATAATGAAATAACAAAAATTCACGACAGGTGTTTGACCAGATGACATGATGTTCCTTGGCAGGTGGCAAGGCCATTACACAGAAATTTCCATCAAAATCAATTTCTGATTTTATAGTAGAATGAGGGCCTTATATAAGCATCTATGGAAAGCCTTTAAGAAATGGAGAAGTATGGATATGGCTGTATTATGTTAAAGCATTCTTCAGTGCCAAATGAGATGCAGAGCTCTAGTTTACATGAAGAGACAAAATAGAGCATAATACACAGTGGAGATGTGCCTTTTGTAAAAATTCATTCTCAAAATTTGTGAGCAATCCTTGGTACCATCTCGTGTTCCCTACCTAGTGTCTCAAACACAATTGCTGGCAAACCAGTACTGAAATGTTGGAGGTTATTTTTTATCATTGTAGGGCTTTCTAGTCAATAAGGTTAAGGATTTTAAATTTACAGGCTTAACTGTTCATAGTCATTGACAGTGGTACTACAATAAAAAATAAACAATTTATTATATTACACACAATACAGAATATGGAATTTCCATTCACATAATAAATTATTTACAATTATTAACTATTCTTTGTCTTTGTAAAACTTGGGAGTCAAGAATATTGCTGGCTGCTTATTAGATCAAAATGGCTTTAAGTGGATAGTGACAGATTTATTTATCTACTGATAATGTTTACATTACGCATAAAAGAAGTTCAGACTGAAGTGCAAAGACAAAAGCAGAATTTCAGGGCTTATACAATGAAAAGCACTAGAAAGCAAAAGTATAGAGTTTAACTAATTTAATTATTTATTATTTCACTTAAGAGTTATTGTTCCTTGATACCTTTCTACAGGCAGAATGATACATGCAAATTATAATGAATCTGTCATCTAACACACTCTTATGCTTCACTTACTTTTAAATACTGTGGGACCGGTTTTGAAGAGACATCCTCTCCATCTTCAACCAACTTGACAACTGGCACAAGAAACTAACATCTATGAGGACCTGTGGCTCCATCCTGGTGGTGTTTTTTTTTCTTTATAAACAGGAAATTGGTATTACATTCTCCTATAATGTTGAAATTCATAAGATGATCCCTATGTTTATGAATGTAAATCTTCTCCCATGTGTCCAATTCTGTACATCCATGTGCTTCTTGAAGTAACTTTATTTCTCTTTTTATGTCATGATTATCTTTCCAAAAATGGTGTGCCACTGCTGACCTATCAATCTGTTTGTACTTAACGTTCCTGAGATGCTCCTTTAACCATGTTTCTATGTTCCTTTTAATTTTTCAACATATATCTTATCACATTCTTTACATGTTATTTTGTTGATGCCTGACTTTTTCTCCTGTGGAATGTTATTAAAACTGTTGTCCACTAAAGCATTTTTAGAGTGTGTCTGTTAAAAGGTGCCAATTTAATGTTAATACCTTTAAAATATTTTTGGAATTTATTCAAAGCTACTGGAATTGGACACATGGGAGAATATTTACATTCATAAACATAGGGCTCATCTTATGAATTTCAACATTATAGGAGAATGTAATACCAATTTCCAGTTTATAAAGAAAAAAACACCACCAGGATGGAGCCACAAGTCCTCATAGATGTTAGTTTCTCGTACCAGTCGTCAAGTAGCTGAAGATGGAGAGGATGTCTCTTCGAAACCAGTTCCACCATATTTAAAAGTAAGTGAAGCATAAGAGTGTGTTAGATAACAGATTAACTATAATTTACATTTAACAAGCTTCACTGTGTGAGTTTCAACAGAATTTTTTAAAAATGTCTTATTTTTCGAAAGTTCTTAAATGAAGAATGATACATGTTCCTTTTCCCTTTTACATACATCTTCTTAGCATTTAGGAATATGAAAACAATCATGTAGGCTGGGTAAGTAATGTTTACCTGCTTCTGTTGTTTTAAAAGCACCATACAAAAATTCAGGCAGATTAGAGTGAGTTGAACATTCCTTTAGTAAAAACCAGCACAAGCATTTTAGTTAACAAAATCACTAATCAAAATGAT
Source organism: Metallyticus violacea (assembly GCA_030762175.1). Classification (NCBI taxonomy): domain Eukaryota; kingdom Metazoa; phylum Arthropoda; class Insecta; order Mantodea; family Metallyticidae; genus Metallyticus; species Metallyticus violacea. The sequence continues at coordinate 50,759,250 of CM060831.1, forward strand.
AAAAAGAAATATACATGACTTCTGGGAAAATCATTAAAGGATTTAAACCACAAATTTTATAGTACATTAAAAATCAATAAAAAGGCACTTTTCAAGTAAAACAAAGTCAATGCTTTATACTTGTCTTATATGAAAGTTAACCACATATTCAGCATTAGTTCTTTGAACACTTATAGCAAACGGATCTGTAGGATGAAATGTAAAAGCCACCAAGCGGCGTGCAGAGGGAGGAGCACTCTTACCCAAAACTCCTGCATATATTCGAAATTTAAGCAAACCAGAATCTCGTGCATAAAATCTGGAAAAAAAAGAGGATAATGTACTGGACTTTAGGCATATCAAAATCATTACAGAAATTACTGGTGTTAAGCATTAGATAATCAAATCACTACACCACCTTACAATGGTGATTAACAGAGTCTTGAAGTTCCCATTGTAGAGGAGTTATTTCCTATATAACTCCTGCACATAAAAGATATTTAGTTTGAAAACTCTGGAGTAAAGAGTTCATTTTTCTTATTACACCATTGCAAATCCCCTATTTTTATCTTGATGTTGTCAATATACTAGCACACATTGTTAAAAAAATGTTAAATTAAACTAGAGATCCATGCTGGGCACAAATAATTAATACAAAGGTATGTAGAAAGGGTCAGGTGAGAGAAAACCAGTTGTTAAATCTATCACTGTGCAATTCTCTTGTTCTTTCTTTCTGTATACTAGGAAATTTGCCTGTTATGAAGGCTATTAAAATTTTTCATCCTTTTATTTATTACCTATTTTTTTTACTATTTCACATTCTAATAGAGAATCCACTATACACTTTCCCATACATAATACAACGTTCTTTAAAATTTATTCTTAATATTTTTAGAAATAACACCCCTATACACATCCATGCAAAACCTAGTCTTCCAAATTCATCATAATTATCTACATATTTCTTGCATACCCAATTTCTTTCAACTACTTTATATAGGTCTAAAGAACTTTTATCTTCTAAGCTTCAAATTTCTTGGTTCTCTGTCTCACATTTTCCCAAAATCCAATGACATTACATTCAGCATTTACCATGCAACTTCCATACCAATTTCTTCTAATATTTTCCCCACCTCCCCATAATAATTCTTTTCCCTGTAATCTCTTTAGTACAAAGGAAATTCTTTTAGCACATGTTATTATCTGATTTCAAACAGGCGAACAGTTTAATTCTCTCCACTATTATATATTTCCTTCCTACTCTTCCTAGTTCTGCCAAACTCTCCCACCCTTGGCAAACTTTTTGTTAACTCCAGAACTTCTCTGCCATACATTCTATGTACCACAGTAACCTTTGTTCACTCCTTTGGCACTCCCCAAATTTCTGCTGCATACATCAACTATTTGCAGCAATCACTTCTCTCTGTTCTCCTCCATTCCAAATGTATCAAATTGTGTCTTCATAACTCCACTTCTATTTTTTCCTCCAACTTTTCCATTCTTTCTTTACATATGGAAAGCTCTTTATGCACTTCTTTTTCCATAACATGTAGCATGCCTTTAACTTCTTCTATCTTGTTATCCAACTTCATCTCTATTCTCTTTTTTGTTTTCTTCAGCTCAACTATATCTTCTGAGATAATTTTCAACATATTCATTATCTGGCTCATGTCTTTGGTCTGGGTTCAATCCATTGCTCCCAATAATCAACATTACAGCTAGTATAGCTAACAACCACAACTGCTCATTGCTGATTAGTGCACCTTTCCCTTCATTTTATTTCCTCTGCTTACAAAATTTCCAATTCTGGCCCAGTATATTCCCAGCTAATTACCCATTTTCCCACACTTCATAACATATGCAGTGTCACACACACACATGCACACACGTCTTCTTGCTACCGCTACTCGTGCTGAACTCATGTCTTTATAATAGTTGAATCATACAATTATCTGAGTCTTATTTATGTTGGATTTCTTATTTCATAAACAATATGTTCAAAATAAAAGTAAAAGCCCATATCATGATAATGCTTAGATTTCATCTCCACCATCCTTCTTCCTAAGTCTTCTTCTTGCAACTCTGCATGACGAACACAGACTCCAAGGTATTTTTGGTTACCCTGTGAGTTTCTCAACTTTGGCTAATTTCAAGACATTAATCTTTGCAACAACTTCACTTGATCATATTAATTCAATAGGGTTGAATCTACGTAACTTAGCATCCCAATTCTTTTGCAATATTCTATAACTTATATAATATCTTCTTGCAATTTCTGTATAGTGTAACTTTCCTTAGCAACTCTAATATGGTTTCTGTGAGATGGGAATCAATTCCCCTTTTTACTAAATATTCTTGTATTTGAATTTAGAAGTTTTTCTAGGAGAGTTGAACAGCAACTGTTGTTGTTGCTATTGTTATACTCTCTTCTTTCAGTGAATTCATTAATCTGTTTTAAAACCAATACTTGTAGTTTTGGACTGCATTTCTGAATAACAATCTAATTTTGTGCTTTTTTTCAATTTATCCAAAAAATTAATTTGCTTTCATTGAGAAATTCTGTTTCCACAGATTCTGCATGATACTATCAGTCTGGGGCTTTGAGAATTCTGTTTTTGCAAGATTATCAGCAGATGACAATTGCTTCAAAAAGTATGCATTGTAAATTATTTTTCTGCTCTGTTCACAAGTGACTTCACAATTCCCAATTGTAAAATCGCCTGTACTACTTATAGTGAATATTTACAAAAATAAATAATAAATAAAGAATAATACTTATGATACTAGTTGAAACAATAATTAAAGCATAGCGAAAATGTATCACTGCCAATAAAATTACTGCAATAAAATTACTACTGTAAAATACATGTTCTTCCGTATAATTCTTAAAAGAACTATATCACTGCTTATATCTACTGGCGACATATAGAACTAGAGGCGTTTTAACAACTAACTTTTCTCACATGATCCTTTGTGTTAATTGTTTGTATCCAATGTGACTCTTATGAGTTTGATCTGTCAACATTCTGTTTAAACAATGTATGCTAAAATATCGTAAACCATTAGGGATAAAAATATGGGATTCATACTGGAGAAGAGAATCACAAAAACTCACTCTTACTACTGCAGCTGTTCATGAGTTTCCAAACAAAATATTTTATTTTTCACAGAAGTGATATAAAGAAATAATTCCTGGAACTTTAAGACACTGTACCACCAGGCAGCACTGTAATGCAGTGTAGTGGTTTAGTTGGTCCTGCAGTAACCTTGATATGCCTTCAAGTGTGTCATCCAGTACAGATTATACACTCAAAGGCATAAACATAGTTTACATAGTTTAAATTATCTATAAAACGACTTAATAAGCAAATATATAATGTGTTAGAATACATGGATAATCATAAAATACATGTCATCCAATTGTTTGGACCTTGATTTCCAGCAGAGTGATTACAGCAGTGAGCAGCCAAAAGAAAGTCATACTTGCCTTAATAACCTTACCTGTCCTGCTCAGTTCCAAGTGTCTAGTGTTGTCACTGCTACTTTTCTACACCAAAGACTGAGCAGAAACTGTGAGTACTTCTTGTCATATTACTAAGAATATCTAAGCGTGTCTTAATTAATAGATAAAGATAAATGGTTTGCTTTCACTTCCACCTAATCTCTGTTAGCACTAAGCTTGTACTGAAAGAGATTGCAAGAGATGTAACTCCTCAGAAAACTATGATGCTCTAATGTTCCTTGTGCATATCATATCAATATAACATAAATATGCTGCTGTACAATTGTAATCTTAGCTCCAGGAAAAAAGAACATCTTTAAGTAACAATGCTACTGGCAATTTGTAAATCAGCACACATTCTGATAAATAAAGAACATAGAAAATAATCTGTATCACTAAGCAATTAATGGCTAGGGCTAAGTTAGCACAAGCTTTTTCCATTTAAAAATTATAACTATTCCTACAAACATTTATCTTTACAAAGAAAGCATTGACAAACATATCAACTAAAATTTGTTCCAATGCTAAAATGCCTTTCTCACAGCAAACAGTGAACATCTTTAAAAAATTTAGCATTTTTAAGCTTGTTTAAAGTTTTTATATTGCAAACCTATTCTAACAATTTATCCTGTCTTATTAGAATTTGTTAAAATTAATGCCACTGCAATTTCTGTCAAAGGTTCTTGATATTTATAGGAAGGTATATCTATATAGTTTGTTCTAGCCATCATTAACAATACTGTTAACTAGTAGCCTTGAGTGAGCCAGTATGGTGCATGCTTGATTGCCAAATGCTGAGATCACTTAGCTGTGAGAGGACTAAACAAATGGAAGCTGTTATCATATCAGCAATCAGCTATATTAACATTGAACCCTAATTTTCTAAGATTGAAAATAAATCTCTCTGCAAGTTCATGCAAATACTATTTATTACATTTGATCAATATTCTTAATGTTCTAAACATTTAAGAGAGATACTATTATTTAGCGATAAAGGCTCTTGCTGATCTATTTGTTTTATGTGTAAGCATTGTTAACTGTTTTATTGGGTAATACACTTTGTCATTTTACCTATGGCATAACTTACATGTATTTGAAGTGCTAATAAATGAAGACATGATTTTGGAGTCCATTAATTTGATTTTGTTAACTTTTCCTTGGAGCATTAAAAGAATGTTTGTAACATGCTATGAAGTTTGTACAATAGTCTGTTGCGAATATTTTAAGATTAATAATGCCTCCTAAGTGCACAGTCAGCCTTAACATTTTGTTATATTTATGGTTTGGTGCTATGCAATGGGGAAATGGCACCCTTGTAATAATAACTTACAAACTTTATTAAGGAAACTTTTGCATCTTAGAAGATCAAAATAAGAGCTAGGCTTCGTATATCTTTTGTTATAATTGCTGCACTAGTCTTCTGGATTGGCTGAAACCATACAAGACCATTGATTGCCTTACCATTCCCACGATATGGTGGGAATCCAAGAATCACTACTGACTTGTGTGGTTTAACCAATGCGAGATATGTTAAATAAGAAAAATAAGGCTATTATTTATCCCAATATACATTCAACCATCTGTCCTGTGCCTCAAGCATCAGCTTCCTGTCCCCTCATCCCCTGATTTATAGTAACTTAGAAGACAGCCAGTGATTCTTAACCAACCATGTCTAAAATTCTGACTTTGTAATTGACATTAAATAATTTTAGCAAAACAAAGTTAGCCAGGGTAAATTAAATGATCTAATAAGAAATTTAGAACTTTCAAAAGCGAAGGCACAGCTATTATCCTCGAGACTTCAGCAGTGGAACTACTTTACCAAAAATGTCTTTATTTCTTTCCTGTCAGAAACCCTTGATGAAATATTTCTCTGAGAAAAGTATTCTTGTATTTTGCATGATGTATGTAGTTTATTGAAGGTTTTAAATATTAACAACATCTCTGAGGAATGAAGGCTCTTCATAAGTGCATCTAAATTAAGCCTCAAAATGATACTAATCCAAAACATTAATTCTTAATTTTATGTTGTGAATATGAAGGAATCATATAACTTGAAACTCACAGTTAGTTCAATTCGTTATCATAACTACTAAATCTGTGTACAGATTTTAAAGTTAATCAGTATTAACTGAACTTCAACAAGGCTACACTAACCATTGCTGCTCCCTCTGTGTATGGGATATTAGAGATAAAATCTCTGATTTTAGAAAAAAGGAATGGCCTTTACAGCATCATATGGAAACCAGATAAATTAATATTTAGTACCAGCCTCTCTGGAATCAGAGAAAATTTTATTTCTTCCTCTTCATTTAAAACTCAGTCTCATTAAAAACTTTGTTCAAATATTGGATCAAAATACACTGGCTCAGTGAGGCAAAGCACAAGAAAGAAATTTTTGTCAGCCCACAGATTGGTGCAAATTTTTCAAGATGGTTTCTTTGATCACCTTTCACATTATTTTGAAAAGGAGATTTTAATTATCCTTAATTCATAGCCATACTGACACTTTCATTGTCATATTTATTTTCAGACTGTACATCACATAAGAAGAAATACATTTCATTTGTGTCACAAGAAACAATTTAAATTTGTTGTCCAGAGCTAAAATAATAAGTTAATCAGTATTCAGTGGGGTTATTCAAAGATAAAGGGTTCAAAATGTGAATCATATAGGAAAATTCCACAACATGGCCAACACTCTACAACAAGTAACCTGAGCTTTGAGGCAATCCTGATTTCCTCCCATCTAATTTGTAACTTGTACACTTTAATTTAACATAATGAAAAAAAGTTAAACACTAAGACAGTGGAATCTTGCTGATGATGCCTTCAAAACATGTCCGAGTAAGTGGAGTTAAATCAGTGAAATTTTAGTGATTTCTTCATAAAACATTGCAATGTTACACTAAGATCTGACTTGAAATTTCAGCAGTCTTCTGAACTAATTATAGAGTAAGATTATTTGAGTTATAGGCTGGCAGAGCATTGCTGTAAAGAGGAGCCAGTTGTCAAAGTCATATAAGGTCTGTGCAAGTAACAGTTTGTAGTTAGTTTGGGATGCTTTGTCAGTATGTGGTTGTGCATTCATGTGTTACTCAAGGTTTTCATTGTGCAAATTGTGTGCTTATTGTTCTTTATTAGTTATGCCACTACATATAGTCAATAGTTGAAGCTAAATAAGCAAATTGCAGCAAAGAAAATGTTTGATGACCAAAGACAAATTAGGAATCTTGGGGAATATCTGTACAGAGTTAAAAACAAATGATTATGGTCAATGAGGAGAGAGGATCTGTGAGTTGGATAATGTTTGCCTTGGGAAACTGGCTTGTGGTTTTGTGATTATATGTGTAGTATATCAAAAGTTTAAATGCGTGTGGATATAAGTTAGTTAAGGGCAGGAGTTTATAAATGAGAACAGATTCATTGACAATTTAGGGAAATTATTAAGTTATATAAAATGTTTTGGTGCATTATTATAGTGTTTCTCCATTTGGAAGAAGGGGTGGGGGGATAGTTTTCTGGAGAACCAAAGACTGGATCTTAACAAATGTGGTTAAATACAGTTATTGAATGGTGTAAATTAGCCTGTTAAATAAAAATGTTGTTGGAGTGAGTTAAGTATTGGCCTGGAATAGAACTTGGGTTAGAATAATAAACGAATTTAACAAAAATAAAAAAAAAAAAAATACTTGAACACAATTTAAATAGCTAATTAATTCAAAACAACTGGTTGATAAGTAAAACCCCAGGAAACCCCTCCCCATTAGAGGCCATTTTGTAATTTTTGTACACTTAGTACTATTTAAATAAATAATACACTAATTTTTGTATACTTAGCACTATTTAAAAAAAATGTTTTGAAGGAAGGGTTTTTATGATACACATGTAAAAACAGATTCTTGCACAGAAGTGGTACAGCGATTTGCAAGAAAAATCCTGATAATCATGTTTCAGGTATAGAAACTGTTCACCAACTTGTTAAAATGTTAAGAGACAGGATTTCTTAATGACAAGAAACATGTTCCAAACTGCTGCCTTCTTATGGAAAAAAAGTTAGATGAAGTATAAGAAGTTCCTATGGCGCTCATAATGTATTGTCACTGAGAGGCATCATGTTTAGCATGTATGATAACACAGTTTAATGTTTATTATTATCAGTTTTAAATACAGTATCATTTAATGCTTTCAGTAGAAACATAAATACTACAATCTTGTGTGAACAATATGGCGGCCGGAACTAGGTGTGTGTACTATAGTGAAGTAATGAAAGATAAGAATAATTGAATTGACACCACAAGTAGTGAAAATTCTATGATAGTAAAGTTAGACAGTACTTCTAATATTAGTACAAATAAAAACGCGTAAAAACACACAGTATGCACAAAAAAACTATAGAAGAGACCTTGCCATGTGATGTTGTTTCATCGCGCGAATCAGGAACAGACGAAACAATAGCGCCACTTCACAAAATAATTGAAATCCTAAAAAAGGAACATCAGGAATCAAGGGCACAAATAGACACACTAAAAAATGAGAACGCATCGCTCAAAAACCAAAATAGCAATGATGGTGAATGGCTGCAAGTATGGGCAAAGGGGAGAAGATGTAACCTCACCAGCAGGCTATTACTGGAAGCAAGAAAAAGGACAATTATTTGGGAAATCTGTGCAGTAAGAACAGATTTGGTGTATTGGCATCCTGTAATGAAAAAAAAATTGTGATTGTACTAGTGAGGAGTATCAAAAAAGTGACAAGACTTTAAGAGAAAGAAGGCCTGTAGTACTTGGTGACTCTTTACTGAAATTTTCTGGTGAAGTATTAAGAAAACGGGGATGTGATGTGAGATGTTACCCGGGTATTAAAATAAATGAACTGAAACAAAAGGTGGAACAAACTGATTTATTAAAGGAAAATCCTAAAGTGGTAGTGCTTCGTGTAGGTACAAATGATGTTAAGAAAGGGGTTATGGGAGAAGAAATAATGGGGGATACAATGGACTTAGTAGCGAGTATAAAATGTAAAGCTCCAAATTCTAAAATAGTGATAAGTGGCATTCTTAGAAGATATGATGTCACTATGAGAAAAATTGATAGGATAAACAGTGAGTTAGATTGGATGTGTGCCAGAAGGGGCTGCTTAATGCTAGATGGAAACTGTTGGGTGGATAGACGGGACTTAGCAAGGGATGGCATACATTTAAATTATAAGGGTGCTTACAAATTTGGGAAGTTGCTATGTAATGTTATAGAATCTTTTCACGGAAACATGTAAATAATGTGATGGATGAATCTTTGTTGTTGACAGACATTAACAAAATGGGTGCACGTAAAACTATTTCAGTTAAAAAATCTAATGATGAAAATTTGGGTTAATATTTTAAGTAGTTCACCTAAACATTCAATATATTAATAATAAAATATGGGCTCTTGAATGTTTTATAAATGAGTTAAGCCTGCAAATTGCAATTATAACTGAGCATGGTTTAAAAGTTGATCAAATAATGCTGTACACAGTTAAAAATTATAATATTGTGGCCTCCAACTGCAGATCTACTTGCAAGGGTGGTGGTGTAATTGTACTTGCTAGAAATGAATTATGTGTCAGTGGTTTGAGTTTAAACAATTACTTTACGGAAAAAGTTTTTGAAGTATCAGGCATTAAAGTAAATACTCTTGAGGGGGGATATTCTAATCTTTGGGGTATAAAGATCACCAAAATCTCTAGGAGATAACTTTCTTAATTATCTAGATAGATTGTTAAATGCGTATGTTACAAGAAGTACAAAAGTCATCCTTGCAGGTGACTTAAATGTTAATCTAATGAATGAAAATGTATGTAAAAAACTAAAAAATTTACTTGATAGCTATAACTTAGTTGACACAATTTATGAACCAACGAGAGTTACTCCCTCTACAGCCATAACTACTGGTCATATAGCTACTAATATTATAGATAAAATAGTAGACACTGGGGTAATAAAGTCTTGTTTATCAGATCATTATGCACAGTATCTAGATATAAGTAGTACGCGTAAAAAAATTAACAAGGGTAGTACTAAAACATTTAGAAAACTAAAAGATATTAATCTAATAAAATTAGCAAATGTACTAGAAATGAGGATTGGCAGGAGATTTATAATACCGATGAAGTTGAGGATAAATGGAATGCATTTTATAAGCTATTTAAAATCCACTATAATACTGCATGTTCTGTAACAACAAAAAGAATAATTAAAAACAGTTCTAAAATAAGTCTCCCAAACTATATCATCCAACTGAAAGAAAAAGCAAAGGATTATTATGAATTGTATAAATCCACTGGAATGGAATTTTATAAAACTAAATATAGACAATACAGGAAAGAATATCTAGAACACTTAAAAGAGCGAACGAACAGCATTCATACAGAAAATCTATTACTCTAAAACTGCATCTAAATCCTTGTGGAAAATTGTAAATCAAAAAAAGGGGTAGTATAACCGAACCAGAAGACTTACAAATAAACATTGATGGGGAATTTGAAAAAGATCCAATTAAAATCTGTGAATACATTAACAACCATTATCTGAATACTATACCTCACCTACCAGACAACAGTCAGAATTATTTTGTTAAGGATACCGTAAATACAACTATATGGAGGAAATTATTAAAATAATAACTAGCCTACCAGATAAAAGCTCATCTGGTTGGGATGAAATTAGTCCTAGAATGTTAAAATACTGTAAAAATGAAATAGCAAAACCCTTGGAACATCTCATAAACTTCTCAATTGAAAAAGGAATATTTCCAGACTGTTTAAAGATAAACAGATAAACAGACTATTTAAAGACCTATATTTAAGAAGGGTGACAAATTTAATATAAATAACTATAGGCTAATCGCATTAACATCCGAGATTGGTAAAATTTACGAAAGAATCCTTCTATCTAGGTTTATAAAATGTTTTAATAGTAGAAAGGTTCTCTGTAATTTTCAACATGGATTTAGAAAGGGCTTCTCAACCATAACTGCAGTTTGTGACTATGTTCATCAAGTATTGACTTTATTAGAACAGAATAAAAAGGTGGGCACGGTATATTTTGATTTATCAAAAGCATTTGATAGTGTCAGACACGATCTTTTGTTATGTAAGTTGGAATCTTATGGGATCAGAGGAATTTCCCATGAAATATGCAAATCCTACATTATGCATAGAAAACAAACAACTGAAATTAATACTAAAAAAGATGATCACCTGTCTAAAGTAAGGTCTCAACATGGAATAGTAAGATATGGAGTCCCACAAGGTTCAGTTTTGGGCCCATTAATGTTTCTAATATATGTGAATGATATTGTACAGCTGCGCAATTCTATTATTACTTCTTATGCAGATGATACCACAATAAATTCTTGGGGTAAGTGTAATAGGTCTCTAATGGAAACCATCTCTCTGAGTTCAGAGCAAATTATAAAATACTTCAAAAAAATTAATCTTATATGCAATGTAGATAAAACGAAATTTATGAAAGGTGATCTATTTAAAAGTAATGCTCTAGAGGATATTTGTATGAGTGAAGATAAAATCTGTGAGAGGGTAGACATATATAACTTCTTAGGTATATGGATAGATAGTAAATTAACATGGGCAAAGCATATAGATGCAATATGTAGTAAAATAAGTAAATCAACCTATCTATTGAGATTTTTTAAAGATGTGTTTGGCTCAAATGAGTTAAAAATGATCTATTATGGTATAATATACCCTCATCTACACTATGGTATTGAGGTTTGGGGGACTGCAGCAAAAGTGCATATGGGTAGATTATTTATATTACAGAAAAAGTGTATTAGGCTAATTTCTAAATTGGAATATAGACAGTCATGTAAGGATGCATTTGTAAAGCATGGAATGCTGTCTACTCTCTCTATGTGTATAAGTCTATATTATGCAGTAAATCAAAGAATTTTATAAAAAATAGTGAGATTTATAGCTATAACACTAGAAATAGTACAGATTATCATAGGTATGCTTATAATAAACAAATAGTATGTAAGGATGTAAACGTAAGAGGTACCCTTTTGTACAATAAATTGCCACCATAGATTAAATCTGTAGAAAAATCAAAATTTAAGTATCAGTTGAAAAAATACTTTGTAAATAGAAGTTTGTATTCATTGGATGAATTGTAATCAATTGTAATCTTAACAGTATTTATAGGTAAACTATTTTTTAACTCTCGCAAACATGTACTAAAACCTTGTTCTAAGAATAAGTTATGCTTTGTTACTCTAGTATTTTGACAATGTCTGAAACTTATGTAAATGAGTCTATTGACAGCAATAAATTTATAAAATTTATAAATTTAGAATAAAAATATTAACTTTACATGCAGTAACTCTTATCTCCTTTTTTCCAGTTATGGCAGCTGTATTTTCACAGTAAGCAGCCCTAGTCAAATAACCTGCAATTCAAATTGTATTTCCAGTTAACCACATTATACAGGTTCACATAGTTAATTAGGTGCTGCACTGAAACTGCTTGTTTCCAAGTGCATTATCTTTTGCTCTTAAATTTCCAGAATAAGAAAGGACCTTTTGCTATTATATTTCCAGAATAAGGACTGGACTGCTTCCAGGAGAATGCATTAGCTCAATGGTAGGTTATTGGCACAATGAAAAAAGAAATGTATGAGTCTGGGCCATGCCTTCAAAGTTTTCTTATTTGATTCACCTAATCAAAATATCTGTACTTTTATTCAGTTGATATAGTCTTGAAGAATATTATTTACAAATAGTTTGATTCACTATGCCCTACAGCAGGGGTTTAATTACTAAACTATCTTAGGTACACACCTGATCGGATGTTCTCCACAAGCCTTAGGTCGTTCCATCACCGACACCCATTTATCATCATAACTAAATAATGAGAGATCCAAGTATGGAGAGCTGCTATAAGATTGTGCACTAATGGGCAACTGTGCTAACAGTCTTTTAGTAGCCTCAGTGGGACCTCCAAATCGTGCACTTACTATTGTTTGTTTGAAGCGCTGTTGTATGAGCCTGAGAAAAAAGAAAAGGCAAACAAATATTCAATCAACAGTACTTTTCTCAAACACAGCAACATTATTAAATGAAGCACAGAGTAGTTATATTGCCACATCAGATAACTTTTGGAAAATAATAAGGAAACAAAGATGGTGTAACAATATTTATATTTGCCACACTATATTGTCCATGTAATGGTAAATCTGCAGTAACATTTGAGCAGATATTAACAAAAGGATATGTAGAACTTTGCTATGAGCATGGATGAAATAGAAATGAATCGACTTCTGCAAATAGGATACATGGAACATTTTGTTGTCAAAAATTGCTTTTTAATGGTAAGTGTAACATAATAGATGGTAATATTGACTGGTATAAAAAGATGTTGTTTCATATCTCATTTCAGTAATATTGATCAGTGAAAATCTTATCTGCAAAAAGATAACTTTTGCTATACATCTGTCCATGTGTATAATGAAATTTGTGTTGGCTGCTATGTTTTCTCCCTACTTTTGTTTTTTTGTTTTATTCACTGCATAATTTATTATATTCCATTGTTGATGACTTAGAATGTATGTTTCAAGTTCAAGTGCCAGTACCATGTCTAACTAGAAGAAGGTACAGAAGGAAATATGGAGAATGAAAATAGACAAAAGAGAAAGTATACAAGACATGAAGTATGAGAAGTTAAAGTAGATTCTGAACTTTATGCTAGTAAGAATTACTGGTTCTGACTGTAAATGCTGAATTAAATGTTTAGACAAAATATCAGGTGAAGCTAGATGTAATGTTATACAGTTCTTTAATAATATGAATTCAAAAGATGAACAAGATGCATATTTGAGGGCCTTATATCTATTAGGGATGTTGGTTATTTTAAAAGTGTCAGCAACAAAAGGAACTTTTTCATAAGTTCACTTTCTGTATTGTGTTAAGATTAGCACAAAGTGTATCCTTGTACGAAAAAAAACTTTTATTGCACTCATAACTCCCAAGAGATTGCACAGAATTTGCTTTTTGATGAAAGAAGGAAAACATAGGCAATGTGGTTTCAAATGAGATCAACCTAAGATTTACAATTATATAAATGCATTCCCTGCTATTAACACATATTATAGGAGTATTGTAAAGAAGTATTTAGATTCATCACTGAACATTAAGATAATGTATGAAATATTTTGAGATAACCATCAAAAATGCAAAATGTCATATTTCTCCTTCCTCCCATGTTTAAAAACAAATGTTAACCTCTCATTTGGAAGATCCCTATTAGATGCAGGTAGTAAGCATGGAATATTGGATGCCAAACTGAGATCTGCACATCTCAGTGACAATGCCAAAAGAGAAATAGTAAAAGGGTGAGCTAATTATTCATAAATGCCAAGTAAAAATTTTACATTTTAACACTATTTGAAAGTCTGCACAGCAAAATTTTATCTCTATCATGAAGGTATGGAGTGAAAGTTCCAAGTAAAGTTTGCTCTTTCCTTCTTGAGTATATAAACAATGAGTTATCTCACAATGTGAAAAATGTTATCTTTTTCAGTGAAGAATGTATGGGTCACAACTACAACAAAACACTTGCACTGTTAATTTGGTTGATACTGGTTGACTGAAAATAATTAGTCACATACCTTTTACCAGAGAACACTCCTTTCTCCCCTGCAATAGGGATTTTTGGGACTGTGAAGAGGCTTCTAAGGAGGATGGCAGAATTTATACTCCAGAGCAGTATGCAGAAATAATCATTTGCTCAAGTGCTAAGAAGACATTTTCTGTTAAATTAATAATATAACCTAATATATAATTGTTCAAAATGTAATGACTTACAACTTATAAGAAAATAATCATTTCAAAGGAATCTTGTTACCTTCCACAGAAAGTTAGAGTAGCACTTTGTGTATGAAGATGTAAATCAAGGTTTATGTTGCTGCAAGAGAATTTGCTAATGGATTGGCAAAACATACACTTCACTATCTCTAGGTCCATCACCATCACCACCACCAGATAAATCCCAGTTAACCAAAAGAAGCTTGAAAATATTTTAAAATCTCTTGGTCCACCACAACCATCATCAATACTACCAACTAATGTACTTATACTTCAGAAAAAATCCTAATTAACCAAAAGAAGCTTGAAAATATTTTAAAATTAAAAAATTGTGTCCCTTGTAGCGCATTTTATGGTAACATTTTTAACTACCATGGGCGGCTGAGGTGGTTAAGGTGCAAACTCGTGAATGGGAGGTTTGGAGTTCCATTCCCACCAGGACCGTCCCGAACTGAGGTTTTTTCCAGGTTTTCCTTAATCTTAATAAATGGCAAATACCAGGGAGGTACCCTAAACTTAGGAACGTTTCCTTCTTTAAAAAAATCCTTTCCCAATATATCATTTCATCTCGTATCCACATGCCTGGAATGCTTCCTTCCTTAAAAAAAAAAAAATCCTTTCCCAATATATCATTTCATCTCATGTATCATCAGTGTCCATCACCTGTGGTGCCTCAGTAGTAAAAACGGGCATTAAATACTAAAAAAAAAGAAAAAAAATCTCGTCCACATCATTAGCTGTGAGCTGACTGCTGGATTTGTTGTTAGTTGGATGGACTTGGTGTAGCTCTCGTGGACATTTTATGAACTTTTGAATTAATTTGTCTTCTGTTGGGATCTTGAAGTTCATCATCTTATGTTCATATTTTTTTATAACATTTTTTTCCCATATTCCCAGCTCCAAGGGTCTACCTATAAATTTCAATAATTTGACTTCCATTATTTGAATTGATAAACATGATATAGAAATGTAAGTCAAATTATTGAAATTTGTAGATAGACTCTTGGAGCTGGGAATAAGGGAAACATTTTTTTATAAAAAAAGATGAAGATAAGGTTATGAACTTCAAGATCCCAACAGATGACAAATTAATTCAAAAGTTTATTAAAATCTCCATGAGAGCTATATCAAGTCCATCCAACCAACAAATCCAGCAGTCCACTCACAGCTGATGATGTGGGCAAAAGCCTGTGAAAAATGTTCTGCATAATTCAATGGTAAGTGGAGCATGAGAGTATTAAGTTCACTCAAGAGTTAATAAAGAAGAATGATTATTGTTTTAAGGTATAAGCATTAAATACAAATTTGTTATTTTACAGAAAATTAACTACAAAAATGACATATGTTACAATATATTTTATTGTATTTTAGGCCAATGGATAATTATTGTGTGGATTATAACATACTTGGCAGCCACATTTGTAGTTAACTTCATATAACACGAATATCAGGTTATTTAAAGTTTTCTTTCTTAAGTGGAGCATAAGAGTTTTAAGTTGACTCAAGTGTTAATAAAGAAGAATGATTATTGTTTTAAGGTATAAGCATTAAATACAAATTTGTTATTTTACAGAAAATTAACTATAAAAATGACATACATTACAATATATTTTATTGTATTTTACGCCAATGGATAATTATTGTGTGGATTACAGCATACTTGGCAGCCACATTTGTAATTAGCTTCATATAACAAGAACATCAGCTTATTTAAAGTTTTCTTTCTGCTATTAATATCTCAATTACATTTTTAACCTGTGTCTTTTTGCCATCAATTCAAGCATTTCATAAAATAGAAAGGCATTAAGATTAATACATGAACTGCTGCTTTTGTGGATATGAAATGGTAATTCTTACTGTTCTGCATGTTGTTCCTTCTAAATTGCATCCCAGAGATTTAAGAGACAAAATATTAATTTGAAAATAAAATATTAGTTATGCAAGAAATAATAGGATTACACAATTTTTTATGATTTTTTTTTTTTTAAGTTTTAAGCTAATCAGAATTTCTAATCCTGTTTTTTATGTAGATCCAAAATGTGTTCATAGATTTTCTGTTACAAATGCTTTTTCTACAAACTGAGAAGTAAGTTGTGAAATTTATATAGTGTTTCTTCAAAAATATATATCTTTTCAACACTATTACAGAATATTTTGCTCTATTTATGGACATAACCCTTTATAACTTAATGCAAAACCCTATATAGTCACTGAAAACTTTAAGATATCAATAAAATAACAATCATACCTGTGCTCCATAATGACTGCTGGAGGCTTCTTTCAGATTATTTTGAGTAGGTAGACTACTACATTTGATTTATCCGCGAGTTACGCCTCCTATCACGAATGGCAATGGAGAAAGTCGAGCCCAACTCCAGGTAGTGTGAATTTAAAAGTGTAGATGGATAATTACCATATTGTCCATGTTGGCTGCTAGCTCAGTTGGTTAGTGTTATGCTAATAGGTAGGTAATGGGTTAAATCCCCATTAGGCTAACTTTTTTTTTTTTCCAAATCTTCATAATTTGTCTATACTGTTAACATAATTTAATTTCACTTTTTAGGGACGACAATGCATTGGTTGCAATTTCACTTTTATTTCATGTACTTGCACGACTACAAACGTTATTGTTTTCTTTGCACCAGTGGTTAGAGATGTTACTTTTATGGGAGGACAACACATAGGCTGTAAATTAGGTTAGGTTGAGTTTAAAAAAGAATTTATATGCAAAGCTTATAGTGTTAAAAGTGAATGCTTTTTCCCGTAGGATTATGATTTTGCTGTATACTGAATGTAATTAATTTTAATGTGCATCCTAAAAAGTTATTTTTTGGCACACGATTGCTTGTTTCTGTTCATTATGGCTGTTCTATCTGCCTGCATTTGTTGCAGTCACACTACCACTTCACTGCATCAATGTACCATTCCTTGGAATTGGGTTCGGTTTTCCCTGTGCCATTCGTGAAAGGAGGTGACTCCAGCAGATTGTCTGTCTATGAGGGCAAGTCTACATTTGACATGCATGGCAACAGTACACTTTAAACTGTTTGTTATGCATTGTTCTCCAATAAGTTTGGAGATAAATCATTTTTAGGGCTTAGTTAAATAGATATTTAAAATGAATGGAATATGACTACATATATATGTTTAATCCGTCTTTATATCTTTTTTTTTTCATCTGTAAGAAGTTTAAAAATTTCTTCTTAGTTAAAATATTTTTAATGTTCATTTTACTGTGTTTGATTCCTAATTGGATTGATTCTGTAAGAAGTTTGTTTCAGATAAACAAATGCAAGATATGGAATTCATTAAAATTGTGTACTCTGCATACTTACACATTAAGCTAAACAGCCATAAAACTGGATTCAACACAAGAATGCAGAACTTGTGTTGGAGGTTTTTACACAAATAAGCAGTTGCATGATGTAGAGAGAATCTAAACTATGTGGATGACTTTCTGTATCTGTTGCAACAGTGAAATGGAGACTTTCAAAAGCTGATCTGAACGGTTATGTGGCATAAGGAAAGCTATCAATGAAAAACAGAGACTCCAATGAGCTAGCCTACATCAACATGAACATTTAATGATTGGTCTAAAGTACTTTTCACAGATGAATCCAAATATGTGCTCCATTATCAGCAGCCAATGTAAGGCCAAAGAAAACGAGACAAGATTTCCCACCAGCAAGTCCTGCCAACTGGTAAAGGCAATTTAGGGATGTCCTGAGAATATAGTTGGGAACAGTGCTAAAATAAAAAGAACGAGTAGAGCCTTACAGAAATTTTATGGGGCAAAGGGGATAGAGGTATCTGGACAGGGCATTTAAGATGCTTAGACCAATTCTGAGAAATTATCCAAATATGGAAGGGAATCAGAATACAAATGCTTTTAATGGATATATTACCTTTATCATTGAATGCTTGATCTAACAGACATACTTCTGTGCTAATTTATTCATTTGTGTTCATTTAGAAATGCAGAAAATTATAAAATATTATACACATTATTATAAATATATTACATTGAAATTAATGAACAGTAGAGGACTTCTCAATCAGTTCCATAGCTCAATTGGTTATGGCATTAGTGTTCAATCAGCTGCAAAAGTGCGGGAGGGGGGGGGGGCTGATTAGAATCATGCCTGGGTAAAGTTTTTGGCTGTGTTCTCTTACTGAAAAACACATGTCAGGTTATACAGGTAACTTAGGCACTGATCAACTATAAGCTTTGCAATGTCATTAATTCACCCCATTCACTATCTTGAAGATCTTAGCAGCTGGAATGGGAGGTTTTTACCTTCCCCCAACTCTCTCACTCTATCACATACACTTGTTCCCTCAATACAACTTACATATTAAAATGTTAATAAATTTGTTTCCTGAATATCTTACTAATATTCAATATACATGTAAAGCCATGTAAGCATGATCCCTTTCATTGCACTACTGCATACAAAACTTCATTACCTTGCATAAATATTATTAGATGGAGAGCATGTGAACTGTGATTCTGAATGCAATTTTGCATTCCGGAAGAGGTCACAGAAATTCTCAAAGAGCTGCAGTAGTTCTTCAGAAGTGTTCTCATAGACAGCCAGAACTTCAGCGCTGAAGATGTTATAAACTACAAAGAAGGATGACTGTGAATTGGGCTCAGATGCTTTCAATGTAACTACATCTTCTCCAGCATACTTGATAAGAAGGTGATTCTCATCTAGTAACTGCATCTTCCACATGCGCAATGCTTTGAACTGTAAAAAAATTGAAAAATGGCAACATTTATAACTGAGTCTTATTTCTTGATATATTTTACAATCTATAAATCATTGTTCTAATATAAAAAGTAAACAGCTCACAAGATTCCCTTTTCAATTATTGGCTGAGTATAAATGTACCACCGAACCATAGCTTTTTAAACATTAAAAACTGCAAAATGAACTTCTCTACTAACGGTCATGGAGAGCACGTCTTTGGCATTGTACTTTATTTTTTTACTGTTGAAAGTCCTCATTTTAAATATAATTTTTAATGCTATAAACAATGAAAGCAAAGGAAATAACCTTAGATATGAAATAAGAACTTTGTGAAGCTTGCATCCTACATCTGAAAAAAAATAAGACACTTCACTAAATAACTGGAAAGTTAGAATGACTCTCTTCAGAGGCAGAGGAAATATGTTCACCTACACTTGAAATATTTTAAAGGAATTCGGGATACCACATAAATGTCTTGAAGATATTCTGCTTGGAATAATGAAAAATGTCTTTAGAAATACTATACCATCATCTGTGCTACTCATAAGAATAAATTTTAATATGTTTCAGAAAAAAAATTTTTTTTTCAATTACAGTATCCTCTGAACCAATTGTGTGTATGGTTCAAAATGAACAAATTGTCTCTAAATCTAGATAAAATGCATGTTATGAAATTCATCATTCACAGACCTTCAAATCCATAATTACAGATAGGATATTATAACAGTGTACTTCTACAAACCAAATATATTAAATTCCTTGATTTAATAATTGATAAACATCTGAATTGGAAAGATCACATCAATCTTATCATACCTAAACTTAGTAGTGCATGCTATGTAATAAGTGCATTAGTAATGCTGTAGTCAATTAAGACTTTAAAACTAGTTCATTATGCTTATTTCAACTCAATAATGGAGTATGGTCTAATATTCTGTGGAAATTCAGTTAAAAATGAACATGTCTTCCTATTACGGAAATAAGTCCTAAGAATAATTGCTGGTACACATAGCAGACATTCATGGAGAAACCTCTTTGGGCAATTTGAAATTTTAACTCTTCCTTGTGAATACATTTTATCCCTCATGAATTTTTATATAAGAAATATACAAAAATTTGTTCAAAATCAAAATATACATGACAAGAATACTAGACAAAAAGCAAATCTATATCAACCAACACTTTCATGACATCAAAAAGTCATTTATTATGAATGCATTTTAGTACACAATGCTCTTCCCTCTAGCTTAAAAGCCTTAATAAACAATGATAATTCCTTTAAATCTGCTCTTAGAAAAGACCTATGTAAAAAGGCCTATTTTTCTGTAAAGGAATACATGAGTGACAATATTATACTGAGTTAAAAACACTCAAATAATACATCAATGCATATGTAAACATGTATATGGTAAAATTTGTATGATTAAGTGACTTGTCTATTTTTTGTTTGATTGAGTTGTTCTAGGTGTTCTTTTTCAGTTTTATTGTAATTATTTATGTAATGTAGACAATTTTTGTAAATGTAGATTGAATGCTACTGTGATAATTGTATATGACAGTTCTACATTTGTGGGTCTCTGTGACTGCTTCGCGAACTCATTGAATGCTGCAGGAACTAAACTAAACTAAACTAAACTAAACCACTCAGGGTTAAAATGTACCTTCCTATACTTGGTGTCAAGTTTGTATGATGAATCAGCCAACAACTTTTAATACCTTTACCTGCTTGAATAGTCAAGATTGCTCTAAACACAAATAATTGAACTCAACCAATATCTAATGTACATTGCCTTGGCTCATATGCTAGGAGTTTGCTGTAAATTGGTCGATAACTAAATTTTGGCTTTTTCCCTTGCAATGAAAAGGTGAACATCAGGTATGTGCAGTGCATTACAGGTTAATTTGTGCGATAATTTTATTTTTATTAATTTCATACATTCATTGTCTCAAAAGACCTACAGCATGGAAGATTTGTTTTTTTGATTGATTTATTTATGGATGCTCTTTAACATCTCAGGTCATCAGCATCCCATTCAGCTCAGGGCATGAAACGGCCAACAAATTTTGCTCAGAGGCCTCTCTTTCAGGCTTGAGGTTCTTTTTCGTGCCATAAATGTACAACACAGGACCCAGGGCATTACTTCCCTTCTGAAGGAAGCCATATTAAAATTTTTACGCCCGAAAAAATCCGTCGGTCCTGACCGGGCTCGAACCCGCGATCTTCGATATAGGAGGCAGGTATGGTAACCACTACACCACCAGGACGGAAAAAACATTGAAGATGTTTTATATATCCTATGAGCAAATTTCTAATTGATTAGCAGCAGATTTTGCCATAAAGTTACTGTGCAAGTGCTACACTTCTTGTCAAAGAAATTAATGGTGTGCAAAATGCAACCATGCTGAACTTTATTCATTTTATATGCACAATCACCATTAAGAGAATAAAAATATTATCCTGATCAAACTTAAAATCATTCCATTTATTAATTTATTTTTTTAAAAAGTACTCTTAGTATTACCATTTTTAAAAATAGCATAATAATGTGATGAAACTATTGAAAAATTTACTAGTAAATAACTTAAGCTAAAAATTATATCACCTGATCAAAGTACTGGTAGAATTTGCGCAGTTCATAAGGATCATTTGTTCTATCTGATATATGTTTTGCTCGTTTAAACAGAAATACAAGAAGTCTATGCTTCAAAGAGTTAATTGTAGCTTCTCTGAATGGTCTGTAGGCATTTGTTCCAGATGACTGTGGAATTGTACTAGAGAGCAAAAAGTCATCATCTTCATAACAAAATCTTCCTATTGTACGCACATTGATAAACATTCCATCTATTAACTGAAATATGTGAATAGTTTGATGTTGAACTGATAGCACAGCCAGTATATCTTTATATAGATAAAGTCCCTGGTTATGTGAAAGGAATATTTTGTCAACTTTAAATGTTCTTGTGTCACATAATCGTCCTGCATGTAGATCCACTAAATGAAGAGAATAATCTTCTAATGGTGAACGGGGATTTGGAGTCACTGCCTCATTATTTGTGTATATCTCATAAAAATGTGGACGCAATTCATCTGGAATGTATGCTGCTGACCCTACAATAACATAACGTCCATCATCTGTGAAAAGGCTGCATTCTCTGTTCAGCTGTTCTCCACTTTGGGCTACATTAACTGGATGTTTTAACTTGAAGAACCTTTCAAACACTTTGCTCCGTATGTAGTCACTCTTAGGGTCCGTTTTATTACCAAAGTATTCTCCTTTGCAGCATTCTACCAAATCAGCAGCTGCAGATGCACCGCAATACTCATACACTTCCAGCGAGGTTTGATCAGAAGAAAAAGCTATAAAGTGTTTACCGTCGGGGCTAAATTTCCGAAGAAAACATGGAGGCTTTTCAACGTTAACGATCGTAAAATTGGGAAACACGTTCTGGTAAAATTCTCTTGCTATGTGGAAATGAGTGCCTGGTTTTATCGCACTATAAGTTTCCCTTTTTAGCAAACGGTTAACAATGTTCTGGGCAGGTATACGTCTAGGTGAAATTGAGTATCTACAACTGCCTTGTTTTTCTGTTTCCATGGCCCCCTACACTATGGATTACAATTAAGAGCATGACGTCTGCACGCGTGTATTTGAATAATGCACATTTCAAATATTAAGTGGGTATCACATCCCATCAACATGTACTAATGCTATTGTAATTCACTAATGGTATGAATAAATTTCAGATTTACATTATGCGCTTCAGAATGTAGAATGCAGGAGATGTACTGTATTTCCTATTATTTACCAACTGTCTGCTTGCAGTTTGTATTCCTGGGGTGAGGGACTATTAGTAATCATTTGTATACACACATAACCTATACACACTTAATGATATGATAGATTCACATTATCCTCGATTTCATTTTTGCACTTCAGACAGCAGGGTAGCCAACTAGCCTTTAAACAAGACCCACTGTATTTAACAGACCCCAATGTAGATATCGAAAGTACAAAATGGTGGAATGTTTGGTCCGCATGGTAATTATGTTATTTTGTTAATTTGCATTTATCTGGTTTATTACCCTGGTTTATAGTTTGAAGTAAATCAACAGAAGCGTGTTACCTCTTTTGTTATTTTTCAAGTTAATATGATCAAGCGAAATCACATCAGAAACCTGTTTAATAGGAAGTGTAAGAACCACATGGGGGATTTTTTTTTTTTTTTTTTGATTATTTACGGATGCTCTTTAACATCTCAGGTCATCAGCGTCCCATTCTATTCAGGGCGTGAAACGGCCGACAAATTTTGCTCAGAGGCCTCTTCTTTCAGGCTTGAGGTTCTTTATCGTGCAGTAAATATACGACACGGGACCCTCGGCTTTACTTCCCTTCCGAAGAAAGCCATATTTTCACGCCCGAAAAAATCCATCGATCCTGGCCGGGTTTGAACCCGCGATCTTGGGTTTAGAAGGCAAGTATGGTTACCACTACACCACCCGGACCGACCACCTTGTGAGTTGCTCCTATATTTTTTTATTATTGCAGTGCAATGTATAATACCATGTTTACATTTCCTAAATAGCAGTAATTAAAAGAAGAATGAATAAAGAGTATAGACCGTGCAAATTTTGAAATGATGAAACTGTACTGCGTATTAAATGTATCGTACCAATTGTGGTTTGGCAGGACATTTTCCTAGCAAATTTCTCTAATCTATCATCGCATGTGATCGTATGGGTTACCAAAGAAAGGAAATATCAGGGAGGGGGGCGTACGATGCGGGGTTGCATCGAAATGATGGGGGTTTTAGTGAGCCTGGTGTTATAACATGTGTCGACCCGTTTGCAAGTAAGGTCACGTTACTGCTAACAATATGTGGATTTCTTTATTTGGTTTGTTGCAGTTGCATGACTTATTACAATGGTTTATAGTTGGGAGCAAATCATTAGTTGTAAGTTAGATTTTTATTCAGTTAATTTTGTGATTTAATGAAATCACAAAAGAAATTATGTAATGATGTGTTTAATACAATATGGATTGCTCATATATGTCTTAATTATGGCTATGCATCGCATAATATATTTACATTTCCTAAATAGCGGCTATTACAGAAGGAGTGAATAAAGAGTATACCTCTTGAGAATTTTCAAGTTAATGTCAAAAATGTAATGTATGAAACATTTCATACTAAAAATTGTGGTTAGGAAGGATATTTTCTTTGTGCAACTTTCTTTAATCTACTATCTTATGTGACAGTACCGGTTAGCAATTAAAGGAAGGATCTGGAGGAGCGTTATGAAGCGAGATGAAGAAAGTTTTAATGAATCGTATGAGCAGGATAACATGTTTTGACCCCTTTGCAAGTGAGGTTAAGACAAGATCTGTTTATAATTATTGCCAAGGAAGGCCTTTTCCTTTAAGTAAATTGTGATAAATACCGTGTTACCCCAAATATGTCAATTAGCTTAAAGGTGCTCTGTTATTTGGAAGTTCGTTTATTTTATAAAATACATGTAAGGAGTTTTTCTTACCTGCGTAAAAGTTTATAATTCATATTATTTTTGTATTTCGTTTATATATGATAATTATTGTTTGTAAACAATGTTACACTCTTAAAAACCTTCGAGATATTTTTAATGATAAATAATGTTATTCTGTCAATATACTCCTTAAAAGTCGTTAGCCTGATAACCTATAAATTCAGAAGTCTCAGGTTAGATTCGTAGCTGGTGTGAGGGATTTTCTTGCATAATAATAATAATAATAATAATAATAATAATAATAATAATAATAATAATAATAATAATAATAATAATAATAATAATAATAATAATAATAATAATAATAATAATAATAATAATAATAATAATAATAATTATTATTATTATTATTATTATTATTATTATTATTATTCTCCTCTGCTCTCCTGTCTGGATGTATGAATGTGAGAGTGAATGTGTGTATATGTTTCATTCAACAGTAATAAATCCTGGCTTTTAATTTATGAAAGAACACCAACACAGAGTCTTAGTTCACGAAAGCGCAAGTTCCAAACGTACAAAATAACGCCCTGCAAGGAAATTTGTACCGGAAAATCTATGGCCTAAAAATGTACATTTATGCCATTTCATAAATAACCTGCAAGGAAATTTGTACCGGAAAATCTATGGCCTAAAAATGTACATTTATGCCATTTCATAAATAACCATTACAATGATCGGGATAATTTGAGTGACACCAGTATTTTTATTTTCGTGATATAGGCCTTAGTTATTTCAATAATCAAAGCTACCGAAATGTAGCTTAAGACTTAAGACTCGAGTGTTTGGGATGGTATCGATTTTTTGCCCTATTCCTTGAGAAAATCCTCGCGACGCCACAGTAAGCAGGATTGTAATGGTTTATAACACGTAAAGCGTAAACAGCTCAGTTTGCAACATTGCTTCTGGTAATGAAACAGCCCCAACTTCATGCTATCTGCCAATTGACAAGAAATACCTTTAATAGCAATAGTATCCATGTTTGATCCTCTGTCAGAACGTTATTGATGGAGTGCAGATCTTTCATTCCTATCAAAGAATTAAGTAATCACTGAAGGAAAGTTCCACCAGTTGAGGATAGAGTACCATAAGAAAAAAGGTGTTCTTATTGCATGGTGGAAAAACCGTTAAATCGGTGCGTTTGTCTGGGCACTTTTCGTGATACACTCATTTCTTTTTAGTTCATTCGAAATATTTTCTACGTTTTGATCAAATTGCTAAAGATTTCCATCGCATTTTTTTTTTTTTTTTTTTTTGTGACACTAGCTGCATGCAATCACACACAAAGGAGATATATTTGAATTCCCTGAAAAACGCTAGCCACTGGCTTCAACCCGGAAGCGCATCTTCAATAATGTGCAATGGCACCAGAAATACAGAATTTGAGGATTTGATTGCATTAGTCTTCTCACGATGTCTGTAAATTGGACACGAATACTGTACGTGTAAGTCTGTGGCTATGAATGGAATGAATTAAATTAATTGGCGAATGATCTCGGAGTCCTTGGCGCCTTAAAGTTATCTGGGCATCACATTCTCAGAGTAAGGAAAACTCTTGTTACCTACCCAGCAATTGAATTCAGTACCTTCGGATTAGTAGGCGCAACCACTACCAATTAACCACGGCCAACTAACTTGAGCGAGGTTCTGTGCTGGATTTTACATAGAAAAGACATTTGCAGTGAATTTTCACCTCAAGCAAAACAGGGAACACCAAAACCTAAAATGATTTTTAATAATAACTGCATTGAAACTGCAAGTAATATTAAATTCCTTGGAATTATATTGGAAAATGATCTAAGATGGGATAGACACGCTGAAAATTTAATAAAAAAAAACTTAATATAACTTCGTATCTGTTCAGGAACTTAGCACACAATGAAAATATTGATACACTTAGAAGTGCTTACTTTGCTTATGTTTACACCCGATTAAAGTATGGCATCTTGCATTGGGGTAGCTCTCTCCCTTCGAAGAAAGTATTTGTAATGCAGAAAAAAATAATCAGAATAATAGCTGGTGCAAATCATAAGTCTTCCTGCAAACCAATTTTCTCAAAACTGAAAATCTTGCCACTCCACTATATATATGAGGCAACGCTATTTATAAGAAGTAAGCTTGTAGTGAAAGAGTCACATATAACAAATGAAATAATACATCAACACAATACAAGGAGAAAAACAGATCTTCATTCAACACCAAAACATATCAAAATAGTGCAATTCAAATGTCCATCAAATTATACAAATTACCACTCCAAATTAACGGAATTGAAAAGTTAATCATAATTAAAAAGGGAAATACTTGGATATTTATTTGATCACTGTTTCTACTCATTAAACGAGTTTCTAAATAATAATGGTGGTACTTACACTGTATGAAATAAATTTTATTTTATGAAAAAAGTTAACAACATTTATTAAATTCTTGAAGTTATTCAATATATTTTGCTTTTGATAGATCATTTAATCTAGGGTATCTAAACAGGTTTTTAAAATTTTATTTTAGTCAATGGCATACCATGTGATTACTTAGTACATCTTTACTAGCCTTGTATGGTTTTGAATGTTATGTGAATTCAATGATTTTCTGAAAACTTAGACAGATATAAGGTATCATTTCTATAGCTAAGTTCATATATATTTAATCCTTGTGTGTATATTTTTTTTCTTTTCTCCTTTCATTTAAGCTTTCTTTCAAACTATTGACATGTCCTACATCATTGTACTTTGTACATAGTCGGTCCTGGTGGTGTAGTGGTAACCATACTTGCCTTCTAACCCAAGATCGCGGATTCAAACCCGGCCAGGGTCGATGGATTTTTTCGGGCGTAAAAATCCTAAGTAAGGCTTCTTTCGGAAGGGAAGTAAAGACGTGGGTTCCGTGTCGTACATTTACGGCACGAAAAAGAACTTCAAGCCTGATAGAAGAGGTCTCTGAGCAAAATTTGTCGGCCGTTTCACGCCCTGAATAGAATGGGACGCTGATGACCTGAGCTGTTAAAGAGCGTCCATATATATATAAAATTTGTACATGTATGTGATTTAACAGGATGAATAAAACACACACACACAATTCTTAGTTGCTTTTACCTTCTATTAGGATACTAGGATACAGTGCTACATTATATAAACATGGACTACGCTTTCCGCATTATCTTCAACTATGTGTCTTTTAATTGCTATTTTGCGTGAAAATGGGCCATTGTCCTATCTGTAGTACATAATTACACCCATTCTCGATAAAGTAGACTTAAAATTTCAGCTGGTATATTTGCGTACTTACTGCTTAGAACAGTTTCGCCAACATTAAAACGTCACTATGAAGCTCGCTAATACAACTTAAACCTAACCTAGGAGTTTTAAGTTTGTCAGGATCGCTCATGTGGTTTTAATGTGTTGAAATTAAACGAAGGCCCTTAAGATAACCAATATTTGGTTTGGTTTGGTTAGGTTAGGTTAGTTTGGTTTGGGTTTAAGCTTTAGCTTAAAACATTGAACCTTTTAATAATGAATATTTGGTTATGTTAAGTTAAACGTTTCCTTATAAAGACTCACTTTGCAAGATAATTCTGTGAGTATATATCCCAAGCAAATTGCCATTAGTTATAGGGAATGTATGTCACTTCGTAGTTCATGCTGCAGAAATTTATTCTTGGCAATTAAGGTAATAATTATAATCTATATCCTATTAAAAATAGTTTATGTAATATATTTTTAAAGTTTACAAGTTGCATTAGCAAAATTCATGTTTTTTTTTTAAATTGGCAGCAAAATCAGCATGTTACAATAGTAGCAAAGCTGTTTGAAGCAATATAGTACCCTGTAGTAGCTGTTCTGATTGATGGCAGGAGTGATCAATGCATACATATGTAGAAGGGGACTGGGAGAAGGTTAATTTAACAACAGCTGGTATCTCTGTGATGAAAATAGTCTCCAGATTGTTATTTAGAAGTTATATATATATATATATATATATATATATATATATATATATATATGCATCACATGTGTTTTGCTATATTAGCAAAGTTCACTTTTAAGTAATGCTGGAGATCATTGTGTATTCTTTATATCAGTTAAAGAATGATATGGTAACCTGTCCACTGATGTTATTATTCTTCTGCCCATAATCAATTGTGGTGCAGGTTTATATCTGGTAATGTTGAAGCAGCTGGAAGAAATTTATTTCCTGTTTTGCTATGATTGTGTAATACATTGGTTTGATGCATTCAGAAATAATTAATATTAATTGTACTATGGAATTATACATTACTGCTATTACCGAGACACAATAAGCTACATATCTGAACTTAGATGTGTAAGACCTAATGAATTATAAAAAAAAAAAAACACATTTCTTGCCCTTTGGTGCATGCTGTGAGTGTGCGTATATATATATATATATATATATATGTCATGCATTACTAATTTTGTGATTTTTCAACACTTGACAACATTTTGGCCTATTTTTAACTGAATGTGCACATTTTCATTTGCACTACTCTAATCGCACCAATTCTTGCAATTAATGGTACTATATTTCTCATCATAGATATGTTACCCTTGCGATCTCTCCAAAAAGTGTAGTAAAATTGACAATTGTTTAGACAATTATCATTCTTTTAAGTCATTGTAGAATCTTTCAAAATTAGATATTTGCTATTTTTGCTTGGATGGTTGCTAGGATTGCTGAGCCTTGTGGTCATTAGACGGATCAATATATTTTTTTTTAAAGTATAGTCCAATTTTGCATGCTGTTACAAATTGTATATTTATAAACATTAATCTGAATAATATTATATTTCCAGATGCTGCGGAACGAGGAAAAAAAACACATTACAGAAATTCTCAAATTCGTTCCAGAAGTTAATTTGATGCAGTTAGCAATGACTATCACACTGAATAAACTGGTTCCTAAATCATTAGAAGGTAATGTGTTTGAAAGCAGCATAAATTTAAAATAGGTTGTATTATTTTTATTTTTTAAATAGTAAACTTAAAAAAACAAACAAACAAACGGAGATGTGCATTTTGAAGAAATGTGCTATTTTTGTGGTTTGGTGTTGATGTTAAATAGCCTTAGGTAAGCATTAATAAGTGCTGTTAATCCATCTTAAGTAGTATGAGTCAGCAAAGAATAGATGTGATCTTTCATTCAGCAACAGAATTTTTACAAACAAAACATTTAAATATACCCACCAAACTTTTGGAATTCTGTGTGGATGTAAGGTAGAATAATCCTGTTAAAACCTTGTCAAAGAAACTAGAAAAGCTAGGTTTCACAATTTTTGCAAGGAACATTATACATTAGCCAGCAGCATTTCAAGATGCCTAAAACTGGGGGTTGCATGGACTGAAACAGAAAATTTGGGTAATAGAATTCAAAAGAAAAATAACCATGGTTATGAAAATATAATGGACAGCATTAGCACATTCATTTTTATATATATATTTTTTCAATTATGTTTTTGTTGATCATTTTTACTACTGAGGCACCACAGGCAGTGGACACGATATGTGAGATGATGAAATAATATATTGGGAAAGGATATTTAAGGAAGGAAACATTCCAGTCCTAATTTAGGGTACCTCCACCGCATTTGCCATTTATGAAGACTAAGGAAAACCTCCAAAATATCTCAGTCAGGGAGGACAGTCCTGGTGGGATTCAAACCCCCAGACCTCCTGCCCATGAGTCCACACCTTAATGACCTAGACCACCCATGGCGGTAGCACATTTATATTGAGAAATGTGTTCAGCTACACACATATATTATAATAAGATACTGCTTTTTTTAAAGAACATTTAATGTATTTAGAATTATGAACTGGGAATTAGATATTAGTTGCTACAGTGCAGAAGTCGGACCACAATGTTCTAACATTAATACCCTGTGTGCAATGCAAGGTAACATTGAGTAGTAGTATTGTCCAAATAATTAACTTTTGATCCCTTACACATCAAAGTACTAAAACAGAAGAGAGAAGAATATATTGAGTCAAGATTCAAACAAAAATGTGACCTTTAATGCTGAAATACTCATGTTCTTCTTTTCTGATTAGTACTTACATGCCATAATATTAAAATTTAAAGAATGCTGAACTAATCATCATGTTTCCTTTAAACTTTTTCAATTAATTTCATTGATTGTATATGCTATATGTTAAAAATAAAATATAGTATAAATACAATTTAAAATTCGTGTAATATTATTAAGTTCACTCAATTAACTATCTTATTTTGTATAAAGTAAATTAACATTATTTAATATAATTAAGAACTTTTAAAGTCATTCTTAAAAACTTGCAAGGAGGGTGTCTGTGCCAACTTTCTGCCCTGGCTTAAAACTGACTCTGACATGAGAAAACATTAAAACAGACATATTATCTTGTTTCCATTCTCTTGAAAATTATTATATGCAGTCAAGCTCTTATTTTATGCTTGCTTATCCTAATGTTTCTTAAACTTTTAAAATATAAAGTCAAACTGAAAGATGGTGGTTAAGTAAAAATATTTCCATAAACTCATACTGTACATTTTTCATTGAAAGTGTTCAGATTTTCAAGTTACTTCAAAAGTAATATTCTTGATCTTAAGCATTTTTAAGGATATCAATTGGAATGGAAAGTAAAATTTCAAAAGAGAAAGGTCACTATTGATGAAAGCTTTACACTTGGTAAATATAACATTTAATTTCATGTCAACCAAATTAATCCAGAAGTTCATATAATGTCCACAAGAGCTACACCAAGTCCAGCCATCCACCAACAAATCTGACAGGACAGTCAGCTTGCAACTGAGGATGCAGGCAAAAGCCTGGGAAACTAGTTTTGCATAATTCAACAGTAAGTGGAGCATAATATTATCAAATCGACTCACTAGATAATTAAGTCTATACTTGGTACTTTTTTTAATGTTTAATATCATTACTCACTACTGAGGTGTGGATATTGGTGATACATGAGATGAAATGATAAATTGGGAAATATTTTTTTTAAAGGAAGGAAGTGTTCCAGGTCTACATTTAGTACTTCCCTGACATTTGCCATTTATGAGAACTGAAGAATACCTGAACAAAATCCTTGGGAAGGATGGTCTGAATGCGAATCAAACACCAGTCCTCCAGCTTATAAGTACATGCCTTAACAATCTTGGCTACAATCAATACTTGGTACTGGAATATATTTTCACTTATTCAATGATGGGTATCATTATTTCATTAAATTATGTAGGTTGCAGCATTACTGCAAGCATTATCCCTACCAAAATGATTATGTGCATAATACAAGGCTATTTCATAAAACATGCAACAACATACACGGTGTTTCAGAATTTGACTGCACAATCACGTTGGTCCTAGCAGTTTTGGGATTCTCTGAATGCCCATTATCTTGAATGGATGTATGACCATGCTTAAATTCAGCAGCCCACTTTTTAACCATTGGTAACCCTTCAAAATGAAGTACTTAATCACAGTTCGTATTTCAGTTTTATCTATTCTGTAGAAAATGTCAACACTAGTTTGTTTACACAATTGTCACAAACAAGAGACTACACTTATGCATCTGAAATTTTACAGCACATCATCTAAAGGATGATACTTAACAACTATCATAGTAATTGAGCCGTCTTCAGAACATCTCTGAGTCAGGCCCAAAACTTTTAGAACACCCCTAGTAATAATTCATCTTCAAACTTCCATATTTTGAAACTAATTTTAAGCTATGTTTGTTATAAAATGTTAAAATATTGAAAAGCAAAGTCATCCGTGAACAATTTTGATTTTCTTTTTCCAAAGTTACAGTACACTACACTACAGTACAGTACACTTTAAGCTGTAATGGTTTTCCCTAAGTGCCTTAAGTAAAATGTTTACAACCTTATATACATAGAATCAGTCAAGGTTTTAGCAAGATGATAATGATAACAAGGGAAACATTTTTCATTTCATTCAGTTTAGCATACACTGTAGTTTAGCGGACACCTTGCAAAAGAAGCAAGCATTAAAGAGTTTAATTGTAAGTGAAAAGTTATAATTGATTTATGAAGTGAGAAAAGGTGTGAAAAAAAATATCATGGCATATTCCAGCTAATATGTAAACTATCTATCAATCATTTTAAAAACATTTAATGTCTCAAAGAAAATGTTTTAAAACATCAATTGGAGGATGCAATGTTTCAGTGAATCAAATATGTGAGGGACAAAAATATTCAATTGTAAGGTTCCATACTTTGTGAATAGTCACAAAATGTGACTATGGAATTGTTCGAAAAGTGATATTGAATGAGAAAGCTAAAACTGTAATTCTGCTAGAAAACTATGCAGAAAATACGATGCTACAAAACATGAGGCAAAAGAAATTTACAGATTTTTGCTCTTAAATGTAATCATGAGTAAAATACTCTATACCTTCGAACACAGTGAAACACACATAATAATCTCTGTGAGAATACATTATGTACATATCTGTGCCAAACCTTAAAAATGTGGGGAAAAGCCACATTTTTTAATTGTTTAAGGTTTGGCACAGATATGTAAATGATGTATTTGCCATTATAAACAAAAAGCATGTGGAAGATGCACTAAAACTTTTAAACCTACAAGAACCTGCTATTAAGTTTACTGTCGAAAGAGAAGCAGACAACATGTTACCATTTTTAGATCTGAAGATAATAAAATGTAAAAATAAACTTGAATTTGGTATCTACAGCAAGGACACACATACAGACAATTATATCAAAGCCCATGATTTCAATCCAAGATCACACAAGGAAGCAGCATTCAACAGCTTGATATACAGATTAATAAATATACCACTGAACAAAGAAGAATACAAGAATGAATATCCACACATAATAGAAGCAGCTAAATCTAATGGGTTCAACAAACAGACGATTAACCAAAAAAATCAAGAGATTCCAAAAACAAAAAAGAATTAAACAAATAAAGAGAAAAAATCCAAAGAGGAAAAATCTGGTATTTACCAAATCAATTGTAAGGATTTGAAAAGATATATGTAGGAAAGACAAAGAGAAATTTAGGCATTAGGTTGAAGGAACATTGGAGAAACAACCATTACAAACAAATAGATAAATCAGCTGTGGCAGCACATTCCTGGAATGAAAACCATGAAATAGAAAGAGGCATCAAGTTATAAAAAAACATGAGCGTAACCTTATGAATTTTGATATCCCAGAAGCAGACAACACTTTATTCAAGCTCATTACAAGACCACAAGAGTCCACCCGGATTCCTACCTACTCAACTTCTATGAATGATCCATTAGTCATGAACAGCTGATGATGTGGAAAAAATGTCCACGAAACATATGTCCTGAGGAAAATCTCATTTAAGTGAAGCCAGAAAGAGTGTTCTAATATTCTGACTCACAGAGATTACTCTATACCTATTGTTAAATGCTACATGTAACTATTACATTAGTATTAATATTCAGTAGTTTAACTAATTTAAAATATTCTTACATCTAATGTTTTTGTTAATCATGAATATCTTAACTTTAAGTGCCAAAGTAGGCCTTAATTGGTACTAATTATAAATAATTCATTTATGCATTTAATAGCAGAAACCTTTTTTCATATGTTTTATATCTTAAATTGTCGATAATTTGAAGTATTATTAATTTACAGAAGTACTCTGTTATATCAATGTTCAATTGTATGTTTTGTGGAAATAGTGAATGCTTAATTATTGTTGAAAGTAAAATGTGCATTTTATTTTTTATATTGTTTTCTATTCTAATAATATATTTCATTATTAAATAGTTATTGTAAATTAAAATAAAGAAATGCAATAATATTTCTGTATGACAAGTTATACATGATATTCATAAAGATGGAAAATGGTGAAATAAATATGTAAAGTAAAATTAATTTTATAATATAGGTATCCTTAGATGCAAATATCTTGAAGGCTGATAGGTTTTGAACTAAATTTGCTCCAAGATATCTGTTTTTAAAATATATTAAATTATGCAAATGAAGAAAGTGAAAGTTTTTAGATATTTGCAATACAGGTACATGAAAGAAACTTATGTGTAATAATTTTGATAATGGATTATTTTATCAACAGAGGCTGTTCAGCTAATTTTGATGTATGAATCATCATTTGAATCCTTTCTGCAACATAAGAAAGTGTCATGTGAAGTACTCTTCCAGTACATGCATTACCAGAAAATTCCAGTGCTTCCAAAAGCAGATAAAAAAACCATGATCACTAAGATTATTGAGCATATGAACCAGCTACAGTCATCAGCAGTATTATCATCAAAGGTAATTTTAAGATTTCTGTTAGAAGATGTAGGAATTGATTAATAGGTCATGAACCTCTTAAATTCATTTTAATAGAAAAATTGTATATCTATCTAGCCTTTAAGAGGATACTACTAAAATAATATTTACCTGTCCAATTTGAGCAAAATCTCTAGGCCCTTTGTTTTACTGGGAATTGAACATAGAACCTTCATTGTCATGCATATCTTAGTTCCCTAGCCATAATGGTGGTAGCAAATTTTCAAGGGGAAAAAAATCGTGCATTAGAATTTTGATCTTGTGAAAACTATTTAGAATCCACATTTGTCAAATATAACTGAAATCAGAGATTGTCGGACAATAAAACAATTTAAACATAGATTCTTAACTCTAGGAATCAAACAGTTAGTCTCCAACTTCTTCTCTCCTCCTTTATCCCCATTTGCACTCGAAAAAAATTATTGAAGAACAGTGGAATTCTAACACTCAACTTTCTAAAAACATTAAAAATACACAATATTTACATGCAGTATATATGTATCTTTAATTTAGCTTTTTTCTGTATTTTATATAACTATGTATATTGAACTATGTCATTTTGCTGATTTTTTTCACCTGGTGGAGTGGAAGAGAAGGCGCCATGGCCTTAACTCTTGCCAAGATAAATAAACTAACTGTAATATTATGTATTTTTGTAAATTTCATTAGTATAATACGTGTATTAGAAAATAGGCATAAAGTGATCCAAAGAGGTTTAAAATAGTTTTTCAGAATTAAAATGCTGGATGAAGGAAATATTGTCAAGGAATGTCTCTTAGCTCAAGAAAAAGGAGGCTGGAAAATTAATTTGTATTATAAATAGATGAAAATTATAGAAGAAATTGGAATGGAAATATGGGTCTGAGGAAAGGTTTTTAGAAGGAAGTCTGGACACACACTGAGGATATTGAAAGTTTAATAGTTTAAATGGCAAACATATACTAGAGCTGTAGAGATGAAATGGGGCAGGAAAACATGAAAGCATGTGTGTGGTACCTTATAGATAGAGTAGGAAGAAAATATGGGGAACAAAATTAAGGGGTTTTGAATAGCTGAAATTTTCACAGTGAAATATAGTATAATATAACAAATTATTATTGAGGAAATCACTCAAATTTCACTAATTTTGTTCCACATACTAGCACATATTTCAAGGGCTGTTGCCTTCATCTTCAGCATAGTTCCATTGTGAAATTTGAGTGATTTCCTCAATAATAATTTGTTATAGAATTAAGGGGGTTTAGAGGAGATTTCAATATGAATGTCTGCCCACTTTATAATAAGTCAGATGTAATAATGCACTGTATGCTAAAGAGCAAGATCACAGAGGCATGGAAGAGGGTATTGAGATTTGAGTAATGGCAAAGTTTGAAGAATGATGATGTGGCAAAGAGAACTTTCAATAAAAAGAGAAATGAGTTTATTAGAGTTAGGAGAACATTTAGGAAAAGTGCAAGAGAAATGGTTTAGAATAATAAGAAAATGATTGGGGAAGGAAGATATTTAAAGTTAGAAAATGATTGGGAAAGGAAGATATTCAAACTGATAACCCTATTCTTATGCACCAATAACCATGATGTTAGTGTTGTAGAATCCAAAGGCAAGCAATTCTTAAAGGGTCAGGTGGATTGGTTTAGTATTAAATTTGATTTTAAATATGTTTAGAATTATAGTGGACTAAGTCAAGTATTTTGAATATTCCAGTAGAAAACTACTGATAAACTGAGGTCTGGTGTTTAGTCAGTATTATTTAAATTTAGTTAGTTAATTGATGTTTATAAGGTTTCAATTTATGTAAATTTTGTTTTTTACTTATATTGTATAAATAAAATACCTGCATTTTATTCTAAAATGTAGCAATAAAGTATCCAAAGTTTCAATCATATTTTAATCCTGTTCACTTATCTCATAATACTGTCACTATATAATGAGCTAGTTTGTTGGCATTTATTTGTTTTTTGGTTTTTTCCCTTCAGGATTTAAATTTGAAGATGTTGCTGCCAAAGAGGGGTAGAGTTATAACTAGTATAGAGTTATACTAATTGCAATTTCAAAAGATGAAAACAGCTTAACCAATTATCATCTATATTCTTATAATACAAGAGGATAATTACCATAATAATGCTAAACTTGAAATCAACAGACAAAATTCCTAAAATTAAAGGATGAATATTGCATAACAAATTCACCTTATATATATAAAAATTGTAAAGGTACTAGTTTTAAGCTTAATCTGAAGAACTATATAATTGATAAATGTATTTATTACGGGTTTAATGAATTTTAAATTTAATGTAAATATAAATGACAATGTCAGAGACTTGTATCAAGTGTCTGGATAGTAAATTATTGTTGTTGTTGTTGTTATTATTATTATTATTATTATTATTATTATTATTATAGTTTTTTACTTGGACCCTACATGTATCTGGTGCTAAAAGAAGATAGCTCCTCTCTTGCACCTAATAATAGCACAATTTAGGTTGCAAAGGTTGGTAGTAAAACAGTTGCTTTATTTAATTTTAAATGAAAGCTAAGTAAGTTTGATATATAATTTGTCATCTTCACTGAATATTATGATGATGACGACGACGATGATGATGATGATGATGATGAATCAGGCAGCTCTACATTTTTAACAACCCTCCAAATCAACTGGAATGATATTCATGTTATATAATGTTGGCTAAGCATGCATAAATGCCACTTAGATATGAGGAAAAATACTTTAACAATGGCAAGTGATACATTTTTAAAACAGTTTTTATTGACTTTCTAAAAGTTTATAAAATTAGAGTTGCTCTTTTATTGCAGAAAAGTCTTAAATTATTGGTTTTATTTTTTATTTAAATGTTTTGAGAATTATTAAAATATGGTAACAATGTCACAATAGTCAATAGGTGAACAAGGCAAGTAGCAGAGATTTGGCCAGTAACTGCTGAATTCATTTCTCAAATGCATTAACACATTAGAGTGTTAAAAATTACATGGATTATATAGATATTGAGGTGCCGTCTAAACATGACATAGAAATAATACACATGCCTAATAATAGTCTAAATAAAATGGATTTCCTATCAAATTTTTGTGCTTCTTGTGCTGTTGACTATTTAATTTTCTCTGTGTTGTTTTAATGTGGTATTTTCAATCTCTGTCTTGGTTTTGTTTTGATATTCTAAAAATATTCATAAAGATCAGAGATATTTTATTTTAATATTAATTTGCTTTAGTTAAAAGTGGCTTTTATAAAAAATAAGTAATAACATTGTAGCTTAAAATGTAGCAGCAGGAATTTTCAATTCACTCATCTCCAGCTGTACTCAAATATTGTATTTATTTCAAAGCTTTCATTCATTTATGTGGTTTACATTTCAGGGTGAAGCCAATCAGTGCCAGAATCTGCAAAGTGAAGTGAATAATGAACCCTTGGAACAGCAGCAACAGATTCTAAGT
Organism: Metallyticus violacea; assembly: GCA_030762175.1. Classification (NCBI taxonomy): domain Eukaryota; kingdom Metazoa; phylum Arthropoda; class Insecta; order Mantodea; family Metallyticidae; genus Metallyticus; species Metallyticus violacea. The sequence goes on from CM060831.1 coordinate 50,797,650, forward strand.
GTGTCTGCCAATGAAAGAAACCTAATTTCATTGCAACATAGATACACAGGGGATGTGAATGATTTGGCTTTAGAGTTTTCCAAGTGGTTCTATTCTATGATGAATCAAGAGAGCTGCATAAGTACAGAACACTTTTGGACAGATTGTAATACACAGTTACATTTATTAGAGAGAGAAAGCACAATGGAACATATTCTGGTTAAAAGTGCAGAAGAATCAGTAAAGTTATTGTGGGAGATAAAGACACAGCATAGGCTTTATTTCAATCCCAATATAACAGCTGGAGGTGTGCGAGGCATTGTTGAAATGCATGGATTGGTGATAGTTTTGGTATGCGGTTCTTTACATCAAGAAGAGAAATGTGTCGGTATATTTGAACAGAAATTTGGACTTATACGTGACCCTACTGCTTCCAATAATTGGAAAATAAAGTTTACTGAACTTTTTCTCAGGAGCACATGCACTGTACAGGGTCTGCCAACATTGCAAGATTGTAATCTCATTAATAACAGCAGCATCAGTGCTTATAATGCACATATACAATAAATTAGTTTTTTCATTCCATGCATTATTTTCATATTATTGCTTTTTTTCCCCTTGCAAGTATGTTGCATGCAAATTCAAGTTTGATAAAATAACTTCTTTAACCTGGCATTTTTTGTTAAAGTGAACATGGGGGAGCAAGAAGTTTGCTGTTTACTATCAAAAACATATTTCATACAGTATAATGAAGGGAATAACAGTTCTTTTTTTTTTTTGGTCAAATTTAAATTTTTTTTCATAATGGTGCTCTCATATTGTCTGTAACAGCTCCATGAAAGCAACTAGGATTAAAATAACTTTTTAAGATTGCTGGTTATAGAACATTTTTGTCTGGGCTTACTCTTGGTAGCACAGTTATAGCACAACCTCACAGCCAGAAGCCCTTATTTGGTAAGTAAAAGGTGCATGGTAATGCGGCTGCACTGCAGGCAATCAATAAAATGCCATGTTTTTTGGTGTATGTGCACTGAATGTACGTAGAACAGAGTGCTTCCTTGTATGGGTTTTGTAGGAAAATGAGCAGATGTTTTAAAGGTATTACATAAAAGCATTTTGGTTTAAGCTTCAATTAGGATTTAAGTAGTGATGAAAGCTCTGTCTGCTTTTCTTTCCTTTCCTTTCCTTTTTTTTTTTTTTCAAATGCAATATTTAAAAATATTTAGTGCTAAGTATATCATTATAGGAAATGATCTGCTCATTTTTATTACAGCGACAAAGAATATTTCCATTTATTTTGTTTAGTCACTTTTGAATGAATATACCTGAGCCGCCAAAGCATTGCACTTGACAGCATCAGTCATGCAATGTTGGCTATGCTATAGTTGCAACATTGTAACAGCTGCAATCGCTGAACTGCTAATATTGTACAGTTTTCAATTTTGGCTCTTAAACACATATTTAGTGTAGCTTATAATTAATTACTTTGCTTTAGATTTATTAATGGCTGCAATTAACTTGCCTCCTAGTAATGTAAGTAATAAAGAAACTTTAAACAGTTAGAGATCAACTATGAATTATAGAAACTCAATTACAGACACATGATAGGAATCAGCTGTACTCACAATAAGAAAAACCATCAATAAAGCAACTTGACCGACCGAAGCAGAAAATGCTAATGGGTATTAACAGATAGCTTTCTTCATTTGTTAATCTGTAGCATTGCCAACTGAAAAGATAGCTGTCCAGTGTAAAGTTTCAGTGGCCCAGGTATAATGCTCTATTATAATATAATTTCCAATATAAACAAGCTTTTGAAAAAATAAAAAAAACAGAAAGAAAATGCTAATAAGAAAATTAAAAATTCAGTAATATTTACAGAGGACAGCACAGTATACAGCTATAAGAATGGCTGTTATGCAAGTTGGTAGTCATTTAGATGCAAAGATTTATTTTCCATTTAATTGCCATATTCTTGAGAAGGACGTCACTTAAGTTGACAGGAGAATCCATTATATTTATGGTGCGTGTGATTATTTGAATCTAATTTCAAATAGATTTTATATTCTTACTTTATTTATAATATTTATTAATAAATTTATCTGTTAATAAAATTATGCAAACATTATCTTATGTTAAATGAATTTTCATTTTTGTGTTAATAAATATTTTGTTTTGACTTCAGAGTATCTTTGCTTTATATGCTTTGCATTTTTATGTTTAATTTTTTTTTTTAAATTTAATGTAGATTACATTTTCAAATATTTCTTGTTAAAAGAGAATCAAAGGATTTATGGTAATAATTTATTAAATAAAAAGAACTAAAAAATATAACATTTAATTTCGTGTCAGAACCAATACAGTGAAGCGACTCACTAGGTAATTAAGAACAAAAAAGAACTATTTTATATTAATTTCCAAAACTGAAATTCTAATTATGAACTTGTGACATATATATGCTAAAGGGGATTGGAAAGCAGAGCTTAAAAATTTGTACACATTTAACCACTTTCGTTGCAGTCTGAAGATCAAATAAGAACTCTTCAACCAACAATGTCATATTTATGCAATAAAGCGCCTCCTCAAACAAATTCCAGTATTTCCCATTTTAAATTTGGTGTTATGTTTAATCACATATCCCTTAATTTTGACCCAGATGACTAATGGCATTTTACTGATGATAGAATAATAATCTGTAAACTCATTGAAATTTCAGCAGTGCCAAGTAGATAATGTACAAATTTAACACATTGCTAAAAACCAGGCTGTAATGTAAAGATGGATGGTGATCAGTGATCACACTATATAGTAGTTTGCCTTTATGTGCAACTGCAAACAGGTTATAATTGTTGAATCCAGTTAACAATTTAAACTTGAAAACAGGGTTTAAATGCAATGAAAGCTAAGGTATATGGAGTTTTGAATAGCGGGAATTTTCACAGTGAAATATAGTATAATATAACAAATTATTATTGAGAAAATCACTCAAATTTTAAGTAAGTGGAACAAAATTTGTGAAATTTGAGTGATTTGCTCAATAATAATTTGTTATATTATGGTATATGGATTTGTAATTTTATATGGATGAAGATACAGCTCTGAATGACTACATATACTGCCAACAGATACAGCAACTTGCTAGGCTAATCTTGTCACTGGAAATGCCCTGAGTTTGAATTTTGTTTACCAATATGAATATTGCACTTTTGAATGGAGATGTTACTCCTGGACATTTAACAAAATTTTCTTCTGCAATACTTGTATTATTTTCTTTTTGAACATAATAAGCCTAAAATAAATATATTTTGCTTATTCTAATGTACATCTCACTCTTGGCATACTCCACAATACACAAATACATAATTGAAATGATGAATAATTAAACAAGCTATTAACAGTGAAATATATCATTTGATTGTAGCAGTCTGTATAGTAATACTATTATACTTCACTTGTTTAAATTCCAAAAAATATTTCAAGAGTACTCCCTCCCTACATCATCTGGAGACCAACTGTTGCCCTCTGGTGATGGTAGAATGAATTTGCCTAAACAATTCAATGGTGGTACCTGGAAAATCATGATGGAGTTTTTGTTTTTTTATAATAAAAGTCTACTTCCAAGTTGAAAACTGCTGCATTTTTGGCTGTTTTTAATAATTTAGGCTCCTTTTTAAAGCCATAATTTTGGCTCAGAAATGTGCTGTAACTGTCAATTTGTTTGTATTTAATATTTCTGAAATGTTCTTTTGTGCAGACTTCCAAGTTTCTGTTTATAAGTGTGTTTGTGAAACTTAAAGGAGTTTTAATGTGATGACATGATTTTTAGTGTTTTACTTTAAATCAAAATAAGATCTCCAAGTTTCTGTTTGTTTTTACTTTATAAATTTTATTGCAAATCTCACAATTAAGTTAATAAATACTGGCTTTCTTGTAATTTGGCAATCAATCTTTTTGATATGATTTTAATTAATTTTTAATACTAAATTTGTTTTATTCTTTGAAGAAATTTTTAAATTTGTTATTTGTTTTTGGGTGATAAAATGAATTTCTTGTATTTGCATTTTCATTTTCATTCATTTTTGTCAGTGTACAAGTGTTTCTGATGACCTTGATATTTTATTTATTTAACACCAATTATATTATAAAATAGATAAGGTACCCAACATCTTACAACCTACTCAAAAGTTGCCTATCTAAAAATGTTTCTGGTCCCATTGCATCATAACTCCAGGTTGTTGATGTATTTGAAACCAAACTATAATCATTACATCACTCCTATTAATTGTTCTGATAGTCAAATTTTTACTAATCCTCCAGTATGGCATGGGCAAGAACAGGAACAATGATGCAAATGGGGTAAAAGTTGTCAAGCATTGTGCCCAGTGTGTGGTAAAGTAGACAAGAACTTGCACTCTATATTAGAATGTACAGAAACTGAAGGATGGAGAGAGGAAATATGGAACAAGAAATGTACATTGCTGGCATTAAATATTTTTGGGATTAGCAGAAAAGAATTTTTTAATCAGTTTGGAAATTATGTAGGGGAAGTGGTCAAGCCAAAGGAAGATGGTAATAAGGTAACAATGAGGGAAGATGATCTCCTTTAGGGAAGTATTTGTAAAGCTCACTTGATAATATGTATAGTTAGAGTGATGTAGGATCTACATACACAATAACTGGGGTGTTAGTTGAATAGGATTGTGAATTAACAATCACTCAAGGATCAAGGAAATATTGTAATACTGTAATTGTAATGTGCAGAAGTAATAAATATGTATTCTTTAATACTATTCACCATTAATCCCAAATGGTGGGATTACTTTGCCCAAATATTCTCTCATCATTTTTATATTGTATCTCCTTTAATTCATAAAATCTGTTTTTCCATATATGTTGTCTCTACAATTTCATTTGTTCACGATGTAGTATAGTATGATATTCATTGTCAGGTTTACCAAACATGGAACATTTATTCCCATGGATATTTTTCAATCGTAGATTCCTTACTCCTGTTCTGACCCAAACAAATCCTTCCCTCCCCAATTTATCACAAATTTCTAATATTTCTCCCTTTCCCCAATCTAAATTCTCAGTGAGCTCTTTTCTCTACAGATAGCAAACATTTCTTGTTTCTCAATATCTTCAATTCTATCTCTTACTTCTTTCCAAAACTCCCTATATAATATAATTCATAAAAACCACTCAGAATGCAATGTAAAAAAGTTCACACTAAAAACCGTAAAACTGAGCACTAAAATCACACGATATTTTGAGCTTATATATATTGCTTATTTACCCAACAATCCCCATACCAATTTTTTCAACAATATCCTGGGTTTCAAGCACCCATGATCTTTGCCATTTGATTTTCTCCAGTGACATTCCTTGACAATTTCACAATCATCTACTATTCTATATAGATATTTCATAATTATAATAATTTTGATATAATAAAGAATAAAATTTTACTTACATTTTGGCAAAGCACAATTTTTCCATATGTTGTTAATTTAGGCTTCCAATCCAAAGTTTAAGCAAATATATTTTAAAGATATTTCCTTTGGCAATGAAACACTCTTGTCTGTTTACTCATACTTACAAAATGACAATGACCAGGAAATTGCTATGATATTCTTAATTACCTAAGAGTACATCTGATGATATGGGCAAAAGCCTGTGAAACATGTTCTGTATAATTCAATGGTAGGTGGAGCATAAGAGTATCAGATCGATTCACCAGCTAATTAAGAATATATTAAATTAAATTTAGACTGCTAAGAATTAAAACTACAGAGAAACAAATATTTAAATGAAAGGCAAGTTCCAGCCACCAATAAATGTCCATTGTTGATAAGCACGTTCTAGATACTTTCCCTTGCAGCATTGCTTTGCTTAGATTGTTCACTTGTAAAGATTTATACCTGCAGTTACATTGCCACTACCAATAGTTTATAAAGAAAAAATTTACACAAAGAAATACCAGTTTAAGTATTTAACTGCCTTTTGCATTTTCATTAAATTTTATTTTCACAGTTATGGAACATTTTTTATATTTCAACAATGTTTGGGTAAAAAGTTAATATATGCATCAACCCCTTAAATGCGCATTTATATGCACTATAAAACTTCTCCCATTTATTCCCCATAGCATGAAATACATTTCTCTCATACATGTATATTTTTAAACTTCAAGGAATAAAACAAAGCTAACATGCAAAAATCTGCCCTCTAGTTATGGGCCTTGTTACATTATTTTTCTGCCCTTTCCTCTTGTGTCACACTTAGAATTAGTCAGCTATTCTGTTATTGATTCTATCATTCCCATAATAAAAAGTATATACACATACATCCCCCCCCTTTCTCTTTACAGATGAAGCCTTCTTTATGTTCAGAGAGAAAATTATTTAGGCTGTTCACCATTTCCTATATCACTGTATCTCTTGCAGGCCATATACCACCAATAGATATTGCCATAACTAAGACTACAAATGTTTTTTAATTACTTAGTTGTTGCTTTTGCTGATTCATGCTTATAGCTGAGTGAAAGTCTAATAAAACAATAAAATATGAAGAGAAAATTTATAAAAATATAGTAGTTTAATGAAAACAATTGAACTGTAGATTTTTTTTTGGGGGGGGGGGGGGAAGAGCAGATGCAATCTTTTTGACATTGAAATAAAATATTCCAGACACAGCCTCCATTATGGAAGGGATGCAATTAGTTATTCTTGACTACTGTTCTGTTAGAATTCATATATGAATTGAATTCAATTTATTTCCACTTAATAGTACAACAAACTTGTACAGTATCATTTTACAATCGCTCAATCATACAAAAAATAAAACCATAATTACTCTATTGAATCTTCCCGAGTTGCTGTGTAACCAAGTGGCCCAAATAGTTTCAACCTTACAGTTACTCAACTATCAAGAAATTTACATCTAAAAATTAACTCAATCAAAAACAACTTAAATTATGTTTCTACCCAAATTGATTCCTCACTTTTTTTATTTTCTTCAAGCATTTTCTTTTAACCTAAGTTAGTAATTTCCAAATTCAAAGATTTTCTGCCTTGTGATATTTGTGACATGTGAAAATACTCACTAACTTGTTACCCCTCATCTCAATTGGTAGGTTAGCTCACTTCTCAATTCTAAGTTTTGCTCTCATTTCATTGGTTTCTCTACAATCCAAAATTGCATGTCAATAACAGTCTTGCAATATACACATCGGACATTCCTCTATATTTAAACCTCCTCTTATTCCTTTCAAATTCACTACCCCTGTACGGGCCCATGCAATTCCCTCCCTCATCCACCTCTCAGCTTCATAATTCTCTCTGTCCCATATTACCTTTAGCCCCCTATTAACCTCCAGTGACTTTTTACTACTAAAACTACTAATATCTCCTGTCTTTCCATATTATCAATTCTTTGTTTAATTTCTTTCCAAAAAGCTCTTTCTTTACTTTTTCTATCATGCCACACTATACCCAAGCCTATTTTTCATTGATTCTACTCAGCCAAGTATTTCCTCTCCTCACCTTTTCTTGTGTCACTAGACAATGTTTCATAATACAATTCTCTTCTAGGTTCTTAATTCTAAAACCAATTATTTCAAAATTTTTGTCATTATTTTTCCTTTACTCCCTATTCTGCCTAATTCAGCATGTATAGCCCCATTTGGTGAGCTTTTTGGTAGGCCCATAATTTGTTTGCAGAAATTCCTGTGAATCAAATCAACATTAAGCCATCCCTGATCACTACCCCAGATTTCTACCCCAAACATCATTTTGGCTTCAACCACTGCAGTCTATACTACTTTCTCCAATCACTTTAGGTGCATTTCTGGTACTTTATGCCTAGAGGCAGTAATAGCTTTCAAAGCTAGCCTACCCTTTACTAGAACCTTTCTTATTTGTTCCCTTCACCCTCCTTCTTACTAAGCCTGATACCCAAGTAGTCAAACTTGTTTACCACATCAATATCTGCCCAATTCTCATTATTGCGTAACTTATTTCCATTCTTAAATACCATGATTTTTGATTATTTATTCTTAGTCCCCACTTCTTACAGAATTTAGAGATTGCTTCCATTGATTTCACAAGACCAACATTGGTAATGGCCCCACTACCAAGTCATCCACAAATAAGATTCCCGGAATCTCGACATTTTCAATTATGGGCATGTGGGTATTGACTTTACTAACTTCTTCTAGGATATCATTAATAAATTGGTTAAACAGTATGGGGCTTAACTTACATCCTTGTCTTAGACCTATCATATTAAAATTATTTGGAGTCACCCTATCCTGGGCAATCCTGATACAATACTCATTTTCATAATATAAATTTTGCAATGCTTTTATAAACTTATCACTAGCTCCTATCCCATTCAATTTTGACCATAATGCCTTACAATTAATGTACAATTACATGTCCATTTGTATCTTAATTCTTCAACTCCAAATATGATAATGTTCATTTTCCTCTTATCTTCTACTCTTTCTAAATCAGGCACCCTTCTTTTGCATTCTGTTATTTCTGCTTGTAGTTGTCCTACCAAATTTACCACAGTTTCCTTTGACTCCTGTTCTATTACTAATTTTGTCGTTCTCCTTTTTTCCATCACTTTTTAATTGTTTAAGTCTTCTGTGCAGGTTTTAAGCATGCCCAAAATATGGTTCATTTCCGGCCCCAGATTTGACTCAACTTCTGCTCTCACCAACAGCATTGCCAAAACTAACCTATACCATATTAAAATAAGTAAACCATCATTCTATTTTCCGCATGGCAGGGTAATCATATTGTTTAAATAACCCAATTCTTGGCCGATATGACTCTTAAGTTCATGCCTATTTTCTCTTTCCTGAGGAACTCTCGTAAACACGTCCATCTCCTCCAGCCTGCCATCAGTAGCCGCTCATGTATGAAAACAGCTGTTAACAAATATGTGCTCTAAGGTAACAGAATTTGTGTGGTAAAACATATCTGGATATTTTTGCAGAGAATTTCTGGGATTGTATTTCTCACTTAAAATTGAATCATTCAGCAGATCAATTCTATCCATGAAAATAAAAGCATTATTTGCATTACCTGCACAAAAAGGAATCTTGGCATGCCTTGAGATCTTTAAAGTGCCATTCAAAGACTTAAAGAAAACAATTCAATTTGCACACACCTTTATTATTTTTAGTTTTGTCGAATGCTAATGTAATGAAAAAGTATTAAAACATTGAGAATACTTCCTGTAGTTCATGCAAGTCACCATTTATCATGGATGTCCTTTGTTGTTGTTTTTGTTAATTTGGTTTGTTTGCAGATGCTCTTTAACATTTCAGGTCATCAGCATCCCATTCAATTTAGGGCATGAAACAGCCAACAAATTTAGCTAAGAGGCCTCTTCTTCCAGGCTTGAGAGGATATTCTTTGAGCGACTATGTACCTTGATATAGAAATTTCTTGAAATATGTTCACATTTTTTAGACGGACACTCTTATTCTTTTTTATCAAACATTCTGTAACTGTGGAGCCTCCCTAAAAGGTTTGGAATATTTGGCACTAAATAGTTGAATCATAACTGCCTTTTACCACCCAATCACTAACTTTCAGGTGTATCATAGCACTGTTTGATTTATACTCAGATTATGACACAAACAAGAAGCGTATAATTTTACCTTCTATCTCTGTACAAAAGTAACTGAGCTCCAATCTTTCTTGGAGTTTTCTCTCTTTGTAATCAATCATTCTTTTTCTATATAGCTTGGCAAGCAACATCATACCAGATTCACGTGAATACATAGTTACAATTAAAAATTATGTACCTAATGACTTTATTAAATACAAATTACTTAATAAACATTGCCTTGTGTTATAGGTAAACAACTTGAATAGTATAAAATCACTGAAGATTCTCTCGGCATGGAAACCATTGGCTTAAATAAGAAAGAATCTGTGTGATGCAGAAAATAAATGTAATTAGCATGCTGGTAAACAGATAGCTCATATATGCAGAATACTCATACTGTCAATAAAACACATCTGCTTTAAGTAATAGACATGCCTTCAGATAAGTGGCAAAATATCAATGAAGTGTGATCACAGCAACTTTGATAGATTGAGATTTTTGCAAAACAATATAATTTTTTTTTATTAATGGAATCAGAATGGACTGTGAAAAATATAAAGGGTCACATGCAACCCACAAGTCAATAATTTGACATACTTGCTTTATGTGACAGTTTGCATCAGATTATTGATGCATACATAAAAATTAAATTGGGTGTTGAAATTTTGCAAATATCACCAATCTTACCTTATAGAATTTAGTTAAATATATTTAGAGTTATATTGCTGCTCTTAAAAGCAAAAACAGGTTAATGTTAACTTTTGCTATGGTAAGATATGTGTGTAAAAATAGCAAAATGTTATTAAAAAGAAGAAGAAGGAAAATAAATAATCTGATTGTACTGTTTCTCTTATTGAAACAATAGCATGCAATTTTACCAATAATATAAGTAAAGACCATGAAATGTGATAAGATAGTAATGCTAATGTCAAGGCCACTGCATTAAAAGTATATAAAGGATTATTGCTTTGTATCTTAAAAGAAGCTCTCTAAAACATATACTATAAATTACAAGTCTCCAGTCTCAGCATGCTTTTGTGAAACTTGAAATATGTATTCACATTATTAACATATTAAATTATGGAACATGTTTGTATTACCTAGCCTAACCTATTATAAAAATATTTCTGAGTTAAATTTTGTTAGTAAAGTTGGCACTAAAGTCACAGAAAATGCAGTAAAATGCATGCAATGCAATGTAAATTAAAAAAAAAAAAAAAAAATGTGATGAATTATTTGATACAAGGAATTGTTAGTGTACATCTTGTAACTTTACTGTTTTCTTATAGCACAACATTGTATTTAAATTTGTATATTTCTGTAAGAGATTACAAAATGTAGTTTATTAATAACAAACTGAATTAATATGTTAAGATTTATAAATAAATATTTTTGTACCACAGATATTCCTTATGAACCTCCAATTTTTAGTTCACAAGATAGCTGTAGGTTATTCCAAGTTCAGAAATCGTAGGTACACATTTGTTCTTTGGAAGAACTTTTGAATATAGTATACCCATTTACAGCATTACAAAGAATTTGGTGTAACATCAAGGCTTGTTTACATATAAATTTTCTGAGGAGTCATTCATTGTTTCTTCTGGAATTGCATTTGAATAGCTGAAAAAAAATGAAAAAAGTTTACACGTATTAATTCAATTTGGAATCAAACTCAGTGAAACATGCATTAATATCTCTTCTGAGCCAAAATATTTAGAACACTCTTTATAGTTTCACTTACATGAGATTTATAATTGTCCACATCATCAGCTGTTAAACCCCTCTTCCACGAAACATGTCTGAGTAAATCTCATGTATGTGAAACTATAAAGAGTGTTCTAAATATTTTGACTTCACAATACCTCTCTATCTCACTTATAGCTAACTTAAGCTAATTACTGATAATGAACATACCACCAAATCATCTGCATAAAGTAGCCCTGGAATATCTACATTATTCATTGTAGCCATGTGAGTACAAACATGCTTCAAGCTATCCAAAATATCATCAATAAACAAATTAAACAATATGGGGGGCTTAACTTACAACCTTGCCTAAGCCCTCTCTCATGTCCCACAGCATTAGTAACTTCTCAAAAGCCACACTTGACACAAAATCTGTTTTGATAATATAACTTCTGTAATAACACTGATCATATTCCCACTTAAACCCTTCTTACTTAATTTGTACCATAGAACTTCTCTATACACCCAATCGTACCATAGAACTTCTCTATACACCCAATCATATATTTTTTCTAAATCAATAAATATAGCATACAGAGACAAATTAATGAGCTTTTGACACTTCCAGAGATGAAAACATAAACTTTAAGTTCATCACACCTCACTAGAGTAGAATATACATCCCCAAAGCATAACACGTAATCCACCATTTGACGGTTAGCTGGGGATATGGAGAATGGTCTGTGAAATATGTACTAAATTTAAACATGTAAGTGGAGCCAATCAGTGTGTGTAGTTCAACTCGATCATTCAATGATCTTAATTATGGAACACAAGCTGTTTAAAATAAAATGAAATTTGTGTGACCAATTGTTTTATCTACTTCTGCTTCTCTAGTTCTTGTTTTATTTGCATATATAACAAAAATGAAACCAGAGCAACTCTTGGAACAAAGTAACTAAAATAACAAGAAGCAGAAGCAGAAATAGATAAAACACTTAAATAGTCGCACAAATGCTTCAAAATATTATATTTGTGCAAATTGGTGTCAAATATTTCAGGTACATTGTTTCTAACAAGACACTAACAAAAGTACATATGCCCATGAACCTGAAAATCCTTCATTTCAGAGTTTCTGAAGATTTTTCCATACACTTGCGACTAAAGACTGTACTCAAACTACTTTAATTTTCCGTGAACAGCTGATGATGGGAGCAATTGCCCTCCAAATATGTCCTAGTGTGTAAGTAAGTCGAGTTATTGTACACATGTTTAATGCATTCTTGTGGGATACATGATCACTTCATTGTCTACAGCTTCGTAAGTATAATTTATTTAATTTGCTTTCATCTTATAATTACTTTCTTTTTAAAGTAAATATGAAATAATTTTTTTCTTTATTTGATTGTCTTTGTTGTTTGTTAGTGAACAAATAAAATATATTTAGTGAGTGAAATAGCAGATATGCACTTATGGTCATGCAGATAATAGTGCATTAGGAGCTTATGAACTTTATAGAGAAAGGTACGTTAATAAGCATTTAGCTTGTACAAGAACATTTTCACAAATCACCACCATTTGAAAGAAACATGCTCATCTGAAAAGGGGGTTTTGAATACTGAAAGACCAAGAGAGATACAAATTTGTGAGCTTGAGGAACAAGCTCTTCTTAATATGGATGAAAACACGCCATATGTGTGAAACAAAAGTTGCATTAAAGGAAGGAGTCAGTCATTACCATTTGGAATATTTTATATGAAAACCTTCTGTACTCTTATCACCTTCATTGGGTGCAAGGAATTAATGAAGCACACTTTTGGCTATGAAGAAAATTCTGCCAATGCATTCTACAGCAGTTTATTGTGTTCATGAATTTCTTAGCATTTACCTTGTGCACTGATGAACCCTGGTCTAATATGTTAAGAGTATCTCCAACTATGATAGCAGTCACATCTAGGCCTACAAAAACTCTAATAAGTACAACAGATAAACATTACAGAAATTCAGTCTAAAACATTTGGGTTGGAATTATTTATAATTATCTTCTTGGTTCCTAATTCTTACTTTCACATCTGATAGGGAACATTTATCTGCAGTTTCTCAAAAATGATTTGCACCATTTAATTGATGATATACCTTAAGATGTCTTCTGATGAATGTGGTTTATGCAAGATGGTGTTAGTTGTATAGTTGACCATTAATTTAATGATCACTTTCCACAAAATTAGTTTGAGAAGCAATTACTGAATCTGAATCCAATAAACATTTAAAGTTTTTAGTTTATATAACTGAAATAAGAGGAAACTGCTATGAATAATTTTTGTAATGTACGTTGTTTAATTTATCACTTGTAATATTTGCTGGTTTATAAGCAATAAAGTCATTCAACTGGAACTCAGAATTTTCAGGTCCAATTTATGTGGACATTTTTTTTTTTAATGTTTTGCTGTCAGAAACACACTCCTAATATTTGACACAGGGGACAAAGTGTCATTGATTATATGCTTTGTTCAAAGAATTTAGATAATAGTCTTCTAGATTTTAAGGTTATGCAGGTAGTTGTGAATAGCTAATCATTTCCCATTAATAGCAAAATTCCAAATGGTAAAGATAGATCAGGAGGAACGTGTAGAGCAAGGAAGATCTATAGAAAGCTAAAGATGGCATTTAGAGGAAGAAGAGAATTATAGGGACAATCTAAACTCAAACAGAGGAAAATACAGGGAACGGGAAATCATACAATTAATAATTGAGATGGGAAAAGATGACGAAACAATGTCCAGTCTAGAATAGGTAGTGAAGTCTGCTGGGAAGACAATGAAAATTAGGTTCCAGAGGAAATCTATAGAAAAGGGCTGGTATGACAAGGGGTGCCTTGTAGAAGATGGTAATAAGGTAATGATGTGGGAAGACGATAACTTTAGGGAGGTATTTGTAAAGTCACTCGATAATATGAGTTAGAGCTATGTAGGATCCATTTACACAACAGTTGTGATTCTGAATTTACAAGTACTCAAGGAGCAAGGAACATTGTAAAACTGCAACTGTATAAGTAATGTGTAAACTTAGTGGTATGAAGATAATCATCAAGCAAGATTAGGGGAAAGAAGAAACGGAATATAGGGCTACTTTACTGAAGCAAATGAAAAAAGCCAGAGAAGAAGGCAAGATTGCCTACATTAAGGGTTTGAATCTTCATAGACAAAAAGAAACAGAACATAAATAGATGTAATGTGATAGTTCTGGGCTTAGCCAGCAGAGAGGATCAAAGTCCAGGAAACTAAGGTGGTGGTGGAGAAGAAGAAATGACAAAAGGAGAGAAGGGGAAAGATGAACAGCTGACGACATCACTACGATACATTGTACAGTCTCCTGAACAGCTGCGCGAGGATGCCAACAGTGAAGCACTGGGTTCTATAGCTGGTGTGAATATGTACAGAGTTGGGGTTGAGTAGTCTCCACTCTTGGGAAGTATTATGCAGGCAAAAGAATGAAGAGTCATGTCACATAAAGAGGCGAGATTTACAAGAAGCAAAGCGAAGTTGGAGCACTATAGGTTCGGGAGAAAGGATTCAGTTCAGAGATTATGTACCTTATCTATAGTATGCTGTAATATTGAAGGGTTAATAGCAAAAATGTGAAATGATGACATTCTTCAGATAATCAAGCTGGCAGATGTGTTAGTAGTGGTTGAGATTGAATATTAAAGGATTCTGTTATCAATGTCACCACATGATTATTATGGAAAAAAAAGGGGTTAATGTTAAAGAAAAAGGTTGGGTGTCTGGTAGTGTAGGATTATTTGTTAGAAGAGATAAAAGTTTCAAAATTAAGATTGAAAAGAATTTAGGAGGTGATAATGTGCTGTGGTGTATATTCAGTGATTTATGTGGAAGAAGTACACAAGTGTGTTCAGGTATTGTTTATAATCCACCTAGTTCATCATGCTTTTTTGATTCAAATTTGTTCATTAAATTGAGACAAAACATTGAAGAACTACAGGAAAATATACAGATGGAATTAAAGCTTTCTTTTTATTTTGTTTATTTATGAAAACTTTTTAACATCTCAGGTCATCAGCATCCCATTCAAATCAGAGTGTGAAACTGCAGACTAATTTTGCTCAGAGACCTCTTCTTTAAGGCTTAAGGTTCTTTATCATGCTGTAAACATATGATATGGGAACCATGGCTTTACTTCTGGTCAGAAGAAAGCCATACTTAGGATTTTTACGCTGGAAAAAATCCAATGGTGCTGGCCGGGATCGAATCTTAGGTTTAGGAGGCAAGTATGGTTACCACTACACCACCCAGACCGAACTTAATGCTGGTGAGGGATCTAAATGCAAGAATAGGGGAAGAACAGATTAAGGTAGATTTCAATGCTTGAGACCCAATAGAAGCAAAGTTAGAAAAGCTTGTAATAATGATAAAGTTTTCCATAATCAGGGCAAAAAAAAATGTACAGTTCTGTGAAGGGAATAACTTCTTGATGTGTAATGGAGTAAAAGGGAAAGATGAGGGGCAAAGAATTCACTTTGTAAACAAAAATGTTATAGATTATATGTTATATATCTTAGGTCTGGATAGATATATAGTAGACTTTGAGATTATGGATATGATAAGTACAAGTAATCACTTCCCATTAAGATTGGGGATCCAAACAATAGAAGATAGTAGGAAGGAGCAAAATTTCTGTTAGGTATCCAATTAAAACATTACAAATGGATAAATGATTTAGCTGAAATGTTCCATACAAAGTTTAATCAAGCAGTGAAACATATGGGGGAAGATATTTGACAGCATCATTAGAGGATAGAAAAGTTGAAGAATGCATTTTTAGTACAGAGGAGACCATTAAAAGAGCAGGAAACAAAATTAAAGTGTCTGAGGGAAGGCTAAAAGCAAACAATAACTGGTACAATAATGAATGTTCAGAAACAAGAAAAAGGGTACAGAGAGAGCTAAAACACTGGAGACAAACAGGGGACAATTACCTTGTAGAAAGATGGGGATATAGGTGCCTATTAGAGGCAAAAAAGGAAGAGCAGGGAGAAAAGCTTAGTAAGAATTTAAAACGAGGCAGTGAAGAAGAATGATAACAAGGCAATTTGGGCAATGATAGGTAAAATATGCGAAAGAAAGGGAGGGGATTATGTGGTACCACCAACAGAGTGGTGTAAGTTTTTTCAGGGTCTTTTGGGAGTAAAAACTTTGGTTATACAAGAAAATTTGAATGCTGGTAATCTATGAAAAATGGACTTGTTAGATAGCAAAATTACTTCAAGTGAAGTTTTGGAACACATCAAAAAGTTAAAACCTAACAAAGCATGTGGATTAGATGGAATACCAGGGGAATGTTGGAAAGCTTGGTTAGAAGACCTTAACAGATTAAACATACTAGGGTGGTTGTTGAACTTAATCTTTGAAGAAGGAACAATAGCAAAAAATTGGCGAGTGGGAATTGTAGCACAACTTATAAAGGTAAAGGAGACACTAGGAACCCAAAAATTAGAGGAATTAGTTTACTTTCAATTATTTGGAAAGTCTTCACTGGAGTGTTAGTAAAAAGACTACAAGAATGGGTATAGAAAGAAAAGAAAAATTCAGTATTTCAATCAGCCTTCAGGAAAGATAAAAGAACAGTTGACAATATTTTTTTATATTTAAGGAAGGTCAGAATCTGCACAGTGAAACTATCATGAATCTTATTTTGATTTAAAGTAAAACACTAAAAATCATGTCATCAGATTAAAACTCTTTTGAAGTTTCACAAACACACTTATTAAAATTAATTTTGGGACATGTTTCGTGAGGCAAATTTCTCACATTGTCAACCAATCGACAACTGACTCATATTAAAGAATAAACAAATCTTAATGAATTTCAAGTTTCCTCCTATGGATGAACTCAGCCATTTCCTACTTCAGCCAACAGATTGCCAACATAGGAACATCCGGGTATCTAGCCATCGTTTCGAGTAACGTCGGTTCAGTGAGCAACTGAAGATGGGAGAGATTCTCCACTTGTCTTATTTTACATAAGTAAGTGGAGTTTAGTGTAAAAAAGTAATACCTAAGTTTAGGATATATTACCACTCCATTGTCAACAGCTTATAAGTACAATATCAGTATTATACTGTTCATACTGGTTGATAAGCAGACACATATTGCTATAAGCTACAATTGTGGAAAGAAGGAAGGGTATGAAAAGTATACAAAGATTTGCAAAGTAATTATTTCTATTTCAAACAAAGAAAGAGAAATAGGATATATGGCATACTTACTGTGGATGAGGTACATTAAGATATTCTGGCTGTTCATCATCATAAACCGATTTAATAACACCTCGATATAGTGATCGCTGAGCTACTCCAGATGTGCGCCTTTTCAAAACATACTGAAAAGAAATAAGCTGTTGTTAAAAGTTCTATCTCCATCAAAGTGAACAGGGATTTGAAATGCACTGATTACATGTTTTAGTTTAAATATATAATAACAACATAGCAATACCTTGTTGTTAATGTTTTATTAGCATTAGAATTAAAGAAAAATGGTTCTATATTCTGATTAATTCAATGGTAAATGGAGCATGAGAGTATTAAACTGACTCACCAGCTAATTAAGAATATATAAATAAGTTGCATCACTGTATTAATTCCAATACAAAGTTGGCCTTAAATTTAACCTATATATTACTGCTTTTATGCACATCAATTTTTCTGATGTATTTAATACTTGTGGAAGGCATGCTGAGGGATTTTACGATACAATCATGCAAGAGTAGGTGAAAATATGCAGGAAAAGGAGCTTTATGGGAAATGTTCTAATACAAACTAAATATTACCTACAGATACATGCAAGAAAAACTGGCCTTTAGAGTTTAAATAACTTCCAGCCTGAAGAATAGGAAATTATATTCAGATGTGCAACTTGCATTGTTATTTAGAATACAGCAACTATTTGCACTCATTGTAAAAAACTGTTTTTGTTACTGTTATTTCTAAGTAGCTTTCTAGTCATTACTTTCTTCTACAAAAGTGATGCACAGGTCCTGACCCAAGCCCAAGAATATGGCAAGAGGCTGGAACATGCTAAACCAGTTTCTGGTACCAGAAGTCACGACATATTTTTTCCAATTAAAACAAGATTTTGACTAAAATTTGTAGGGATAAACAGTATTTTTTATATCAGTACATATACAGAATGTAACAAAAATACTAACACAAACTTTTGGGGGTAAGTTTTTCACTCCAAAACAGGAAAGAAAGTAATAAAAATATGTCTGGAAATAACTGGTTTGTTATTATTTAAAGATGTTTTCAATACAAACAATCTGTTGATATATACTGTACCCTAGATGGCAATGTGTTGCCATGAAAACTTATTTAACATTTGTGTAATTCATGGTTAGTCAATTTGTTACATTTGAATTAAGCTGCAGTTCAATTACAATAAAGCAGCTAAGAAAGGCAGGATATACATATTCCACATTTTCAATAGACAGATAAACAATGGATTGGCATTGTAAATTTAATACAAGTTAGAAACAGTGAAGTTAATTCATTATACATATAAAGAGGCTGGTATTAGGTGACACTACACTTCACTAATTAATTACTTAATGTGTATAATAGATTGGCAGTTTGTGCAATGAACTATTGGTAAAAGTTTTCCCATGGTGTGTGATTGGTATGCATAAGACCTTGTACATGCTGAAGATGAAAGGCAGCTGTTCTCGAAGTATTCTCCCTGCATTAACATTAGATGTATCAAATGCTAGAGCTAATTGTCTTATACTAACACCTGAAACCTGTATAGTTCTTTTTTTTTAGCCCTGATTATGGAAAACTTTATCATTATTACAAGCTTTTCTAAATTTGCTTCTATTGGGCCCCAAGCATTGAAATCTACCCTAATCTGTTCTTCCCCTATTCTTGCATTTAGATCCCTCACCAGCATTAAGTCAGTCTGGGTGGTGTAGTGGTAACCATACTTGCCTCCTAAACCTAAGATTCGATTCCGACCAGCACCATTGGATTTTTTTCCAGCGTAAAAATCCTTAGTATGGCTTTCTTCTGACCGGAAGTAAAGCCATGGTTCCCTTGTCGTATTACGGCATGATAAAGAACCTTAAGCCTTAAAGAAGAGGTCTCTGAGCAAAATTAGTCTGCAGTTTCACACTCTGATTTGAATGGGATGCTGATGACCTGAGATGTTAAAAAGTTTTCATAAATAAACAAAATAAAAAGAAAGCTTTAATTCCATCTGTATATTTTCCTGTAGTTCTTCAATGTTTTGTCTCAATTTAATGAACAAATTTGAATCATTAAAACTGGTTATCTATGAGGCGTTTTAACTTTGGTAACCATGTCCTACATTCTCATCCTGCTGAGAGCTGCCATCAGTTATTCAAAATTGCAAGGACCAACAATGAACTACGATGGAGTTTTACAAAGAGTGTTCAAAATGGCAGTCTATACGTAATAAAAATAATCATACTTTATAAATGTGCACATCTTTTATTAGCTGAAATAAAAGATGTGATGAAGTATTGAAATTGAACAGCAAATTTCTGGATCTTACAACCACAATGGAACATATACTAATATACTTTTAACCACATAGGTAACAAGCTAGGTATGGGTGAACTCATATATAGTTATAAGTTTGACTTATTAAATTTAGAATGAGTGTCGGTCCTGGTGGTGTAGCAGTAACCATACTTGCCTCTAAAACCCAAGATCGCGGATTCAATCACGTCCAGGATCGATGGATTTTTTTGGGTTTAAAAATCCTAAGTATGGCTTCCTTTAGAAGTAAAGCTGTGGGTACCATGTCGTATATTTATGACATGTAAAGGAACCTCAAGCCTGAAAGAAGAGGCCTCTGAGCAAAATTTATTGGCTGTTTCACACCCTGAATTGAATGGTTTGCTGATGATCTGAGATGTTATAGAGCATCCATAAATAAGCCAAATCAACAATTTAGAATGGCATGTCATATGTGTTTCATTCAATATTCACCTGAATTGTGTCACCAATAGTTCAAATACAGGTGGATTTTAACTTATTATTTACAGTATATTTTGGCATAAAAGAGGAAATAAAGTTTTTGTGGGTTAGTATTGTTGCTTTATTATGTTAGGAATTGGTGTTTGAAGCTTTAATCTCTTGTATAATAATAACTAACCAACTTCAATATTTATTTTTAAATAATTTTGGTTGTTTTCCTACAAAACCATTTTCCTGTAAGTTATTCATAAGAGCAGTGGTTAAGCTTTTATTTAGCACTCAAAAAAGGATAAAAAAAACTATTGGTGGGTCATGAACCATAACCTTCTATTTATTGATTCCTGCTCAGTTTGCTTGTTAGACCTCTTAGCCACCCTGCCAGCAGTAGATGAATATATGTTTTGCTGATATTATTTCAGTAATTAATCTGTAAGGTCAGTTTTATTTTGGTATAAAACCTGTTTGATGGTTGTTATAAGCAACAGGTACATTTTAACCCATGTATAGTTTTAAACAGCATACTGAAAAAACACTGAGATAAAAGCATATAAATTCAGGGCTAGCAGTAAGCAAGGTGATTGAATGTGATTAACTCTTAAAATTAAGTAGTTTTTGTATCGGGGATTTTCACAGTGAAATGTAGTAAAATATGACAAATCATTATTATGAAATCACTCAAGTTTCACTAATTTTGTTCCACTTACTTGGACATGTTTCAAAGGCCATTACCACACTAGGAAGCAGCCAGTGGGACCAAGCTGAAAATGGAGGCAAATGCCTTTGAAACATGTCCAAGTAAGTGCAACAAAATTAGTGAAATTTGAGTGATTTCATAATAATAATTTGTCATATTATCTTAAAATTTACTTCATGAGAGACAATCCACAAATAGTGTAAATGTATAATGCTACACAGCCATTTATAAGAAAGAGTAATATTTCAATATTAATTCAATTTGGAATTGAACATAGTAAAACATGCATTACTAATCTCTTCTAAGATAATAGAATTCATGCTGGGCACTTCTGTAAGCATTTTATTCTGTATTGGCACTGTATCACTAATAAAGCTAAAATTACAATGTCACTTCAGTAGTATAATAAGTGGTTATTTTAAAATGAATTTCAAAGTGAATTAGCAATATTAAACACATGAAAGCACAGATATAATCCCACTGAAACAAAGTATTAGGACTAAGTGCAGAAAGCCAAGTCTTTTACATGGGTGGAACTGAACAAAACATGGAATGCAGAGTCCAACATTATATTTTTTGCACTCTGTGTGAACAGTGCTAGTGCATTCTTTCTCAGTGCAATGTCGTCAATTGCAAAGTGCCACAAGATGGTTCATTCCATCAAGATAAATACCATCATTAACACTGCTGTGCTGAATGCTGTATCATGATGTGATGGGATGGGATGGGATGGCCTTTTCCCAATGGTGCATTTCTGTACTTTTTCAGGTATGCCTGCACAATATACCAGCAAAAGTAGAGATGCAAGATACTGTTCCCAGACTTCCTTAGAAGTAACCAGGAATTGTGAACTGCTACATCTAGCAAACATGTGAACAGATACTACCACCATTCTTTCCACGAATCCCTATTCTATAGTATGATACATTTTGGTCCATTGATTGGTTCTGCCCATTCCTGCAATGTAAGCCTGAAATACAGCCTGCCAACTAACTTGTATTTTTCATTTTTCTGCTTGAGAATATTTGTATACTGAAGATGTTGGCCCAACTCTGTGACATATGAAGGCTATGGTAACCACAGAGTTGTGTGTCCAATGTATGATACTCATGCCAACAGAGCTCTTTGGCATATCACAGGTACCCAGTTCCTGTTTCTTCATTTCTTCTGAAGGAGTGACAGGACAATTTTTTTGAATTCTATTATCTCGAATTGTCCCTGTACCACCATATCAAACTTTCAGATTAGCTAACAGTTACATTCCAGTAAAACGATTGTCAAAATATATGCTGAAGGGCAGGTGAACCATATTGTTAGAGAGATCCTTGAGCATCTGTACCATCAGAGCAGCACATTTTCTGAAGCATTCCTCATTTTCTGATTTCCATGAGAATTTGTACCTTGATAAACATAAAAATTTATCAAATAGTCTAAGGGAGTATTCAGACACTTTGACTTTATAGTCAAAATGAATAGGTTTTCCAAAGATAAATTGTTCGCAGTTATATCTTTCTAAATATTTCACCATACACTCGTCAAAATCAATGTTTTGCTCTAGTGTGAAATGCGTAATGAATCTTTTTTTCAGCATGTTCATAAGTGGCCACAGTTTCCACATCTTGTCATTCATATTAGGTTGAATGTTGCCTATGCAGTGAATGAACCGATAGATTCTAATGACATATACAACAAGCATGTTTCAAAGATCTTCTGAGGATTCCCAGTATGATCTTTTACTGGAGACATTGTTGTAGCCAGATAAAATAAATACAAAAACAAATATTTTAAAATTACTCTGTTGATGTTTTAGGATCATCACAATTGTTGAACACTGCATATTTCCCAGATTCTCCATATCATAAATTATTTCATCAACAAACATGAATTCAAAGCACTTGAGGGGAGTTTTGTTGAACAACCATGAGTAATTGGCTTCTGGGAATATACCAACCGAGTCTCGATTATCATCTTTACTCCATGCAACTCTTTTCTTCATATTTTTGCACTTCTTCTGCGGTGGAGTAACTACAAAATTTTCTAATGCAATATCAGCACATACACCTCCTACACATTCACTGTTGATGAGGACAACTTCTGGTTTGCTAGAAAGCTGGCGCCCTATAAGATTATCAACAGTACCACCACTATCCTTTTCATCTGAATCATCTTTGGAGTAGATGTTAGCTTTCTGGAGGCTCTATAAAAAATGCTGTCAATGTCTCCTATAGGTTCATCAGATTCTATGATGTCCAGGGCTTCCTGAATTGTTAAATTCCTGTTAGAAACATGCAGAATAATGTAATATTCTGTATAATGCAGCTACAAACTTCTAAATAATGAAAAAGTTGTATTATGACAATAATTTCTTTAGGACATCTAATATATCATAAATTCGAAAACACACTATTGCATATATTGCATATATAAGGCCAAGCATGATCATGCTTTATATCAAATGGGAATAGGCACTATATATGCAGTAATCTATAAATTTCTTTCATAATACAAAGAATACTAATCATATCTAAGTGTTAATTGATATCATTGTATGATTCAGTTGAACTATATCTAAGTGTGTTAGACTGGTATATTATGCAATCAAAACATAAACAAAAAAGAAAACTTACTTGAAATGCACAGACATCTTTCATCTGCTACAATATATGCAGGAACTAAAAGCTGTGCCAGGCAATTGATTGTGTACAGAAATGCAATGATATGAGTGGACAGGGTTACCACACCATTCTTTAACTGATATAAACAGTCAACAATGAGCTCCAGAATTATACAAAGTACTGTAAGGAAGCTAAATGGAAAACGGTAACCCATGATCATACGAACATGCATGGCATTAAAGGAGTTAAGTTGTTAGATAGTATTTTGAAATGTGTTTAATGTTATTTTTCAATAATAACTCACAAACAGAATTTTCAAACATATATTTATATGTCATTATTATTTGTTTTATATTATTACTATTATTATTATTATTATTATTATTAATAATAATAATAATAATAACCATTTATTTAAATCACATTTATTGACAGCATGTTTCATTACACTGTGTAATACTACATGCAAATGATTTGATTTACATGATTTAATTAACATTACTATACAATGTATTTACAATTATGCTTTGCCTATTATTAGTAACAATTTTATGTTTTGCCATTTATGTGTATAAATTTAAAGCCTCTGTTATTCACATAAGTTTGAAATAATTTTAGGAGTTGTCCATGAGTTCACGTTTGTTAATAGGCCACTTCCCATCTCTCTGTGTCACTACTTTTTTAAAGACGTTTCATTCAGAATGTAGAAACTCATACTCCCTTATGATGTGTTCTATCATTTGATTTTTCTTCTTGTACATGCATGTGGGATCATCTGTTAACTTAAATCTGTGAAAATATTCACCGAATTTACCATGATCCTAGCTATTGTTATGAAGTTATGGTTTAGTTTCATTTTAAGTCTTTTCTATGCACTAAGAAAATAGGTCTTCGTAATTTGTCTGTTCTTTGTTGTTTTTCACTTGTTTTTCCATTGTCGTAAGCTTTCTTCTCTCAATTCACTTTTTATTGTGCTAATGGTTATTAGTTCATAAGCATTTGTCATGTCATTAATGTTTGCTGCTTCTTTAGCTAATTTTATATGAGCTTTAGCCCATATAAAATTTATTGTCCATTCTTTTGACTGCAGGTTGTTTAAGTTAGTTTTATTGCCTCTATCGATGGGTAATGGCTTCTAGTGTTATTTTACTATTGGTGTACACTGCTGCAAATTTATCTTGTAATTTCAGTGTTATTTAGGATTTTAAGATCCTTCATTATCATGACTTGTTTCACCCGGTTATTTGAACACCTGTTGTGCAGGTTGTAATTGTGTTGTAGAATGTTTTTATCCTGGTAGAGGATAGCAACACTAGATCTTACCCCTGTTTGTGTTTTGCTACCTTCTGTGTATATTTGGACTGCATATGTTGCTGTTTCATTTTTTCTTCAATGAGTGTATTATCTGCAGGAGGCAGCCATTTTCTGTAGTTTATTGCAATATCAAGTCTATTGGTTGCATATTCTGCTCTTATTATTTTCACTATCTCTGTAAGGATGATGCTATTGGAGTTCTTCCAGTCAAAGTACAGAGTGCTTCGTAAGGCAAAGTTCTGAAGGCCTTTGATATTTTTATATTTAATAGTTGTGAACTTGTTTTATTTTTTGAGCAATAGATTCTATCTTTAAGGCATCTATCCAGGCAATAATTTCGTAGGAGATTAGTGGCAATATTGCTCCTCTGTATATTATGTTCGTTATGTCAGAACATAAACCCCAATTGATCTTTGTTGATTTTGCAAGCACATGTATGAGTTTCTTTGACTTTTCTACCACATGATCTATGTGCTGATTGAATCTGAACCTGAATCTGTTGTCCACTATTATCCCTAGTTATCTGATTGTTCCATTTTATTGTTGCCTAGATATATTTAGATGGCGCTGGGTTCTTGATTTCTTTCGGGATATTAGCATTACTTGACTTTTACTTCTATTGAAGGTTATGTTGTTATCTGTAGCAGAGTTTCCTAATTTCTATGTTTACTTTATTTTCTACTTTTCTGTTTTCCTCTTTGACTAGCACTAGCAAGTCATTGGCAAAGGCAATGAATTTGGTGCAAGGTTTGAAGTTAAGTCAATAGTGAATCGTAATAAATATTCCACAGGCTTGGCCCACAGCAGGATCCCTTGTGAGCATTTCTTGCTTACCCTTTTTTTACTGATATGCTATTTGTTGCTAATATGCCTTGTCTCTCACTTGAGGTAGTTTTGAGTTAATTTATACAAATTCTGCTGGCATTGGAGGTTCTTTAGGGCACTGAGGATGCTCGACCACTAAGCACTGTCAAAGGCCTCTCTCATGTTCAGGCTAATTGCGACTATGTTTCTTGGTTTCCATGCTTTCTTCTGCAAAATCCTTGAATGCCATTAATTCATCTATTGTACTTGTTTGTAGTGTGAAACTACATTGGTTTTTATTAATTAATCCTTCAAATATTAGGTAATGCATAATCCTGTTTATGAACAGTTTTTCTAGTACTGTTGCAGCAATGCTTAGTAGACTAATTTAGTAACCTCTTCCTTGCCAGGCTTAACAATGGGTATTATAGCTTTTTTCAGCCTTCATAAATGTCCCCTTTGAGAGGCATTTATCATATATTATGCTATGATATGCAGTGGTGTTGTAACAAATGCTAGGTAGAGTATCTTACTGGTTACTCTATCTTCACCTGAAGCTTTTTAGCTGTTCATATTTTCTATGCTGTCCTTATTTTATCTTTAGTGAATGGTCTATCATCCTGCATGATAGGAGGCTGTGCTATTTCTGATTTCCTATGAAGGTCACTGGTTTGTTCATCAATCTAGGTGAAGTAATCCATTATGTGATTATGTATCTATTGTGTCTGTGGTATATGTGCTATCTGGTTTCTTGAGGGTTGAAAGAATTTGGTTTTTCCTAATTTTTTCAGATGTCAATTGATATGCAGTATTCAATGGGTTGAGGTTGTGGTTTTGCTGCAGAATTCCTTCCAGCACTTGATTTTCTCTAATTGAATGGTTCTTTGATAGATGTTTTTTGTTACATGGTACTGTAGTTTTCTTTGTTGCCACAGTTCTTCATTAACTCCATTAGTATCTTTTTATTTGGGTGTCAGTCTTTTTCTTCAATATTGTCAGCTCTGTAGTTCACCATGAGACTAATTTGTTGTTGATTCCCTTGCATTTTGCCTCTGTACTCGAAAGATTTTTTGCAAGTAGCAATAACATCTTGTAACTGCCTTTTGCTTATCTAAATCCAGCTGTTCTATTTTGTAGCACCCCATGTCCTGGTCCAACTAGGGAAGTCATTGTTCTGCATCACAAAATGTTCTTTTAAAGTAAGTTTGAAATTTTTTAAAAATGTTTGTGACATTCATGCATTACTATGTATTTAGTGCACTGGTGAATGATTTCTACTTTATTGCATGATTTTCCAATTTCAATATATATAAGCTATGACCCAACCAGCTTTCTTTGTGGACATTTTCCCATTCCTGCGCTTTTTTGAGTGGCATTCTATAACAGGTATGTGTGCATGTATGTGTATGTGTGTGTGTGTGCGTGCACATTAAAAAAATTCTAAGTAAGAAAAGATATAATGCAGACATTTTCTGCTCTTCTTTAGCTGAGAATATAAATTCATATATTAATTAAAAAAAAGCTCTTATTAATTTGGATAAAAAATATATTCATTGTTAGTATAGCTTGATAAGAACTTAAGAGAGATTTTGAAAAATAAACGCTTTGGAAATGTTAAACATTGAAACTGGATATTGCATTTTCGGTTATAATGATTTAATTAATATAACTTCATGTTTTGGTGTGATGCATTTTTATGCAACAAAATATTACCTGAACTGAACAATTAAATTATGTGCTTATTTTATTAAAGATATATACCAAATTCTATAAAACAGCACTTTTGTCACTTTATGGGGCAGTAACATACAGTTATATAATACCTGGGTTTGTTCCTTCTGGTCTGTATTCTCCACAGTATTTGTTGTATTTACATTTACCATGTCTATTTCTAGACTCTTTCCCTTCTTGCGCATGACTGCTAGCTCACTGGCCGCTGAAACAATGGAAGACAGCAACTGTTAGCTAAAGGGAGAGGATGAAGTATGCAAACAGAAAAATAACCTGATGGAATTGTCATAATTTTTAATTGTGTTTTATTTGAATTTCATTTTAATAGAAATTATTTACTCTGCTTTTCTTTGTTACAGTTAATATTTCAATGGAAGCAATAAAAAAACAAGTATATATGTCCCCTCTCCATTGGTATACTAGCCTTAAAATACTTATTAGAATTAGTATTGGAAAAGTTATGAAGTTTTACAATCAGTTTATGTATAACATAATTAGACAGTACAATACTTACTGAGATGATATTCTTCATATTCAGCAAGTGGGTCCTTTCCAAAGCATACTGCTAGTTCATCAGGAAAGCGAAGGTCAAAAAACATTATTATAAATCCCAAAATAACACATACCACTCCTATAAAAAAATTGTATATTACTTTACTATTTTTAAATATAAATGGAAGGTTTATTAAATGCAAAACTTGCTCTGTTTACATTGTACAAAAAAATTAATACACATGGGACAGGATCAGTAATGTATGTCATAGTGTTGAATCAGCCCCATCATAGCATCACAGATGGCCAACGTCGTTTAGGCATGGAATGGTTAGCAATCTGGGGTTCGATTCACATCAGGACCATCCTGCCTGGCTGAGGTTTTTCCAGGTTTTTCTCAGTCCTCATAAATGGCAAATGCTGGAGAAGTACCCTAAACTTAGCCCTGAAATGCCTCCTTCCTAAAATAAAACAAAAAAAATCCTTTCTCTTTATCATTTCATCTTATATATCATCAGTATACTCTGCCTGTGAAGCCTCAATAGTTAAAAAAGGTGTTAAAACACTATTTAAAAAAAAAAAGAAGTCTGATCATTTCTTTCAAATGAAAAATTCATTTAGTCCATCAATAGGCTTCATGCAAACCTTGCATTATTTTCTGTACAGGTTCTTAGTAAATTCCAATATATCCTTTAGTTTGCACCATTGCTGCCTATGCTCTAGTGGGTAAACATCCATTTGAAAGCATTGTAGGTTCATCTAGCACATGTTCTTTAGCATATTTATAAAGAGCACTTCTTATTATTGGGTTACTGAGTTTGAGGAAAGGAATATTAGCTGCTAGGGAAAACTGATATAAGCATGAGGAAAATTGTGTAAGTCTATTTCTGAAACACTCCACAAGCTGTGTTTGCATTTTGATCACATTTTTAAGAACTAAATCCTTGTGTTCAGATGTAATATTCTGCAACATTTGATATTCATTTCTGACTGTCCACTTTTTTCTCATAGGCCTTACAAAATAGAATTTTATTATCTCTAGAAATAAACTCATGAGAAAATTCATTTTGTAGAGCCTGAGATCTACCTGCAGTACTTATTTTAATCATGCTTTTTGCATAATAAAATACTGTTAAATAGCGAGAGATTAACTTTGTTGCACCACTGCATTTAACTATTGTATATGCAGTTTGCAGATAATTTTTAATATTATTTTTCACAATAGGGAGAATAACCTTATCATTTTACATTTTAGTTTTAAGCGATTGGCTCTTCGCTTGCCTCCCTTACCCTTCAGTCTTCACCAACCTAAGTATGCAGATGAAAGGACAATGTGAAAGAAACATTATTGTTATCCAATCATATAATTTTGTGTAATATGCAATCAACCGGACCAATTATGAACGAGTATCATCTACTGGAATGTGAAAAGTTTAATAATAATAATAATAATAATAATAATAATAATAATAATAATGGCAACAACAAAAGTATTGGGATGTCAGAAGATAAATAGAGCAAATTTTCAGTGTCAGCCAAAAAACCATTCACATTACTTATATATGATATCTGATGTTATTTATAAACAATTATGTGATTCCCATTACCAACAAGAAGACCTCAGCTTCCAAGTAAAATAAAGTCATAACTTTGCTCCTATAATAAACAACAATGTAAAAAAAAATAAAATATAATATGAAGTTTGTTAACAAAAATTGCCAAAATATGATACATTTTTAGAACAAGGCCAAAATATGCACTTATGTGCACGATAATAATGGTCTTAATGTATTTAGAAATTAATCATTTGCATAGATAATTCATGTGCATACTCATACATACTGGAGTAAAAAAAATGTAAATGCATGAACTTATGATTCCTGGTCATCCTAGAAACTCATGGCATCTATTTTTTGGTACTGTAATGGGATCTTATTTGGCAAGTTTCTGCCAAGAAACAACCCAACCACGATGCTCTACTGTGCTACTCTTAGATGTCCTCATTTGGCTATTCAGAACTGAGCATAGGCATGCTCTCAGATTGTGGGTTCAATCCCGACCGAGTTGATGAATTTTTTCAGGAATAAAAGTCCTGAGTACGGCTTTCTTCAGAAGGGAAATAAAACCATGGGTCCCATGTCATAGATTTATGGTATATAAAAGAACCTCAAGTCTGAAAGAAGAAACCTCGGAGCAAAATTTATTGGCCATTTTATGCCCTGAGTTGAATGGGACACTGATGACCTGAGATGTTAAAGAGCATACATAAATAAACCAAATAAACCAATTTGGAATTGTTCTTCCTCATGGCAATGCTTGCCTGCATACATTCTACAAAACAAAAGGCTTCTTGCTGCATGATAAATTTCATTTAGAAATTGTTTACTGTATATCCTATAGTCTGGACTTGGCAATGTTGGATTTTCATCTATTTTGGAAATGAAGGTGTACCTTACTGGAAAACAGTTTGAAAATGATGTGGTGTTGAAGGATTTTATCATGGACTGTTTGAATCAACAGGTGGTCACTTTTTACAACAAATTTGTTTTGAGGTAAGATAAGTGCCTCTATGTCCAAGGTGACTGTGAAGAAGTAGATTTAAGTATGAGGCAAAAGTAACATGTTATTGTATGTTTATTTACTAATATTTTTCAACTTTTACATTTGTAATTAATATGTTGATAGATTACTAAATATTTACCTATCAATAACGTCTTATAATTAATGTTTCTCTTCCAAAAACTGTATATGGATATTAACTCACACTTGTAATTCCTATCATTTTACCACAAATAATTTTGTAATTTCTTTCAGGAAATGTTAATTGCTACTTCCCTTTATGTAATGTTAAAATACAATTTCTTTATATGGAATAAGAGCCTTGATTTCTGCTAATGAAGTTTAAAATATGACTTCTCTTGACTGAATCCAATGCATAATTAACAAATTTTAAGATGAAAACAGTCACTTATCGCAACAGTTTTTTAATAATGCTATATGTTACAATGCATTATATTTTCAATATACGTATACTAAGCAAATGAAATTTGTTCATTTTTATTTAGTCGCAATAAAACTGCCTGTCTTGTGTTTCATTCTTGGTACACATTATTAATGTTGTTATATTGCCATTGGTTGATTCACTTAGTATTACAATTTTCTTATCTGTAGTTTTAATCTTTTCATATTCTTGGCTATGTATGTGTTCATCTTTGAATTGTTACATTTTTATATAAAATATTGCCATTAAGGCCAACAAATAAACATTAAGACATACATTGTAATAGTCTTTATCTGATATATGAAATCGATACAAATGAGCTTACTAGATTTATATGGTTTAAAACATATTGCCAATGAATATTTGTTATTTAAATTGAAAAAAGTCATTATCTAACATTAAAACATGTGCAAATGAACTTATTAAATTTATGTGATTATGGAGGTTTAAATCAAATATTATGGCTTTTATATTATGTAATTATATACGTAAATGAACTTCTTAAATTAACACAACTAAATAGCTATTACCATTAAATGTTTATGCTTTATATTGAGCATATAGTCTTTACCTAATATAAAATCATATGCAAATGAATTTATTAAATTAGTATAATTAAAAACAAATTATTAAAAAATGTTTTGAGTTTCAAATCAAATATTATAGCCTTTATTTTATGTAACAATGTACATAAATGAACTTCTTAAATTAACACAGCTAAATAGCTATTATTATTAAATGTTTGTGGCTTTATATTAAGCATTATAGCCTTTATGTAATATACAAACAAGTGAAAAAAAACTTATTTAAATAATATTGTTAAACAACTGCTATTAATGAGTGTTTAGGGCCTTAAATCAGATATTTTCCATTTCATACTTTATTAAATTGTAAATAATCTAAATACAAAAGTTTCCAATTTCATTGCCTCAGACCCAAGTCCTCAGTTGATCAATAGTTATCTGCTGGAAAATTCAGGGGATGGGAAACATGTCCAAATAAGAGGAACAAAATAGCAAAATGTAAGCGATATCTTCACACGCATGTACATGCACTCATATGCACATGCGCACACACAAACACACACAAAGGTGCAAAATTTAATAACCTAGGTGTTTGATGTGATGTGAATGATTTGATGATAGCTTTGAATGTGGAACACAAGCTATAGGACTATAGGTTATTTATAAACTTATCAAAGTTTAGTTTAAAACCTGTTTTAATACACAATGGCAATCCTCTTTCTTTCCTGTAGGCCATGCTGTCTATATTAAGGAAACATATGCAATTTCTTCTGGAAGCAATTAAGTACAAAGATCACAAATGGCAGATCTATGGAGACCTGAAGGTGACTGCAATACTGCTAGGCATGCAGTTGTAATATGCCAAGTGCTGCTGTTTTTTGTGCGAGTGGGATAGTTGAGATTCTCATACTGTAACAGAAAAGACTAATAAGGGAAACTCTGTGACCCATGGAAAAGAATGTCCAGCACAGTCTTCTGGTTGATCAAAGCAAAATTCTTCTACTCCCTTTATGCATCAAACTTAATCTTAAGATATACAAGGATGGAGAGGCTTTCAAGCACTTGAAAGATGAATTTCCACAGCTGAATGATGCTAAAATTAAGGAAGGAATTTTCATTGGTCCTCAAACTTGTGAACTCCTTATGGATGAAAACTTAGGTTGAGGGCTATGAACCAGCTGGGAAGCCTTTACAAGTGTTGTGCATGGCTTCTTGAGTAACTGAAGAGGTGAAAATTATGTCAAGTTTATTAACAGCCTTCTAAACCAGCATCAGCACTTAGACTTCAACATGTCCCTTAAAATACACTTTCTCCACTCTCATCTAGATTTTTAGCTGAAAACTGTGGCATAGTGAATGATGAGTATGGTGAGTGGTTTCACTAAGATACTTAAAAACAGAACAAAGATATCAAAGTTAGTGGAACAGTATCATGCTTATAAACTACTGTTGGACATTGACAAGAGATGCTTCAGAACAGAATTGCAGGTGATAAGCAAAGTGAAGGCAAAATCATTTGTATGTCACTATTTCTACATTTCAGGTTGTAAGTTAAATTCCTTTATGATTTTGTCATTTTGTATGTTTTTGTTTATGACATTAAATGAAAAGAAAGTTTGTGTATATATATTTTTTAATAGTGTTTAACACCCATTTTTACTACTGATGTACCACAGGCTGTGGATACTGATGATATATGAGATGAAATGATAAATTGGGAAAGGATATTTTTAGGCCTAAGTTTAGGAACCTCTCTAGCATTTGCCATTTATGAGGACTGAGGAAAACCTGGAAAAACCCCAGTCAGGGAGGATAATCCTGGTGGGAATCAAACCTCAGACCTCCCACTTGCAAATCCATACCTTAACAACCTCGGCCACCTATGGTGGCCATATATGTTGTAATAGTGTAATATAATACTGTTGAATATGGCTCATATTCCCACTCCGTGAAGTCTCTCTTCTTATTTGAAGATTCATACAAAATTGCCAGCCACAATATATGAAGATTGTATAGATGTAACTTTAAAAAATATGCAGTAGATAGAGATGAAAAAATAAGAAGCAGTACACTAGATATGTATTTTATCATGAGAAATATTCAGGGAGCCAAAAGCAAAAAGTATTCATTATTAAAATTAATACTCTTTAAATGAACTGTAATTTAGATTGTAAAATTAAACTTGGACTTAACAATAAATATTGATATTGATATAATGTATTGAACAGAGTAAAAATCTTAATTTTGGAAGTAATAAATGGAATAAACCTTTCATTATTTTTTTAGCTGAAAATTTTCGCATCTCTTTGCTTACATTCTCTGGAAAGCAAGCTAAGTGACTGCGCAGATAATGGAGTTTAACATTCGTTTTACAGCCTGTTCAAATGAAATTTTCTCTATTAATTATTAGTATAGTTATCTGATTTAGTGGTAAAAGTAGTTTCTCATAACAGGAACAAATGAAGATCAGGCACATGATTTCATTTTACTTTTTGATTTTACAAAATGTGGGCCATTTATGAGCTCTATTATTATATTTAGATAAATTAGTTGTCTATCCTTGTATTTTTTTTTTAAATTTTTATTTTAATACTTTCATTATAGAAACATATTAAAAATGCTGTTGTACAGTGCAATATTTTCCTTAAGCTTTATCTCATTTCATTTTATAAAAGTTAGGAACATGATATTTTGTAATAATTATTTTATTCACAAAAATAAGCAGTAATGCATATATTAAAATTTCCCCCTAATACTCATGGAATGTGGATGGAAAATAGATTTACCTGTACCAAGTGTGAGCCAGAAATTAATGCCATAGGTGAGTATTATCCTTTGCTCACCAAAATGAATGTATAGTGGAATGACATTCCGAATAGAAGACCATAAGATGCATGCCAGTAACTGAAATGCTCCAGTGAGGACTGTGAAGTATGCTCCATACCGAATCACAGATGAAAACAAAATATTTGCTATTAGCCAACATGGGAAGGCAGTCCTACAAAAGAGAACATAATCTTATTTTATGAGTAGCAAGAACCCCAAAATAATTACACTTTATGTGCTATTTAAGTCTACTAAATACACAGGATTTATGACTTACAAATGCAATACAAATTTTAGTGAGTTTAAATATAATGCTTGAAAATATTTCTTTAAACATGACTGCTTCCAAAGAAGAGCCTTCTACTTATGAAAATTAAATAAATATCAATATAAAAATATTCTAGAAGGATGAAGAAAGAATTTATAGAAAACATTAGTTACACCTCCTTTGGAGAGAATATATATAGCTTTAGAAAAGAAAATCTTTAGAAAAATGAAAATGTCATTAAAGGCAATCATATCAAATTTGTTCTAAAATTGTGCACAATATTTTCTGCTGTGCACTATTAAATGTCACATTTAGTCATTGAACTTTGATTAGCAGACACAATGTCAATGTTGCACATTTAACATTTTCATTTGGTATATTGTTCTTTTGTCATTTTTTTTCTTTCAATGTAACAATGATGTGCAGTATATATATATTAAATATACAGGATGAATCACCTAGAACTACCACCTTAAATATTTAAAAAACAAAAGGAGTTGTTTCTACCACAATGAAATTCAGAAAAGGACTCATACAAATATTGCAACATTACTAGAAAGTGTATTTTTAGCACAAAGTTACATTTTCTCTAATGAAACAATGCCTATTGACTTTCTTCAAGTCTTTCTTTAATAAAACTAGACAAGATTTGAATGTAAAAGGAGTTTTTTTGTAATATGAATGAGTGCATGCTTTATTTCTGAATAATTCCCTTATATTAACTTTTACAAATGGTATAACTATTCTTGGAGTGCTTGTTATTTTAGAATCTTATACAATTAACACCCTGGTTGTATATGTAATAGATCCTACTATCCACTATCTATCCCTTTCAATGTTATCTCATAAATATCCTCTTCTTTAAGTTAATCACTTTCTTCCACCTCTCTCTTATCTTCTCTAAACAGTTACCAATTTTTTTCAAAAACTCCTTACTGCTATTTCCAAAATTTTTAATATTAATATCAAAATTGCCATCTGTAAGTTATCGAATTTCTAGTCCATACTTTTTCTCTACATGTTTTGTTTTTGGACATTCAATTATACAATATAAATCCATATTTATCTTCCACATACTGGATACTTCCTTTTTCACTTTTAATCCAATTAGCCCTATTATTCCTGTGTACCATAGCAAATTCCTCCCCTCCCCTTCTGTTCCAATTATTGTCCAACTGACTCTGCTCTTCTCCTGTTCCAGTGTTAAAATCATGTCCAATCACAAATTCACCAACTAAGTACTTATTTTCAAATTCTTCCAAATAGAGCACTCTAATTTCGCCTTTATCTTTGTAATCCTTTTGTCTGTCCCTGATCTTTTGGTACCATCTATTTCAAAAATACTTCCCAAAGGTAATGACACCACACTCCAACCTCCCATACCCCAGGCTACCTGCTGACCAGCTGGAGCCCCCTTCCATTGCTTCCCACCAATTTTCCTCACTTAGCTGTTTTGTGGACTTGCTGTCCTTGTTGGCGATGTCATCTTCTGTTTTTTTTTTTTTTTTTTTTTTTTTTTAATAAAACTGGACAAGATTAGAATGTAAAACGAGTTTTTTGTAATAAAACTATACAAGATTAGAATGCCAAAAGGAGTTTTTTGTAATAAAACTAGATAAGATTAGATTGTCAAAGGGGTTTTTTGAAATGACACTAAACAAGATTAGAATGTCAAAGGAGATTTTTTTGCCTGACTTTAGACCCAGTAGCTTATCAGATTTCATCATATGCAGGGCTCAGATTTGCGGAGAATTCCCACAATCATTATCTTAATTACCCAATTTACTATCAAAAACAATAATTGTGTACCATGAAAACAATTCTCCATTTGAATGTGGATTTAACCCTTTTAATTCACCTTGATTATTAGGCAAAAAGCAATGCATTCCCCCAATTGTTAAGCAAAAATAATACATGTATGTTTGCATTTTGTCTACAATTTAGGTAAACTATCAAAAGTATTAATATTATTATATGATTGGCTTCACTATGCAAGTTCCAAATTACAAATTTAATTATCAAAAGTATGTTACAATTTATCCTGATGGGTCCAAAATTCTAAACCCTAGTCATATGACACTTTTGAAGAGTTGCTCTGCTCCATTTAAATGCTTAGGTTATTAGAAATGAAATGTGCTACACATTCCTGCCTACTGCAACCATATATATATATACAATTGTTTTTACATTTCTTCCTTTACATGAGTATAGTGAAACATCCCAGTCAATACATTATGATATATAGCATAGAAGTAGGATGTTAGATGACATTGTTTACTAATGCTGAAATAGCCAACTAATCCTAGTGTTTGAGAATGCAGGAAGAATGCTGTACTTTCTTGTAATGTGTATGCTAAGAGATATTCAGAGACACCTAAGATACAGTAAAATGTACTGTTAACAATGTCCCTAAAATGTAGACAAAATGAGAGCAGACATATATTGTTTTTTACCTAACAATTGAAGAAAAGTATTGCTTTTTGTCCAACAATCATGGGAATTCTCTATAAGCTTTACATAACAATATCTCATAAACTACTTGGCCTAGAACTGTTCAAAAAACTCCACTGACATTCTAATCTCATTTATTTTTATTTTCTTTAAGTCAATAGGTATTGTTTCATTTGAAAAAATGTATTTTTGTGCTTTCTAATAACTGTTGGAACCTTTGTATGGGTTATATTGTATTATTTTCATTTCATTATAAACAGCACATCAATAGTACTGTTTATTTTAGAAATATACACAGTGTATATAACAAATTATTTATGAGGAAGTCACTCAAATTTTCACCAGTTTTATTCCACTTACTTGGACATGTTTCAAAGGCAAATTTCCTTCATCGTCAGCACAGTTCCACTGTCAGCTTAACCTCATCAAAAAGTTTATAAAATCCCAAGAGCAACATCTTAATATCACGCTGGAAAGTTGACAGTGGAACCGTGCTGACGATGAAGGAAATTTGCCTTTGAAACATATCCAAGTAAGTGGAATAAAACTAGTGAAATTTGAGTGACTTCCTCATAAATAATTTGTTATATGATACTATATTTTAATGTGAAAATCCCAAACTATTCAAATTTAGTTTTATGTGACAAAGTTTTATGTTTACAAAGTGCAAACAGACAGGAGAAATAATAAGGATTATTATTCTCTTGAGGATTTTGGGGTTCTAATTACAGAGCTCTTG
The DNA here is from genome assembly GCA_030762175.1 of Metallyticus violacea. Lineage (NCBI taxonomy): Eukaryota > Metazoa > Arthropoda > Insecta > Mantodea > Metallyticidae > Metallyticus > Metallyticus violacea. Next base: position 50,835,413 of record CM060831.1, read on the forward strand.
TTCAGACGTATGGCCAGTATAATGGGGATTTGCTTGGCACTGGAAAGCACACTGTTTGCCAGTGGAGCTGGATATTCATAGCCTCTTAAATTCAAACGCATAGATTTCTCCTACCACCCACTAACTTTTTGGTCACACAATGGCATTTTGTATACAAGGTTGGTTTTTCTGCACTCCAGCATCTATTGTTTTATGTCACTATGTGGCCATGTAAATAAAACCATGCTTTGTCTGTAAAAAAATTAACATGGATCAATGGGGCAAACATGAACATTATTAAACATCTAATTGCAGAAATTAACTTTACTCCCATTATCACATTGTTGTAATTTTTTATTCTTATAGGGCTTTAATTTTAAAGGCTTAGTGGCATTCCAAGCCAAGGTTTGCAAAATTCCCAATTCCAGTGCAAGCTTTCTCAGAGATTTCTTTGGACTTCGTTTTAACTTTTCTTCAATGTCATAGAGTTTTTCCTCTGTAAGAACAGAGTTTTTTTACTTTCAGTTTCTTAAAAAAATTGATACCATATTCCTAAATCTATTTACAAGATTATGAACCATTTCTCTGTGAAGTTCATGAACAGCACGGAATCTATCTATAAATCACTGTGTCATTTCTATACATGATTATGTTGTCACATAGGAATCATACAAAGATCCTGTGTCCTAAAGTATACAGACATTTTGGCATTATAACAGAACTAACACACTATAACATTGAAACATATGGTCTCACAACATTCAACTCCTGTACAGCACAAAGACTGTATGTCAGCACATGGAGAAGTAGGAAAGTGGAGGAGGGAACGGAACTGGTTAAAAACAGGCCATGCAAATCCCAGTTAAACTGGCCACTCATCCAAATGAGGCTCTGTAGGTGAATGTTAATTATTGCAAGCAGGGATTAATTCGTTCGGGCTAAGAAACTTAGGGATCCAATTTAAATTAATATGTTTAATTAGAATATTCTTCTTCATCACCAAATGCAGGTTCAAAACATGATAAACAAATCATTTGGTACATCATTTGAATTACACTAAGCACAGACGCATCTAGGATTTGCTAATATCATTAAATATTAATTTCTGTAATATTGCTAAAAGCAAATGACTACACATTGGATCCATTATTAATGAGTCTGCATTATTTCAAGCCACAATCTTTTATACATTTTTAAAACTTCTAGAAAATGTTTACATTACATAATATCTGTGGAGGAATTGAACTATGACTTAACAAATATAATTTAAAAATTCAAAAGTTACAAATGTTTAGTATTATTGTAAAAAATAAATAAATATGCCAAAAACAAGTTACCTAAATTTACAGAAAAGCACAGAATAGTTTGTAGCAGCAGCAGTAGCCTAATGCCTTGGTAGCTAGATTATTTGTTCCACTCACATGATATTTACACAAAGCACAGACTGTATTTACACATTTTTAAAATTTTATAATTTATGGAGTAAAAATTCCTCACTCCAGGGTTTTTTTTTTGGGGGGGTGAGGGTCAAACTTCCAATTAAAGTTGAAATTGCACACATTACTAAAAATATTACTGCAAATAAAATAAAAATTTAATATTTGTGGATCGTCTTTTTCTTGTGATATATTTATATAACAATATAATATAAGATACAAAGTAAATTGATTCCTGCAGGAAAAAAAAAAAAAAAAATAAAAAAATAATAATAAAATAATAAAAAAATAATAATAAAATAATAAAAAAATAATAATAAAATAATAATAATAATAATAATAATAATAATAATAATAATAATAAATTAACAGTAATTATAAAAGTAGAAAAAGGTAAAACACTAAGATAAAGTCACACTTGAGATCGCTATATTTCGAACTCATTGAGTCCTTCTATGGACTATGGCAATGACTTCTTGCCATAGAAGGACTCCACGAGTTTGAAATATAGCGATCTCAAGTGTGACTTTATCTTAGTGTTTCAGCCTTTTCTACTTTTATAATTACTGTTAATTACTGTTAATACTGTTACTTTATTTTTATTTTTCTTTTATATTGTTTGCACCTCTGGTGTTGCTTTTAACTTGGCTTATTAAGTTTAATTTGCTTTTGCGTGTTTTGCTTTTGACTTCTTTACTATTTATCTATTATTCTTTTAATTTTATTTCTTACTTTCTCTGTGTTTTCTAATACTCTTTATTGTTTAATACATCTTATACTATGACATCTATCCAAGGTAATGTTATGAAATTTTGGTTCAACAAATGTAAGTACAATTCTAAGCAATTAGCTAAATATACAGGGCACGTTGGCTTTCTTTCTTATTGTGCTATTACTGGTGTTTGTCCTAACGGAATATTAATTCAATTGCCATTGTCTGCTATCGTTCCTAGCATTCATAGCCAATTTCACTTATTTAGGCACCATATCTCCCAGCAATTTCTACGGATGATCCTCAATAATTGTCAATATTTGCAACAATTTCATTTGTCTAAATTAATTAGTTTTATTCAAATTATTTTGGCATGTTCTCCTAAATATATTACCACAGTTACTAGTATCTTGATGAGTGCGAATAAATTATTATATTCTCTCAATCAGAAACATTTTCTTAAACTATCGCGGCTATATTTACAATATTTAATAGCAGGTATTCCCATTCAATTTACCGTGTCTTTCTTCCAAAACTTTTCCCTGCCGCTCGTAGCGTAAGCTCCTGACTTGGCTTCTATTTTCAATTTACCTCATTCATCTAAATTTTACTCCGGTATTGCATACCAGTATCCCAATAGCAAATGTACCCCTTGTACTTCTCCTACTATTAATAGTGCGGTTGTTAATTTATCTTCTATTTCACTTTCTGATGCTGATACATTGCTTTTGCAAAAACGATTATTTTTTGCCCGAACTCCCAAATTTAATCGCCTTGAATTTGTTTCCAATGGCATTAAATTTTGCCATAATTTAAGATGAAGTTACTATTGGCATACTAAATCTTCTCAGCCTACTTCAAATGTTACTCCTTGCCTTCTAGAGTTTCATCCTCCGTCCAAACTTGAACCTCCTTCTTTACCTTCTAACCATTCTTTTAGTAATGTTTATTAACCAATTTTTAACTTTGATTAATGATTCTAAATTTCTAGATAAGATCACCCCAAAAGATAACTTTACGTGAGAAATCAGCACTTAAAAGGTTATCTAATAATCCTGATGTTATTATTCTTCCAGCTGATAAAGGGTCCTCAGTAGTACTACAGGACATTTCTTCTTACAATGCTGAAGCTTATCGACAGCTTGAAGATGTCACTTATTATGAACTATTGTCTTCTAACTCTACAGTCAAGTTTAATGAAGAAATAGCTTCTTTTATTGTTTCTTCTGGTACTGCTGAAGGACTTTGTTCCCAATATATCACTCTACTTACTCCTCATGTCCCTCGTATTCCCACCATACATTTTCTACCTAAAATTCATAAAAAGAAATTTTCAGGCTGCCCGATAGTAGCTAGCTTCGATTCTCCCACTGAACGTATTTCCGCTCTAGTAGATTGTTGGTTACAGCCATTTGTTACACCTAGGCCATCCTATATCAAAGATTCCTTCCATTTTTTGAGTTTATTAAAGAAAGTTGACCCTTTGGCACATTCTAATACACTTCTGGCCACTATCAATGTGACGTCACTCTATACTAACATTCCTCATCATGAAGATTAGCTGCTGCTAGATATTTCTTGGACTCTCGATCACCTCCTCATACCCCATCCACAGATTTCATTTGTCATCTCGCTTATCTGGTCCTCACTTGCAATGCATATAATTATGATAATAAATATTATCTACAAATTAAAGGTACTGCGATGGGCACCAGAATGGCACCTTTGTATGTCCATCTTTTTATGGCTCACTTAGAGGAGGAATTTCTTAAGTCAGAACCTTTGAACCATTATTATGGTTGAGATATATTGATGATATATTTGTGCTTTGGACTCATGGCTCAGAATCTTTTGATCAGTTCCTTACTAATCTTAACTCCAAATTTTCAGTTAAGTTCACTTCTTCTGTCTCTCCCAATGCTGCTATGTTCCTAGATATTGATATTTCATTATGTAATGGCTCTTTTCTTACGTCTGTGCACATTAAGCCTACCAATTTACAACAGTATCTTCATTTTGATAGCCATCATCCCTTGCATATCAAAAGATCTATTCCATTTTCGCTTTCAATCCGTGGTCATCGTCTTTGTAACCACTTTTCACCTCTTGACAAGTATATTAAAAACCTAGCTCAATAGTTCCAAGACCAAAATTATCTTTCCTCTCTTTTAAAATCTCATATAATCTCAGCGCACAAAACTTTCTCATGCAAACCTAAAACTTCTAATAAGAACTTCATTAACCTTGTTACTACTTTTGTGCCTGGAATTGAAAGCATCAGACCTATTTTGAAAGAATGTCACGATACTTTGTTAATGCACCCATCATTAAATGATTTTTCTAAATTTGTACCCCGTCTTACTTTTAGAATACCCCCTAACCTTAAAAGTATATTTCTCTGAAACCTATCTCCCCCAAATTTACTCATCCCGTTGTTTGCTCATATCCTTGCCAATGCCCTAAATGTAAAACCTGTGCGCTAATTATGCCTTGCCATTTATTTCACAGCCCTAATTTATCCAGAGAATTTAACATTTCTTCATTTGCTACTGTTCTTCCAAGAACGTCATATATATGTTATCTTGTAAACTTTGCAAAGCATTTTATATTGGTTTAACTTCTACTGTTGTTTCGCTACGTATGAACAATCATAGATGCTCTGTTAAAACCAAGTCTACCTTGCCGGTTGCCCAACATACCTTATCTCACTGTAAGGATTTTGATGAGTCTTTTAATGTAACACTTATTGATGCGTTACCTACACAATGCTCTGAAAATTTACTCAGAGATAGAGAAATGGCAGCTATATTTTTACATGAAGCGAGTATACCACCTGGTTTATATCTTATGTATTAATTTTTTTCCCCCTCACACTCTCATTTCTAGTTTCATCTGTTTCCATTCATAACGTTACCTTCGATACCCAATATTTACTTTTATCACCCTCACTTGTCTTCTTGCTATAGAAGGACTCAACAAGTTCAAAATATAGTGATCTCAAGTGTGACTTTATCTTAGTGATTTAGCCTTTTCTACTTTTATAATTACTGTTAATTTGTTACATTGTTAATATGTTACTTTATTTTTATTTTATATTGTTTGCACCTCTGGTGTTGCTTTTAACTTGGCTTATTAATTTTAATTTGCTTTTGCGTGTTTTGCTTTTGACTTCTTTACTATTTATCTATTATTCTTTTAATTTTGTTTCTTACTTTCTCTGTGTTTTCTAATACTCTTTATTGTTTAATACATCTTATACTATGACATCTATCCAAAGTAATGTTATGAAATTTTGGTTCAACAAATGTAAGTAGGTCTTCTTGCCATAGAAGGACTCAACGAGTTCGAAATATAGTGATTTCAAGTGTGACTTTATCTTAGTGTTTTATCCTTTTCTACTTTTATAATTACTGTTAATTTGTTACATTGTTAATAGTGTTGCTTTATTTTTCTTTTTCTTTTATATATATATTCAAATTCATGTGCATGTATGAGAAGCTCATGTATGTTTTCAGGTATGCCTGGATATTAATATTCACTTACCACATTGCAATGTGTGCATACCATCCAGCAGTACGATAATGACGGCCATATCGAAGTCCCTCTCCATCAACAATAAAGTAGTCCACAATCCACAGAATTGGCAAAGGTAATCCTCTGTTCTGGGCTTCACGAAAGCTCTGTTGTAGAACTCCAGCTAACAAATGGTTTATTGATGTATATAAATAAATAGAAATGTATAATTTATTTACTATTAGCAAATAATCTTAAAACTTCAGTGACCTAAGGACACTTTTAAACTGTAGTAGTATACATTTAAGGCAATACTGTTTCATTAATTAATGGCATTTAAAGTTTTTTTAAGAAACAATAGTTATTCCACATTTTTCTTTCTTTTCTTCTTTTTGATTATTTTTCATTCACAGCTGGCTTATGGTACAAAAATATGGGGTACTTTAAGTGCAGCTCTGCAAACAAACAAATTTCAGGACAGAATTTCAACCACTAGTTCTGTGATAATGCCATAGAAGTTTCAAAATTCAAGAATAAACAAAAGAGCCTGAATAAAACTTGGATATAATATGCCTTTAAGAATTCCTACTTTTTATTATATTTTCTCCAAGTTATTTCTTTAAACTGTCCATAGCAGCCTATGGCAAATTTTCCCAAATATGTTTCCAGTTATAACACTATCCAATAACTCAATTAAATGTACTTACGAAGCTGTTGACAATGGAGTGGTATATTACATTATTATTATTATTATTATTATTATTATTATTATTATTATTATTATTATATTACATTTATTAAGTATATTTAAGTACTTTTAATATACCACTCCATTGTCAACAGCTTCGTAAGTACATTTAATTGAATTACATAGACATACAAGTCTTTAGAAGCAATTCAACCACGTGGTTAACAAAAAATGGTGGAAACACAAACAAACATATACTATCCAATAAGTTTTCCATTGCCTTCAGTAAACAGAGTTATAATGAATTGGTACCAATATTACAGTAATATCTCAATAAAAACATTAAAGCCTAGAGGTTACGCTACAATTATGTCCTTAATGAGAAGGTTTAACATATTAATAACTTTAGTCATCTGAATGACTGAGATTAGTAATAGTTATAACAATTTATAAAAGATGCAATACTTTTGATGCAAATAGTCATTATAAGCTCATAATTCTGACATCGATTGTTTGTAAGATAATGGATCATTTGATCAGAGAGGATGGATCTTTCAAGGGCAGTAACAGTTAGGAAGGCTTTCTCTTGGTAAAGTCAAATTCTCTTATAGTGTAAGATTTAATTTACTGTATATGGACTCATGCAGGAGTGTGGATAGAGAAGGATTTGTTTGGGCCAGAACCGGAGTTAGGAAGCTAAGGAGAATTAGAGCTGACAGAAGCATGTATTTTTGTTCAGTTTATATTGGTTTTGTTTAGGATAATGTATTGCAAGCAAATTCAGTTATGGAAACAACTGTATAAAGAAATATGGAATTATATAAAAGGAGGAATAATAATTTGGGTATTAAAAATGTATATTATTGCTGTTGTTATAAATAACCCTTTAATACCCAAATTATTACTTTTTATTTTAAATAATATTATTTTTCTTATTATTGGGTTTATTTAAGGAAACTCTTTAACATCTTTGGTCATTAGCATTCCATTCAATTTGGGATGTAAAATGGTTGATAAATTTTGTTTAGTCTCTTCTTTCTGGCCATAAATCTATGACATGGGACCAATGGCTTTACTTTTCTTCCAAAGAAAGTCATTCTTACAATTTTTACACCCTAAAATTCATTGACCCTGGCCAAGTTTGAACCCATAATCTTGGATCTACAAGCAGGCATGGTTAATACAAGACCACTAGAATTGACATTAAAGAGAAGAAAATATAAAACAAATGGGGGCCTATTTTAGGGAAAGTCCAAGGTAAATGGTGGAATGAGCTCCGAGGTTATATACAAGAAGAAAATTTGACTATAGATGGATGTAAAGTTAGTCCAGAAAAACGATATTAATTTTGGAGAAGAAAAAAAAAATTATTATGTTATGGCCATCAATGTATAAACAAAAAGTTATGCAATATTCAAGTTTAATAGTTACAGAGCCTTCAAAAAATCAGAATTTTTTGGTTGAAAATACCAGATTGAAATATTATATATATATTTTTTCTGGCGTAAAAATCCTAAGTACAGCTTCCTTTGGAAAAGAAATAAAGCCGTGGGTGTCGTGTCATACATTTACCGCATGATAAAGAACCTCAAGCCTGAAAAAAGAGGCCTCTGAGAAAAATTTGTCGGCCGTTTCACACCCTGAATTTAATGGGATGCTGATGACCTGAGATGTTAAAGAGTGTCTGTAAATAAACCAAATCAAAAAAACATTTAGTGAGGTTTTATTGTACTTTGTTTTACATCTGCAATTTCAATATGATGAACAATAATGGACAACAATAAAAATGAAGTCTCTCTAACTGGTAGTACAATATGCTCTGTGTTACAATAAAGGATATGATGACATCTTTATTTAACATGCATTGATGCTCTTTTTATTCATGTTCCAGAAATATTGTTTCAGCTGGGAAATGATCACATGGATATACATCCAGGCTTAAAAATCTTTTGTATTTTTACAAAGAAATAAAAAAAAAAATCTATCCTCACATTATATTCACTATACTTGCACAGATTCTTTAGTGCATCATGCGCTCCAATATCTATTTAAACTCAATCTTTCAGCTCATCTATGGAGAAATATATGCAGTCCTCCTCCTCCTGCTCCTGCTCCTGCTCCTGCTCCTGCTCCTCCTCCTCCTCCTCCTGCTCCTCCTGCTCCTCCTTCCCTCCAGCAGGAACTTTAAGCCATGGGTCCACATCATATGAGGGCTATTTCATAAATAAGCATTTTTTTTTAACTAACACATTTATTTTTTTGACAATGTGGTACTTCTCCCTGTTTCACAATGACAGAGTTCCAATGTTTGCACAGCTGTGTTATTCCATTCAAAGCACATCTGTTCACCTGTCAAATGGCTCAGGTTTTGGCAACTAAAGCTCTTCTAGAGAAAGAGAATGATATCCATGCACAGTCTCTCTCAACTTTGGGAAAAAGTCTGTCTAATGAACTTATGTCCATACTTTAGGAAGATGAGGTGCACTTCCCATCTATGCTCGCATAGCTTATTGGTCGCAACATTCCTGGTGTGCAGGATGCTAATGAAGAGTTGTTAAAGAGTACCCATATATAAATAAAATAAATAAAATAAGTATTTGCATATGTGCATGTTACATTTCCAGCTCTTGTTATCTACACATAGAGTAAGCTTTGGAGCAAGAGGAACATATGTGCTTGATCTTCAAGCCTTCAGCTGTATTTGATATAATTTTCACTAGCATTGCATAATCCAACTGCAGTACTGATAACTTGCATTATTTATGAAATGACCCTCACAGATTCACAGTATGTTAAAGAAACACATAACCAAAATAAAATATTCCATCCATTTCATGTCCAAGTAATACCCTACCATATAAGGTGGATTCTGAGACAATGGGCTGACATCTACAGTTGCTATGTGTAACTAAATTCAAATGATTCATAAAGCCTGTCAGAACCCAGAGCAAACTTTTGGCTTAATCCTTCCAAGTTTATAATAATGAATTAAAATAATTAAGAACATACTTTTAATGTTAACACACTTGGCTTAATCCTTAATCCTTCTAAGTCTATAATGATGGTTAAGGTAATTAAAAACATACTTTTAATGTTAACATAGTAACATATTCTCCAAGTAAATACCTAAAAGATATTTTGAAGTTCTAGCAGTAGCTATTTTTTTAAGCCATTAACTTGAAAAACATGAAGATTTATGTAAATATAATTGGAATTTATTGGTACTTTACTGCAAAGTTCTCACATTTGATGTGTTGAGGCAATTTTGTGATTGTCAGGAAAAGATATGTTAACACCTAAGTTAAATGGAATTGAGTTTAACAATTTTAATTACATACAATAATAACTGTTTAAAATGATGTTCTTTGCCCAAATACACTTCTGTTTAAGAAATGTTTGAGATATGTGTTCTAGTGCAGCTCCAGTAGTATCTTTTTTCTGTAAACATACAATATTTTTCATCTAGGCCATGTTGTATTAATTTGAATCAGTTATAAAAATACAAATGATAACTGTACTTGATACAGATTTCCTTGGATGATTTTTTTGGTATTTTTAATTGGACACTTCTTGCTGGATTTGATTTTTCTGTTGTATACAAACAAGCGTGATTCCACAGAACAAACTGCCATAACTTGTAACTTAGAAGCACATGTCTATTCCACATGAAAGCACACATTAAGACTGAACATTGAGTATATATGACAATTATATATACATGTCTTGAACTTCCAAACAAGATAGCTTATTGATGTGATTGGTTACTGATGTTTTGTCAAAATGTTCTGAGCTTCTTCTGAGTCCAGATCTGAACATATTGGGTGAAACATTGATGACCAACACATCAAGATGTAGTCTTCTCCAGAAGTTCAAGATATTTATGACACTGGCTATGGAAGCCTAACAACCCAAATACATTATCTGCTAACAGCTACAGTGTATGTTCTGACTTTACAGCTTAGATGAATGTGTTAAAGAGAGTCAACAAATTCTCTCCACTGTTTAATCTGAGAATATTATCTTGTTCAGAGACTGTTTCAAAGACTGTTGTGAAACATTCAGGAGATACAGCAATTTTATTATAGATATTTAAAATTACTTAATTATTATAAAGAGCTTGAGATTTTACCATACCATAAGGTCCAAATCCTAAACGACCCTGATCCCAAGTCCACCAGAATCGTTCATTATAATCTATTTTTTCTCCATGAAGTTCCTTATCCATTGATTTTTCTGAAATTAAAAAAAAATTGCACATGTTACATTAAAATAAAACATAATGAATAAGCTTTATGCAATGAAACCTGCTTAAAGCACCAAACTTTTTTTTATTTTCATAACTCTTGCGCAAACAATTATGCAATTTTCTTTCTCTGAATCAGAGAAAACCCCAATTGCAAATTTAGGATTTGAATCCTTGACATTTTGGATAATAAGAAGCACTGTTAATTCTGCGTAAAGTAACAAAAGATCACAAATGGGCAACAATTTAGCCCAAAAGAGACATAATACATTCACAAGAAATGTTTGAAATCATATAAAAATGTTCACCTGTTTCAACCAAGGTTACATTGACTGAACGTAGTCCTATATTGACGCCAATTGCTGCATTAATCTCATAGGGACTGCCTGCCTTATATGGTGTTTTGGTTTTGATTGCACCAACTTCCCATGCTTGACCAAAATTACATACTTAAACAAAAGAGATGTAGAAATTAAAAACTAAGAAAAGTTACAAGTATAGATATTACAGGCTATAACTATGTAAGTTTTATACAGAGGTGTATATTACTGTAAAAGCAATATCTCTGTCATAGTAACATACAGTCATTTATAAATTTGTTAGTCCTCAAGTTTGGAAGGCAGTTTAATTAAAAAGCAAATAAAGGTTTATATAAAATAAATGAAGGCGCAAAGTGATAAAAATGAAGGGGCTATATCAGAAAATGTGAAAAAAAAAGCATAAATCCTGCTTTAAAAATTTCTTTGATGCTTTTCCATGAACTTCTAAACAGTCTAAAACTTATCCTGCTTAAGGTATTCCTTTATATTACATTGTGGTGTAACTGTGTTAACCTTTAACTGGTTATTATAAAAAGCCAGAAATATTAAGAATACCAAAAATATTTCATTTATTTATTTGAATGCTAAGAAAATACAAACTACAAGGGGCCTCCATCTATCTGACCCAGGCCATTTTAGATGTATCCCTCACAATTACAATTTTTACAATAATTAATGTTATACTAATACCTTAATCTAAATTCGAAATAAACAGGATACAAATTGTTTACTTCTATTGCATCAGGCTCCAGTCCCTGTTTCAACAGCACAACACTGGAATTCCAGGGGACAAGGCTGAGACCCGACCCCAGGTACCAAAATGATATCTAACTTAATGTGTCTATACCATTATTTTATTGACTATATACTATTATTTGTGTGAATTTTCTTCTTCTCTCTTCACTGTCCATTTCCACTTCTGTTTAACTTTAAATAAATACTGACTCACAATCCTGCACTCTTTTATGAATGTTCTCTTTGTTGTTGTATTATCCCTTTTCAATTTTAACCTAATGAGTTCATTTCTCGAGTTTTCAGTTTCCTTATAATCAAACACTATATGTTATAAGTCTTCTTTCCTTCCACATAATGGGCATTCCCCTTGAATAAAACCTCCTCTTTCACATTTTAACTTCCACATGCCTGCTCTTGCCCAAGCTATACCCTCTCTTTCCTCCTTATTTATTATAAATATCTGTAACACATACATAGTTGAGCAGGGTGATTCAGGTGCTAATACTTTGCATTCACATTTGGGAGGTCCTGGGTTCAAATCCCTTGGGACCAGTCATCCTGACCTTGGGTTTTTTCACAGTTTACCCTGGCCACTTAGGCGATGATTATTTAGTTTTCACAAATTTTTCACTCTCCCATTTCATCATACAGTTCTGGCTGCAGAGTATTAAGTGTCATGAAATGTGAGGTATGGTGTGCAGCGATGGAGTTTGCTCAGTAGACAGGCTTCTGTCCTGATTTCTGATGAATAAGTGGCCCTCACAATGGGCTTAAAGGGGGGGGATCAGCAGGCATTGGGGTATTCAATCTGAAACTGTTAAGGACTCATTTGCCTCTGTATCTGCTACTCCTGTTTCAACTGCCTTTCATATCCCTTACCTTCCCTTCTTCTCAGAGGTTCAGCAGGATAAAAAAGACCCTTGTTGCACTTCTGTATTTCAATCCTCCTCTGTCCCAAACCATTTCGTCCAATCCAAAACTCATGTATGTAAAAGTTTTTCTTCCTAATTAGCATAAAAAGAAATAGCTGAAGCTACAAGGAAACTAAATTTAGGAGGAATGAACACATACAGCCATATTGAAATTTCAAGACAAAAAAGTGGACACCTATATTATTACACATTTAACAAAGAAATATATAGTTAGCACAGAAACAAAAAAGCCAAATTGGAACACATACTTATTGCCATAATAAGCATTACATCAGAATTTAAAAATAATCCCGTAACAGCTACACAAATATTTAAGTCTCTGTGATGCAAATGGTTATGATGTTAATTTTCTGTGTATATGGAAGTCTAGGGTTCAAACATTGTTTGATTCCATAGTTGGATCAGCCATTTATCTTGGGCTTTTTTCTCAATTTATATACTAAATATTAAAAAGTTGTTGTAATTTGGAAAGATGTTTGACATTGAAGTTATTTTAATTATATTTGGTTAGATTTTTGGAACCTTACTAATCTTTATGATTAAGATTAAGGTTTATCTACATTCCATGAAGTTCTTGCACAATGTATATAGTACTTAGAACATGAAACAAGTCCTGATGCACAAATTAATGTTACATTAATGATGTCTATATGAATATTTTAAAATGTTTTAAAAGATATTACTAAACATGCTCAAAATTTTCATACATATTATAGAATTATTTAAGCTGCAATACAAATAAAAAAGAAACTATAAATTCATACAATGTCATACAATACTAGATATATTGTCTTATAATTGAACACTATTTGAATATTATACATCATTTATCTGAATATTCAGTTTATTAAACTAAATATTAGGTTTTGTCGTATAGATGTTCTGTGAGAGCAATAAAAATTTTTTCCCATTATCAGATGATAATATGAAAGTAAATGGGAGAGTAATATATATTCTGATGCATTTATAATAAATTCCTTTTTGATAACACATTAAATTTGCAATGGGCCTGTGCAGATACACTTTTTACGGGGTTTGTTATTTTTAATTAGCATATTAGCATATTTTAATGAATCTCTTGATTTTTGAGAAAATATATATTTACAAGTGTTAACATTTTTAGTTTTTGAAATAAATCTTTGCATATTTTTCTATTATTTGTACCATTTGTATTTATTTCATTTGTAATATAAAAACATGTTTGCTTTCAAATGAGTTTCACCAGAATATTAAATCTTATTACATAATCCAAAAGAAATTGCATAATAAGTTGTCTTGAAGGAGCCTTCAGAACTAATATGAGTATTATTCATAATCACTAATGCAACATTCTGAAGGTCAAAACATTCAAAACAGGCTGCTTATTGAAAATAAACAAACTACCTCAACTAGAAATGCTAAGTGAACTTGTACAGTGAAGTCAATCATACTATGATTTCAATTAAACTACTTCAAGCATACATGTAATATTACAATATGTAATTTACAAATATTTTTTACAAAGTATTGCATTGACTAGAATCTGAAGTAGGAGTCAGACAGGATGATTTCACAGCTGAAACTCAGTACAATAGCTGAATGGTTACAGTATCAACACAGTAAGCTGTAGATCTGTGGTAGATCGGGTCATAACAGCAAATGTTTTGGGACATAGCAGCTGGATGGTTTGAGCACTGATGTAGTAAGCCTAAGACCTATAGTATCCAGGCTAAGACCTTATAATTTTCCTGTTAGATTTTTATTTCAAACACATGCAATATAGCACAATGGTTATGCAGTGTTCAAGAACAAGTACTATGAAGAGAAGTCATAAGGAGAATGCAGAAACTAAAAGAACTCACTATAAAATTGAGACAGCAAGTACTTACCCATAATGATGGCTCCAATTATTAGACTAACCAGAGCACGCAGGAGAAAAACACCTTTCTGTAAACATAAAAATTGCAATAAAGATGTTTTTAATCAGGGTGTGAAATCATTAAAAAATGGTGGGGGGGAGAAAAATCCAAACCAGAAGTAGGATAATCTTATTGATTTGCCAACAGTGTAGTTAATAATCTGAGACTTCATTGATGACTGCAGTTGTAACGTAAATACATGCAGAGTTGTCATAATAGTGAAGATCTGATCGTCATTTTATTATTTCCATGTATTATTGCTATCATTTTCATAGAAATACACAGAATAATACATAATTTTCAGTAATATATACATAATATAAAAGAAAAATAAAAATAAAGTAACACTATTAACAATGTAACAAATTAACAGTAATTATAATAGTAGAAAAGGATAAAACACTAAGAAAAAGTCAGACTTGAGATCGCTATATTTCAAACTCATGGAGTCCTATGGCAAGAAGACAAGTGACGGTGATAAAAGTAAATATTGAGTATTGAAGGTAACATTATGCATGAAAACAGATGAAACTAGAAATGAGAGTGTGGGGGGAAAAAAATTAATACGTAAGATTTAAACCAGGTGGTATACTCGCTTCATGTAAAAATATAGCTGCCATTTCTCTATCTCTGAGTAAATTTTCAGAGCATTGTGTAAGTAGCACGTCAATTAGTGTTAGATTAAAAGCATCATCAAAATCCTTACAGTGAGATAAGGTATGTTGCGCAACCGGCAAGGGAGACTTGGTTTTAACAGAACATCTATGATTGTTCATACTTAACAAAACAACAGTAGAAGTTAAACCAATATAAAATGCTTTGCAAAGCTTACAAGATAACATATATACGATGTTCTTGGAAGAACAAGTAGCAAATGAAGAAATGTTAAATTCTCTGGATAAATTAGGGCTGTGAAATAAATGGCAAGGCATAATTAGCGCACAGGTTTTACATTTAGGGCATTGGCAAGGATATGAGCCAGCAAAGGGACGTGGTAAATTCGGAGGAGATAGGTTTCGGTAAAATATACTTTTAAGGTTAGGGAGTGTTCTAAAAGTAAGGCAGGGTACAAATTTAGAAAAATCATTTAAAGATGAGTGCATTAACAAAGTATCATGACACTCTTACAAAATAGGTCTGATGCTTTCAATTCCAGGCACCTAAGTAGTAACAAGGTTAATGAAGCTCTTATTAGAAGTTTTAGGTTTGCAAATACAATATATATATTGTATTTTTTCCTTGTTTCAAAATGACAGAATCCCACCCCCAGGAAATTTTGGTGGGAAGGGATTTTTGAAGTAAAATTATTGGTGGGGGAAAATCCTCATAATTAGCTAATAATGCCTTCAACATAATATTACATCATGTTTTTATCTGAAGCTGTACAGTTCTCAATTTAAGAAAAAGCTTCAGATATCAGATGCACACATTGTAAAGGAATGTATGAAATAACAAGAAAAATGTTTGGATAGTATAGTTGGATAGATAAAATTAAATAAATTAGTAAAGAATGGGATGAAAGAATTTAGGTTAAGGAAGGAATATCTAATGTGAGGGTTTTGGAGAGAAATTAGAACCAGTCAAGAGGATATGCAGAGACAGATATTAGGGTCATTATTATAAAGAAAAGTTTGCTTACAATTTATAAAGAGGTAAGAATTTATGAAGAGAATGAAAAATATATGAAAAAGTATAATAAAAATGAAAATACTGTATTAGCTTGGTTTAGATGGGGGGGTCTTATAATTAAGGAGTTATAGGGGAAGGTTATGGAGATAAAGAGAATTCTATCCTATTGATGGATGGATGAACAGACAGATGAATGTATCTGTCATTTCTTACACACCAAAATTTTGTATCTTGTTACAAGACACATTTTCTTTACCATAATTATTGTATAGCTCCCATTAAACATTTCTCAATGAAGGTAGAACTAATAACAGGTTTAATAACTTTTTTCAAGTTGGCCTCAGCAGTATAATAGTAATGCACCTCCTCAAAATAAAGCCAAAGTTGTCAAATATTTTTGGACATACAAATCTTGAATATCAGTCCTTGGGAAAGGTCTTGATGCCAAAGGTTTCTTGTCATAGTTTTAAGGGATGTTAAAGAACTCCATACCTGAAAAAAGAGGTTCCTGGAGAAATTACTGATCATTTCATATACAAATAATATATTAGCATGATATTAAATGATGCTCGAGGCATTGGACTGACCACCTATCCCTCTGACATATGTAGGATACTAAGTGTAACTAAATTTGAATTATTTATATGTTCTATCAGGATATGGAACAGGCTTTAAGCCTAAACCTTATAAGTCAATGATGTTGAGTAGCTTGTTTCCATTCCAATGGATAGTAGAGTGGACAAAATTAGTTTAAATTTGCATCAGATTTTAAAGAAAGGTAATGTGTTATGTATTGCAAACTTGTAATTTTAATAGTTTCCTTTAGTGCTAGAGGAGTTTGCATTGCATGAAAATTATTTTTAAACAACTTTAAAACTAAATAATCTCTTGAAGATTTAAAATAAAAATTGTGAGCAATAGATTTGATTTACAATTGTTGAGGTCAAGGATACTTGGACAATTCCATGCCTTGAAATTACTTTTTTTTTCCTGCAGTGTAGTACTGGCACCTTTTAATGTTTTTGTCTCCCAAGATTTATCACTTAACAATGAATTAAAATTTATCATAAATATGTTCTTGAAATGAATTTTTGGTTTGAAATTTTATTACTGGTAGCATGTATATTTCTGCTATAATTCCAAGATAGTGAAAGCTATTTCTGAATCCCAGTTTCATGTCTATATCCATTTCACAGCAGGCAGTTGTAATTGTTTCAATTCATGACAATTCTAACTTACTGAAATTGTGGCCAAATTCACTCACACTGAAGTACATCATAAAATACTCCTTCCCAACAAAAACAAAAAAGTTTTCAAGAATTAATTTATACTCTTCTTTTGTAATATTTATGACATCTTAAAAACTATTTTTTAAAAATTAATAAAGTTTTGTTACAATAAAAACATGGATGACATTTATTTCTAGCTAAAATAATGATATCAAAGCAAAGGATGTAAAATGAAATTTAAAAAAAGGATGCCATATTTTAATAGATAATTTTTCATTACAATTAAGTGGTTTTATCAAAGAATTCAAATTATTTTCTGTTTATTTCCTCATTCAACCATCTTACTCCAGAACTACTAAGATGGAATTAATGTAGCATTAAAAATTAAAGTTTTGAAATAAGGCTTTTAGATCATGCATTACATTAAAATATATTCTGATTGAATGTCATGCTGATATATGTACAGAAAACTAAAAGAAAGAAGAAGATGAAAGAAGAAAGAAAGAAGAAGGAAGGAAAAATCACAGTTAATAAAACTCAAAAAGGTCTAAAATAAAAATGTTTGCTATTGTTGCCTGTAATATAATTACTTAAGTGAATATTTACTTTAAAGATCATCAAATTACTCACATATTTTCCCCTAAAACCCAGAACAAGAAAGAAAAAACACACAGCCAGCATCACAAATGCTAAGATAAATCCTGCTTCCAACACATCTACTGTGACAGCTGTTTTCTTCTCATCAAACTGTGTAGGATAGCCTTCACTTCTAGCAAAACTGAAGATGCCACCCATTTTTTTACTATTGTTTACAAACCTGTGGATAAGAAAAAGAAAGAAATACATGAAAATCTCTGACAAATGATAAATGAATTATGTAAAAGAGAATAATATATAAATTATTTTTCATTAGGTTATGACTTGTTTCTCTTTAATTAAAAAACTGCAATTAGAACATTAGTTATTACTAACAGAATCCTTAAATGTTAAAAAGATATGAACTATTATAATTTATTTACACCTTAACATGTACCTTGTAAGATAATGTAGCAAATATGGGAGTCAGGTTGTGTCTGTTTCTCTCTCCCTTCTCCCTCTATCTATCTAATGAATAGGCATTTGGTAACAAACCAGTAATCTTATTGTATTTAATGTCTGTTGCCAACTCTTCTTATCAATACTGTGCATCTTTCAATAAGTTCCATATATATTTCTATATAACTGTTTCACAGATAGGAAGTCGGTCCTAGTGGTGTAGTGGCAACCATACTCGCCTTCTAAACCCAAGATCGCAGGTTCAAACCCGGCCAGGATCAATGGATTTTTTTTTGGGCATAAATATTCCTAAGTATGGCTTCCTTTGGAAGAGAAGTAAAGCCATGGGTCCCGTGTCATACATTTACAGCATGAAAAAGAACCTTAAGCCTGAGAGAAGAGGCCTCTGAGCAAAATTTGTTGGCCGTTTCACGCCGTGAATTGAATGGCACGCTGATGACCTGAGGTGTTAAAGAGCATCTGTAAATAAATCAAATCAACACAGATAGGGAAAATATGAAAGAACAGTCCTATTTGACATACTTCAAAAAACAGCCAGAATTTGCAAGTGGAAATTTTAAAAGAACTTTATGATTTTTTTCACATTATTTGATATTATTTCCAAATACTATTTGATGGCAATTGCTATAATCTAATAAAATTAGGAAAGTACTTCAGAAAAGAAAAAGAAAAATTATAGAGAAAGAAAAAGATGATGTGAGATGAAATAGGATTTTAGATAAAGGTGCTTATAAATTTTACAAATAAATCTGTCAGTACATAGTAACAGTATACCCACTTTGTATTCTTATGTAGAACATATTTCAAGAGCCCTTGTTCCATTATAGCTGTGAACTAACTACACTGTTGATGGACAATCTGGAGACATCTGTTGGTTCCAATATAACAACCAAAAGTTGTCTTTAAGTAGAAATTTGAAATTCATTACTCCATTTTTACTTTTTAGAATAAATATTTTCTCTAAAATTGTTAACTCCATGGGTTTCCTTCCTTACAATGTTTAATAAGTTTTCTTCTCTGGTGAGATTGTGACTTTCTGTCCAAAAATGAGCAGTAATTGCTAATTTATTCATCAGTTTGTATTAAATGTTTCTAAAACATTATGTTATCCCAGTTTACAAATTCTCCTTCTCCTTCTTTTATTTTATTCCCCCTGCCTATAGAAATTTGTTTTGGTGTTTAAACTATTATTCTTTTTATAATTGTCTGTATGTGTATTTGGGTAGGGGGGCAAGTTTCTGTAAATATCATGAGAAATATATTTTTAAATAGCAAGAATTTTCACAGTGAAATATAGAATGATTTTGCAATTTTTAATGAAGAAATCACTCAAATTTCACTAATTTTGTTCCACTTAATTGGACATATTTTAAGGCTGTTATCTTAATCATCAGCATGGTTCCACTGTCAGCTTCCCATTGTAGTATTAAGATGTTGCTCTGTGGATTTTATGAGCTTAGTGGTAAGGTTGTTGTTTGGAAGATCAAAATTGAATAAATTTTCTTTTACTGTTATCTCATACACTCTAGTGCTTCACTTGTGGATAATCATTTATATTTTATCAAGCTTCTGCATTGGTTCTAACAGAATTTTAACAAATTTTGTTATATATTTTCCCATACTAATAATTCTATGGGTTTGAAGAACTTTTAAGAGTGGAATAATGTCATTTTTTTGCTGTTCAGAAGCTTTCCAATACTAAATTTATTTTGTGCAGCCAAACATATATCATAATTTTTAAAGATTTTCATGAATGCCCTGTTTGCCCATGGATGATATGTGAATCTTTTAAAAACCACGTCTGTTTTTATCGTGGAGAGAGCTATGGTGTTTTTAATATCTTTCTGTCTTTTGAAATGTTTGATCTTCTTATCAACTAAAGAGCTGCTGAATCCATTGTTGAGGGCTGTTTTGATGATATAACAGTATTCTGCTGAATATTCTTCTTTGTTGAGTGGGATGTTTACCAATCTATGGACAAGGCTGTTTATAATGGCATGTTGGTGTGGTTTAGGGTTGTAACTGTTATTATTCTTTATGTGGTTATCTGTATGTGTAGGTTTCCTATATATGCTGAATGAAATTATGTCATTTCTCCTGTGTATTTTTAGGTCCAAAAGTGTTAAAAGACCATTTTCCTCCAATTCCATAGTGAATTTAATATTTTGGTCCTGCAAATTTAGTAATATTAGGGCATCTTCTGTTTGTTTTTTTGGGACTATTGCCAGAATGTCATCCGCATAATGAAACCATGCTTTGAAGGTTAAAGGGAATGCCATAGTAATGTGTGTTTCTACAGCACTCATGAATAAATTTGCCAGAAATGGAGAAAGGGGGTTACCCATAGCTAAGCCAGAAATTTGTTGGTAAATTTCCCCATTGAATGTAAAAAAGTTTTGGTTTATACACAATTTAGTGAGATTGGTATAATCCTCAATTTCTTCTGCTGTCAAGTTTATACTTTTTAGCCAATTCTGTAGATTTAAGAGCAATTTTTTTGTAGGAATACTAGTAAACAAAGATGCAACATCTTATTCCACCCAGCAAGAAGTCAGGAGTGTATCAGATAGACTGTTTGGAGTGTGATCAGATATATATAGACAAAACAATACGAAATTTGGAGACAAGGATCAAAGAACACTTCAGAAATTTAAGATATAAACAAGTGGATAAATCGGCGGTTGCAGATCACTTTTGGACTTACGATCATAACATTGCAGGAGAAGCCAAACTGTTAAAAGCTACTACCAATCCCAAGGATTTGGCAATTTGGGAAAAGATTTATATTTTAAAAAATAAACATAGAGTGATGAATTTTGACATTCCACCAATGGACTTCCTGTTCCGTTATCTAATGGAACCACCAGATGCCACTACGTCACCTGCTAGAGTTAGTCAGTCCCCAGCTGAAGATGAGAGCAAATGCTCTTGAAACATGTTCTGAAGAATTAATCAGTTAATGAAGTTTTAGTGTCACCTAATACTGACTCAGTTGTATATGTAACAACTTCACTGTTCCTAACTTCTTTTAAGATTACAAAGTAAGCTTATTTAATGCTGTTTTTAGTAAATAATAAATTGAGGGAACATCATTTACATAAATGTTATATAATAATATACTGAGCATCAAATTTGTTAGAAATCTCTGTGCAGCTGTACATATATTACTGTATTACAGCTGCACAGCATATATATAGTGCTAAAATAACATTATTAAATATTTTTATACAAATTCAGATTTTGCACAAGCATTTATATGTTCACTTTGTACAGTTTATGAAGAACTGCTGCACATAAGGATCATGAAGTGAATGGAAATCAACAAAAATTGCTAGTGCATGTATTTTACAATAATTAAATCTTTTAAGTATGCAGCTTCAGTTACTTTTTTCCTATTAACTAAGGCATTGCTTTCATTTTTAAATTATATTCACTGTAATTCTATTCCATTCTTACAACCCCTCTCTCACTACCTTTTTGTAAAATGTTTGTGTTTCACAATCCATTATTTTTCTTTTATCTGTTGCCTATTGTCTCAGTTTGACAATAATTTATATGTAATCAAACCATTTTAAAAATGCTCAGCACTATTTGACATTTTTGGTAGTAAAGTCTTTAGAGAATATAGTAGGCGCATAACCTTTAGTGCAATTTTTTTAATGTTATGATGTGACAGCACAGATCTAAAAAGTATCCACTTGTGATTTTATGACTATTAAAAGCTATTAGCAATTTTTTTATTAAACTTTACATATTATACTGGCTTATAATGCTTTATAATAACTGCTAGCAATTAAACAAGCAGGCTAAAATTCTTAGAATTATAAACACCTTAAAACAAAAGCAATGCAAAAAATCAAAAAGAAAAAAATCTAGTTACATATATGAAGTATATTTGGATACAGTGTTAACACGTTTTAACTTACTATAGATAGTTATTAATTGTCCTCAGTAATTCAGCACTCCTGCAGCTAAAGTGTATGGAGATTAGAGTAACTTCCAGGAAGGATGTGGTAATAGGAAAAGCTGTCTTATCTTTACAAAGAATGATAGAGGCAACTCAACATTTTACTTACATAAAATATACAACTACTGCACATACTAGATGTCCTGTAATACTAAAATTTGGGATAGTGATGATTACTATGAAATATAAAAGTACAAAAAGAAAAGAAGAAGAAAAAAAGACTATATTTAACCATGATCATGTCCATGGATAAAAGTTGCTGAAGAGAAGTGTTCCTATGATAAAATATGAGAGAAAATAAAACTGAATTAATCTTCCTTGAATGTGTGGTGCTAATTGTGATAAAACAAACACTTTCCATTTGCTCCTAAGATTTTCTTCATCTTCATAAAGTACACCACCCTGGTTGGTAATGGAATGAAAATGATTTGACAAACGTGAACATTTTTTGTTTCTGACTGAGCTTGGAAAAAAATAGGCTCCAAACCAATATGGTACAGGACTTGCTGATGCTAACATTCTTGTTGTTACCTGCACATTTATACATAATGTGCAGAAAACTGTTAACAGTGTAGCATGTACCACATACACAAACATCCCACTAGGAAAATTCATTTCAAGCTTTGATATTTTCTTCTCCTTAACCTTTGAATCATCCTCCTTTAGCCCTATTGTTAAGCATAGTTTCTTATTTTTCTGAGCAAAACTATAAGCTTGAGTAAGAATGAGTATAACCATAGGTAAAGCCAAAAGGAAGTTGGGGATCTGCTTCCAGTGGTAATATCTAAGAAAACCAACATTCCAATAATGCTCTTGAATGTATGAATATGCTAAAGGTACTCTATTTCTACACCATTTTGCTGGAAAAGAACTTGGAACTTTTAAATTGTGCTCTCTGGCATATGTCAAAATAAATTCTGGGAAATGATTCTCACCTGCCACACAAAATTTGTAATAGGCGTATCCTTGGAACATGACAAAAGGTGTGATCATAAGAAGAACTTCTAGAATGAAAGAGATGGAGCAAATAGTTGGTGGTATAAGAAGCAGTGGAGCAAGGAAAAGTGTTGTCAACTTTGATGTTTGCTCTTTGACACTTGGTAGAACTTGATGGCAAATATACTTCAATTGCTCATGAAATATAAATCCAATGTTAAGGATTCCATTTGATCGCTGCACAGCAGATAATCCAAAAGGAATAGAACGTCCTATAGACACATTTTGATCAACACCAATACTGCATTTCAGCATTCCATAAAATGAGAAACAAGCAAACAAAGTTTCGGAATAAGGAGTTGTGAAGAAAATACTTGCAGGATTAATACAATACAAAATACCTGCTTTATATGCCATGTTTACATCTTTAAATAACTGCAAGCTAAGTCTATACAGAATAGATGCAGATATTATAAAACATGTAAAATTAATTACAACTGCACTTATAAGGAAGGCTGTGTAGCGACTAACAATATTATCTAAAGGGTAGTACAACAGTTCTCCTAATATTCGAATGCACATTGGATATAATGGAAAAAAAGCCAGACAGTTTTCATATGTGTAGCCATACAAAGACACATGCATAAAATACTGAGCATCCCAACGAACTAAACCACCAAAGAAAAACTCTACAATTTTGTCTACTATTGACATTTTGTTATTGTTTGGATCCTGAGGTCTAACAAATGCATCTGCATTATGATCAGGAACAATGATATTTGCCACAGTAGACAAAAGAATAATAAATAAACGAGAAGATGCAGCAAACCAACAAACTTTCTGGTGTGGTGTGAGCATAATTTGTGTTTAAGAATGAAATTAATAATGCTTTCAGCTTAAGAAGCAGGTTCCACACACTGCACAAAAGTACACTGTTGTGAAGGACGTATGCTATGATAAAATATGAAATCATAGGAAAAAGTGGGGAGGGAGCCACATCCTTCCTTCTTGAAGCATTTAGCTGCTAGGAGAGTGCTACGAAGCTCTCAGTGACTGCAACTTTTTTACAATTCTTCTTAATGTAAGTACTTCTGCAAAAAGAAAGAAAAAGTATTTAGTATGTTCATTTAATATTAATGATACAAAGGTTTTTATATAAACAAAGGACAAAACATGGGGAGAAAGCACAGCACAAAAGAAAATAACAAGAAAAAATTAACATGTATTGTAAAAAATGAAAATGAATATGAAATATAGATAAATGAGTAAAATAATTCAATTGGTGAGAAATTTGATGTCTTCAGTAAAAGCAATAATTAATAGTTGAAAAGATGATACATATACATATAATAGTTAAGTTGCATGGCATTTGGGATTAAATTAAACAATAATGCATGGTGGATGTGGCACAAAAAATAGTGATAAAGTGATGAATAACTATAGAGTAGTAGCAGTTTATTTGAAGTAATATTTAAATGTTTTAGTACATATCAAGTTATAAATGGTTATTGAGTGATACAGGCAGAATAAGGAGTAGGAAAATAAGGGAAATTAAAAATTATGAATTTAAAACAAGTAAATGCATTGAAAAATGCTGGAAGTTAATTGGAATAAAGACTGGGTTAGAAAATTAACTCCAATTAACATAAGTACCACAAAAAATATGTTAATAGGTACAGGAAATTAAAGCAGTTTATGGGGAAAGAGAGAGACTGATAGGATATGTGGACACAGACTATTACTGCCAATTTTGTGAATTAAGCATCATGGCTTTACAAAAAAATTGAAAAGCTACTTGAGTATGAAACATCTGTGGTAAATAAGGCACATGAAAAAAAAACAAATATAAGTTCAGAAAAACTATAGCCAAAATACATTAGATACTAGTATTGAAAAAAGGTATTTGCTAGAAATGGACAGATAAAAATAAACAACATTTATAATATTGTACATACACCTCTTTGTTATCCACTTTATTATTTTTTCCCTTTCATTTCTTTTTTATTTACTGTTCATCTTAGCTGTTTATAAGTAACCTTAAAAACCTGAATCAGAAAAAAACTAAGATTACTGTCTTTTGAATGAAATGTTTTCATGTATTCAATTATATAAATTCTCATTTCAGCTCTATAATTATAAAATGGTACAGAATTAAACAAATATATCTGTTGTAACAATTAGCAAGTATAAACAAGATTTAGATTAGAGGAAATATACATTCATCATCAGCAGCATTTATAAAAACTATATACACATTTCAATGATAAATATCAAGTGAAAAGCTATTACTATTCTTTTAATCTTCAATTTATTTTTCTTGGAAAAATTCACTTACATGTATTTAGAGATTAATACATGATAGATAGGGGAAAAAAATGAAATAAAACCCATTCCCATAGGCTTTAAAATTATGAAAACAAAGTGGTAGAATGCACGTTTTTATTTGTCTCTTCTAGCTACAATATAATTTACTCTCTCAGTCAAAGTATGGTTTTACACCAGCCTATCTACAGTTATTACCACGGAATCTGTAATTAGCACAGTGATTGAAGGATTTGAGAATAAGGATATAGTAAGTATTACAGTTGTAGATGTTAGCAAAGACTTTTGACACTATCTTCCACAAAATAATATTTGAAAAATATTTGTTACGGTAAAACAGGGAACTAATCAAATTTTATAACCTTATATTTGAATAATAAAAAAGCAAATGACCATTATTAGTGAAAGACGGTCCTCATTTAAAATGTTAAAATTGGATTTCTCCAGGGCTCAATATTGGGATCTCCCCCCCCCCCCCCAGTATTAATCAATGACCTGACACTAAATATTCCAGGTAAATCAGTTTTATATGCAGATGATATAACTATCCTTACAAGGAACTTGCACCTTGTAAAGGCTAATGAGAATTTTGCCTATAAAAAGGCTCTAATATGGTTTAAGGCAATTCTTCTGAAAATTGATAAATCAAAAATTGAAAAAATATATTTTAGTCTATCTAACATTACTGAAACTCCTATATCTGTAAAGTTGCTAGATATTCATTTGGATGACAGATTCACGTGGAAAAATCATATTAATAAATTATATCTAAAACTCCTAAGAGTTGTATTTCTATCAAGGAAACTAAAAATAGTGTCAATAAAGGTACTTGATAATGGCATATTATTCCTTTTTCCATTTGCATATATAATATGGAATATTGTTGTGTAGAAATAGCTCCTCTGTAGAGCAAATTAATTAAAATTACAGTATGTGCAAAAAAGCTACACCTATTTTTAATATGCTATATATTATGACCTTACCAAGAATGTATATATTTTCTACTTTGATGTACGTGAAAGAAAACTTTAATGAATAAGTCTTAGGTCAGATATTCTTTCATATGATAGGAATAGATGAAAGAATGATGCTTCTTACATCAGGTCATGCATAACTAGCAAGAATCATAAATACCTAGGTGTCAGATTCTTCAATCTTTTGCCACTACAGTCCCAAATCAGAGATTAAATGTGTCCTGAAAAGATGTTCATAAGCAAAGCATTCCAACACTATAAAGAGCTTTTAGATTATAACACGATCTGGTTTTTTTAAACTGCTTTAACTGAATGTGTTTTTTCTTCAACATAATACTTTAATACTGAGGAGATCTATTTCATAATATTAATGAATGACATGCTTAATGTTCAATAACCACTACCACTACCACTACCACTACCACTACCACTACCACTACCACTACCACTACCACTACCACTACCACTACCACTACCACTACCACTACCACTACTACTACCACTACCACTTGCACTACCACATTCTATAGCTTGGTTTTCTGTATACTGTGAACAAGCACATTACTCTTAATTAAATGTCTTGAGATCTTCAATGAAAATCCTAACTTTTGTATGACATAAGCTTGCAACAACTTATTCTGTCCAATGCCCACAGTAAAACCATATCATTCAAGTTAATCTGAATCACAGACATTTGCAGTTCCAGTAAAACAATATTAGCATCCCACTCTAAAGGTTAACATCAGTTATTTTTTATTCTTGGGATTCCCTCACTACACCACTCTTACTATAGCCAATAAGTATGTAGGATTATACGACTTCATCCAATTATTATCTGATGACCTATGAAGTGGCGGGGAATGCGCTGACTGACAAGCCATTGTTTGCAGTCAGCTGGGCTATACTAGAGCCAGGGAAGACAGCCAAGACAACTGAAGAGACAGTGGTAGAAACACTTTAGTGATATACTCTGTTAGGATTTATTACATATGTAATACTTATACAACATTAGGACATGTTTTGGGGGTAATCACTCTCATCATCAGCTATTAACTGATTACTTGATGTGAAGGCTGGATTCTAAGGTGCTTCTATGGTGATGGTTCAATAGGGACTTACTAAGATCATCCATAGGTGGAACATCAAAATTCATTAAGTTTTTTTCTATTTTTCAGGATGAAAATGTTTTCCCAAGTAGATAGCTCTATGCTTTGTGAAATACTTTCAGCAGCTTAGCCTCTGGTTTAATTCTGTGATTTTGGGTCCAACAGAGAGCTGCCACTGATTTATTCATTTATTTAAAAATGAATATTCCTGATATGTTCCTTTCTATGAATTTCTAAATTTCTTTTCATTTTTCCAATGTATTTTTGATTAATCTGCATATTTAATTTTGTAAATTCCTGACTTCTGTTCTATTGTACGGTATCTTACTGTGGAACTTAGTAAATGTTTGTTCTTTGACACCAAATTTATACCATGTTCTTTGAACTTGAATTTGCTGTGGTAAGTTGGATGGTATATAAATTGTTTTAATTTGTTGCAATAAGTTGGATGTTAAACTTATAGGTTTTGAGCCAATAATTGGATGACTGGGTACAATGATATTTTCATATAAACGTAGCTTCATGCAGTGTAAAGACAAGGTTGCAATATCTAAAAAATTGATGAAGTTATTCTAAATAACTGGCAGATGATAAAAAAGTAAACATTATAATGATAAAGTCATCTGAATTAAAATACTCATGAATAATGATAATGATGATGATGATAATAATAACAATAATAACAATAATAATAATAATAATAATAATAATAATAATAATAATAAAAAATTATTTGTGTATTTGCTTATTGTCTTTATGTTTCAAGCATTATGAACATACACTCAGCTATTTACATCATATGACTGTTATTCATAATTTATCTATTTTATAAATGCATTTATTATTAGGTAACTTTTTAAGAGTAAAGGATTACATCACTTTCCTTTTATTGCTTATACTATATTACCCTTCAATACAAAGCCTTTGCATGAGCTAATTTCAACTGCAGTGGAAGGTATGGCAAAATACCAAAATCATGATCAAATCTAAGTGATATAACAGAAGCTATATCCATAATTTTTGAAGAGCAGGATTTATTTTATTTAAAGATATAGAAACTATTAGATATTACTTCTATTTTGTTAAGAAAGTTTGTTGGATGTCCCAAAATTTAACATACAACAGATTCAAAATTTTTTTAAAAATTGTAAATCTTTAAAAAAGTTTTCATATGGAACTAACACATTGAAACTCATGTGAATTGAATCTGTCATCTTAATACTCTTCATGCTTCACTAACCTTAAAAATATACGGAACCGATTTCAAAGATATGTTATCTCCATCTTCGGCCGTGGACGACTGGTGTGAAAGGTTGTTGTTGCATAGTATCAGAAGTAATGTTCCGCTCTGGTGAAACTTTTATGAACTTAAAATTTATATTTTCTTCTTTTGGAATGTCAAAATTCATCAAATGATCCTTATGTTTCTAGATGTAAATCTTTTCCCAAATATCCAATTCTACTGGTCCCTGTACAGCTCTCAATAATTCAACCTTTTTCTTTATATCATGATTTTCGGTCCAAAAGTGATATGCCACCGCTGATTTTTCTATTTGTTTGTATTTTAAATTGCTCATATGTTCTTTAAGACGTATCCCCACATTCCTCTTGGTTTTTCCTATGTAGATCTTATCACATTCAGCACATGAAATCTTGAAAATACCTGATTTTTTCTCCTTTGGAGTATTATCTGTAGTATTGTCTTTCAAAATGTTGTTTAGACTAAATTTATTAGTGGGAGCCAATTTTATATTAACATCTTTAAATATTTTTTGAAATTTATACATCACTGTTGGGTTATATGTGAATGTTTAAAGGACATTTTTTCTTTAACTGTTGATAATGTAGTGCAATTTTCAATTCTTTTCTTCTTCTGGAATTTTTTAATCTTATTAAGTCTTCATTAAAACCATTTAAAATTGCTATTTCTTTAATTTTCTTATATTCCATGTTATATTATTCTTTACTGATTGGCAAATTGATCATTCTGCATATCAGACTATTAAAAATTGCATGTTTGTGAGCCATAGCATTAAAACCATTTTCTTTGATATAATTATCTGCATGTGTGTCCTTTCTATACATGCCAAATTTAAGGTTTTCTTTACTTTTTATAATTTTTATATCCAAAAAAGGCAGCATATTGTCTGTTTCTATTTCACGTGTGAATTTTATAACTTTATCTTGAATATGACTGACAAACATTGTATTAATCAGCCATATTTTACATTTGATAAACTTTTTTATAAACAACAAACAGGCTTGACCATGGGCAGTCCTCTATCTCCTTTTCTGGCCAATATTTACATGAGTAATTTTGAAACACACATTACTTCAGCCTTTCCACACTTCTTTAAGTGTTGGTACAGATATGTTGATGATGTTTTTGCCATAGTTAATGAAAATTTAATTGAAGATGCACCAAAGATTTTGAATATTCAAGATAAAGTTATAAAATTCACACGTGAAATAGAAACAGACAATATGCTGCCTTTTTTGGATATAAAAATTATAAAAAGTAAAGAAAACCTTAAATTTGGCATATATAGAAAGGACACACATGCAGATAATTATATCAAAGAAAATGGTTTTAATCCTATGGCTCACAAACATGCAATTTTTAATAGTCTGATATGCAGAATGATCAATTTGCCAATCAGTAAAGAATATTAACACCTTTGAATTATCAACAGTTAAAGAAAAAAATGTCCTTTAAACATTCACATATAACCCAACAGTGATGTATAAATTTCAAAAAATATTTAAAGATGTTAATATAAAATTGGCTCCCATTAATAAATTTAGTCTAAACAACATTTTGAAAGACAATACTACAGATAATACTCCAAAGGAGAAAAAATCAGGTATTTTCAAGATTTCATGTGCTGAATGTGATAAGATCTACATAGGAAAAACCAAGAGGAATGTGGGGATACGTCTTAAAGAACATATGAGCAATTTAAAATACAAACAAATAGAAAAATCAGCGGTGGCATATCACTTTTGGACCGAAAATCATGATATAAAGAAAAAGGTTGAATTATTGAGAGCTGTACAGGGACCAGTAGAATTGGATATTTGGGAAAAGATTTACATCTAGAAACATAAGGATCATTTGATGAATTTTGACATTCCAAAAGAAGAAAATATAAATTTTAAGTTCATAAAAGTTTCACCAGAGCGGAACATTACTTCTGATACTATGCAACAACAACCTTTCACACCAGTTGTCCACGGCCGAAGATGGAGATAACATATCTTTGAAATTGGTTCCGTATATTTTTAAGGTTAGTGAAGCATGAAGAGTGTTAAGACGACAGATTCAATTCATACAACAGTTTACTTTATGTCACAATATAATGTAATTAAACATCATCAAGCTTAAGTAGAGATGCTAATTAATTAAAATGATCTTAATCATCAAGCTTTCTTTTCTTTTGCTTTTGTTTAGTATTAATATCAGTTTTTAATTAGTAAAAATTAACAAAAATAATGTCAATGGACCTCAGAAACATTATATAATCTGAAGATAGTATTAATGAACGAAAAGAGGGAGGAAAGAAATTGTTGCACAGGCAAACAGTATTTTGAAGGATTGCCTGGAAGTGGGGAAGAAGGAAAAAAAAAATAATAATAATCCTGCAATTGAGTATCTCCAATAATGATGGGAAAGGGTGAGGTGTTTTAAACAATATCATGATGAGATGTTTTATAGATTAAGCTTAATTCTAAAGAGAAAAATATGTATAAAATGGTGAAAGCACTAGTACTTAATTATGAAGTTTCTCAACAATTTAATATTATTCTATCCATGAAACAATATTACATTGCTGACAACATTCACATTGGTAGCTGAGATTGCTAAGACTTATAAACAGAAATGTGCAATTCAAATCCTGCCTGAACTATTCTTCCTGATTGAGGTTTGTTCCAGGTTTCATCAATGGATGAGAGGAGGTACTCTAAACATAGAATTGTAACACTTCCTTCCCAAAAAAAACTCTTTATCCAATTTATCCTTTCATATCATGTATCATCAGTGTCCACCAATTATGATGCTTTAGTAATAAAAATGGCCATTTAACACTGTTAAAAGAAAGATGTTTCTGAAAATACAGAGAGAGCAATTTAACATAGTTCAGCCAATCAGACCCTGCATTTCTGCTGGTATTGTCTTGTGTAGATTGATGGTGCTCAAGTGCTTAGCCATTTTAAAACTTAGATACAGAATTTGGTACACACCCTCCTTACAATAGGTGCTGAAAATGTTGTCTATTTTCCCTCACACACAATCCATATTTTCTTAGGAAATTATCGCTGAAATTTCCCATCACTAACTTCCTAACTTCATTTTGAATGTTTGTTTTAAGTTCATGCAGTGTGGGAGTGTGTTGAATATATGCTTATTTTTCAATGTCCCCCAAGATAAAAATCACATACCATAAGATCCTGGGAAAGAGGAGAGCTTTAATAGAAGCTCTTATTTAAAGTTTTTCTTTTGTTAACTATGATCTCTTTAAATTTTTTCTGCTTACAGAATTTGTTGCAATAAACTTCTGTACTAAGTTAATATTTTACATGTTGAAACCAGGCCTCTACGGAAATTTATGCCTAAAAGCCTATCTTGTTCTGTCACACTATTTTCTGTACCTGAAGTATGCCATGAAGAAGAATATATGATGGCAGAGTGAATATCTCACCATAGTATAACACTACTGCACTATTTAATGAAATCTCTCCATCTCAACCGCACAACAAAAGTACTCGACTCTTTTGAAATCCCACTTGTAACTGACTGAAAGAGAGAATGGTACTGTACGTGCCACATGGAGCAATTTCAGTTGTTGGAAAGGGGAAGTTCCACTAGTCAATCGATGTAAGTTGTGTGCTCTCACTGTGTTATTTATCTAAACAAAAATGCTGTAAGTTATAATATTTATCTTTCATTGCAGTTAAAACTACAACATAGATAATTGATAGTTAACTGCACATTAAACAAATGTAAAGTTTCAATAAGAACCTTCATTTATCGGTCAGCCACAATCCTCAGTGCTTTCAGTACTTCTAGTGAAGCATTCCTATAACATAAATTCCATCTAAATAAATAATCTGAGGTGGTGTAGTAGTAACACTTATGCTTTATTTATAATTTGTTTTTACCTGGACATGTTTCAGGAACACTTGTTCCCATTATACCCCTGGCAATGGGAGCAAGTGTTCCTGAAACATATCCATATAAAAATTCTTAAGTAAAGATAAGTGTTGCAATATCTTAACATATTTTTATTTTGATATTTTACTTAATAATTTACTTTCTTTTTAAATGATTTATATGAAATTTCATCTACTTCCACTTTTTACTAGTTTATTTTTTCAAGTCCTAGTGTACTACTCCAAATTAGTGCTCATACTGGTGTATTCTTGGTAAAAATAAGACATTTTTTGTCAAGAATACAAATAAAAAACAAAATTTGTTATTAATCCTTTTATACAAAACAAGTTTATATCCACTAAAGAAGAACTTTATCTTTCAGCAGACTGGTATAAGAAGAGCTTATGGAAATAATGATTTAAAATATAAGTTTGAAGCAAGGTAAGGGAATTTACAAAATAATATGTAATAAAAAGTGTAATAATGATTAACAACTGTGAATTTCTATGTACAACACAAGTATCTTACTGAAGAATGTAATTAGATCTATCCATATTTCAATCTGATAAAATGAAAAATATAGCAAAAAAATGCCAAAAAAAAGATTTAAGGAACTATTTGCCATCCTATAATTATGACAAACTTAACTTTGTTTTTCTGAAAAATGGAAAATTCCATTTGTAAGGTCTTACATTTCATATTAAATCTATATATCCTGGCATAGTCTAGGTTGGACAATATTCCAGGAGTCTTCCAGAAATTAGAAAAATAAAACTGTTCAGATCAGGTTGTTTATGCATCTATTTTTTGATTAATTTGCACTTTCTGCATCAATAGGATGCAGAAAAACTGTATGAGAAAAATGCAGATGTACAGACAATTTAAGAAGTCTTAGACATTATTGGGTGTTATGATAAACTTTGCTAATTTATTCATTAAAGGCTAATATCATTATGTTTGTAACCAACAGTATGAATTGGTGTACATGTTTACTGGAAGTTACCATTTTCATCTTATATACCACTGCCCTACCTACAGAGCCTGAATCAACACCTAACATCACAAACAGCCCCACCAACACCATCTCTGTTCATAAGAGTAAGTGGCTAAAATGAGTTTTATATGATTTGATATTTAATTTTTTACCACAACTAGAGGACCTGGAACTATATATAAGAAGTGAAATAGAAAAACATTAAGAGCTGCGATCAATACAATATAACATAATACATTTATTTCACTCTTTTGAGTACAATACAGAGAATAAACTACTACTACCATCACCACCACCACCACCACCATCAAATATGTGTGTATAAATAACACAAAATTTTAAAAATAATACTTATAAATAATACATTCTTCTAAATCTTTATTGTATACCGAGGGTGCAAAAAAATGGTATACACACTTTCACAGTAGATATCTATTTAATATATTTCAAAGTTGGGCTGAAAAACAACAGTAATGTGTAGCATGAGGTACTGTAAACAGTTGTGACTCACATACATTATGATAGTATTGCTATGTGACAGGTAAATCATCAATGAACAAATGAAGCCAAGATTATCATATGATTATCTGTAAACAGATGTGACTCACATTTGTTATGCTAGCATTGCTAGAACAAAATGGAACCAAGATTATTGTTTGAACAGCAGAAAGCAATTTTGAAATGGTATTGAAAACTAGGAATGTTGAAGTTCAAAGGCAATGGAGATGTGTGTATAGAACAGAACCTCCAATGTGAGTAACAATTGCACACATTCAAGACAAATTTGAGACTCAAGGTACCACATGTGATGTTCACAAGCACAGATCTGAAGACCTCACACAACAAGCTTCAAGCACTGTATCCAAGGCACTATCCTAGGCACTGGATAGGACAAAGAGGTATGGTTGAGTTTCCACTGCATTCTCTGGATCTAACTCCGTTGGACTTCTACCTATGGGGAACTCTTAAGGATGTTGTATACCATAGAAAACCAGCTACACTGGCAGTACTTCGGGAAAAAATTGAAGTGATATGTGCTGCAATCGCTGAAGACACTTTTGCAAACGTTGCTCAATCAGTAGCTCAACACACTCAGAATTGTATTGATGCTGATGGTGGGCATTTTGAGCAATTGTTGTAACTCATAACTGTAAAAGTCTAAGATGATTAGGGCTCATAATTTGTGTGTTTGTGTGTATTTAACACAGTTCTTTCTTTGCTTGAAGTGTGTATACATTTTTTGACACCCTCTGTATATTGAATGAATATCTATACAAGTCAATTTTCAGGCCAATTATCTTACATTAAATAGAGCATGAAAGACGCATCAGGCCTATGATTACTATACTGAGAATAACTTATCCCATTTAATTTATTGTACTGAATTATACTCTTTTGTTTTGCATTTACATTCCTCCAAGTTATAAAATGCACTTTCAACTAGGTATATCTTAACGGTTTTAATTTTTTTGTTAATTTGATTTATGTACTAGATATTTTCAAGTAGTTTCTTGTGCAATTATTTTCACATATTATCTAATAAATTTTGCTTTTCTCTGGTGCTGCTCTTAAATAGTTTTCTATATTTCTTAAATTGTATCAATTTGTTATAATTTTTGGTAATGTTTTATTTGTATAAATAATATATTTTATACCTTATCTCTTTCTGTAGCTCTTTCTCTCTCTGTATCACTTTCTCACGTGCATGCACATACTTCTATACATGAATAGCACATTTAAAAGGTTCAGTTTCTTAAATAAGAATTGTTGTTTTTTTCCTAATTTTCCTATAATATATATATTTTATTCTAAATATTTTTAACCATTGTCATGATGTGATATTTCCCCATAATGCTACCTAATATTTTATGTGTGAATATATGAATGCATGGTACTTTAGCTTTATTGTTTCATTATGCATATCCTTTTATTTATATTTCTTGAAATATGCATTATATGTATTTCTAAACATTGCTTGAATACTTTGAATTGCTTCCCAGTCTTATATAAAAATGCCAAAAATTAACAAGAAATCTTAGAGTTTTTAGTGCCTTTTATGAAAGAAAATTTTCTTTCGTACTGGAGCAGAACTCTAATTCCGCCACTGAATACAAACAGTGCGGATGAGATGTGTAATTTCACTTTTTTAACTCTTCATATTTTTATATATTTTTTAGATATTTATTACTATTGCCATTATTTTATTTTTTGGCCTCTTGTTTATCTTTTCCATCTATCTGAGCTTCTCTCACATCTTCTTCAATAATTAGTTTCCTCTTTTTCAACACATCATGCAGGTAATATATCATTTTCCTGGTTTAGCTATCTTGTTCTCTTCCCAGGTTTTCTTTCTATTACTTAAGTCAAAAGGTCTAAGATTTATTATCCATTCTGTAAAATTATTTATTACATATAAGTAATCCTAAGACTAAGTCTTGTTATATCTGGGCTTTATTTTAATTACTGCATTTATTCCTCTCAAGGTGTGCCCCCATAATTTTGGAGACTATTTATTTGTCATGTGTTTATTTATATCTTATATCTTGTATGCTCAGTATTCTGTTAAGAGTAATAAATTATATACCTTTTCAATTATCTTCCAGTAGGTGAAAAGCCATCACCCACGGAATGGGCTATAGCAGAAGATCAAAACAGCAAGGAAAAATTACTTTTATGGTTAATAGAGGGATGTAGTGATGTATGTGTGAAAACATCACATCAAGAAAACATAGAAGTGGAATATGAGGGATATGATGGGTTCTACAATAATCTTGCACGACCTGATTTGGGAGCAGTGGGTAAATATTTTAATTTTAAATAGAGTATATAATATTATAGCTATGGATATTAAAAAAAAAAAACTTTTTTAAGAACTCTCTTTAAAATGATTATAGAAAATGTATGGTTCAATAGTGCAGAGCAGAATGAAGTACGGAATAGAAATTTGGGGGCCAGATGGAGGATGGAAAGGGATAAATGTAATTTATAGATTACTTTATAGAATTGTCCTAGGCTTACCTAGATCTCCACCTAACGAGGTTGCTATAATGGGCAATAAAAGCAAGGTTATAGAAAGAGTAATGAAATATTGGTACAGAATAGGAGACTAGAAGAGCAGAATATCATCAATCAATGTTTGGTAGCACAAGGAAAAATTAAGGGGAAAGAAACTAGAATATCTAAAAATCTAAAATATTCTACAGGAAGTGGGCATGTGATCAACGGTATGATGGAGAAAAATTGGTAAAAGAATGTTGGAAAGAGATATTAATAAGAATTGGGGATATTGAAAAACAGGAAATATGGGCAAATCTTAATGCCAAAAAATTTCTGAAATTATATAGCACATAAAAAAATGTGTGGGGAAGAGAAAGATATATTGAAATCTGTGATAAGGCAGGAAGGACTGGCATGGTTTAGAAGAGGAGTAATATACTTATATGATATAAGAAATGGATATATTAATGGGATATGCCTTATGTGTGAAGAACCAGATAGTACTTGATATTGTATATTAGAATGTAAGTAAACCAAGTTTTGGATGGAACAGCTCCTATTATGAAAATGGGAAAATTTACCAAATGAAATAAGAGGCAGAAGAATTTTAAATTTAAAATCAGATGAAAATATTAAGGAACTGGGAAAATACATGGACACTGTTAGACAAAAATTGTTATGGAAGGTGTATAAGATAAATAGAAATAACAATTCTGACAATTGCACTATTTAGAAATGAATATAGATCTCCATTATATACTCAACTTGGGGTTAATTGTAATGGGGTAAAGAAGGAATTCAAACTCCATAAAGTCAGTGAGCAAGTGGGAAATTTAAAATTTTATTAATAGTAGTAAGTTTACTTGAACTGAAAACATGGAAAGGCAAATTGTTTACTTTGATTTTAATATGTTTACTCATTTGTTTATGTATAAGGTCCAAAGGAATAAGCAACTCTGAAGGATAGAAATTTAGCTGAATGGGTTTAATTGGAAAATGAGGAAGGTTCATGATGAACCAGGGGCTGGGGGACTGAGCCAATCTAATTGGTATAAATTCAAGTTAGTGCCTTATGGAATTACCAAAGGCATGGATTGTATTAGTTATATTAAAAATTAATGCTCTCTCTCTCTTTTTTGATGTATGAGATATAATTTCATATTCATATTCAAGAACTCCCTTGCTCATATATCTTTAACCAACTTGTAATTTCTGTAATGATCAAGTACATTCTCTTTCCAGTCATATATTCCATCATCATTTAACCTGGACTCAACTCTTTAATGGCATAGTTATGGCAACATTGCATAATGCAGCTGTCCATTCTTTGGTAAAGGCATAATTAGCAAACAAATCCAGGCAATTTCTATGAATCAAGATAAATCATAAAAATTGGCAGCAATGAATTAGGTTTTGCAATTTAAAATTGTGATGTCAGTGCAATTTTCTTCCGGGCCGTTATGCCATGGTCAGCTGGAGATGAACTTTCCAGATGTTTCGTCCGCAAGGAATTATGTTAGTCCCAAAGAACAATTTTAATATAAAGAATTTATTAGGTTGCAGAGTAAAGGACTACATGCCAACAGAATAAAAGTCAGGTATTTATGAAATAGAATGTGCAGAGTGCGATAAAAAATACATTGGAAAAACAAAGAGGAATTTGGGAATCCGGAAAAAAGAACACTTCAGAAATATTCGCTTAAAACAAATTGATAAATCAGCAATAGTAGCGCACTTTTGGAATAAAAATCATGAAATTAAACCAGAGATAAAACTACTTAAACAACTTCATAACACAATAGAACTTTCCACTTGGGAAAACATTTTCATTACAAAAAATAAGGATAATTTGATGAATTTGGATTTACCTCCAATGGAGGTAACTCAGAAAATTCCTAATAGAACCTAATTCCTAATTCCTAATAGAACCCTACAGATGCTGCCACAAGAACATCAAGAGACCCAACCGCCACATATAACAACAGTTTATCTACAGGCTGAAGATGGGAGGGATCACTCCCGAAACATATGTCCAGATTTTTGTGTAAGTAAATGGAGTTAGTGTGAAAAAAACTGTATTACATTTATAAACAATGTATAGTTTTTTTCACACTAACTCCATTCACTTACATAAATTTGGAACATATGTTTCGGGAGCGATCCCTCCCATCTTCAGCCTGTTGAGTGACTGTATTACATTGTTTATAAATTTTCAGCAATCTAAAGTGCATTGGATTGACTCTTGCTTGTGAGCTAAATTTTCTAAATTTTCACTGAGTATATTAATCTTCTCTTTTCTTAAAACATAACATGTGCTAATCTCTTCTGAGTTGAAATGTTTAGAACACTCTTTAAGGTTTCACTTATAGGAGATTTATTTAGGACATGTTTTGTCGAACACTTGTCTACATCCTCAGCTGTTATACAACTGTTGGATCATTCATAGAAGTTGGGAGGGTAGGTACCTGGATTGACCCTGGTGATCTTGTGATAAAGTTGAATAAAGAGCTGTCTGCTTCTGGGATGTTGAAAGGATGTGAAAAGATTTATATAAAAAAAAACATGAGCAAACCTTAATGAATGCTACACTATATTGAAGAATGCTTCACTCTTTCCCTTCTGGATACAGTTATTTTTAAGGTGAAATGAGGTTGCAAAGGTCAGTTCCATCACAAAATGGCATTAGAACTAGAAGTCACCATTGTACATTGCTCTAAGAATTACCAAAAGCTGATTAATATGAGACAAGACAAAGTCTTTAGGAAAAATATATCTGAAGCTTTATGCCTTGTACTTCAGATACACCACTCCTAAGGCGTTGGCCAGCTGCTTACAAAGATGGGGTTTATCAACCATTAGATGAGAGTCGTCCAGAACCACTTGAACTAAGTGAGCGTTTACTTAAAAGCAACGTAGGTAAACCATCAACTACAGGAAAGACTACTCTTCTGGTTTTCTTTGGTAGGTAATTACACTTTATATGTAAACATTTATCATCTCAATTCAATCTGGATTAATCTTCAATAACTAAGCAATATTAAAGGATCAATATCTTTATTTAATAGAAGGATTTTGCCCTAGACCAACAAGGGCCAAGGGCTTTGCCAAAGAAATTGTTATGTTCCTTTTTTCTCTCTTTTTTTTTTCCATTAAAACAAACAATAGCAATACCTTGTTTTCATAATTCTTTTTTAAAATTTATTGTTTTACATTAAAATAATTTTCCATTACAAAGTAAAAAATTAGATCATATGTGCCTCTTGCTATAATTTTAGTAATGAAAACAATGGAATCTGATAACATTATCAATGCAAACAAAGCATGCAATACCTACGTAGGCTTTCATGGCCATAGTCTTGGAAATTTAACAAACATTTCCAAGATTTTTGGCTGTGGTCTAATGGAGATGGTGATTAAGCAATCTAATGGAACACTAGGACATAAATTTATAGAAAACCCACTCATACTGACCATTATCTTCATAACAATTTCAAACACCCTCCATAGCAAAAGAGAGGCCCAACTAAAATTTTAGTAGAACAAACCAACCCAACCACATTTGTCAACTGCAACTCATAAGCCACAAACTTAAAACTTGGAATCAGTTTTTATTAATGATGGTTATGCATGTAAAGAATTCAAAAGATTTACACATGCCAAGAAAAAACTTCTTCCTCTAAAAGATCTGCTGACTCCTAAAGACTAAGTTTATTTGCCATATTTTCAGAATGTTACTGATTGTGCTGGCTAAGTTTTAAAGAAGCATAGGTTCAATATGGTGTATACATTCACAATAAAGCTGGAACAAGTTCTTCATTCTGCCAAGGCTGCACATGGTCCACTGTCAACAGTAGGTGTTTATAAAATTCCATGTAACTGCAGCAAAATTTATATTGGAACTACCAAACATAGAATAAAACCATGTAACTCAGAACATAAAAAAATTTGTTTAGGATGATGAGAAAAAGCAGCTGTTGCTGAACATGCATTTACCCTGAAAGATCACCACATGGTTTACGGAAACAGCAAAGTTCTAGCTTTTGACAGAAATTATTATAGCAGATTACATAGGGAAGCTATGGAAATGTTTAAACACCCAAATAATATAAACAGGAAAGAAGAAGGCATTAAACTTAACAGAATTTGGATTCTTGCTCTTAAGAAGCATATTAGAAATCCTGCAGTCGATCAATACTACATTGACTATGACCGTGAGCATGCCATTCCCCTTTTCGCTTTCATGTCACAGCTCCTCTCTCACCTCAGTTATAGATGACAAAGCCTTATTCCTAGATTCAGTCACTGAGTTTCACACATTTTATATTTTTCCTTTAAAGATGTCCATCACAGTGTCGAATGAAATGTCAGGTCACCAAAATTATGAATTGGTCATTAGATCATGGCCAAAAAGCCCAGAAATGTTTATTAAAATCCAAAGTATACAATATAATTTTTATGGTAAATGAATATGCTAATTTATATGAAAATTCCTTATATAACAAATGCATTTGTGCCATTTGAAAACAATGTATTACCAATATGAATAACTCTCTAGTAAAAATGTAAGAAACATTTAGACACATTTCATTGCACATAATAATTTGAATTAGTAAAATGCTATTAAAAACAATAACATTTTCATTCTCTTGTACACCCATTTAATAATTCACTTTCTTGCTTACCCAGTGATTAAACAATTCTAAGGCAAAATATTAAAACTGTCATCCATTAATCAAATTTCATTAACTTAATACAAGAGAGGACCAAAAAGGAAATCAATTTTTTATGAAATAATTAATGAGTATGAAATACAAAAACAATGCACAAAAAGCTGCAGGTTTTGCCTATTTTTCAACATATGAACCAAGCCTCTTGAGACATTTTACCCATGTGACATCAATTTTAATATGCCTTGTTCCTGGGAGCATATCCACCTGAGCATGACCAATTTCACTTCTTCACCTGAACTGAAGCGTTGAACTCCTAGGAATTTATTCAGTGATCCAAAGAGGTGAAAGTCAGAGGATGTCTGTACTGTATGGCCGATGAATGAAAACCTTTCCCCAATCATACTTTTCAGTTCTCCGTGGTCTAAGCTGACATTATTCTCTGGCCCTTCTACTCTGACAGGTCCATGGGCACCCACAGACTTTATGAAATCCCAGTCTGTCTTGCACAATATCATATGCTGTGCTATGTAAAATGTTGAATTGTTGTGCCAAGGTTCATAGATGCACTGTCGATTGTTTGGAATTGCCATCTTAATGCCTCTTACAATGAATGGAGGAGTGCTGAAGCAATCAGGTTATTCAGAGCATGGTTTATGAACAACATTTATTTGGCATTCTTCAAAAAATCTGGAGATATTGCCAGGCAATTAGCATATATATACCTCCAACTTTTCTATGTGAATTTCACTCCTTGTTTTTCCTTATGCCCACAGAAAAATTACTACACTTCATTGCTCCTCATAAATGATGCTTCCACAAATGTCACATTTATTTTTTGATAACTAGTTACCACTCAATCCGCAAGGGCAGCACCTGATCAAGCCATTGCTAGCACAAGATTCAAACTTACTATCTGCCAGCTTTGAACATACAGCCCCAAAGAGTTGTAAAAAATTATGTGCATCACATTTTGATACTCCCTCATACATAGCAAAAATGCCACCAAATATATCAAAGCTTGGCAATAATATTACCCATATCACTTAATTTTCAAGTTAGTTGCCTTAATGTTTTAGAAACTTCATTTGTAGTTGTAAGATGCTGCATATTTTTTGGATACAAACTTGCAAAAGATTGCCCCATTCAACTGCTCCAACTGGGTGCTGAAATATTGCTCGGTGATTAGTTAGATATTTTTCTGATAGCCTTAAATGTGCAATGATTTTGTTGGCTCAACAGTGAATGAATTTTAGTTACCTGAATGAACAATCCAATATAATGCTAGCATTTGATCTATCCATTTACTATGGTATTCTTATGTAACACACCACCTGGGTGGCCAAGTTCAGGCATAGATTCATGAGTCT
This sequence comes from Metallyticus violacea, assembly GCA_030762175.1. Taxonomy (NCBI): domain Eukaryota; kingdom Metazoa; phylum Arthropoda; class Insecta; order Mantodea; family Metallyticidae; genus Metallyticus; species Metallyticus violacea. The sequence goes on from CM060831.1 coordinate 50,878,268, forward strand.
GTGGTCAATTCCCACCAAAACCTCCTTATTGACTGAGGTTTTTTCCAGGTTTTCCTCAGTCCTCATAAATGGCAAATACTGGAGAAGTATCCTAAACACTGCCACGGGTGACCAAAGTCACTAAGGCCACTCATGAGTGGGAGGTCTGGGGTTCAAATCCCACTACAACTGTCCTGACTGAGGTTTTTCCCAGGTTTTCCTCAGTCCTCATAAATGGCAAATGCTGAGGAGGTACCCTAAACTTAGGTCTAGAACATTTTCTTCTTTAAAAATTCCTTTCCCAATATATCACTTCATCTCATGTGTCATCAGTGTCTACTGCCTGTTGTGCCTTAGTAGTAAAAACAAGCATTAAACACCATTCAAAAAAATAATAATAATAAAAAAAATATTTAAACAAAAAAAAGGTTTTAAATTAAGGCCTGGAACACTTCCTACATTAAAAAAAAAATCCTTTCCAAAGTTATCTTTTCATCGCATATATCATCAGTGTCCTCTGTTTGTGATGGTCTCAGCAGTGAAAATGGGCATAAACAACATTTAAAAAAAAATACTTATGTAACACAATATCATAAACAGATATCATATGATGGTGATTCTAAAAATAGGTTACACTTGTGATCATCTCTAAATGGAATTATGCAACAAATGCACAATTGCACAGTTGTATAACAAATGCATGCATCACACGGAATTCATATATGTGGCCCCTGGTTAGTTAGTTTATTTTTTTTATTGATAACAATGTAAATCAATGTAAACATGAAAGATAGTGTTATCACTGAAATTTTATTGCAAGCCTAAGGTAAGAAAAACTTTACAAGTTCCATTGCGAAACATGTAATTGTTCCCAGGTTCACCATGAAATAATGCCAACTGATGGGGAAAATGCAATATTTCCAGCAGTTTGAACATGACTGCACAGACTTGAGCCATATTTGTTCAGTCATCAATGTTGATACCGCCACGGGTGGCCGAGGTCATTAAGGCATGGACTCGTGAGCGAGAGGTCTGCGGTTCGAATTCCGCCAGGACCGTCCTCCCTGAATGGGGTTTTTTCTAGGTTTTCCTCAGTCTTCATAACTGGCAAATGGGTGGTACCTAAACTTAGGCCTGGAATGCTTCCTTCCTTAAAAAAAAATATCCTTTCCCAATTTATCATTTCATCTCATGTATCATCAGTGTCCACCGCCTGTGGTGCCTCAGTAGTAAAAACGGGCGTTAAACACTACTCAAAAAAAAAAAATCAATGTTGATCACAGAAGTCACTAAGGTGCAAAATGATGAAGTGATTCATAATTTTTGCATAATGACTATTATAGAAAATGTGCAAGAACTATAGTTTTTGAGAGACAATGTTCATCTAATCATACATGACCATCTTGATTATTGCAAATAGTGCTCAAGATAAGCTTCATGTTTACTACTGCCAAGCACAAAGATGAACTGTTTTCATATGCTCTACATTTCTTTAAATGCTACCCTATGGAAGGCAATGACTTCTTAAGTCACATATCACAATGATGAGACTTGGGTTCACTGTGAAGAAGTAGTTCAAAGATTCACTATTGGTGGGTCACTGTATTTATCAACTGCAAAGGAGCTATTTACATGGAATTTATACAAAAAGGAATGACCAGTAATGTTGCCAAACATTCAGATCTTTATGCAAAGTTGTGTAAAGCAAGAGGTATGAAAACTTAAGCATAGGTGTTGTCCTGATTCATAACAATGTTATATCACTCAAGACACACACACAGCACAAGATTTTTCTCCAAAGTTCTGGAAGGGAGGTATGTCAATCATCTTGAAATTTTGATCTTTTCAGCAAACTGGAAGAACATCTTATTAAACACAAACATGCTCAGATGAGCAGGTGAAAACAGTGTTCTAAGGTGACTCCATGATCAATGAATGAAACTGAGCCATTAGATAAACATTTACCTAAATTTGATAATTACATGAAAAAATAGTGCAAGGTATCTGTGTTCTATTATACTATATGGATACCTCAAAAGGCTGGTGTAACTTATTTTATTAATCACCCAGTACAAGATACGTATATCTACATTTCATATTCTGATTAGTGTGTTTCTATCAATGGAGGAAAGTGCAAATTGTCACCCAAAGTTAAAAATCCATAAATATGCCACTTCTGTTGTCTTAGTCTTCTATTTCATTTGTAAGTATATGTAAAAGAATTGAAGTATTTAACTTTGTAGTTCAAAAATTTAATAAAAAAAGTGCAATCTGAAAACTATACGCTATAGTTTGTGATTTATAAAGTTAGGTAAGACTATTAAAAATTATTGTATCAAATTAATCAGAGTCAGATGAGCACTGAAGGCTGACAAGGATAACTGAAGGATAATTTTGAAAATCACATTCTATTTTTTTCAAACATATGCGTATAGCTTTAATATTCTCTTCAAAAACAACTATTTTTCTGGATTTCCTGTTGCTTTATTTCTTGTGCTTACGAATGAAATTTGCAGGTCAGCAAGTAGTGGAAGAAATTCTAGATGCTCAGAGGCCTGCTTGCCCTCCTGAATACTTTAATATACGAATACCTTCAAATCACACATATGGCAGCAAGAAAAAAATTATGCCAGTTCTTCGGACACGTTATGACATGCGTACTGGTTTTTCTCCAAATAATCCTCGCCAACAGGTTAGTTCATATAAATAACAATGAAAAGCATTCAATAGCTTTAACTATTTTAAAATAGTACTCTGAAAACTGTAATTCAAAATACACATATTCTAAAATAAAGAAGAACTAGATCCTAGATGACCATAGCTCTGGAAGGAGTAAAAGAACATCTACTTTCCACCATCTGAAAAAACACTCTTATTAAGGATTTTTCTCATTGTAAAGAAGTACTTAATCATAATATTAATTTTGTTTCCAAGACGTTGTAGCAACCATGGAGCATGTCACGTCACATTCCTTTAATAAGGTAATACAGTAACATAAATTATTAATACATTTAAAAGAAAAAATTTTGTAGACCAATGTTTTTTCATCCATATAAATTTACTAGTCATTATTGTGTCATTAATTCCCATATATGGAAATATTACAATATAAATGAAATGTTCTTACCATAAGTGCAGTACAATAATCAGCTCTCCTACTTTCTACAGCATCTTTAAGAACATAAATCATTTTATGAGTGAGAGTTAAAGTAAGTTTTTACATGAAACATTTTCAAATCAAATAGTGAATGGAAAATGTGTTTATTGTGTACATTTATTTGCAGTTAAATGAAATTACACCTTGGCTTGATGGAGGTCTCATATATGGTACCACTAAAACCTGGGCTGATCATCTTCGGATGACTGACAATGGAACAATAGATCCAGATGGGCTACTTGTTTCTTCAAAAAAAGGTCTCTTTCCTGCATTAAACACAATACGACTACCCATGGCTAATCCTCCGCCACCTTTTTACCACAAGATTTTTAGAGAGAAGCATGAGACATTACCAGTTTCTAGATTTTTCAGTAAGTTATCAAAACTTATTTTTAATCATAAATTGTAGATTAATAAGATAAGGAATGAGATGGGATACATCAATATAAGAACTTAGGGAGGCAACTGAAAGAAAGAAAGAATCTCAGAATTGTAAAATCTGTAGTGTTTATGTACAGAGAAAATGCATTGATCATGATGGCACCTCCCTGGATATGAGTTCTGAAGACTTAAAGGCATAATTATAGGAATATAGAAGATGATTAATTATACACACTGCACTAAAGTGACAATTAAGTTATTGCAAAGGATATGGAATATACCTAAATTATATTGATCTGAAAGTTAAAGGACAAATATTGATTAACCATCAATACAACAAAAAATTGAATGCATTACTTTTGGTGATGACAAAACATACCTAACATTTGACAAAGGGGCAATTAGAAGAGTAGATTCATGTAATTATTTAATAACTTTGTACAAGTAGAAATGGGATGTTCAAAATAAACAAATCTCTATTTAACAAAAATTATTAATAAAAGCATTGTAAACATTTTAGTTATATATAGAACCGAATCTGAACAACTAAATTGCTAGGAAAAGTTTAAAACAATGGAAATGGGATTTTGAAGGCAATGTTGTAGGTTAACTTTACAAGAATATTATAGCAAGTGAAAACATCAGAGATTGATAGGGTATAGGTACAACTATTACTGATAGTACAGAAAGTTAAAGTCTCAGATAGTGCAGTCATTGCAAAGGACAGGGGAAAATTCATATTGATTTACACAACAAAAGAAAATTGGTCAAGAAGAAGAATGAAGATTGGCAAAATTGACTGCTCTGGAAAATATATAAAAAACAACTATAATGTTCTATAAATTCAAACAAAATTAAAAAAAAACTAAACAAAAAATTGTGCTCATTGGTAATAATAGGAAAAGAATTTTAATGCAAAAAAAAAAATACTCACCATTTAATGCAAAATCTTATCCATTATTAACTCCAAAAATAAAAATTAATAACAATGAATCATAAAGATTCTGTTTCTATGTTGGTATTCTGAGCAATACTTTGTTTACAAGAAAGTATTATTTCCTTAAAATCATTTTGCTTGCATCAATAGGCTGGAAATTTTACAGTTTTTCTCATTAAAACCTTTAATGGAACCTAAAAAAATCTCACATAATGTCTGAATGGGATTTATGAAATAGTTAAAAAAAAAAAATCCTATACTGTACTTAAGAGAGTAAGTAGCTTGATTACTATGCTGTAATGCTTTTAGTGCATAGACTTGGAAAATGGCTATTCATTTCTTTGCCTCTTCTGGTCCTATAAATTTTAGTTTATTTCTGAAACATATCTCTAAATACTTTTTAATTAATTCATAGTTTATTTCTGAAACATATCTCTAAATACTTTTTAATTAATTCAGATTATATAAACTTACAAATGAGTACATTAATAAACCTAGGGATCCAGTGAAATTATATGCCTGTTTTACTCATTAGTTATTTTCAAATAACAAAACAGAGTATAATGGTAACTATACAGCAACATGCAAAATACATTTTTTTTCAAACCATCAATATGAGCAATCAATATTACATTTTAACATTTATAGGACTGGGAAATCCTCGTGGAAATGAAAATCCTTATTTGCTTACTTTTGGAGTTCTCTGGTTCCGCTGGCACAATCATCTTGCCAGATTCCTTCGCAAGCAACATCCACAATGGAATGGAGAAAAAGTGTTTAATGAAGCTCGAAAGTGGGTTATTGCCACTCAGCAACACATAGTAGTCAATACATGGCTCAAAGAATGGCTGGGGAGGGAGCTGCCAAAATATGAAGGTAATATTTACAGTATCTGTTTTTCTGTAAATTCTAATGTAGCACACAACAGTATGACTATAACAAAGCTTTGTACATCTCAATTGGTCGATGAAATAAAGAAATATTTAGATATTTAGACAAAGGAGCATACATAATATCCGTTAGGTTATTAACAATTTTCTTTAATTACCAATACAAAGATAATATTTCAACATATTTAGATTTATAGTTTAATTAGCAGGAATTTTCACAGCAAAATATAGCATATTTTTGCAATTTTTTATGAGCAAATCACTCAAATTTCATCTATTTTATTCCACTTACTTGGACATGTTTCAAAGGCTGTTGCCTTCACCATTAGCATTGTTCCACTGTCAGCTTCCCAGCAAGGTATTAAGATTTTGCTTGTAGATTTTAGGGATTTGATTTGCTGTTTGGAGGATCAAAATAATTAAATTTTTTATGTTTTTGTTTATGAACATATTTTCTCATACTGTTAGTTCTATGGGTTTTTGAAGAGCTATTTAATAGTTTTGGTTCATTTTGGAAATCATGTTCTTTTTGCCAGAAATGGTATGCTATTGGTGATTTCTCATGTGTTCCTTAAACTGTAAGGTAGAGTTGCTTTTCGTTTTGCCTATATATTTTATATAGCAATCTTTGCAACTGATTTTGTAAATACCTGATTGTTTTCCTGGCCTAATTTTATCTTTTGTGCAAGTTTTTAGGAGGTTTTAAATTGCATTTGTTACTGGAGCAAAAATAATGTTTGCCTCTTTAAAATTCCTCTGTAATTTTTATATGCCTATTAGTCGAATGTGAATTTCTTGAGCATATAATGTTCTTTGTAGCCTTTTAATGTGATGATGTATTTTATTTGTTTTAGTTTTTAGAATTTTTCTATTTTCTTGTTGACCAGATATATTGTGTAGTCATTTTTCTGCACTATTTCTATGATTTTTTGGTACTCAGATTTGTATTCTGTCTTACTTATTGGTAGGTTTGTTAATCTGAATGTAAGGCAATTGATAATTGCAAGTTTATGGAACAAAATTAGTAAAATTTGAGTGATTTCCTCATAAAAAATTGCAAAATGATATAAAGATTTGTTTCATCCATTGGATCAATACAATGATGATATGGGCAGGTACATAAACATGGAACATAATCATTATGGACTTCTGTATGTCAAAGATCATAAATCTTAACCAAATATAATTTCTCAAAATCATATTTCTTTTGCATAAAAATACAATAATATTATTATTAATCAATATCTTTATACAAAGGAATTTTATAAAAATTTATTAAATTAATTCATACATTAAATATTAAAAATAAAGCTTTTTGAGACCTAAAAATCTTGAGTGCAAGTCCTCTGGGAGGTTAAATGTTTGTGTTTACAGAAAACATAAATTTTATTAAAATTATTTATTGTACCAGTACATTAGAAAAGAATTTGGTCTTATTATTTTGCAACATTAATGTTTCAAATAAATTCAATCTCGGCTATTAGAATAACATACAGCTGTTTTAGCAAAATGTACTTTGATGATGTATACAGATTGAAGCTGCTATAACTGTAATTTTTTGCTCATAAAGATTATGCTTCTTATGATAAGAGAAATATTCTTTTTGTTTAAATACAGGCTATGATCCAAGTGTTGATCCTCAAATAGACCAATTCTTCCAGGCTGCTGCATTTAGATTTGGACATACATTGGTAACTCCAGGTGAGAACAAAAATTTACATCTGTTGATCTCATTTTAATGAACATGTACCTGTAATTTTTCATAGAAGAATATGCTTGAAAAACTACTGCAATTTTAAAATTATGTTGTTTCCATATTTGATACAATTCTGTAATAATATCAAACCAAAAATAATGTGCAAGATTTAATTCAAAGAGAAAGTGCATCTAACATGGCTTCCTCACAGTGTTTTGATTTTGTTTGCCATCCACCACCACCATCCTAGAACCCTAGATGAATTGAAAAATTAATTTGCAATTAAATGGGTCAGAATAACAATACTACGAAGAGTGTCCAGAAAGTAAGTACCAGTTTGGAAAAAAAGGCATAAACATTTTTTTCCACATTTATTTGTACACGAAAGAGAATTCCTTAACCTATTTTTCGACATAGTTGCCACCATTGTTCAGGCATTTGTCGTAGTGGAAAATGAACTTTTGTGTGCTTTCAAAGAAAGAACATGCTCAAGCTTCATGTTCAAGAACAAATGGCAGTCAGAAGGTGCGAGATCGGGGCTGTGTGGCAGGTGATTGAACTGCTCCCAACCAAATTGTTGAATATTGTTTTGTGCGACATCAGCAGAATGGGGACATGCATTGTCATAAAGTAACATAATCCCTTGACTGAGCATCCCACACCTTTTGTTTTGAATTGAGCATTGAAGATTTCTCAATGTTTCACAGTATCGTACTGCATTAATGGTTGCATCTCTGGGTAGGAACTCAACAAGCAGTATGGCCTGTCTGTCCCAGAACACAGTGCACATGATTTTTCGTGCTGACGTGTCCCCTTCCCTTTAGGGGATCCTGTGTACCTCCACTCCATCGACTGTTGTTTTGATTTTGGAGTGACATGATAAACCCAAGTTTCATCACAGGTCACTATCCTGCTTAAGAATTCATCTCCCTCATCACTGTATTGGGCAAGAAATGTCAAAGCACCGTCAAGTCGCTTCATTTTGTGGACATCCGTAAGCATCTTCAGAACCCAACGGGAACACAGTTTGCAATAATTTAAGTGCTTTGTGACAATCCCATGCACAACAATTTTTGAAATTTGTGGAAACACACTATAAAGCATTCTTATTGTGAACCGTCTGTTTTCACGAAATGCCTTATTCACTTGTTCAACCAAGCCAAGCCATAACGCCCGTTTTTGCTACAGAGGCACCAGAGGCGATGGACAGTGATGATACATGAAATGATATATTGGGAAAGGATTTATTTTTAAGGAAGGAATCGTTCCAGGCCTAAGTTTTAGGGTACCTCCCCAGCATTTGCCATTTATGAGGACTGAGGAAAACCTGGAAAAAACCTCAGTCAAGGAGGACGGTCCTGACGGTATTCGAACCCAGACCTCCCGCTCACGAGTCCGTGCCTTAACGACCTTGACCACGAGGTCATGGACGACACTAGCTAAGAAAACAAGTGCAGTTAAAGAAACAACACAAATTAATACATTATTTTACAGGTGTCTTTTTGCGACATTATAACAGAAAAGGCTGTGGACTGGTTAGTTCAAATGCAGCACCAAATGGAACCATTCGAACCTGCAACAGCTTCTGGCGTCCTCAGGTATGTATATTTACACCACATTTCACTTATAAAACTTTGTGAGGTGCAGAAAAAACAAACAACAAAGAAACAAAAATAAAAATGTCATTTCTACCCACTATTAAACATTTTATGTTAGTGTTGAATTTAATACTCCCACTAAGTGAAATCAATAACTCTGCCATTAAAAATTGTCCTTTCAGTATTAATGCATATATTAATATCCCAGAAATTAAAGCCATGATCATATATTTCACAAAAAATAAGTTTTTTTTTAATGTATGTTAATGCAATAATTACATTTTTTTGTCATGTTTCATCTGCAGAAAACCGTAAGAGATATCCTGGTAGAGATTTACCAAGGACTTGCAACATACTTATGGTACAGTAGTTGAAAGCTCTAAAACCATATTACCACATTTCCAATCATATCAGTTGCTATTCATAAATAATCTATAATGTCAGTGTAGTTTTGCAGTTTGAATCAATACAGAATCAGTAGTTGTTAAGGTACAATTAGCAGAAATGCTTTAGCTTTCCAATTCCTTCATATGCACATACTATATTCAACATTTTGGTTCTTTCAGTATTTATTTGCTCTACTGTAACTTTCTGAACATTTGGAGTAATCTTAGAGGTGCTACTTCTGTACCTTTTTTTTTTTTTCTTTCTTGCAGCACATCAAACAATAGCACTGATTTTGAAAAATCACAGTAATCATAACACGACCGACCGACCGACCTACCTACCTACCTACCTACCTACCTACCTACCTACCTACCTACCTACCTACCTACCTACCTACCTACCTACCTACCTACCTACCTACCTACCTCCCTCTCCCTCTCCCTCTCCCCTCCTCTCGCTCGTACATACAAAATTCTCTCCTTCACAAAATTATTTTTTATGATTATTGCATATCACTAAGTTGTTGTCAAAATTTTACTGTATTATTAGCTTAGCTATAGCAAGATTGGCTATCAAAAACTGTTCATTTGGATTTAAATCATCATTTATACTTTTCTCAGCTGTTTCTCTTTAGTTCCTAATATATTGTCTTATCATTCCAAAACTTCTACATTGTCTGAAAATAAAACTGTTCAAAATATCTTTACCTTTTCCAGGACCTTTGCCATATTATTTTCCATATTTATCATGTATAACAAATCTTTATTAAAGTCTTAGGTAGATTAAAAGTAAAACTACTTAAAACCATGTTAAAACATTAAAAACACTGTTAACGTTGCACTCTTAAAACTTTTGAAATTAAAACTGGGACATGTTTCGTGAGACCTTGCTCACACTGTCAACCATAGAAAAGAGCTAAGGAATCCATCAATACAAAGAACCCATGTTCACCTGAAGAATTATTTCAGCATACTAAAAATCTTGAATTCTTATGCTACATTGAATGGTCTAAGTCATATGTTGAATTTGCCTGTTTGACGCAGTATAATTCACAATAAAAAGAAAATACAGAATATATAGTCACTTAAATGAAATCAAAGGAAACTTCAGCATAAAACCTTTACAAAATTATAAAAAAATTACAAAAAACATTCCTTTCATCTACTATTAATTATACATATGGTTTCTAAAGATCATAACATAATATTTCATGACAGTTCTTACTATATCTTGAATTTCTTGTTTACCTTATAACTTTACCTCCAATTAACAAAGAATTTAGGAATAGTGCATTTTGCTTCTAGAAGTATGCCAGTCACTGTAACATTACAAATGTTATATTAACTTTTACAATAAGAGGTTGTTTGCTCAAACATCTTGCTTTTCTCAGTGTCAAAGTCACATGTTGTGGTCCTGAGTCTTTAAGGTGCATCATGGAATCTATAATTTCTTCTTTACATTTTTTCTATCCATGGCATTACATACACAGATAAGCAATGAATCTCTTTATAGATCTTGAGGTCTTGTGCAATGGGCATTGGCAAGAATGGTTCTAATGGTGTTATCTTAATTAATACTTAGAATCTAACTCCTTAACACCTTAAGGTGTTAAGGGCAATTTCCAAGGCATGTGGATGGACTTATATCTTACTGAAGTGGTTGCAGTGGTTTATGCTCTTGGAGTGCCCTTTCTCTTTTAAAACCATGAATTCATCCTCAGAAGTTCAGAAAATAGACATGTATCTATTCCTTTATGGGGATATGCACATCAGTTTTCATATTCCGGATGTGTAAAAAGTGTTTAACAGATCCTGCTGCTTATTCATTGTCTATTTGCAAGTTATTAAACAGTATGTCCTTATAAAGTTATAATTGTATGCTGCATCAACATGTGGATCTTCTAAATTTTCCAGTTTGGTATTTATACTTAAGTGGTGTAGGTGACATTCATAATTGATACACATTTATTGTTAATACTTGCATATAACATACTATTTGGCAAATCCACAGTTGGAGAATTTCTTTGACTGCATCCCTTACCATTTTATCAGTTTTGATTTGATACAATTTTGGAAGTTTGTCTAGATACATAGACTGAAATGAATATGCTATAGTATATTATATCTAGGGTACCAGTAGTTCCATCCTAGAACATAAGCACCTCCTATGTGGGAGGATTAGATTACCATGAAGAATTTTGTTCACTTATTTTTCCAAAGAGGCAGAGTGACAGATAAGCCTTTTGCCTTGGTACAGACTGACATGGATATATTATAGCATATAATGAAGAGCTATCTTATATCTTGTTCATTAGCTTTGCTTCTTTTACTGAAGAAGAGCCTAACAGGCTTGAAATACTTCTTTTCACTTGTGTCTGTTTAAGTGGTTTATCTCTCTACACTAAACATCCAGTTTGCCAGATTATTAACCTCAAAGAGGCATTTTACTTTTGTTGATATATATACAATATATATAATGAAATTTCATTGAATTAATTTGAGTTCTTGAAATGTAAAATTGCTTCCAGAATCTTTGGATCACTCAAAAATAAATTAACTTTTTTGCAAATTTGGAATTTGCAAAATAGAGAAATATGATATTATTATATTCACATAATTTTTAAATATATTTTTTGAAATACATAAGAGTTAACTGGGCACTAAAGCAGAAACTACAAGAAATGATTGATTAGGCTGCCCATCATAAATATTAATAATACTCTATAGCATCTTAGGTGTAACATCTGTTAAAGAGCGTCCATAAATAAAAAAAAGGTGTAACATGTATCTTGTTAAAAGTTGCATAAGCAAGAATCTGGATCTAAGTAACAATCTTAAGGCTGAGAAGATTTAAAGTGATGTCTCAAAAGTTTGGATATTTTGAATTAAAAACATGTTAACAGTGTACTCTTTTCAGGATTTCATCAACGGAACTATAGATATAGACCATGTATTGATGGGAATGGCATTGCAGTTATGTGAACAAGATGATAATGAAATTGTCGAAGATTTAAGAGGTAAAATGTTTCTTAAAGACTCTGCATTTAAGAATAGACTACATTATCATTGAAGTTTGAAACAAAACATATTTTTTTTCATCTTCTTTCAACATTACTGTACACAATAAGAGATAAAGTTATAAAATGCTAAATTTTTAAGTAAATGGTATAAAATGCATTGTTATGCAAAATATCACTGGTTCAAAAAGCTTTTGGGGCAAGATAGAAAGTGAGAGTGAGCAAGCATTGAGGTTATTAACTATAGTAGTAATCTAAATTAAAAATATAATCATAATGCTCTATGTCAAGTCATTCCATTTTTTGGTCTACAGGGCAATATGGATCAATGAAGCCAATTGTTAGACCCTATGGTGTTATTATTATTACAAACATGTTCAAATTTTTTAAATACATTCATTTTGTAATAGCAAAATTAATAACAAGCTCTTTCATAATACTGCAACAAAAGAACAGCATTAGGCCTACTATATGTTGGTGAAAGTATAAACTAATCAGTTATTTATTGGTTCAATGTATGGTTATATGAATTTCTTGAGCTGTGTTGGATTCTTCCAAACTCTAGTGGTGAACTTCTGAAACTATTTTGAATTCTTCTGAGCTCTAATATGACTATTTTAGCTTGTTATATTTCCAAATGAACACAGTAGCATTTGGAATTAAATAAACTATACTTAATAATCATCATAGCCTAACTGTATTATATAATATTTTTTTTGCTGCTTATTATTAAGGACCAGATGTTTATGACTTTTTTCCATTACCTTATTTCAGTTACAAAATTACAATTATTTTTCAAGCTTTAATTAATATTGCATACTATACATCCATTTATTTATAATTATCTAATATTTTATTCTTTTTTTACCCCATATTGAATACTGCAATTTTAAGTAAAATCTAGTTTATCATCCAAGCTATCCTCATAAAAGTATTTGCAGAGGTTTTATTTTACTGTGGCCATTTACTCAGGTGTAAGTTGGTTTTCTACTAATAACCCCTTTCAGTTAAAAGCTGCACTGATTTGAAAATTTACTGTTCTCTAAATTTTCAATATACCTCTTGACTTTGGCTGGAAATTTGTTTTCTTTTACAAAAGAGAAAAATGCTAGGAAAAACAGTTTGCAATTTTTGAAGGGTGTATGTTTGAAAGTATTTATGAAGGTAGAAGATGCAATTATTTTCTCTCTCTCTTTTTTTAATAGTGTTTAACACTCAATTCAATTACAAAGGCACCACATGTGGTGGGCACTGATGATACATAAGATGCAATGATATACTGGGAAAGGATTTTTTAAGGAAGGAAACATTCCCGGCCTAAGTTTAGGGGTACCTTCCTGGCATTTGCCATTTATGAGGACTGAGGGAAAAATGGAAAAAACCTTAGTCATGGAGGATGGTCATGGTGGGATTTGAACCCCAGATCTCCCACTCATGAATCCATGCCTTAACGAACTCAGCCACCCGTGGCAGTAATTATTCACTGCGAAGGGAATAAGAAGTTCAAGTATACGATTCTTTTTCTCTCAATGGCTTGGATGATTTTAGTGTGCAATGTGTGCGACTTTAAGCCAAGAGGCTTAAAATTAACAACTGTATAAAGTTGCAAGAATTTATGGCCATGACTTTAGTGGCTAAGGGTAATATCTTGATTTCTCCTCAAGGGGAAATTTTGTGATGGTACTTCACAACTGTAATTTGGTCTCAGGTATGAGAATTTGGATAGAAACATTTTAGTACAGATGCCACCATACTTTTCTGTAAAATGTGTGAATTTTAATTGGAAGTCAAAATCTATTTCATTTACAACACTGCAGTATGGCAAAATGCCCAAACAATTTGGTTTCAAATGCTGCATCAGACAACTCCAACAATTGCTGTTTGAGACAAGTTCATTAACATACACAAGTAAAATGTTAGATTTTAACAAGGGTTATTTGTTATTATAATTCTGTGTGACATTACATAATTTATTAAGTGTAATTATGCAAATTAATAGTTAAAAGCTACGTTGCATTTTCAAAATTGTCTGAAAAGTTTAGTTTTATATATGAAATAAAAAAAATTACATACTAGGCACATGTCAAAAAATTGAGAACATTTATATTGTCCTATTTTCACATTTTGATATAAAATAATATAATATAATAACTAATTTTGTGTTGGAACTAATACAGTGATGCTACTAATATATTCTTAACTAGCTGGAGAATAGCTCTAATACTCTTATGCTCCATTTACCATTGAATTATACAGAACATGTTCAACAGGCTCTTGTCCTCATCAACACAACTGATGATGTGGACAAGGGCCTGTGAAACATGCTCTGTACAATTCAATGGTAAATGTAGCATAAGAGTATTAAATCCACTCACCAGATAATTAAGGAAATAATACAATGTTTGCTTTTTTCTCACATTTAGGCCCTACTTATAACAAAAAATGAAAATGCATTTACAGATTGGATCTCCGAAAAGAGGAACTCAAGAAACAGAAGATTTTTAATTGCCATTTGTAGTGTTAATTACAAGCACAGTAGTTGCCCAAAGTCAGTATGTATTCATCCACTTGCAGAAAAAAGTTAAAATTCATAAGTATAGTGATACAATCTTCAGTATGGATTTATTGAAGCTAAACAAGGATGTGTTTTGAAGCCAAAACCATACCATGTTACATGTTATGAATAATATAATAACAATAATAATAAATTTATGAAGTCTGCTAAAGGTGACATTTGGAAATGAAACGTTGAAAATACAAAATTAAATAAATCTCAAATCAATTCAATTCAAACTAGTAAAGTTGAGTTGAAAAAAAAAAAAATTAAAAAGAGCTATAGAAAATATTTTGGTGTACATGCTCAAGAGAATGCAATCTTAGCTTTTTAATGCATTACAAAAATCACTGCCAAAATAGAAATGCTCATACTGAATGTTTCCTGTAGTTATTCATAAAAAAAATACTTGGTGATTGAGCATCTAAGGAAATTTTATAAAGTATCTCTTTCAAACAACACAAATAAAGAATGTTTGATGACATAAAATAGACACTCACAGAAGGAACCAGGCCTGCTACTTCTTTGCTTGCTAATAATGAAACTGCTATATTGTACACAAAACTATTGTGCTAGTCTTTACATGGTATGGCAAGATTATAAAGAATTTTTCATTTTTAAGAGAACTTCTGCACATAACAGCTAAGCACTCTTTAAGATCTTGAATTATTAGTATTACTATTAATATTATTATTTTTTTTTCAGAGAATTTTTTTCTTGGAAGAAATATGTGACAATGGATGGTGTTCCATGCTATGCCTTGAATAAAAATGAACTTGTTGCTCAGGAGGATATTGTTGTACTTTATATGAAATGGAACTTTATATGAAATAGAACTGCTGTGGACTTATCAAGAAGCTTTATCTACAAATACAAATCCCCACTCAGTCCTTAATGAAGTAGTTAGGATTATAAAGTTCACAAAATTTTAACCTTGAGCTCCAGAATGTTTTCTAAATTATGCAAAAAAAAAAAAAAAAAAAAAAAAAAAAACAGTAAGAGCACTACATATGCAGTTACTTTTGTATTGAGCATCAAGAGGTAGTGATGTGAATATTTTCACATTGGAATAAGATTGAAGCTGTAATTATGAAATTAAGGCTATGGATGAGCCAAGATAAATATAGTTATTTCAATGATTTACCAACATTGGAGCGATTTCTGGAGTTCACTAATGATGGAACATCATAAGAAGTTAAGCACATTATAATGGAGCATCTGTGTGAAAGACCTTCAGAGATTATTTCCCTGTATCAGATACTGAAAATTCATGGATAAGAAATCCTTTTGAACATGGCGAGGTATATTAACAATTTGATCTGAGAAAGAGCAGTATTACCATTTATATGACATATGCAACTTCATTGTATATATATATTTTTTTTTTTGAGAAAAAGAAAAGAAAGAAAAAAAAACCTACACTAGATATAAGTACTTTCTGATTATAAAAAACTAGGTGAAAAACTTTGAAATATCTAAATTCATTTTGTTATATATATTTTTATGGGCAAACATTTTCTATATTTTGTTTTATGAAAATCAAGCTCTGAAAGTATTTGGATTTAAGGTCAAAAGTAGGAAATATGTCAGAAATAAAAGAACTATGTTTTCTCCCATGATATTTAGCCTGAATATTTGTTAGATATGTTACACAGATTTTAACTCTCTCAACAATAAATAAAGAAGTAGAAAAGAATAAAATACTTAAATATTCCGAGTGATAATCTGTTAATATTTAATTGTTTTATTCTTTTTCTGCTTCTTTAGTTATTGTTATCAGTTCCATTATTCAAAGTGTTACTTTATTTTTCATATATATAAAAAAGAAAAATAAAGTAATACTATTAACAATGTAACAAATTAACAGTAATTATAAAAGCAGAAAAACATAAAACACTAAGAGAAAGTCATACTTGTAATCGCTATATTTCGAACTACTAGATTTCTTCTATGGCAAGA
Organism: Metallyticus violacea; assembly: GCA_030762175.1. Classification (NCBI taxonomy): domain Eukaryota; kingdom Metazoa; phylum Arthropoda; class Insecta; order Mantodea; family Metallyticidae; genus Metallyticus; species Metallyticus violacea. The sequence goes on from CM060831.1 coordinate 50,894,822, forward strand.
AGACAAGTGGATAAGATGCACAAGTGGATAAAATGCACTTGTCTAGCTTCTTGCCATAGAAGAACTCTAGTAGTTCGAAATATAGCGATTACAAGTGTGACTTTCTCTTAGTGTTTATCCTTTTCTGCTTTTCTAATCTATCTCTATCTCTCTCTCTCACACACACATGCACACAAAAATGAAATTAACCTTTTTTTACCATTATGTATCTCTACCTACTATTGGCTTACTACTACTTATAAAAAATAGGGGATCAAAACTCTTCGCTAACTGGAATAATTGGAAACACTGCATAATGGTATTCAAGTACTATGTGAGAAGTTAATATTAAGAAATAAACATTTAAATGCTTGAGCTTTTCCTCCATTTCTGCTACAAAATCTTTATAATGTTCCAGCCTAGACAAGAGTTAAATTAGGAAGTGTGCTAGAAGGAAGATCCATAGTTTGTGGTCAGAAAGAGGTAACCTTCCAGTAAGGGAGAAGATAATTTACAAACCTATATAATAGCAAAGTCACTGGGTCAGGCTAATGGAGAGAGCCTTGGTCCTAACAATTCTGAAGAAAGAGTTTAAATTTGTATAACCCCCCTTGTACCCAAGATATCTCTGCCAGTAAACAGGAGGAGAATTGACCATTCCAGAAAAGATGTCAAGTTATTCTCAAAAATTTCCTTGCCTGTCCTAACCAATACAAATAAGACACAGTTAACAAAGCCTACCAGCATGGACAGGGAGGTGAGAATGGAAAGAGGGGTGGATATTAGATAAGAACTAGCTATAAACATGTGTAAGAATGATACAAGTTGCTCAACATTTATTATGCTTGAAACAATATGTTTTTGAATGAATTATTCACTACATGCAATGGTATATTACATCCCAACTTTAAATAACTGATGGTTAAAGGCTTTTTCAACAAAATACCCCTCTTCTCTCAGGAAATGTATTTGGCCCACTTGAGTTTTCTCGGCGTGACTTGATGGCGCTTAACATCCAAAGAGGCCGTGACCATGGACTGCCGGATTACAATTCTGCACGAAAAGCATTTGGTTTAAAACCTGTTAATGACACAAATCATTTTCCTGCTTTAAGAGATGAAAAGGTAAGTTCTATTCTTGTATTATTTCACTATGGACAGAAGTATAAACTAAAGCTTTCTTCTAAAGAAGAATAAAGAGTAAAAAGAAATAGAAAGTAAAACTTAAGTATCTGTAATTTTAAAGAAGATATTTTTAACAGTTAGCATTACACTGCACTTTGGACATGTTATCTTTTAAGTACTTTTATAGCTTCCTTTAAAATCTATACTTCTGTTGATTATTATGTATATCCTACCAATGACATGTGACGGTTCATTAAACAGTGAAGAAATTTTTATGAAATGCCTTAAAGAGATTAATGGCTTTTCAGACAAGTTTTCTACAAAAACATTATGAATATCTGTGTCTAATGGAAACCCACTATATTAATGATCCAGAATGTGTCTATTACAATTCTTATTTACTAACTGTGAAGGTTATAAGAACTTGTTGAGTATTTTGAGATTGCATAATCAAGTGACTTTGATTTACAAATTAGTTTAAACATAAAATAAAAACTAAATGGAATATTAACTTTAAGTTTGGAATTTAAAATTATATAGGTAGGCATTTCTAAATGAGATAGTATTCAATATTTATTTGAATTGTTTATTACCGTGCAAAATTTATGTAGTTAGTAATCTGTTATATAGCAGTAGTCCCTGCATTTAGGGATTTTTAACTGCTATTTTTATATTTGTTCTTGATTTAAAATAACCATAATTTTGTTCTGGTAACATGACTGTGGATATTATTATTTTGAACTTATATTTACTATTCTTCCTAATTAACTCTTATCTTATCTTGGCAATAGGATGAGGATTTTTGGGCCTGAAAGCTGTTGTCTACTAGATCATCTCCTCTTTACAGACATGACATTTTTAGCTGCAATTAACATCTTCAGTGGGGCTGAAGTTCTCTCTTGGAAATCATCTTTATATATATATATATATTTTTTATAGGATAAATGGATAAGATATATATATATATATATATTTTTTTTTATAGGCTAAGTGGATAAGGATGTTAGCCATAAGAAGATAAAGTTGGGGCACAGGGAAAGAAAAGATGGGAGTACAAGTGTCTTTGGGTGAAGTTAGAGGATAGGGTTTATGGGATCCAGCCAATGGCTGAGAGTGGTTTATGGATGGGTACTGGATGACACACATGATTTATGCCTGTGTGGCACTCAGAGGAATAGAAAGAGTTTGGTCTTTAACCACAAATTATTAATTTGCTGATCAATGCAGGTGCATAGAGCACCTGTTGAGTATATCATGAATAGAGCTGGAGCTATCTGCTCCAGGTAAGGCACTGTCTGCCATCATTACTGGTGTGTTATGCATTAAGAATAGCATGTGTTCTACATTCAGTCCAGGATGCATGGCCTTCTGTAATGCATTCCATCTGAATCTACTTGGTCTGCCTCATTTTCATCAGGAGGAATGGATTCTATAGAGAAGGGCTTACTAATAACAGGCCACCTATATAGCATAGAAGAAAGCCGTAACTAGCATCAATCACCATGCAGATGCTGTTGCAAATATAGATACAGTGCATATTCACGTTCCAAACCACTAGGTGCCTTGATGCCATCAGTCATTGCTGATGGCATCAAAAGATCTCCAAAAGAGAACTTTGGCCTGGCCATTGAAGATGTTCATTGCAAAATGCCTGGAAAGAGGAGATGTTCAAGTAAAACATGGTCTTCAAACCTGGAATGCTTCATCCTATTATTAGATTTCTAGAAGTTACTGCTAATGTTTATACTTTTATGTTCAATTCTCTTAAATACCTCACAAATGCTCAATCTTTTGCAAAGATGATAATGATAACTGCTAATGACAACACACCTGCAAATCAGATTGCAAATGTTCAAGTTGCACAATGAAATTTGGCAGACAACATTGTGCTAGAAGAAGCATTGTCTACCAAAATTTCCACTTACAGTGAATAGAATGACAATGTGAGGAATGTACCTCACGAAACATGTACCAAAAATACTTTTATAAGTGTGTTTGTGAAACTTAAAGAGAGTTTTAATGTGACAACATGATTTTTAGTGTTTTACTTTAAATCAAAATAAGATTAACAAAAGTTTCACTGTGTGGATTCCGACATTCCGTAAACATATTACAACACCATTCAAGTCATTAGGAACAAGACAAAAAATTGACAATGTGAGGAATGTTCCTCACGAAACATGTACCAAAATTATTATTATAAGTGTGTTTGTGAAACTTAAAGAGAGTTTTAATGTGATGACATGATTTTTAGTGTTTTACTTTAAATCAAAATAAGATTAACAAAAGTTTCACTGTGTGGATTCTGACATTCCGTAAACATAAACATACATAATCTCAGTAAAAACATGCTGTCTTAACTGCCCAGCCATAGTTCCACTATGCATTTGAAAGACTTTTTGAACAGTGTTCAATTCCTATTTTTACTAGTGTGGCATCAAGGCGGTGAACACTGATGACACATGAGATGAAATGATAAATTGAGAAAGGATTTTTTTTTAAGGAAGGCAGCATTTCAGGCCTAAATTTTAGAGTACCTTCCTGACATTTGACATATATGAGGACTGAGGAAAAACTGGAAAAAGCCTCAGATTGGATTATGGTCATGGCAGGAATTGAACTTCACACCTTCCTCACAAGTCCATGCCTTAATGACCTGGTGTTGATGTTGGAAAGATGAATTTCTCATTTTGAATCTTTTGTTAATTATGGACTCTTCTTAGGGAAAATCTGTAAAATTATGATTTATTGTATTTTCAATAGTCTAGCATTTATTCCTTTCCTCATAGATAATTTAATATATTTTATTGATACTATGGTTCATTTAAATATGTCATCAGGAGAGCAATAACAAAAACATGGTACAGAAGTTCAAGTAAAGGTGCTTTTCCCCAAAAATAAATAAAAAACTAAACTATATAATTATGATTGTTCATTTTTTCAGCTAAGGGAAGCTTTCATGCAACTGTATGATTATTCTTTGGATAATGTGGATGTTTGGGTCGGTGGCCTCCTGGAGACCGATAATGGACCTGGTGAACTTTTCACAAAAATAATAATTGATCAATTTACCAGAATACGCAATGGTGATCGTTTCTGGTATGCCAACCATGGAAACAAGTAAGTCAAAATAAAACAATTATTGTGCATCAGTAAATTAGATATAACTATCAGAAATAATATTTTGAAGTATCCACCCTCTATTGCATTAAATGATTTATTTAAATTTTCAAGAATGTGATAACCTTTTGCAATAATGACTGGAAACTATTACTATATTCTTAAATATGTAACAGTAAATGCCAAATGCAGATGCTAATTTCAAAAGAGAAAGCTATAAAAGTTACATGATAAGGTATAATTTTTAATTTTATTTCACCACTTATTTACATCACTTTAAAGGACAAGCAGTAACTTAGCAGAGTTAGAGAAGAACATGATGTGGAAGTGCTCCTTAGCTGTTAAGGAGAGTGGTATAAGGGACAATGGAAGTTGACATTGGAACTTATACTCGTAGATCAAGAATTGACTCGTTTATAATAATTAAATATAGCAATAAAAATAAAGAAATATGCTTTAAATCTTTCATCTCTGGATGTACAATTAGCATTTTACTGATGTTTAAAGGTATTGAAATGAATCAGGGCCATATAAAGATATAAGATAAATGTGATTGCTAGAGAAATTAAAGAAGATATTAAAGAAGTAGTTCAGGGAATTAAGAAGGCCATTAAGGATACTTTCCAAACTTTTAATTTAATCTCCACACATTTTCCTAAAATTCCCTTACTTAAACACTTCTTTTCTTCATCTGATACCCTTAATATTTCTTTTAGCTCTTGCCTGTCTAATTCCTTCCCTTTCAATAACTTCAATTGAAAAATAATTAAATTAAACTAATGATTCCTAGATCACCATTCACCTCCCCATTTTAGTAAAGTTATCAGGATTACAGTTGAGGATATGGGTAGACAGATGTTATCATTACTATTGGAAAATAAAAGCTATCTTATATTGTACTGACAATTGAAAAGTGATTCAGATAGGAATATACTGTAATGTGCAATAAAAATTAAAGAGCAGAACTGACATAGTTTAAGCTAGAGGCCTGTTGCCCCATTTGTAGGAAAGATAAGGATACTTTTCACATTCTCTTTGTGTGGGTGAGATTAAACAGTAATTTACAGAGAAAGAGTTGGGAGATAAGGAAGGAAAAGTCTAATGAGCTACAAAATGGAAGGAAAGTATGATAAAAAGAAAATGGCTAGTGAAAGAGTATCCTTGGAAAAGTTTTATTTAACATTTAAGTGTGGATGTAGTCAATGAGCAAAGCACAATATCGGCAAGGTATGCTTGATACGCTTAGGAAATGTTGAGGGAAGAAGGTTAGATTAGCTGAAGATATGTTAAGCCTAAAGGAAGATTTATATTGGAGATAAAATAACTGAACACTAAAAAATGAAACTAAGTGAAGAGTAAATCTTAAAATTAAATTTGTAATGTATAAATTTAATTTATTTTCTGAGATATAAGAAATAGGATGAGGGGTAGAGAAGGAATGGCTTCTGGTTTACTAAAGGTGCAGCTTTCTTCATAATCAGGGTGAATGTTGCCTTCCGTTTATCTGAATTTGGGAATACTATCATTTAAATAGAGATATTTGTGTTAATTTTTAACTTAATTATTGCATGGTTATATAAAATAATGTACTGGTCTAAAAAATGGCTGAAGCCAGAGCCTATAGACTTCCATTTCTTTTGCCTTTTGCTTAATAATCAATAAATATCAAAAATATATTACTGTATTGTAGGAAGTTTCTTAATAAGAATTTCACTAGAAATACATTAACCAAAATAAAGTCATAACTCATGTATGCACTTGTTGGCAGCTTATTTACAGAGGAAGAAATAACACGCATTGAGGCTCTGACAATATATGACATAATATTATCTGTAACAGAGATGAATCATGATGACATTCAACTTAATCCATTCACAGCACCTGACAGTGACACAGGTAAGCAAGTATAAATTACCAGGATTAAATAATGGACAGCTCCAAAAATTTATAATCAGAAAACATCTATGGTATTTAGAATGTAGTATTGAATTTATACTAATTTAAGGCAAAGAAAGTAGTATTATTTCATGAGTTTTAAAAATTGCTTTAAAATATCTAATAATGGAACTTGAATAAATAATGAGCTGAAAATAGAGAACTAACAGGAGATGGTGTACAAAGTGCAGATGGTAAATAATACATTTTGCATTTGAGCACTGTACATAAATTGAGCCAAGAATTGCAACAAGTTAAGTCCATAACTAACAATTACTATTGCATATTGTTTGTTTCTCCATGCATTCGCTCTTATTATACACTCTCTGTCCATTCTCTGTTTGTTTATTCCCTAATTTTTCCATTTATTTGTTTTCATTAGGAGTATTTGTAACAAAATTTACATAAAATAATAATACTCTCTCTCCTCCTTTTTATGCAGTGAATACGCTGGGAAGTTCTTGTACGTCTCTTATATTAAACAACAAAATAGAATGCTTTAAGAGACTGCAAAACAAAACTGTAACATGCTTTTACCTATATGTCAATATATCTTCAATAGAAAACTGCACAGAACTTGAAACATATGACTATTTCTCTATGAGTGAAGCTTCATTCATTCTTACATATATTGGAATTGCCATAGTTATCTTGGGTAAGTACTACTTTGAATGTGTTAACAGAAAGGCTATAAAACTAATGAATCATTAGCTGAATTATAGGAAACATTAATGTTATCAGACCAACTGTGCTTTACCTTGAAAGCTCCATAAGCATATTTTAATCAATAGACACTCCCATAAATTTGAGAATGAGCAAACATACTTGGGCCAAAAATGAATGAGGTTGAATCAAATATAAACTGGAATTTTGATTTTATTGCTAGTACAAAATGAGTACACCTTGGAGGCATTATTTGTGGGGGTTTCAGCAATAGGGGAAACCAGTTCGCATCACACAGCTGTTTTGTTTGTCATCATGTCCGAGTTGTTGTTGATTTGGTTTATTTACAGATGTTCTTTAACATCTCTGGTCACCAGCATCCCATTCAATTCAGGACATGAAACAGCTGACAAATTTTGCTCAGAGGCCTCTTCTTTCAGGCTTAAGGTTCTTTATTGTGCCATAAATGTACTTATAGGATTTTATGCCCGAAAAAATCTACTGATCCTGGCTGGGTTTGAATCCACAATCTTGGGTTTAGAAGGCAAGTGTGGTTACCACTACATCACCAGAACTGACTATCATGTCCAAGCAAGAGATACACATTGTGTAACTTATTATTATTATTATTATTATTATTATTATTATTATTATTATTATTAAGTTTATGGCACAGGAGGGTGTAAACAGGCCCCGAAATTTTGTTCAAGTGCCACGAAAACAAACATTAGAATAATTTGGGAACTTGCCAAGTGTGACCTACATTTAACAATTTCAGAACTGACTTCTGAGATTGGGATATGCTATGGAAGTGTTCAATTCATCATTTCAGATGCCTTAGATTACTGAAAGGTCTTAATAAATGCATCATTCGAATTCTCACTAGGGATCAAAAGGCTGAATGTTTGGAAGCATGTCAGAGACGTTTACCTCAATACCGGGATCAAGGAGCACTTCTGCATTGAATTGTAGTCTTCGATGAAATGAGTACCCCAATAAACTCTTGAGTTAAAGCAAGCAAGTATGGAGTCAAGGAAAAGAGGGGGAATCCACCCCCTTCAAAGCAAAACCTCACCAGACAGCTGGTAAGGTTCTTTGACTATTTTCTGAGACTCCACAAGGCATTCTGTTTTTTTTTTTTTATTTTCTTCATGAACATTGATCAGTTAATTACTGCCATTTTCTGGTTGAGGGAAAACAGCTTATCAGTGAAAAAGAGTCAACGATTGATTCAAGAAGCTTTTCATTCCCCTGTTCACATACAGTACTTTAATAAGAGAAAAACTCAAGTGAATTCACTGGATAGCTATGAAATATCCTCCCAAGAATCCAGATTTATCGCCTTATGATTACCATATGTGCGAATCATTAAAAGAAGCATTGGGAGGTGAGCAATCCAATAGCAATAAAGGTGTGGAACTTTTCATGCACGCACAACTGGCTGGAAACCCAATCCCACTCTTTCTTCAATAATGGGATTTAGAAGCTTCCTAATCACTAGGCAAAATGTGTTTGTAAATTGGGAAATTATGCAGAAAATGATATGTATCCTACTTTTATTAAATTTGGTTTCAGTAAATAAAAAATATATATTGTTTATATTTACTTCATCCTCATAATTCATATGCTTTTGTAAAAATCTCATTTTAAAGCCTTAAAAGGAGTTATTGATTAATGAACAGTAAATTATTTACAGAAGAAATAATAAAGAAGCAGGAAAGCTAGAATTTTCAATTATCAGGAATTTGTCCCTGAAAAAGCTAGAAAAATGTTTCTTAATGGTTTTTACTAAAAGCAATTAAAAGGCTGAACTTATGAAGTACATGGCTCATATTCATTAATTGCTGCAATATTTTAAATATGGAAATAATTTAACAAAAATAAGTTGAGCAATATAAAGATATTTTTGCTAAAAATGCACGAATTCAGAATTTATATATCAAATGCTATTATATTACCCAAAGTTGATTTATAGATGCAAACTTCTGCAAAAAGCAGTAGTAGTGTTTTCAGTGGATATTTCCTGACTTTAAAAGTACATATTCATTTTTACTGAAATATTCACTTTGCTTTTGAGCAATATATTGTTATTTCTAACTAAACAAACAGTTATGCTGTCATTTGTTCAGAAAAGTAGAAAAGCTTTTATTTGTATTTTTCCTTTCCTTAAAATTAGAAACTATACATTGACTTTGCATACTTTATTAGTTTTCTTTCTTATACAATAACCACTTTTACATTATCTTAATTCTTCATAAGTACTCTTGCAAAATCTTTATTTGTACCCGATCATCAGAAATTGCTTTTAGTACTATTTGATTATTAAAGTAAATAAACAAGTTAATAATTTAATTTAAAATATATTGGGAGTATCTGTAACTATATAACAGACTCTTAAGGGTGGTAGAAGTAATTAATAAGAACTAGAAGCCAAGTAGGAATTTGTTCCATTTGGTATATTACAAACATATGATTTAATTCATTCTGAACCTATAATTAATGCATTTTAACTTAATGCTATCAGTACTCATTATACAATGTTCAAAATGCCTTCCACTAGCTTCATTTTGTATTTTGATTGCTGCATCAGTTGCACATTCCTGGAATCTTTGCTAAAGACCAAATTGAGAAAATATACAAACACACATGTGAGAAGCTTGCTAGTTAACTACATTTGTAAATATTATATAGAATATCCTTTAACAACTCAAGTATTACAATTATTTTAGAATAAAATCCTATGGTTTGCTAATATGTAAGGAAAAGCAGCCTGACTAGAAGAACAAGGCTTCTACTTGCCAAATAAAACATTACCAGACATTAAGTGAATAAATTGTACTTACAAAGCTGCATTGTTTCCAATTTAACAGTTGTTCATATTAATTGCCTATATCATCCCTAAAAGTGTGTAAACTTATGAATTCATTTTGTATAAGAAATAATATATAATTAGCATTATAGATTTTGAAAAATATCTTCATTCTCACATTTTTTGCATAATGTTATTTATACAGGTTTTGTTGCCACATTTTTCCTAATTATCAAAATTAAACAGCAAAAGCAACTGCAGGAAATGGAAAAGATAGCCGGAAAAGTGCGAGATTCATTTTATAAAGGTGCAAGCACAATAGTGCCCTATTCAGGTAGGTTTTTACATTGTTTAATCTAAGAAATTATTGTAGATTTAATGATTAACATACTGCCAATACCATTAATATTCATAACCACATATACTCAATTCAATACAAGAAATTGCAAATTCAATCATGTAATTTATCATTTATTTGTAATGAACTTATAAATATTATTTTCTATAATATACACTCTATTCTTGTGTTCAAATAGAAGAAACAGCTGTTTCTTCTATTTGTTTGTATTCATTAAAATATTCTTTTTTGCTTAATTTGTAGGTTAACTAGCCGGTGTGTTAAACTGTTGATAACTGCATGTTTGTGCACTGTGGGGTTAAAACTGTCAGCTTTGATGTGATTATCTGCATGTGTATTCTTTCTGTATATACCAAATTCCAGATTTCCTTGACATTTCATTATTTTAATATCTACAAACAAATAGAAGAAACAGTGGTTAAAAATGGTTTTAAAAAAGAACTAGTACACAAAAAGGTGCCGAAATTCAAGAGACAAAAATGTATCAAAGAAACCACAACACTTTCAGTAAGAAAAGATAAGCTAATTTTTAAAAGTTCACATATCATCCATGGGCTATGAAAAATTTCAGAATATTCTTAAAGATTTTAATATCAGGTTGACAACGATTAATAGATTTAATGTTAAAAACTTACTGGTAGACAATGTTAATGACAGTATTCCACAAGAGGAAAAAGCAGGTATTTACAAAATAAATTGTGCAGAATGTGAAAATATCTTTATTGGAAAAACAAAGAGAAACATAGACACACAGTTAAAGGAACATTTCAGGAACACAAAGTACAAGTAAATAGAGAAACCAGCAGTAGCATATCATTTTTGAACACAAAATCACAACATAATGAATAAAGCAAAATTATTAAAATCAGTACAAGGACCTATGGAACTAGCAATCTGGGAGAAAAACCACATCTACAAATACAAAGACAGCCTAATGAACTTCAACACTGCCAGAGATGAAAAATAAACTACAAGTTTATCACACCACCACCAGAGCAGAATACACATTCCTACAGCTCAATGAATGATCCGACAGTTGGATTTTAGCCTGGCTGAAGATGAGCACTAAATGTTCTCAAAACCAGTTCCATGCATTATGACAAGTAAGTGAAGCATTAAGAGTGTGTAGTTCAACTAAACCATACAATGATATCAATGAAATAAAAAGCAATTTTTTATCAACAAGGCAATTCAATAATACAATTATTTTCTTGGATTGCTTATGGCAATAGATATTGTCTCTTACTATTTGCGCACTAAGCAGTGGTATACACAACAATGATATTAAATTTTGCTTTTAATCTTTATATAAATGAGATTGTAGCAACCAGCATAATCTTTGGTAATCAAGTTGCTTTTACACATGTCTGCAAATATTATATTGTGTCTAAAATAAACTATTCTGAATTATATGTAAAAATCATTTAAATATGATGCAATTATATAGAATATTTATAATAACAACAGAGGAATTGCAGTTGTTTGAAGTTCTTTTGAATGTTTTTACATTGTTTCTGAAATTGTTCATAAATAAAATTTCGCTTGATCACCTTTGGGTGTTTCAGTTTTTAAAGAGGCACCTCCTAATGCCAAGAAATATTTCTTCACTAAATTCACAATGCTCCCCTCATTTTATCAACACTTAAAAAGTAAACAAATGCATGTTTATGTTACTTGTAAGGTTAAAAAAAGAGAGACATCAATAAGTAATGCAACAAACTATTTTTCTTGGCCATAGTTTACCTTGAAATAATACAGTAAATTATGTGCAATACCTTTGAACTTTAACACACTGCAGCATGCAGTTTTATCTTCTTCTGCTAAGTGGCAGTGGTACAGTTAGCTTTTAAAGTGAATTTTATCCCAGAAAACAAGACATCAACATTCAGAAGCTTTTAAGAAATTAAGAAATGGAAAAATGATGGAGAGCTGATAAATATAAGTACTGCCAGTCATTGGGCAAAAATTATATTATCATTGGGAGACAGTTGGGGCAGTCTGACTGAACATCCATGCTCTGGGCAACTGCACACTGTAGTCATACTTGCAATGATGAAGTGTGCTGGCAATAGGAACAATTGGTGAAACAACAACCAGATATAGATTTAAATAACTTGGATTATCACAGTGAAATATAGTACAATATAACAAATTATTTATGAGAAAATCACTCAAACTTCACTAGTTTTGTTCCACTTACTTGGACATTTTTCAAAGGCTGCTGATGAAGGCGAAAGTCTTCAAAACATGTCCAAGTAAGTGGAACAAAACTAATGAAGCTTGAGTGAATTCCTTATAAATAATTTGCTATATTAAACAACCAGATAATTCATTGTTCAAGTTTATATCCCTGCCAAATGTCAAGAGCTTTGTCCATTAGTTAGAACATTAAAAGATTTATGCTAATTCCTTGAAGCTACTGAACATAAGGAAGACATAACCATCAGAGGTGCATACTAGACTGAAGATGACTTGTTGTCCACCAATGTAACAGGAGATGAAATATGGGTTCATTATTTGAAGCATGAGAGAAGAAGAAAATCCATGGAAAGGCGTCAAAAACTTATTCTCATAAAAAGATGCCCAGACAGTAAAGTCATGGCTATATTCTTATGAATTAGTTATTTTGATCAATGTAGCCTCATGGGGTTAATCCAAAGTATGTGTCAAAACTTTTAGAAGTTGAAGTAGTTCCAATGCATTCATCCATCCTCACAAAGTCCTTCTTATGACTATGCAAAGACATGCACAAATTTATACATTCTTTTCTCATCCACTTTGCAGCCTTGATCTTACACACAATTTTTAAAATCCTTCTCTTCAGCCCTCTAAAAGATGCAATCTGTGGGTAGAGATTTGAAAATGATTAAAAAATTATGGCTACATTACAAAATGGCTGCAGGATAGTACTGTACTGTCATATAGGCTCTGAAATCTGGGTAGCACAAAATCATAGATTTACAAGGAAATCATTTTAAAAAATAGCAATATATAGCCAAGGAATTGAGAATGGAGAAGGAGTTGGGAAAGAAAGGCTGTGAATGGTTCTTGTAGTTTGATTACAAAATATGTCAAAGAAATTGAAGTACTGAATATATTTACCATGTTAACAGATTTTAACATTGACAAAATATATAACAATTTAATGAAATATTATTAATTTTGAACTTAAATTACTTGCATATAAATTTTCAAAATATGTACTTGAATATTATATTCTTTACTTAAATTGGGAATGAATAAAGTATTAATTTACTATATTTATATCCTTTAGCCAAATTTATATAATTTACTATATTACATTATATCCATTTTAGCAAATGAAATAATCACTGTTTTAACATACAAAATTTTCCTAAAAGTTCATACAACTAAACAATGATAGAAGAATATTCAATTTTTTATGAAGAAATCACTCAAATTTCACTAATTCTGATCCACTTACTTGGGCATGTTTCAAAGGCTTCATCATCAGCATTGAAGGCAATAGTCTTCAAAACATGTCCAAGTATGTGGAACAAAATTAGCAAAATTTAAGTAATTTCCTCATTTAAAAATTGCAAAGTTATACTATATTTCACATGAAAATTCAGGCTATTTAAAACTACAATGATAGAAGAATTCATTAAGAAAAGAACTTCTCCAATATGGAGCATAACAAAAATAAACAAGGCTAAAACCCTACACACAAATACAATAAAAATCTTACTGCACGACGATAAAAATATGATTGTAAGGAAAATTATGCTTTAGTTAGTGTTCTGATGATGGAAAATGAATCAGGTCCAAAATTAACCAATTTTAAGGAAGAATTTCATGGGTAAGCCTTGCTAAAGCATACTGTGACAAAACGATGGAACACCAGTAACTACCAGCCAGATTATAGCCTCAAGCAAGTACAAATTAAGTAACTTATACCAAAGTCCAGAGCTGACTGGCATGTGCCGATAAGTAGAGCTATCAGAAAAGGAGTAGGAAAGGCATGGTGCTACTTAGTGGTAGAAGGAAGATCTCAAAAATTTGAGAGTAAGACAAGGATCCATATGGGAGCAAGAATGCATACAAACTTTGTGTAGCGATGAATACCTATATAATGCTACAACATGATGAAATAAAACAAAATATGTATTTTTTTACTAATTGGATGTCCCTCATACATTATAAATTAGTTGTTACTTGTATATAATCTTAATCTTTTCTACAGCATCCGAATGGATTGACAGAAAATCTCCTATGCGGCCAGTGGTGATAGTATTTGACAAAGAAAAAAAACAACTCCAAGTTCGCAGTCAAGTAGGTCAACTGTTACGTGCCATGGACTTCACTTATAATGCAGTTGTTACTATCTTTGTCATTTCTGATGGTCATCACGTTATACTGAGAGTCAGCAATGACTATGATTTGGTAATGCAAAGCTATTAAGTTCAGTTTTCTGCTTTTTTAATTACACATTAAATTATATTTGTTTTTACATCAAATGTGACTAACAATATCTATAGCTATAATTAGTTTTATTTTAAGTTACATTTTAAAGATTAGTATAGGTTTGAAATATTGAATGCTAATTTGTACATGAAATTAGAAAGAAATTATTATTACATCCTTGAAATACATATTATAATGTGATTAATAATAACTTATTTCCCTATCTATATAAAAGTTTCATTTTTAAATGGCTATTGGCAGTTTTGTGATCCATTTTTTAGTTGCACACTTTGAGGAAATATGCAATAGATGAAGATGAAGACTGAGTTAAGGTTGACAAGCAGTAGTTGGCAAGATGAGTGTAGGAGAAACTGGTAAACTTATCAAGACACCACTTTGTCTGCATATGTTTCATATACCGCTGCTGGGTGTCAAACATGTTAAAAGCTAATCGTCTAGCCATTTGGCCAAGTTATCTTTCATCTAGTTATTCATAAAATGATTAATTTCATATATTTGTTGCAGGAAACTATAAACAAACACTAAGTAGCATACACCAGAAATGGTGCCAACACCATGATTCCAATTGTAAATTCATGGATGAAGCTGCGATCTTCATCCATGAATTTATGTTTTATTCTAGAACTGAGTACATCTCAGTTCAAAGATATATTCCAAAAAGTCTAAATATTACTTGATATAAATTAGTGAACAGTCTGGCAGTACAAAGCAAACAATGATTAACTTTTTCATTTTAAAGTTAACCAACTTTTTTTTCTTAGGTCCTAAAGTTTGACAGCTCCTTTCTTCGAAGTGCCTTCTTGAAAGGATTTGAAGAATATACTGATGAAATGCATAAAGTTAGAGACTGTATAGCTATTAATTTGAGCCAAGCCTTACGTCAAGCTATCACCCGAAGAGACAGACAAAAACGATTGGATATGTTTTTCCGAGTGGTGTTTTCACAGGTAGGTCATTGAATAGAACCTTATAAGCAGTAATTACAAATAATTTTTAGCACAGTAGTGTTAACTTCTGGCTTTCAAGGCCTACCAACTTGCCTGCTGAGTACCATTTTAAGCCTGAGACTGTTTCTCAGACAGCAATCTCATAAATCATAAACAGTCCTATTCATGATAAGTGAGAAAGCTTGCACAGACACTTTCAATTTGCTGTATCTTTGGCTTACATTCTGTTAAGAGTTAGAATTCATACCATTTCAATTACAAATCAAGTTCAATGATGCTACATATTGCAAGAATCAAATAAATACCTTCTGATCTGGAATGAATTCTCCTTTTATGTATAACAATGGGCTCTTAACATTAACATTTGCTATGCATTGGATATATATCCTGGTAGAAGGAGCAGAAAGCTCAAATTCACTCTTTCTAACCTCAATTTCTAACATTGTATGCACTGCAAGCTTGCTTCTAATATACTATTAGGCAGCATAAAACAAGCACTCTTGATTCATTGTCCTGGCATTTGTATTTAAAAGAATTATATCCTTGAAATAATTCAGCATTCAGTATTCAGAGTGCTAAAATATGATGTCTGAGTGAATTAACTAAAAAGAAGAAATGTTATTTTTAATTAGTAAACATTAATACATAAGCTTTTACAAAATGTTAATGATTCATCTTTCTGATTACATTATCTCATTTATTAACAATAATGGTAGATGATGGCTTAGAAATGTATATGTTGCTATAAGCATATTAACATTTTATCATGTTGCTATATCATAAAAAGGTAGACTCACTTCATTTTTCTGCATGAATATATTGTTCAATTTATATAAGAGGATTCTAAAAGCTGTCAACTGAGTTTTTTTGCATATTTTACAGTATTATTTGAATACTTAGAACTTTTATCAAGTTTATTATTAACGTTAGCTGCTATGTCAGCTTTTAGAGGATGCTTATAAAGAGTACCTGAGATAGAGGTTTAGTGGTCAAAAAGAGTATGTAATATCGTGATGGAGCCTTAAATATTATGTCATATAGAAATTTGGGGATTTAAAGGTGAAGAGAAATTATGGATTCATTACATAGAATTATTTGTAAAGACATTCTTGGTTTACCAACAACAATGGTAAATGAAGCTGTAGCAAGAGAAGGCTGGATTATGTAGAGAGAGCATTGAAACATTAGTTTAGGATCTAAATTGAGATGAAAAGCAATACATTATTGCGATACTATTTAAAATAACAAGAAACAAGTTTACAAAATAATGAATGGGTAAATAAACTAAGAAACGATCTAAAATGCTACAAATATTGATGACTTGATTCCGGCCTGAACTATTATGCACTTATCCAAAACTAAACTGCACTACAAGCTGCTACAAATAACCTAATAACAACACACAAGTTTCAAGATGTTTTGGACCTAGACAATGCTAATAAATAAGACTCCTTTTGCTTACTTTCTTGATTCAACTGGGTGTTATTCAGGGCCTTGGTCATGTTTATTAGCTGTATCCAATTACCTGCTTTCAGCCACTAACTTACTAATGGGAGTAATGTGGATGATAGTATAGAGATTATATAATCTCTTAACTATCATCCACATTTAAAATATCAAGAATAAGGAGAGTAAATGAGAATAATACCAATGCGGAGGAATATATTTTATACTTCAAAAAACTTTTAGGAGTA
The DNA here is from genome assembly GCA_030762175.1 of Metallyticus violacea. Taxonomy (NCBI): domain Eukaryota; kingdom Metazoa; phylum Arthropoda; class Insecta; order Mantodea; family Metallyticidae; genus Metallyticus; species Metallyticus violacea. The sequence continues at coordinate 50,911,897 of CM060831.1, forward strand.
GAGGAGATTTTTCGCCAAGGGAGATGGAGAGTGAAAAATACATTAAGTGTAGATTATTTGAATAGGCAGATTGACATTAAAGAAATAACGGAACAAATAAAAAGAAATAAAGCTTGTGGGATTGATGAGATTCCGGGGGAATTCTGAAGGGCACGGGTCAAGATGAAAATACAGGTATGTTATTGGCACAGATATTTATATTACTATACAAAGAGGCCAAAGTCCCTAAAGGCTGGAGAACAGTGATTGTAGTACCCATATTTAAAGGGAAAGGTGATATAAACAAACCAGTTAATTATATAGAAATTAGTCTATTATCGGTCTTAAGTAAGCTGTATACAGGCATTTTGGCAGAAAGGCTTCAAAATTGGGCACAACAAGAAAATTAATTATTCAAGTTTCAAGTAGGTTTCAGGAAAAATAAGAGAACAGTGGGCAATGTCTTTATTATAAATACAATGGTAGAGAAATATCTAGGCCAAAAAAGAGGGAAACTCCCATGTTGTTTGTTGATTTCAAAAAGGCATTTGATACAATTACTCGCAAGGCATTATGGTCAAAACTGAATGTGACAGGAGTTAGTGATAAGTGTATAAAAGCATTGCAAAATTATATATGAAAATGAGCATTGAATCAGGATTGCCCAGGATAGGATGACTCCAAATAATTTTAATATGACAGGTCTAAGACAAGGATGTAAGTTAAGCCCCATACTGTTTAACCAATTTATTAATGATATCCTAGAAGAAGTTAGTAAAGTCAATACCCATATGCCCACAATTCAAAATGTCGAGATTCCGGGACTCATTTGTGGATGACTTTAATGGGATCATTACCAATATTGGTCTAGTGAAATCAATAAAAGCATTTCTAAATTCTGTAAGTGGGGACAAAGAATAAATATTCGAAAATAAAAAAGCATGGTATTTAAGAATGGAAATAATTATGCAATAATGAGAAATGGTATTGGGAATGGGCAGATATTGAGGTGGTCAACAAGTTTGACTATTTGGGTATCAGGCTTAGTAAGAATGGAGGGTAGAGGGAACAAATAAGAAAGGTTCTAGCAAAGGATAGGCTGGCTTTGAAATCTATTACTGCCTGTAGGCATAAAGAAAGTGGTTAAGGAAAATATATATTTGGTATTGGTTGAGGCCAAAATGATATTTGAGGTAGAAATCTGGGATAGTGATCTAATGTAGATTTGATTCACAGAAATTTCTGCAAACAAATTATGGGCCTACCAAAAAGCTCAATAAATGGTATTGCACAAGCTGAATTAGGCAGAATAGGGGGTAAAGGAAAAATAATGACAAGGATTTTGAAATATTGGTTTAGGATTCAGAATCTAGAAGAGTACTACTGAATCTAGAAGAGAATTGTATTTTGAAACATTGTCTAGTGACACAAGAGAAGATGAGGGAAGAAAATACTTGGGTCAGTAGAATCAATGAAAAATAGGGTATGGTGTGGCATGATACAGAAAGTAAATAAAGAGTATTTTGGAAAGAAATTAAACAACGAATTGATGATATGGAAAGACGGGAGATATTAGGTATTGTTTTTCGGTTCAACTTTGAAATATATTAAATAGATATCTACTGTAAAAGTGTGTATACATTTTTTTGGTACCTCGGAAGTTGCACAAAGAATGCTATGTCTAGAATATTGTGATATGTTCAAAATGGAGTATCGAGGAGCTGTTATTAAGTTCTTCACAAAAGAAGAACTTGCTCCAAATGAAATTAAACAGCAATTGAACAGTGTATATGGGGAAGCATTCCTCTCATATTCTATCAAAAAGAAATGGGCAAAACATTTTCAAATGGGTCGAGAAAGCATTGAAGAAGAAGATGTGCAGGTCTGCCCTTGGAGGTGCTCACTCCTGAAAACATTGCTCTTGTGGAAGGAGAAATTATGGAATACTGGTAGCTCAAAGTTACAGAAATAGCGGCAAGGTGGGCCATTCTAAAACAACAGTCCTTCGAATTATTCATGAAAATTTAAACATGAATAAGGTTAGTGCAAGATGTGCCTAGATTTTTTTCCTCAGTCAAAAGCAGCAACAAGTCATCTGTTGTCTTTTTTGGAGCTCTGCCGTGCAAACGAGATAGTTCTGCAAACCACTGTTACAGGAGATGAGACTATGATTCTCTACTATGATCTCTTTTCCAAAAGAGAATCAATGGAGTGGTATAAACTGGCAAAGCATCGCCTCTAAAGGCCAAGGTCACTCAGACAACCAAGAAGATCATGGCCACAATCTTTTGGGACTGTGAAGGAATACTCTTCATTGACTTCAAGGAGAGGAACACCACAGTAAATGTGGAGTACTATGCTGGTCTACTGCACAGACTATGTGCTTCCAAGAGAAAAGCTGCAGAAAGCTGAGTGGTGGTGTATGCCTTCTTCACAACAACGTACCTATGCACACAGCTCTTGTTGCAAAGGAAGCTGTGAAGAAATGTGGCTCCAAAGAGATCGACCATCCACCCTACAGCCCAGATCTAGCTCCCAATGACCATTTCCTCTTCTGAAAACTCAAAAGAAGGACCTTCAAGGAAGGACATTTAAGTGTGACAAAGAAGTGATGGATGCTGTTTATGCCCATTTTGCAGACAAGATTAGACTATTTTGGGAAGTGGGGGATTGAAATGTTAATTCAAAGATGTGAGAAGTGTATTGGAATAAAGGGTAACTATATTGAAAAGTGAAATATAGTTTTTGTCTTTATCATACTTAGAAAATGGTTAAACCGGAAACTTATGGACATAAACTTGTACATGTTCCATACAAAAGAAAATATATAATATACACTCCTAAACCAGACAATTGAGAAATTAGAATCCACCAATGGATCTAACCTTGTACACGTTCCATACAAAAGAAAATAAATAATATACACTCCTAAACCAGACAATTGAGAAATTAGAATCCATCAAATTTCTTGGCTTATGGGTTCAAATCAATTTAAAATGGGATACCCACATTAATCACATAAATAAAAAACTCAGTATGACATGCTATATGACAATGGTACTAGCACGATGTACAAGGGCAGAGACTGTTAGAATAACTTACTTCTCATATGTCCACTTTTTGTAGGGATATGGTATAATATTTTGGGGGGAATTAATTACAAATAAGATATGTTTCATAATGGGACAAATAATAATAATAATAATAATAATAATAATAATAATAATAATAATAATAATTAGATCGATGATAGGAGCAAGTCCATGAACAACATGTAAGCCATTTTAAAAATCTTCCTCTTCCTTGTATCCACATATATGAAACAATGTTTAACCATAAAACCATCAATAATACACATTCACTGTTCATTAAGAATGAAGCAGTCCATCAATACAATACAATACAATACAATACAATACAAGACAAAATTCAGACCTCAATATATATCAGCATAATACCTACTTATACCAAAGAAGTATGTTGAACTCTGGCATAAAGATATACAATAACTTTCCAAATTACTTAAAGGAAATACAACAAGACATCTAATTAACCACTCTTTCTTCTCCATTCAAGATTTCCTTGTAAATAATGATAAATAACTATTTCATAACTGGACTATATCCTAGTAATGTGAGAATGACCATGTATTTTATCTAAGTATTTATCTTGATATTAATATACACTTAATTATATTATGCTTTTTACTTGATATTCTTGTATATAATTCACTATTTTACTAAGACATGTCAAACATTGATTGTACTACTATGTACTGAAGTGATCAACTATATCAATAAAGAATAACAATATATATAAAATGCAACACATATTTTAAATAATTCATCTGAACTTATGGGCTTTAATTTGCAAATAATATACATTTGTTTTGTACATATACAAAGTTGTTATAAGATATTTTGCTGCAGTATAATTGAATCACACACCTGTGGCTAATGCACAAGAGAAATTGATTTTAGAATAGTGAAATGTTAAAACAAAAAAAAAATTAAAAAAGACCCATATCCATCACTTCCCTCGTCCCTCTTTCTCTTTCATAAATTTATTTTTTAAACAGTTTATATCTGTACTAATTTTTATCAATTTGACATTGTATCAATTTCCCATTATGTAACAACATTTGTAGTATAAGTAGTTTTACTCTGAGTCAAATCTAAAATACTAAAGATTGATTTTATTCAACAGGCATTCAATATATCTCATTCTGAAGATGAAACATTAAATTTGGATGCCCAGTCAGCTCGTGAGATAATATATACTGAACTGACTATGAATGAATTTGCAGAGGCTTTGAGCATGCCAGCTCAGTCTGAATTTGTTCATAAGGTATGTAAAATACATTTCATCCTTAAAACTTGTTTGATTAATTTTTTCCTGTAAATTTATATTTTATAGTAAGTTTTATGGATTACTATTCTACACTGAATCAATAAATAATAACTGGTATGGTACACTATGTTTTATGTCCTGTGGGAATTTCCCTCCAGGTAAAAGATTATTCATTATGCAGAAGAGGCTTATGAGAATAATGGCAGGAACCAGACAGTTAAGCTCGTGCAGACCAATCTTTAGTAAATTACAAATTTTTCCCCTTCCCAATGGAATATCTACTCATGTGAATCCCTTTTATCAAAGAAAATTTAATTACACTAACATTAATAATTTGAACATTCATAATCATAATACTAGAACAAAATATGATATTCATGTAGAAAGGGCAAATACAAAACTATGTCAGAATGGTGACAAAAGTTTTTATTCACCTGAAGAAATTTAGAACAATTTAATTAGCTAAAATTGCATTAATGCCCTAGTGTTGCTTGAAAATAATCCTATTATTAATTATACGTATTATTGATTCTATATCCTATTACTAATTATATATCTTATTATCAATTTTATATCTTATTGAATGTATATAATAGTATTTCAGATAATGGAAGAAAGAAATGTTGGAGGAATATTGCAATTTTTTACGAGGAAATTGCTCAAGTCACTAATTTTGTTCCACTACTTTGAAGGATGTTGCCTTTATCATTAGCATGGTTCTATTGTCTGCTTCCTAGTATAATATTAAGCTGTTGCTCTGTAGATTTTACAAATTAAGTGATGGGGTTACTGTTATTTGGAAGATCAAAATTAACTAAATTTTCTTTGTTTTGTTTTTTAATATATTTTATAGTTTTTGAAGAGCTTTTAAGAGTTTTGGATCATTTTGGGATTCATGTTTTTTTTTTTTTTTGCCATAAATGGTATGCTATCACTGATTTCTTTGTGTGTTTATATTTTACATTTCTCATGCATTCCTTAAACCAATGGGTAATATTTCTTTTCATTTGCCTATATATTTCATATTACTGATTTCCTAAATGCCTAATTGTTTTCCTGGTGGAATTTTGCCTTTTGTGTTGGTGTTGGTTTTGAGGTTTTTTAAACTGCATTTATTTATTGGAACCATAATAAATGTTTGCATCTTTAAAATTCTTCCGAAATTTTTGCTATGCCCATGAATGGAATGTGAATTTCTTGTATATATGATCTCCTTTGTAATTTTTTAGTATTGATGTCTTTTAATAGTTTTTGTTTTTGAATTTTTCATTTACTTATTGGCTAGATCTATTGCATAGTCATTTTTCTGTGCTATATCTATGACTTTTGGTACTCGGATTTGTATTCTGTCTTGCTTATTGGTAGGTTGTTAATCCAAATGTGAGGCTGTTGATATTGCAGTTTATGTTGTTTAGGATTAAGGCTTGCTGTTTTTTATACAATTACCTGTATGGGTATCTTTTCTGAATATGCCATATTCTAGTATATTGTCATTTTTTATAATTTTATATCTGGAAAGGAAGAACTTTGTTGTTTTCTATTTTTATTGCAAATTTAATGGTGCCATTTTGTAGATTGAGTAGTTCCTCTTTCCATTACATGATGATACCAACATATGTATATATGTGTAAAAGCATCAACTAATTTTGTTTCTAACAAACTCATGTACACATCTGCCAAGAACGGCGAGAGTGGATTTCACATTGCTAGACCCCTTCTTTTGTATATAGATATGGCCTCTGAATGTGAAGTAGATTAGATTAATGCAACTTTTGGTGAGGTTTAGATATTGGGTTTATTTGGGTTAGTCATTTCTTTAAGATAATAAGTAGTTTTTCTTTGGGGTTGTTGGGAAACAGAAAATCCACATCATAAGAAACTAACAAATCCCCGTTTTTTAATTTCAAATGTCCAATTCCTACTATTAGTGCTGATGAATTTTTTATGCTATGTCTTTTGTATTTTGGTAAAGTATGAAATATTTTTAAAAGGTAATTGGCTAAATTGTATGTGGGTGAATTTATTATGTTTACTATGGGTCTCTTTTATTACAAGATGTATATATTTTTGATAGGTCATAGATTCTGGGGTAGTAAGGTTGTCCGGTATAATCTTCTTTTTTTTCTCACTTAGAAAGGATATTTTTGTTAATAATTTGCTAATATAAAAAATATATTAGTTCAGTAAGCAATATTATACTATATTTCACTGTGAAAATTCCTACTAGTTAAAACTACTTATTGAAGTAGTATTTTAATTTTTTATTAACATTTTCATTGTTGTTTTTGTTGGTTGTAAGAACTTTGATACAAATATTTATTGTTAATTTTAATTTGTTATTAATATTGTCATAAATGTTCCTGTTGTTTGTAAAAACTTTGATATTGTGTATTCATTACAAATTCAATCCCATATCTTTGCTTTGTAACCCACTCTAGGATGAAAAACTGAATGAATGAAATTAACTTTTCTCATACATAAGGACTACATTTCTTTTCATGTCCAGTGCAGTTAAAACAAGTGTTACAAGCTTCTGTAATGGGACAAGAACTTCTTCACTTCCAGTTTTTAAAAATTAGCTAGTGTATATATGAACTTCCATATGAGCATGAATTTGTTTTTTGTTATATACAGATTATTATTAAAAACTTTAAATAATATAGTTAACATTTTTAGTAGTTTTGTTAAATGAATTTCACATAAACTTTTAATATACTACTTAGAACACAATTTAACAGGCATTGTAACACATGGTGAAATCAAACATTTTGGGGTGGCTTTTTTTTTTGGTGTGGGGCATGTTGATAGTAAATGTTTCTAGTTTTTTAAAGTAAAATATCAAAAGTGAAAATTTTGAGAAATGTAATAGGCTACGGGTTCAATTTTTCTAACAGTAAATATTTTAAAAAAAGCAAATAGCTTGTCCAAAGTCACTTGCATTGTAGAATTATTTTGGATGCTCATTGCTTTTAACAAGTGTTTGGTTTTTATCGTACTGTGAGGTAATTTTGTATTAAAAACTGTCCATTTAAAAAAGAATTCAAATATAATTATACATTTTCCTTATTAATAAAATTATATTTCAGCACTCACTAGTATATAATTTCTCAAATTACTGACAAAAAATAAAAGATAAATGAACATGTTTGTAGCATTTCATCAAAAATAAATGTTTCTTTCTCTTTTAGGGTACCTTTCAAATGTTAGCTTTTTGGTGTAGGTAGCTCTTATCTTCATTCTTTGCATGAGGAAAGACAAAAAGGATCTGCTATTTGAGTATAGATTTAAAAATGTCACATTTACTTTCTTTGTACTGATTGATTTCTGTTACAATTCCAATGTACTATCTCCAATGTACTACTACTATATGTTACTGAGTAGGGGAAATTAACCAACACATGCCTTTTCTTTCAAAATTCCTTCCTGTGTTTCTTCCCCACTTTATTGGATCTCAGTTATACCTTCATGTTCCACTCCATTCATTCCCAGATCTTCATTTCCAGTCGCATCATTCTAGAATAATTTTCTAGGAAATACTGTTAACTTCTTGTAACAACCATTGGCAAAGCTCCTAGAGTCTAGATAAGTGACTTCTTGGGTTAATTCTCAAAACTCAAAGAGCATTCATTACAAGTCAATGCTATCATCTTTTTTCTCAGAACTCAAAAGTATCTTTAAAACATATTCCAAATTAAATTCAGTCTACATGCTTGGAAACCATTCTTTACATTGACTTCTTGATTAGTTGAAATTTTTTGTAAGGTTGTTTGAGTAGAGACAGGAATGCATTCTAGGAAACAGTACCACTTGTGTAACTTTTCCAATCTGCAAATGCAGTTCCTCATGCTTTCGTTAAAGGTTGGTAGAAACAGACATCCAAGGATTGAAGCAAATGTATGCTGTGAGGAAAATACAAAAGAAGTATTATAGCACTTACACATTCTTCAAATATAGAGAAAATAGCTTCAGAGATGGTCACCCAATATGATTTGGACCATCTCTGAATTTGACACAGGACAAAGCAATGGTGTGAAACCAGTTCTTGAATACAGAAGAAAAAAAAAATTTCCACTCTGTTATGCTTACAGTAAATTCCTTGCAGTTCACTAAATTCCAAGTGTCCCCGTAAAGAACTCAAAATGGAAGAAAGTGATCGTAACCTTCTGTAGTCATTGTCAAGAATAATCAATTTTTGAAGAATCAAGAATTCATTTTGGCATGCTTAGTTCTTACTTTTACAATAAAATATGCTTTACCTGGATCAATATTTATATTAGTCTCATCATAATAGCATCCCTGCTGGGAGGGAGGTTTTTCAGCATTGAAAAAAATCCTTTCAAAAAGCAGTCTCTTTTAAAATGTTTAATGTTTAAATGAGAAACTAATATTAGCTTGTTAATTACTTTGTAAAAGAATCCAACAATGAAGCTTTTAGGCTCTTCTTTTAAAAGGAAAAAAGAAAGCAAATGTTTGACCTTCTAAGCTAAAATGTACATTTCTCAAATTATGCGCTGTCTCCTACATGAATTTATTTCAATTTGCATAATAAGGATGCATGTTATTTACTCTATGAGCAGATATATGCAGGGAGAGAGAGCGAGAGAGAATATTATAGTAATGAACACATGCATTAAATGGAGACAAGGACATTTGGATGATTTCAACATTAATTCAATTTGGAGTCTAACACAGTGAAACACACAACAAAATATTTAGATGATTTTAAGACTGAAACAATCAAAAGGAACTAGAAACAACAGCCAGAACAAAAGTATAAAGACATGTTTCATTTGAAAAAAATATGATAAAATATGCCATGTTTTAATAATAGAATTTGAATAAAAATGCTATTAAAAAGTTATAAGCATCAGACTGCAGAGAAATAATAATTTAATCCATGAAAAAGTGTTCACAGTATTATATTAATGTTACAATCTTCCAGATAATCATCTAAAAACTGTAGCAGTGCATTGCTAAGAAGATTTCTGTTCACTAAAAACTGTAGCAGTGCATTGCTAACAGGCAGATTTCTCATTGTCATCAATGTGTTATTTGTTTTGAAGTTCTTGATCTAAGCTTTTTCCAAAGCTCAACAGTAAAAGGCTTTACAAAGAAGAAAAGCTAATTATTTATCAATTTTTTCCCCAATAGTATAACAAACTTTAAGCAATAAATATTAAGTATTATCAGAATATAAAATAATGTTTAAAATGTATATGCATTTTAACCCATAATCATCAAACTCATTGAAAATATGTGCTAAATACTGTGGATAAGATGTAATGTAATCTCTTTTGTTACAGATGTTTGACCTTGTTGATAAAGATAAGAATGGCTTCATCTCTTTCAGAGAATTTGCAGACATGCTTGTAACTTTTTACAAAGGTATGTGTATCTAGCGTAATTGCTAATGCATATAACAAGAGTTAGATAAACAGAAATTAATAAAACACTAAAAAGGTCACACAATTAATATTCTTCTTTAAAGGCAGAAGACACATCTTTGGAAAAAAACACAAGTGGCTGGAAATTTTGCAATATTTTGTATGACTGTCACAGTGTTTTATTCATTTCTGCTTCTAGTTTTTGTTTTAGCTACATTGTCTTTATGAGTTACTTCATTTTTAGAATGCACACTGCACATGCACACAGATGCAGTTTTTCTTTTGTGATACTATTAAAATATATCCTATTTTCATTTTAACAATAAAGCAGTGGCATTATGAAGAGAATAAATGCATTTATAGGTTTGAAGATGAAGGCCATGATGGAATAACCTCCACTCCCAAGAATAACTATAAAACAACAGGAAATTTACACCCTTTAAGGAAAAAAAGTTAGAGCAAGGGTAATGGATACTATTGCTCTGGTTAAAATGAAAAGTTAGCTGTGCCAATGATAAACATAAAAGATAATTAATTACTAACTAAATCTGCTGAAGAAATGATAGTCTGAAAGTGACTTTTTTCCTCTTCAATTTGGTGTTGTATAAATTACTGTTGCTTCATATTATCTAAATTGCTTTAAGACACAAATAAAGCTATTTTTAACCTAATGATATATAGAGTATTAGATGAGATAGCAGCTTCTGGCAAATTATTAAGAGTTTAACAATTTATATAACAGAAGTCAAGAGGATTGTAGAGAAGTATTAACCTTGCTATAACAGGAAAACAATTTTCTATAATATTTGCAGAATGTATACAACAAATAATATTTTCTTTTAAACAATTCTAATGATTCAATATAAATTTGTGTTGGAACTAATACAGTGAAGCAATTAATTTATTCTTAATTTGATAATGCGTTGTCAATTTAATACTCTTATGCTCCACTTACCATCGAATTATACAGATCCTCTTTCACAGGCCTTCGCCTGCATTATCAGCTGTGTGTCGACTTTCAGATTTGTTGTTGGTTGATTGAATTTGGTGAAGCTCTTGTGGATATTTTATGAACTTTTGATTAATTTGTCTTCTGTTGGGATCTCAAAGTTCATTCACATTTTTTATAACATTTTTCCCCCATATTCCTAGCTCCACAGGTCTATCTACAAATTTTGATAATTTGACTTCCATTTCTATATCATGTTTATCTCTCCAAAGCGATGTGCAACTGCTGATTTATCTCTCTGATTGTACCTGACATTTCTCCAGTGTTTCTTTAGCCTAATTCCAATACTTCTTTTTGTTTTGCCAACATACCTATACTTTGTTACATTCCAAACAGTAGAGCTGATATATTCCTGGCTTCTTCTCATCAGGTATTCTATCATTAGCACCAGAGTTTACAGACTATTTAGGCTGAGTTTGTTCACTAGGGACAAAGAACTCTTGGAGTATTTTCTGGAATTTTTTGGTTGCCCAAGGATGATAGCTAAATTTCTTGTGAATGGTAGCTTCTATTTTGCTGACAATGTTGTAACCTGTTTAAATCTCTTCTCTTGTTTGAATTTCTTGATTTTCTTGTCTACAATTTCGTGGCCATACCCACTGATTTTTGCTGTTTGTATTATTGAGAGTATTCTTCACCATATTCAAACTCATTCATGGGTATGTTAATGAGTCTATGAGCTGAGCTGTTCAAAACTGCATCTTTATGTGCTGTGGGATTGAAGCCACTGATTGATAAGTAGCGAAATATGATCATTAAGCAGTCTACCATTGCCAGCAACTTGGATTGAATCACTCTGGAAACACTGTTAATAAACTTTCATCTAGGGTTACCAAAATCTAAAAATGCTGATACACTTCCCCTGCTAATGCACTCCGTGTACCAACTTCATATTTTATCAGTGCTTCTCCTTCTCCTTCTCCTTCTCCTTCCCCTTCCCCTTCCTCTTCCCCTTCCTCTTCCTCTTCCTCTTCTTCTTCCTCTTCTTCCTCTTCTTCTTCTTCCTCTTCTTCTTCCTCTTCCTCTTCTTCTTCCTCTTCCTCTTCTTCTTCCTCTTCCTCTTCTTCTTCCTCTTCCTCTTCTTCATCCTCTTCTTCCTCTTCCTCTTCTTCCTCTTCTTCCTCCTCCTCTTCTTCCTCCTCCTCTTCTTCTTCCTCTTCTTCTTCTTCCTCTTCCTCTTCTTCTTCCTCTTCCTCTTCTTCCTCTTCCTCTTCTTCCTCTTCCTCTTCTTCCTCTTCTTCCTCTTCCTCTTCTTCCTCTTACTCTTCTTCCTCTTCCTCCTCCTCTTCCTCCTCCTCTTCTTCTTCTTCTTCTTCTTCTTCTTCTTCCTCCTCCTCCTCTTCTTCTTCTTCTTCTTCTTCTTCTTCTTCTTCTTCTTCTTCTTCTTCTTCTTCTTCTTCTTCTTCTTCTTGTTTTTGTGTTACTATAAAATAATCAAAGATATGTTTGCATTTAAAATGTCTGAAATTATCATTACTAAAACATATTCTTTCACAGAATGGTAAGTCTAATTTTTTTCCTTGGTATATTGTATTAAGGAAAAGAAGCTTTCAACACTACCATTGTGCCTAATATTGATATTGCAAAAAAGGTATTAAACCATCTTTAAAATCTGTGCATTCATTGTGTTCTTCATTTTTGAAACAGTTAATACAGTAACACCATTTTTTTTTTCACTGACTCTGCTTTCCCATCATATGATGTGAAAATTTTCTTCAAATTGGAAAAATTATAAAAATATCTGTTGTTATTAGTTTGTATACTTTGTTTCCTGATACTGCTGGTATGACATCACATTTCAAAATTCAGAACATCAAAACACTGATATGACTGTTAATTCAGAGGTCCACAACCAACTTCTGCACTTTGCATATGCTAACCCAGAAAGAACACTGAATATCAACCTTCATGCTACAAAACAAAAATTAATAAAAAGACTTTAATATGAAAAATGGGGAAAATTAGATGATTTCAAAAAATGTACGCAGATGACTAATTTAATTACAAAAAATCAAACCTGTCCTGTGCTGCCATAAGGTACTCTTCCTTCAACCAAATGACTGACAAATAGAATATTAAATATGATGATCGCCAGGGTAGCTCAGATAATAAGATATCTGTCTACAGACTGGACAGTCTGGGGTTCGATCTCTGGCAGTAAAAGGGGGATTCTTTTCTGTTTTGAGGAGTCCAGACCAATCTGTGATCACCCAGCCTGCTATCCAAATGAGTACTGGAGTATTTCTGTTGTATAAAAATTAACCTGGGATGTTTAGAGGCAGCCAGAGTATAATGTGCACAGTGTCATAAGCTCAAGTATGTGATATTGCTATTACCTGTCCCAAGGGTTTTCAAGTTTATCCAGAGGAGCTACCTGACCTTAATCCAGAGATGAATGAGACTCATTTGTCAAAAATAAGTCTTAATGCTTTGGTGTTATCTAAAATGCTACTATAATACAGTGTTTCAATTTTGTTTTAGGAACAGCTGAAGACAAAGCTAAACTTATGTTTGACATGTATGACATCAATGGTACTGGTCAACTGACCCTCACGGACTTCAAGAACATGATTAAGTATGTGTTTTTTTCAATAATAATTGTACAACAGAAAATTTCATTTTAAGGAAGAAAAGTTACAAGCTCATCTACTATAAAATTCACTGTCATTTTATAAATTATTTTATTTTACTTAGAAAGCCTACATTGTGTTTTCTTAGTAAACATTATGCATTATTTTATCTAATAATAAATCCAATTTCATTAATGTGTCAAACAGTTCATAATAATGAAATCACAGGTAAACACATTAGCTTGTAAGTGATTCTTTTATTTATAATTCATTGAATATGTGAAAATCTACACTTACTAAAAGTAGTTTTATATCTTGTTATCAATTAGGTTTCACTGGACACCTTTCTTTTATATAGAGAAAGGCATACCCACAATCTCTCTCTATGGTGAAGTAGGCAAATCAACTATCCCTTCCATACCAGTGGCAGGATGCTCTCTTTTACATCATCTCCTTTGGTTCTCAATTCATAGTCATATACTTGAAATAAGTTTTGATTTTCCTCTTCTTCTGAATCTGATGCTTTTAGATTGATCACTAGTCTGTCCACTATTTCATCAATCAGACTTTTTCCCCAGTTCATATCTATCATATGTTAACCTGCCTTTCTCCAATTTTCTGCAATAACCTTTTTAATTGTACTGTCAAATAGTGTTTGCACATCAATAGTTCTAAATGAAATATTATGTTTGGCAACGTAATTTTTTACCTGCATTCATATTGATTCAATAGCATTAAAATCACATTGGTATGGTAGCAACCACATCATGCTATGTCATGTCATTCTGCAATTCTGTCTATTTTTACACTTTTAAGTTATCTTTTTTCAATTTAATAACTTTATATATTCTGTTTTAGTTGACTGTGGATCAAACTCAATGTTCTTATATTGAAAGTATGATTACATATGATTTTAGTGATGATGTAGTAGATGCTTTATTAAGATCTCTGAGGCATTATCCATAATGATGATACTGTGGGAGGAAATGTTTGGTAACAGCTCTTTAATAAACCATCTTTAAATACCTTGTTGTTCATTTTCTCATGCAACCTCGCATTGACTTTGATTTAAATATAAGCAAAGCACTGGGAATAAATTCATTGGAGCACCTACCATGTAAAAGTATGAATTGCTTTCCCTTTCATATTAGAGTTTTAAGAGGAAAGTTAATTTCATTTAGTTCACATTTCCAAACTTAAATTCATGATTCACAGCTGAACTGTTCCCATATAAATCCAATTAGCAAAATGAGTTGCTATTTTTCAAATAATATTTCAGTAATTTTTTAATTTCATTCAGAATGTCCTAATTTACTAATTGCATCAGTAAAAGAGCTGCTCAAATGGAAATAGGAACAGCAGCAAGAAAATGTCTGAATAATGGAATTTGAAATGTTGGTCTACGATTTTGAACTTAGATGGTAAAAATTTATTAAAATAATATTTAGAACATCAAGAGAGAGATTAGGAAATGCAGGTAAATGGTTAAAGAAACATTCTAGAAAGTGTTAAGGGAATGTGTGGTAAAAGAAAAAAAATAATAAAAATAAAATGTTTCTGGCAAGAGGTAAGAAGAAGACTTAAAAATATAGAAATGCAAAACATTTTCAGTAGAATTGCTGATTACAGTCCATTAGTATTTTATGTTTCAATGAAAAATAATTTGGGAGAGAAATATAATAATAAAGTAAACAAAGAAGAGAGAACACCGGTTAAGAGCTGTGTGGAGCGTAAAAGCACAAAAAAAATTATTTTTTAGTGTGTGTGTATCCAATAGGTGGAGGAAAAGAAGATATAGAACATTTAATGTTTGAATGTAAGGGTAACAAGAACTGGAGCATTAAGATTATAAATGTGGTTTAAAATGGACAAAGGAACTACTGTAAATAAAATAATTACAAATAACTTCAAGAATCTAGGACAAAACTCGTTTAAAGTGAAAAATAAAGGGAAGTGAAAAAGAGAGAGTAAAAATAATACTTTCTCTTTTACTATTATAAAATGAAAGCAAGAAATTGTACAACTTAAGTAATGTTAGTGAGATTTAATTTGTTTGTAGTGGCTGTCCACTTGAAAAATGGCCAAAGTCAATTCCAAGTAGACAGTAATGTATATTCTAGATTTTCTCAGCACTTAATTAAATAAATAAGTATTTTAATATTATTTATCTGTTCTAAAATAAAGAGATCTTGCATTTAAAAAGTTATTTTGTTAATTGTGCACGTTTTCTAATTTTTTATTTATTTATTTTTTCTTTCCCAGATCTCTAATGGAAACCAACAGTGCTGATGTATCACAAAGTGACTTAGACACAGCAATAAATGCAATACTAAAATCAGAAGGACTAGCAAACAAGGTACCTTTTTAGTACTATTTCTTTTTTTTTTTTTAATCAATTTGGTATTAGATAATTAACTGGCAATATCTTATACAACAGAGATAAGAAAAAGAACAGTGGAAGTTGGTGTGTATTTAGGTAAAGAGAGAGCTAAATGGATGAGAAAAATTTGTAAGCAAGATAGGAAAGAATGTTTAGAGTATGAGGGGGCAGATTAAAATAGCAGGAAGGGCCTATAACTTGGTACCAAGTGTTTGAGTTTATAGGGCCTAGAAAGTAGCAATAAGGAGAGTGAAGTTTAGTGTTGTATAGAAAATGTAAATTATTAATTACATAACTTAGGGTAGTGAGGCACACTGAGTTATAAATGGGCAAATATAGGGGTTAGTAAATTTGTTGGATATAGTGTCATCTGGATTTGCTGAAGGCACTGTTCCTATTTGATATATTTTAATTGGGTTTTGTATGTTGATTTTGTTGAAATATTTTCTATGTAGAAGTATTTTGATGTAATATGTAGGGGTACATTTGTATTAAATTTCAATTTTAATAGAATACCGGAAATCAAGTCTTCTGGATATTTCAGTAGGAAACTGTTGATCTGAAGACGAGGGTTCAGGAAATAGTGTAAAATTTGGTAAGATCATTAATGTAATTATATCATGGATATAATATGAAAATGGGATATTATCAGTATACATGTTTTTACCAATTACATCACTTTGCAGGTCATAAATTGAGCAACAGAGTTAGTAAGCACATATGAATACTCCACATTGAATGAAAAATTCATCAGATCTCTTCCCACCAGTACAAACAACTGTTTGTTCTTTTAAGCACACCTTAACAACTCTTATTGCAGGGATAATAAGTATATTTACTAAAAAAATATTGTTTTAGATCAAGATAATTTAAGGCTTCAGAATAATTGCAAACCTAAAATGTAAAGGGCATTAAAATCTTTGACAAGAACTGAAATAAAACAAACAGGTGATGGTGATGATGATTTTATTAATAATGTTTTAACATCTATTTTTACTATTTTGGCATCACAAGTGCTGGACACAGATAAATGATAAATTGGAAAAGAAATTATTTGAAAAGAAGAACTTCAGGTCTAATTTTAGGATATTTCTCTAGCACTTGCCATTGATGAGCACTGAAGAAAATCTGGAAAAAAATTCAGTCAGGGAGGATCATTCTGGTAGAATTTGAACCATACAACTCGAAATTACAAGCCCATGCCTTAGTGACTTCTGCAACCCATGGGGGGTACTTTGATGATGATCATCATCATCATGATGATATGACAATGATAACAATAAAAACATTCTTTTTTGACTTTTACGTTTGTATTTTTTTCATTAAAATTATATAATTTAAATATTGCATATATTAACATATATTATTATTTTAAGGCATATTAAAATATTTAAAAATAAAACAAAAAGGTTTTTTGATCATGGAACCATAAAATCTGTCTGTTTTTAATATCAGTCAGTAATACTGCAATGGTAGTTTATTATTAATTTTAGTTCCTGTTATCTTATAGCTATATTATGTTTTACTTAAACAAATATAAAAGAAGTTAATTTTTACTTCTCGTGTCATATGTATGAACATTATTTATAAAATTAAAAGTATCTACCCTTTGACGTGTATGCAAAATTAATTCATAAATATACAAATAAGTATATCCTATTAGAATGTGTTATATATGTTCTCAATAATTCCACCTACTTATACAACATTAGGACATAGACATTCTAATAGGATATGTTCCCATTCTATAGCTTCCTAAATACAATTTAATTAATTACACAAATAAATGTTAAAATACTTAGATGCTTAAGAAAATACTTTCAGTTTTCATGGCTATTGCTCTCCTTTACAGTTTTTTTCTCCCCCAGAATTAAAATATTATTTATTTTGCTACAGTTCTCCACAAGATCTTATAGACTGAAAATGTACTGTTAGGTTATTTAGCAATACTTAACATTTTCATTATTTCCAATGGAACCAAATATTTTAGACAGTTTCCAAATTGTCCAGAATTGGTAGAACCTCCTACTGTTTTTCTTTTAATTGCTTTCCATATTATATATGTAGTTTATTTGCAATTATTTACAATTTTATATGTAAAGTTGTGCCTTTCACAATGCCTTTCACATTGTTTTTTTATTCAATAAATTTGGCAAAGAGAAACTTTAAACCACACTAAATTGAAGAGGAATCTTTAAATTAAAGGTAAGTGCTTTGAATTCTGCTATTATTAAGTTATATTATTAGCTAAGTCTTATTTCCTAATATGTTCTCTTATTGAAAGTAGGTTAAGGAAAGATATTGCCTGTAACAGAAAGTATATTTCTACACAAAAGCTGCTGGTTTATCATTAAATGTGTGATTTCATACAGTTTAATATTATTGCTACTATTGTAAAATGTGGAAATTGCTTATTTAGGGAATAAGATATGTCAAGAGCAACTGTAGAGTGTGGTACTAAATACAAGCAAGGTGTTTGAAGTTTACCTATAATAAGTTATAAAAGCAGTATGATCAACTTACAAAGCTTCCAATTTTATTCCATTCCAATATCCTCAAAAAGTATGTAAACATTTCTCCAGACCATATGACACACCATATGTTAAAAAAGATAAAGCTATGATCCTAACACCTATAAAAGAACAAAAATTAATTATGCAATTAAATTGCAAGATATTGACTTCAGTTTGACTGCCCCAGACTTAAGAAAACACGTTAGTCTAAAGTGGATATGACAATTTGTTCCAAGCAAAAGATGGAAGGTCTAGTCAGGATTAGTGGCTGTCATTTAAGAAATAATGTGGTTTCCCAATGAGAACACCAAAAGAATTACAGAATCACAAAAGATAACATTACACATCTTATGATGTATGGAACATGTATTTCAGAGTAGCAGGAATTTTTACTTTCTGTAGAAATACAGTGTTAGAAGATGCCTAGACTGGGGATCTCCATACTATTACTAAAAGAAACTATTGCCCTCAGGAAAGCATGTTGCCTGTTTCTATGCCATTTTCAGCTCTTTATTGGAGTAGTGTGGCACAAAAACAAAGTGTCCCCTATCTCTTAGATAAGTTGAAAGAATTCAGCTGACTAAATTTTTAAATATTTATATCATTTTATTATAATGTGACAATATCTTTCACCCATGAAATGACAGCATAAAATGGCACCAAAAATTTGTTATAGCTAGCCAAACTGTAATTTTTATACTCATAACAAGATTAATTTTTTCTTTTTATTAAATAAAAGGACTGACTTGAATGATTGTGAAATATAATTTAAAGTTTTGAGACATTATGCACTTAAAATGGATTTATAGGCTATAGATGAGGTATCATCTGCATACATTATGGTTCATATATATATATGTTACTTGGAAGATAAATGATAACCACTAAGAATAATAGAGATTCCAATAACAAATCTAAAGGTATACCTATCTTATTTCAGAATGTTTCATGTACACATGGAAGAAATGAACATAACTTGCAGGGTTAGGCATATCTTTTTTATATATAGGACTGACTTCAATAAACTTTAAAAATTCTGAAAAAATACACACAAGACAGAAATACATGTATTTTGTAATTATAGTGTATTTTCTTTAAAAATGTATTAGATATGCCATTATATTCTTACTATTTGGATTGTTCATGGATTTTACAATTTCCATTATTTCATCACAGGATACCCAATTCAATTGGTAACATTTATATTGATTAAAAACATCCATAAAACTAACACCATGCTCCCCAATGTTAGTTTTAATATTATTTACAGAGATGATAAAAAGAAATCACAAAATTCCTGAGGTAAGACAGTCATCATTGTCATTGCTACACAAATTAACATTAATGAATATAATCAAAATTATATCAAAAAATGAATCAAAGGCATTTGTTGTGTCTATTTTTACCAGTTTATTAATGACATACTATCATGATATAAATTCATTAAACAGGAGAGGAAATCCTAACACTGAAATTATTAGAACTGTTCCGAGATTCTATATATTACAAATATTCAATTTAAATTTTACTGCATTATGGTCAGAATATGTTAGAATTGAATTGAATTTTTATTTCTCATATATCAACATACAAAATTTTATAATAAAATAAATATAAATAAAAAAAAGCATTAATTCAAATATAACAAATAGGATCAGTGCATTCAGCAATTTCAGAAGGCACTAACTACAATCAAATGTATTCCAAGTTGATTAGCTCAGCTCCCCAGTCCCCAGTTCATCAACAGCTACCTATTGGAAATATTTTAGTAAGTAATTATGTAGGTAAGATCAGATTTGACTTTTTAGATTCAAAGTAGAGTTTGGCCAATTTCACCTAGTCAAGGAACACTGCCTATGTTAGCAAATGCTAACCATCACAGTAAAGCAATCCAAAATCATAACTGCACTTGACCTCTGGATGGTACATTTAACATAATTCTAGTTGATTATGGATCTGTATGATACAGATTTATAAGCATAATAAAACATAATTTAAAAAGCATTAAATCTTAATTTTTTATAACATTTAATTTATAAAGCCCATTTTATCAAGTTGACAAGACTATTCACATTTTATACATTAGAGTAGCAGATAATCTGCAACAATAACTAACCATCAGATATGTTAGTTTTTAAACATATGCATTATTTCAAATGAAACTATAAACACATTTTATTGTCCGTTTTTAACTAGTAAATATTCTGAATCAAATAAGCTGGCACTTGTTTCTATGTATATAGAAGCCAAAAATGGATAATGTGGAAAGTATTAAACATGGAAAGCAAAATAAGAATGATGAACATAGTTAAATTTCAGGAAATGTAATTCCATAAAATTAGCCAGTACTATTCTCAAAACAGCATCATATGGTAAAACTCAAAGAGAAAATAAAAATATGAAATAATAGTCATATCATTCACTTCTGCTGGAATTCCACACTATGTTTTCCCAAAAATAACAGAGAATAAAACCACTACAAATAGCTCCCTGAGAAACCTATTGTAGAAGGTATCTTATTAAGTGCACTAAACTAGGCCTAGTTTTAAGGATAAGTGTGCATATCATGGCTAGGTCAATGCTACTGATGGTAATAATACTTAAGTCAACTTGTCATTTTAATAACTAATAATGTACCACACATACTTTAGCATGCATGAGGTTGACTGGAATGGCACTTTAGCTTTTACACTTTACAAGTATATCTCTACACAGAAGAGTTTATGTTCACTGAAAAGTTTGTTTCATCCATTAGGACGTTCTTGATGAAAGCTGAGGAAGAGAGAGGCTATACTTCTAGTTCAATGATAATTAAATGAAACACATGGCCAGAAGAGGGAAACATTATAACATTAATTACAATTTAATGAAATACTGGATCAAAGCAGAAACTGAAGAAAGTTGATTAGCTGTAATAATCTTAAATAATTGTTGAGTAAAGACCCTTCAACCCCAGAGTAAAACTGCAGATGACAGTATTTGATAGATTTTGAAAGCAAATGGAAATTTTACTGTCTGATAAGGTGGATGCAAAACAAATTTGATTCTATTATTTGTTCTTAAAATCGTATGAAGGCTTGCTGTTACACATAATTAACATAGTAAGAGTTCAATTAAATGTGCTTACGAAGCTGTTGACAATGGAGTGATATATATAAACAATGTAATACAGATTTTTCACACTAACTCCATTCACTTACATAAAAATCTGAACATATGTTTCGGGAGTGATCCCTCCCATCTTCAGCCTGTAGATAAACAGTGATCCCTCCCGAAACATATGTTCAGATTTTTATGCAAGTGAATGGAGTTAGTGTGAAAAAAACTGTATTACATTGTTTATAGTAAGAGTTACATGAATGATAAACTGTTTATCTACAGGTTGAAGATGGGAGGGATCACTCCCGAAACATATGTTCAGATTTTTATGTAAGTGAATGGAGTTAGTGTGAAAAAAACTGTATTACATTGTTTATAGTAAGGGTTACATGAATGCTATAATGCTACAAACTCTTGGAAGAAAGTTTAAAATGTAATATATTAGCCACTTCTGAGAAATTATCTTCTATCTCTATTCTGGGCGAGCCAGCATTTCTCTACTTCTACTGATCCATCAGAAGAAACACCAAACATACAGCAATGATATATGAAAGAAATTTGTAATCTTCTGCTTTATGTTTTTAACAGAAACATTTAAGTAGAATATCTCACACTAAAGTAGCCGGCAAAAAAAGTAATCCTGCATCTTTCAACATTTGTCTTCATTAAAATAAATTTTTCTATACTTATATAAATGTTGAATTCTAAATTATTTTGTCCAATGGAAAATGATTTGCATTTGAACAGCACGTTAATGCAGATGAGATTGAAAGCGACACAAACTAAAATGTGTAACAGGACATGAAAAATAGAATTCTAAAAACTTTTCATTTCAGCAAGATTATGAATGTGCAGACTTAATTTTCAATGTTGAAAGACTTTGGTGTCTATAGTTCAAATCTTGGCTTCTGGTTGCTGTCACGTCTTAGTAGTAAAATTGGCCATGTTGACGTTTCATACAGATTGAGGTTACTTTGTCAAAATTGGATGCCTGGCAAAAGTCTACTTGTGCCGAACTCTTGACAAAATTTTACTATAAACATGAGCTGCAGAAGCTTACAACTTCACATTGGTATATTTTAGTTTATAGCAATGATAATTTCTATTTCATTTTATAACATTTCAGTATCCTGTATTTAATTTGATGTAATTATGAAGTAAATTTAGAATTTTTTTTTGTTTATTTATGGATGCTCTTTAACATCAAAGGTCACCAGCTTTCTATTCAAAGCATGAAACGACTGGCAAATTTTGCTCAGAAACCTCCTTTTTCAGGCTTGAGGTTCTTTATCATGCCGTAAATGTATGACACGGGACCCACAGCTTTACTTCCCTTCCGAAGGAAGCTATATTTATGCCCAAAAAATCCACCGTGAAAAATTTAGAATAAACAAGTAATCTGTCTTCAGTTTCATTTTACTGGACCACTGTTGTGGTCTAGTGACAGTATTCATGCTTTCTATGTGGCAGGCCTGGGTTTGATTCCCAATTGGATCAGTAAACTGACAGATTTTTTGGGGGATTTTTCCTCCAGTCTTAAGGTGAATGCCTGGGAAACTTAGGCTACAAAGTCCCCTGAGCTTATTCAGCTAAATTACCACCCCAGTTATCCTTGGGATAATGTAGCTGGCCTTCCAAAGCATCCAAACTTCAGAAATCTGCTACACTCTTGAAGGCTGCTAAAGCATTTGTTCACAAGTCTGGATGGACAGTGGTGGCATTTAAAAATTAATTTTATTTGCACTTTATTAAAAACAAGTAGTATATAGGCTGCTTTATATATAAATACAAATTGGTTGGTTGGTAACTAGTGGCCATTGGGGATGATGATATTTATCATTTCTTCCCTAGCTTCTGAATAAAGAGCATTCAAATTATTTTTCATTTATTTGTTGCTATGTAATTGGCTGCATTTCAGCAGAGTGGTATGGCAAGTTTTCCAAGATATAAACACAAGTGACTAGCACTAAATGTATACTTTTGTTAAAAAAATTGGGAATAAAAAATATATATATATATATATATATATATATATATATACACACATATATATTGTATTTTTATACATGATTACTAAATCAAAACCTCTTCTTGAGTTATCTTTCTTCAGGGGAATTATACTGAATTCCTATAGTTTAATGCTGTGTAAAGTAAAATACATGTACTGCACTAATTTAAATTGAATTTTGTGTCAGAACATTAATGAACAATAGTGAACTGATTAATATATTCTTAATTAGCCCATAGCTGATGATGCAGGCAAAAGTCTGTGAAACATGTTTATAATTCAATGGTAGTGGAGCATAAGATAATTAATTTGACTCACTAGCTAATTAAGAATGTGCTGCACTGTTCTTCATCTTTCTCCAATCATTTCACCATTTCTATCCTTTCAGGAAATTATTACTGTTCGAAATTTCCAACAATTGCTGCTAAACTACAAAGGGAAACTGGGTATTGAAGAACTGAACCTCACTGGATTTCCTGCCCTCCAACAGTCACAAAGGTCCTCATCTAAAAGGCAACCCTTTGCTGCACGTGCTAGAGCCACTGCATTCAGCATTTATGGGTAAAATATTCAATTACATAATAGGAAGTTATTTTTGTGTAGCATGAGTTGAATGTGATATATCTCAGCATTTGCAGGCTTTTCCAGGTTCTTCTACTCTGCACAACTTCCACACACACACATCCACACACAAAAGAAAAAAGAAAAGGGATCTCAATCCACACGTCTACTAAAGGCTGGTGGTGATTGTTGCAGCATGAAACTTGAGGCAAAGTATTTTGTATATTGATCTAATTAGGTGGAAGGTAATGTGAATTTGTTATTCATGAATTTTATATTGCCAGAGAAACTAGTAATTTTTAACAATAAGAATGTGAATTCATAGGCTTCCATAACAAATTCTATTAAGCAATTCTTAATGATAGATTCATTGATATATTAAGCAACAATACAAAATGACAACCATCTAATTCTGACCCTGGTCAACTCTTAGGTATTATCCATTACAATTTCTTTTACAAACAATATATTTTAATTACATCAAGCCTTCATTTTGACCAAATAATTTGCACCTCAATTCAAAAAATGAATTACAATAAATTTCTGACTTTTTCAAATTATGTAATGTCATTTCTATTGTGATATGTAGCATAGAAGTAGTTTTTTAATTAGTATTTGAAAATATATATCTGCACAGATAAAAAAAATCTGATTTTGACTCCATCCATTTCAAAATTATATAGCTTTCAAACCAACTATGCTAGAAAAATTTTGTTTTTGATGTTGGCTATTCTGACATTAACAGTATGAGGTTAATGCATAGACATGCATTAGGTTCCAGTTGGGAGCTATGAGCAAGTGTGTAACAATTTTT
This sequence comes from Metallyticus violacea, assembly GCA_030762175.1. Lineage (NCBI taxonomy): Eukaryota > Metazoa > Arthropoda > Insecta > Mantodea > Metallyticidae > Metallyticus > Metallyticus violacea. Next base: position 50,936,564 of record CM060831.1, read on the forward strand.
TCTTTAATAGCAATTTTTTTCTCAAAACTATGTTTTTCTACTTACTTCTAGAGAAAAAGTACTGCATCTATTGCCTTAATGGTATTTCTAAACATAACAATGAAGCTACTGAAGCATTATTAGAAAAACATAGCCTAGAAATTATGGAAAATTTTATATAACATTTTTGAAAAAATGGAACCTTCTGACTATCCTTAACTATTTCTTCTATCTCTCTGTTTCTCAGTTTAAAATATGCTGTTATTTGCATTTATGTCCAAACACTGCTGCATAATGATGAAACTCTATCTATAAGAGGAAATTTGAGAATAGTTTCCAACCATTAAAAAAAAAACTATCACACAATAAAGAATTCATCACGTCTTTCCACAATAAAAGGGGGAAGGAACATATTAAAGTAAATATGTAATGTGTTTAGAAGCTATTGGCAGTGAAGCAACTGAAATATTCAATTTAAAACATATTAAAGTGTTCATATTTAGAAGGTAATTATGATAAGATATGCAAGGAACTATGCAGTGGCTTATAAGCAATAATTAAATATTTAACATATGGAATAACTTATCACACATTTTTATTTTAATGTGCATTTTATTTGCCCTTTTTAAGCTTTTTATGCCATGAAACTATTAGATTCATTAAACATGGTTATCGAATCAGAAATGCACAATAGCAGCCTCAAATGAAATATTGCACTTTTAGAAAAATCTGTCTCTTACTTGGTTACAATTTCAGTTCAATTACAATATATTTTTTGCAAAAACTGAATCTGAATAATTAGAATTTTCTGAACTGGTATATCCATGCATGTGAACATTTACTAAAGAGTATGTTATATCAATCAGGATACATTTTTAGACAAAAAGTATATTTTTCAAAATGATCTGTAATATTGATTACATACCAATAAAATAGCAATTCCTTGTAGGCTCTGTTCTGTAATATGATGTACTGTTTACTGCCAGTAATTCAGTTTCTTCACAGCTATCGTAGAAACTCTCTTGAAATTCCTAGGAGGATAAAATAATACATTCCATATTAATAACTAAAATCTATAATGTAAACAAAATAATAATAATAATAATAATAATAATAATAATAATAATAATAATAATAATGTATATTATTCTAATGGACTTGCACTTCAAAATTCATTATTGTAATAAGAATATTTATCCTATTACAGAGATCTAACACAAATTAAAAAAGAAAGAGAAGAAACAGTCATGAACCTAGAAAGCCAAATTGATAATGACCAAGATGTGGTTCTAAGTAAAAAGCAAGAGTTCAAATCACCCATGCTGAGCTACATCTACAGAAAAATTGAAAAACATGCTAGAGAAACCTTCTGGATGTTGTTGTACACTCTAGTACTTATAGCAATATTTGCAGAAAGAGCATACTGTAAGTAAAATTTAATATTTTACAGCTCATAATTTAAAGACTGTAGGATATTAAAATTAAGTTTAAAACATTTATTGTGTTATATATATTTTTCACTCACTTCAAAAGAAGAAGAAGAAGAAGAAGAAGAAGAAGAAGAAGAAGAAGAAGAAGAAGAAGGAGGAGGAGAAGGAGGAGGAGGAGGAGGAGGAGGAGGAGGAGGAGGAGAAGGAAGGAGAAGGAGGAGAAGGAGAAGAAGAATAAGAAGAAGAAGAAGAAGAAGAAGAAGAAGAAGAAGAAGAAGAAGAAGAAGAAGAAGAAGAAGAAGAAGAAGAAGAAGAAGAAGAAGAAGGCATTTATAGTAGAGTACTTCTAAATTTATATTTTTGTGGTTTATTTGAACTCCTTTCATTTTGTTAAAATCTGATATTAAGGTGTATGAGTAACATTCTTTTAATATAATAAAGCTAGCTCAAGGTTAGTTAAATTAGTTATATTAATTCATTATATTACTATGAATATTATTCAAAGCTTGATATCAGATCTTTACAATAATTGACAATCAAAAGAAGTACAAACAAGCCATATGGAAATAAATTTAAAAGTACTCTACTGCATTCACACCTAGGTGATATAATGTTCTAAATATGGAGGATGGTGATGTTCATGGGTGTTCCTCTAGTGCATAGTCGATATTCCTTACTTCTGAGGATGGAATAGGAAAGATTGCTTTGAATGCCTCTACTGGAGCAGCTGTTGGTGTAACTCTGTGATAGCTTCCTCAAAAATAGATTCAACAGGAGCAAGGCATCTTGTGGATACATTAGGTAGTCTTACATGTGAGTAGTTAGGATTCCCTTCCAGCAAGAGCAGCACCACTTCAACAACTGGATTATAATTGGAATGTTACACTGGTTTTTTCATTAGAATAAGTCCAGAGTTCATCAGCTAGAAAAATGTTGTCATATTACAAGTGTCAGATAATATACTGACCAGGAAAAGAGAATATGGCAGCAGATGCTTTATCATGAATATGCTCCTCAGTCAAAGGAAGCTTGTCTAAGCAGAGTTTACTGCACAAAGCAATTTATCTTCCTGGAAGAACAAGAATGTATCACTCAGAAGGTAGCATAACTTTTCCTTTTGAGCTAGATAAGATTAAGAGAGAAACTTCTTCTAGTCATGTTTGCACTGAAGCTAAGCCTCATTTTCACAAATATGAAGGTGATTTTATTGAAGTCACTGAACCTGTTGAAAGAATCAATATCGACTTCAAGAGTCCTTCAACTTCTAGAAATCATAATTGTTTCATTTGCCTTCTCTTGCCAAGATACGATTGCCAGCACTGTTATTTTAAAAGTCAAGGCACTTTTTTCTCTCTTTGTACATTTGCTTATGTTAATTCTGATAGAGGTTCGAGATTCATTATTAGAACTCAAGAATTTCTTGATGATATAGGTTTCCAGTACGTCATACAATTTTCAGGATAATGGGTAAGCAGAATCTTACATTGGAACAATATGGAAGACAATTGAGTAAGCCCTAAGAAGTTGGAAACTGAAAATGAGAAGTTTATCAAGTAGCCTTACATTCTATTTGTTCACTATTATGCACATTCACCAATACAACACCACATGAAAGGATGTTCACCTTACCTAAAAGTTCCAGTAATGGAGTGACAACACCTTTTTGGCTGATGAATCCTGGACTCATTCTTATGAAAATACCATTTCGTCATTTTGAGTATGATCCAGTTATCAAAGAAGTGCTCTTGCTGTAAGGGAAACCTAACTCACATATAATATACATATAATACTACATGATACAGACAAATATGTCCACAAGATTCCTCTTGAAACTATTACTCTTGTGGAAACTATCACAGAATCTGCACCATCAGCTGTAACACTGGAGGCAATTGAACCAATTTCTTTCTATTCTACAATAAGAAGAAATATGGACCATATCCAATTTCAATTAGAATTCAACAACACCTCAGAAGCAGCACCCATGAACATTGAATTCCTCCTTATTTAGAAGACTATACACCTTGGAGGGATGAAAGCAGTATAGTATTTTTTTAATTTATATCTCTATAGCTTGCTTTTGTTTTTTAATTATTGAAAAGATCTGATATCAAGCTTATTTATGAGTAACATTTTATAGTATAATAAAGGCTAGTTAAAAGCCAGTTGATTTATTTATAATATTTATTCTCATGTTCATGCTACTGGAAGCACTGGTTAACAATCCCTCTAGAGTTATGAGACAATTTCCTCTAGAGTTATGAGACAATTTCCCATATATCTGAACTGAGTTTATCCATGGTTTTCATTTGCTTGAAAAGCTAAGATCAAAGTCTTATTGTGAAAAAAATTGACTTTTTAATGGCTGATGGTATTGATTTTTATATGAAAAACAGCAGAGGGTGTCATCCTAAGCCATAGCTTATGGACTATCAGAAAGAGAATATTTCACAAGGTCTTGTGACAGATCTGGTAATTGCCTAGCTGGTTTGCTAGCAATGATCTGGCTGAGATGAACCGTTACACTCCCTTTCTATTATTCTACTTATTCCTACATTTCACTCTACAAATGTATACCAACATTTTTCAGATGCACAATTTAGAAAAAATAAGTATTAGTCAAGAAATCTTATTCTGTTTACATCCCTACAGAAAATGTAACATTGACAATTGTTCTATTTACAAACATGCTGATTAATGCCTGTTTTCTCACCAGTAGAATATGTTTTGTTAATTATTTAAACTTCACTGATTTATTTACCCCAATAAAGAGCAGTAATTGTAACGCTTTCCTGTTTGTGAAATCTGCATCACCATATAGGAAATAATGAAATGAACAAAAAAGCAAAGCAGATTATGATATGCACATAATTAAAACTCAATTGGCTATTCATAAGCCACAATACTCAGAGAGCACTAAACGCTTCTCCATTAATCAAAGGGCGCAATATAAACAAACGACTGAGCTCGAAGGATCGGCGGAGTTTCGTACCGCGATACCGATTAGTGTACAGTATATGACGCCACGAATATGATGAGAATGTGGGAATGTACATTGATGGGGACCGGATTATATATTCCGTTAATGGACTACGAAATGTGACGAAACCATGGGATTACACATATTCCGCATGGCAAGGATATAATACAATGGCGGAACACTGCAACAGGTGTGACATTGTAAGACGATTGACTAAATCATCGGTACCTCAAACTGCATGGGCTTGTGAAAAGACGGTGGCGTTCACAATAACCGAGCATTCCTCCTCTGCCAGCGGCTATACTGCTGAAGCAGCTCCCCGGATTTCCTTTAAGGCGGTAACCGTAACTTTAAACGTGCTTTTAAACGACCCCCTCATATTTAGGATGGAGGCTGGTGGCTAGCGAAATAGCAACATGTATTGTTTTCGGACGAGTACCACCTTTTTGTTATCATTTCTTTCTTTGGGATTACAATGGCGACTGCATACTCATTAGATGATTTAGCAGCATGCACTGTCTAATGCAGTAGTTCACAACAGGTGTGCCGCGAGATTCGCTAAATGTGCTGCGAATCCGAGAATTTGGGATATTGCTGGTAAAAGTAAATACGTCCGCACACATTTATTTTGAAAGTGGAGCAAGAGAAAAAAATATTCAAGTAAACGCCTTTATTTAACAGAAGTTTATTGGCTTAACGCCTTATAATAAAATATTTTATTTATTAATGAGAAATTTTGGATTGTGGTTTCTTAAACCAAAGTTAACTTTGTGATCGATTAAATCCCTCCCCCAAAAACAGCACGCATGCGCACACACAACTGAATGAAGGTTCTCGCATTTTTTTGCTATTAATGAATTTTCTTTTTTTCTTTGATAATATACAAAGAGATATGATAGTGCATTATATTTCAATTGAAGTGTTCGAAGTTCTTTCTGCAAATGCCTTTCCTTCTTCAGGGGGAGATCGATGTTGAATTCTGGGGACATAGCTTAAGAGTTGCTCATCCAAACATACTTGGCAACAGCTGTATAGAGTAAATATTGTGTCATATTATCCACAAAAGCTAGCAGATGATTTGAAGTCAGTTCGGATATCACGAACTTTCTTCTGTTAATTAGAAACTTATCTATAATAAACTTAAGAGTTTTATAAAAACAAAATTAATGCAAAAATACATATAACATACGTCAAACTACCAATCAACTTCAAAACATGCAAGAATATAGGCAAAAGGGCATGACTGCAAGCCTACAAACAACTGACAGTTGCATACTCAAGACTGAGTATCCCACATAGCTACCAACTCGTACATTTATGTGCTGTGAGAGAACTCACGTTGAGGGATAGTAAACTAAACAGGGTGGAGAACCACTGGTCTAGTGTCATACTGGCCAAATAGTATGAGGAGCCATTGGGTACCATTTGCGATTTCGGATGCTACAAGCGAATAGGTGCTGTTAATATCAGGCAAGATGTAGGGGCAGCTGTCATACTCTTCCTTCTGTAAACTTCTGAAGCAATATTTCAGTACAACATTCTTCAACCAATATTGACAGGAATGCTTAAGCCTTCTTCTGCAGCAGGAAAATACCACTTCTTCTCTAGCCTGCACATGTGCCAGATATACATGCCGGGAATATGTTTGCTTGGCAATTACCGCATAATAGTCTTCTAGAATCAATGAACTGTGGAGTCCCAAACAAGCAGCCTGCAGGCAATTAATCAAGAACACTTTTATAGCCTTTTTGATTAGATGTCATGATATACAGCAGCTAGGAGTTGCGAGCGGAATTTGATCGAAGACGGACGTGTCTACACGCTCTCCGTGTGCAGTAGGTACAATGGCTGCATCTACAGAAATTATCTCGCCAGAATTGACCTTTTTAATACAGAAAAATTAAGGCTGGAGAAAATGGTTTCAATGATCAAGTGACCATGCTTTGGTACGGCTTTGTGTTGATGGCGTTATTAGTGATCGGCGGAGTGCAATTAAATCCTGGCCCGGAAATGGAGCAGGTCGTCGGAATGCTAAAGGGAATATCATAAGAAATTACTGAATTTAGAAAGATGCAGAAGAGGCTAAAAATGAGAATAATTAACCGAAGAGATTGTTGCAAGCTATAAACAAAGAGTGGAACAAGATCTCGCGAACCATAACGGAAGGATAAGGAGGCTGGAAAAAGTTGAGGCAAATAAAAGTAAACAGTGTCATTTTTGGAATACAAGAAAATAGAGAGAAGAGAACTTGGCAAGGGGTTGAAGAAATATTTAAGGAAAAGCTGGGAAAATATGTGACCGATACTTGTCAAGTGTACCGCCGTGAAATTTAAATACATGGTGCTGGAAAGTACAAAAAACTAACGTGTACGAAGATATTCACCGAGCAAGATTATGGGAAAGAAAAAAGGGAATATAAAGCTACTTTATTGAAGCAAATAAAAAAAAAACCAGAGAAGAAGGGCATATGTTAAGGGTTTGAATCTTTTCATAGCGGGAAAGAAACAGGACATGAATGGACGAAATATGATAGTTGCGAGCTCAGCCAGCAGAGAAGATCAAAGTCCAGGAATTCAAGGTGGCGGCGGAGAAAAAGAAACGGCAAAAGAAGAGAGGGGGAAAGATGAACAGCTGACATCACCACGACACATTGTACAATCACCTCAACAGCTGCGAGAGGATGCCAACAAAAATGCACTGGGTGCTATGGCTGGTCTGAATATGTGGAGAGAGGCGGGGTTGAGTGTAGTCTCCACGCCTGGGGGAAGTATTATGCAGGGAGAGGAACAGAGTCGCGTCAGACAAAGAGGCAAGACTTACAAGAAGCAAAGCGAAGTTGGAGTCACTATAGGTTTGGGAGAAGGGACTCAGTTCAGGGAGTGTGTACCTTATCCTAGTATGCTGGAATGTTGAAGGTTTAATGGCGAAAATACGAAATGTTGACATTCATCGGATAATCAAGTGGGCAGATGTGTTAGAAGTGGTTGAAACGTGGATATTAAACGATTCAGTCACCAATGTCACTGAGTATAATTATTATGGCTGAGAGTTAAAGAAAAAGGTCGGGTGCCTGGTGGCATAGGGTTATTTGCGAGAAGAGATAAAAGTTTCATAATTAAGGTTGACAAGAATTTAGGAGGTGATAAAGTGCTGTGGTGTATATTCAGTGATGTAGGTGGAAGAAGTACACAAGTGTGTTTAGGTATTATTTATAATCCACCTGGCTCTTCAAGCTTTTATAACTCAAATTTGTTTATTAAATTGAGACAAAGCGTAGAACTATAGGATAAATATACAGATGTAGAATTAATGCTAGTGGGGGATCTAAATTCAAGAATAGGTTAAGAAGGGATTAGGGTAGATTTTAATGCCAGGGGCCCAATAGAAGCAAATTTAGAGAAATGTTGCAGAAATGACAAAGTTCTCAATAATGAGGGCAAAACATTAATAGAGTTCTATGAAGAGAACAACTTCTTGATGTGTAATGGAGTAAAAAAGAAAGATAAGGGGGGGAGAATTCACTTTTGGAAATAAAAATGGGCAAAGTGTTAATAGATTATAATTTATATACCTTAGGTCTGAGTATATATAGTTGGCTTTGAGATTATGGATATGATAAGTGCAAGTAATCCCTTCCCATTAAGAATGGAGATCCATTAAATCAAGAAGTGAAACATATGGAAGACAAATATTTGTCAGCATTTTTTAGAAAAGTTGAAGACTGTATTTTTAGTATAGAGGAGGCCATTAAAAGGCAGGAAACAAAATGAAAGTGTTTGAGGAGAGGTTAAAAGTGAATGATAGATGGTACGATAAAGAATGTGCAGATACAAGAAGAAGGGTACAGAGCTAAAATACTGGAGACAAACAGGAGAGGGGCCAGATAGGGACAATTTACCTCGTAGAAAGATGGGGATACAGTGCTTATTAGAAGTAAAAAAGAAATAGTGGGGAGAGAAGCTTAGCCAGAAATTAAATGAGGCAGCAAAGAAGAATGACATCAAGGAATTTGGGCAATGATAGGTAAGATGCGCAAAAGAAAGGGAGGTGATTATATGGTACCACCAACAGAGTGTTGTAAGTTTTTTCCGGTTCTTTGGGAGTAAAAACTTTGGTTATTCAAGATAATTTGAATATTGATAATCTATGGGAAATAGATTTGTTAGATAGCAAAATTACTTCAAGTGAAGTTTTGGAACAAATTAAAAAGTTCAGACCTAACAAAGCATGTGGAATAGATGGAATACCAAGGGAATGTTGGAAAGCTTGGGTAGAAGACCTAAACAGATTAAACTTACTGGGGCAATTTCTGAACGTAATCTTTGAAGAAGAATAAATACCAAAAAATTGGAAAGTGGAAATTGTAACACCAATTTATAAAGGTTAAGGAGATGTTACGAAACCAGCAAATTATAGAGGAATTAGTTTACTTTCAATTATTGGGAAAGTCTTCACTGGAGTGTAAGTAAAAAGATTACAAGAATGGACAGAGAGAGAAAAGAAAATTTCAGTATTTCAATCAGGCTTCAGGAAAGGTAAAGAACAGTTGACAATATTTTTATACTTAGAAGATTAGTTAATAAGTATCTTAGTAACAAAAGAGATTGGATCTTTTTTGTTTCTGAACTTGGAAAAAGCTTTTGACACAATTTCTAGAGCACTATGGATTAAACTGAGAAAGAAAGGAATAAGCCAGAATTTATAAAGATAATTCAGAATATTTATACAGAAAACAAATTTTGTGTTAAATATGAAAGATGGAGGGTCACAGAAAAAATATCAAAACTATGTAGGCCTAAGACAAATATGTAAATTAAGCCCAGCTCTCTTTAATCTATTTATTGATGATGTTCTAGAAGTTATTGATAAAGGTAATGTACATTTGCCAACTATAAATAATATAGAGATATCTGATCTGCTCTTTGCGGATGATTTGGTAACAGGTTCTTTAACAAGTGTAGGATTAAAATGATCATTAGAAGCTATAGGCATATTTTGTAGAGAATGGGGGCTTAATATAAATAAAAACAAATCTAAGATAATGGTGATGAAAAAAGGGTTCAAATTAAAAAAAAAACAGAAAAAATGGCGGTTGGAGCACAGGAGTTGAAGTTGTCAAGAAAATTGATTATTTAGGTGTTATTGTCTAACAATAGGAAGTGGAGCAATTAAATACCAAATATGCAAGTAAAATGGTTAGGGAGAATATATGGATCAATAGTGGAGAGCAAAATAATGTATGAAATATAAATTTGGGGGACAGATGAGGGATGGAAAGGGATAAATGTGATAAATAGATTATTTTGTAGAATTGTTTTTGGCTTACCTAGATCTTTATCTAATGAGGTTGCTCTAATGAAACTAGGAAGATTGGGCTATAAAAGCAAGGTTATAGAAAGAGTATTCAAATATTGGTATAGAATAGGGAGACTAGAAGAGGAATGAATGAATGAAGGAATGAATGGTGTTTAACGCCCGTTTTTGCTACAGAGGCACCACAGGCGATGGACACTGGTGATACATGAAATCAAATATATTGGGAAAGGATTTATTTTTAAGGAAGGAAACGTTCCAGGCCTAAGTTTAGGGTACCTCTCCGGCATTTGCCATTTATGAGGACTGAGGAAAACCTGGAAAAAACCTCAGTCAGGGAAGTCGGTCCTGGCGGGATTCCAACCCCAGACCTCCCGCTCACAATTCCGCGATTTAACGACCTTGGCCACCCGTGACAAGAAGAGGAAAATATCATTAATCAGTGTTTGGTAGCTCAACGAAAAATTAAGGAGAGAGAAACTCGGTTATCTAAAATCCAAAATATCCTATGAATATCCTATCCATAGGATGAGTATAGTATGAGGGAGAAAGAGTGGGTAAAGGGTTTTGGAAAAAGATAATGAGAATTGAGGATATTGAAAAACAGGAAATATGGGCAAATCTTAACACCATAAAATCCTTGAAATTATACAGTACACTAAAAAATGTGTGGGGAAGAGAAAGGTATATTGAAAAATGTGATAAGGTAGGACGGGAAGGCATGGATTAGAACGGGAGTAAAATATTTAAGTGGATTAGAAAAGTGCATACACTATGGGGATATTTCCTATGTGTGAAGAACCAGATAATACTTGGCATTGTATAATAGAATGTAAGCAAACCATGTTTTGGATGGAACCGTTTCTATACAAAAGTGGGAAAATTTACCACATGAAATAAGAGGTAGAAGAATTTTAAATTTAAAATTAGATGAAAACATTAAGGCACTGGGAAAATACATAGGCAAGGTAAGACAAAAATGGTTATGGGTGTAAAATATTTAGGAAAGGTGCTTGAGAAATGGTATAGAATTGTCAGATAGTGAAAGGAGGACGAAATGAGTGGGGGGACGGAATGGGACTAGTTATTTAGCATTAGTTAAACAAGATCCTTTTACACCAATAACTAGGGTGTTAGTGTGTATAAGGTCCTAATGAATAAGCAACTCTCAAGGATAGCAATTTGGCCAAATGAGTTTAATTAAAATATTACAGCAGCTATTGTTGCAGCCCAAGGAAGCTGATATGGTTTTTTGCTTTAGTCTGAAACTTTAATCACTTATATATATCATGAATAAGTGATATATGTTTCATTCTATTCATCTCATTCCTTCATGGTGCTACAATTTTCACAACAGTAGTGTATATTGCTCATAAGAAACAAGTCCATAGACTAAACAATTCAAAAGGCAAATTCTCAACACTTTTTTTTAACCATTAACATCTGTTTAAAGATCTGATTTTATAGTTGATATTTTGCTTATTATTCCTTTTATTTGTGATTTTTATCGTTAGTGGTATTTATACATGTAACAGATTATTCTGTGGAACGTGAACATTCTGGTCTACGGAGAATTGCTGGATATGGAGTCACAGTTACAAGAGGTGCTGCATCAGCAATGATGTTCACTTACTCTACTTTGTTGGTTACAATGTGCCGAAACAGCATCACTATTTTGCGCGACACATTCCTGCACCTTTATATACCCTTTGATGCTGCAGTTGAATTTCACAAGTATGTTGCATGGTGGGCTCTCTTCTTCACTGGTAAGAAACCAATTTTTAAGACTATAAATTTTGTAAAATGTGTATATTACTTTGACTGATATATATTACTTCTTTTCTGCTATATTAGTATGTTTATCTTTTACTATTTTTATCTACTGATATTTTTCCTATTTATCTTTTATACTCTGTTGCTCTTAGTTTTAAATTCTAAAGATTTTGCTAATAAGATATGCATTATTCACACTATGTGTTTTGTATGTTAGTCTTTAGCATTTTCTTATACATATTACATACCCATTTGGGGGACGAGAGGGAGCAAAGTTTTGTATAGATAAGGGCCCCCAGTCTCTCTTGTTTCAGTATTTAAAAAAGTAATATTCCCAATATATAGCTAATTTTAGATGAAATTGAGGTTGCAACTAAAGTTTGAAACATTGTTTTCTTTAATAATCTCTTCTCAGTCTGATGTTTAGAACACTTTTTATGGTTTTCCTTAAATGAAATTTACTCAGGACATGTTTCGTGGCACTATCGTCCATAAATGGCCGTTGGATCATTCATAGGAGCTGGGTAAGTAGGTATCTGGGTTGACTCTGGTGGTCTAGTGATAAACTTAAATAAAGTGCTATCTGCTTCCAGGATGTCAATGAGCACAACCTTATGAATTTTGACATCCTGGAAGCAGACAATACTTTATTTAAATTTATCATTAGACCACTAAGAGTCAACCCAGATACCTACCTACCCACCCAGCTCCTACAAATGATCCAACAGTCATTTAACAGCTGATGATGTGGACGATAGTTTCCAAAAACATATCTCCCTAGTACATCTCATTTATGTGAAACCATTAAGAGTGTTCTAAACATTTGACTCAGAAGAGATTATTAATGGGTGTTTCACTGTGTTCGATTTCAAATTGAATATTAAAATTGTTTTCTTTATTTTAAACAAAATATAATACAATATAAAACATAAAATTTAGAGCTTGTAATTATTTTGTTACATTGTCACACAAACATACCAAAACCAACATGGATTGAGGTAGTTGACTCCATGAATGAGAGCTCTGAAGTTTAATTCCTATCAAGGCCATACTCTATGACTGAGGTTTCCTTAGTGATTTCCTCAGTTCTGACCAATAATTACAAATACTAAGGAGGTACCATAAATTAGGCCTTTAATGCTTCCTTCCCAAATAAAAGTTCCTTTCCCAACTTACCATTTTATCTCATTATTCATCAGTGTAATGCCTGTGAAACCTTAGTGGTGGAAACTAGCATTAAACACTATTAAAAAAAAATGAACATATCAATACTTTCATAGTATTAATTGTTTGAGACAAGAGTTCCCTCCATACTCTGGATATCCTCTCTGGTAATTGCTGACAACTTGCAAAAGTAAGTACTTTAGCTATTCATCCTGGATGTAAAATGAATTGCATTCTTCAATCAGGGCACTCCATGTTTTCAGCATCATTAATGCAGTGATGTATGTATGCTCAATTCCACAGCAACATAATTTCCATCAGAAAGTCACAGTTTGAGGTCAGTTTTGTGAATTTCAAGTCAACACTTAGTATGTCAAAAAACTTCAAAGTGTTGGATGACATAAAATAATTAAAATATTCCTCCATGTCCTATTCAAACTGACAAGATACTCTTTTTGAGTCATCCTCCTGATAATTATGGAGAGCTTCAGTCGTGGAAATTAAGGAAAACCAGTTATTTGATTAGATACCTAGATGAGGCAAAGCACTTTAGAGCAGCAATTGCCCAATTTGCATTTGCATTTGTTGCATCACAATAGTACCAATCTCTAAATACTGTTCAAAATAAACCCATTTTACCAAAATATTTTTTTTTTTTTTCCCATAATGTACAGCTCAAAAATGTGCCAAATCAAGTTTTCTAGAACTTTAAAATAAAGATCACCTTAATGCACATACTAGGTGATCAGCCTACACCATATTTTAAGTCAGTTCTGATCGTCTACTGATAAGCATACATGCAGGTTCAATTCCGGCCAGGGTTGATGGATTTTTTTCCGGCATAAAATTTCTAAATATGGCTTCTTTCAAAACGGAAGTAAAGCAGTGGGTCCCAAGTCATAAATGTATGGCATGTAAAAGAACCTCAAGTCTGAAAGAGGAGGCTTCTAAGCAAAATTGATAAGACCGATGGGATGCTGATGAACTGGGATGTTAAAGAAAGTCCATAAATAAACCAAATCATAAAATGAACCATAATGTAAACTTTTGTACCCTACAGTACAATGATATAAACCAATGAAAATCCATAATATTTTACCTTTAGACTTTACAATTTTTTCTCCTCTTTGCTCATTTGAAAAACCTTGTAATGTGAATGAGTCCAACTTAATTTAAAACACAGGTAGGTCGTCAGCTACCTGATATAGGAATAAAATAAAATGTAATAAAAAAAAATCCTAAAACTTATAAGTAGATGATATTTAAGATTGCTGCAGATCCTTCTTCAAAGATAAGTAAAGTGATGGTTAGTACTATAAAAATTAAATTTATATCATCAATGGTGATGGTGGAATACCTATTTCAATAAAATCAACTACAAATTAATATATATCAGTTTATAATGTTGTTTAATAAAAAAGGTTATGATTGTCAGCATTAAGATTAAACTAAATTCAACTTTGTCATAACAGTAATTATAAATACAGAAATAATAACATATCCTGTTTTAACTAATATCTAATTGTATTGTTTTTATCTTCATTTTAAGAGAAGATTATCTTTGGCACTAAGAAACTAAAGGTTTATTGCTGCATGACTGCATTTCTAAGGGAGATTTCTGGATGAACTTAAGGAGAGCATGAAGCAGCTGATGGTAATGCTGAAAAGAGTTTCACGATTGTTTTGAAACGTGGAAAATATATTACAATATGTATATGAGTTCTGAAGGGATACAGAACTACATGGATACATGACTAAAGCACCATTGTACTATATAAGCTATTTTTCTATAACATTAACATTAAAAGGAGGATTATTTTAATATGTGCTATAGGAAAAACAAGTTCATAGCTTAATTGTAAAAATTGAAATAGTTAGTCCACATTCTGTTATTTTTGTTTTAAAACTCTTTTTTCCTTTCAGTATGCAAGTAAGTTATTTTCTCAATATTTATATTTATTAATATCATAAATGTTGCTGTGCTATGCATACCATGAATCATGGGAAGCTTTTAAAGCAATAATAAAATACTTATTTGAAGTTTCTTGAAAATAAAGATGCACAAGAAAAAGCAATGGCCAAATAGAGAAGTAGTACTGAGGAAATAATGCAAAAAATCTATTTTATTTAAATAAGTTAATATTAATATCTATTAATACAAGTGTTATACATATAAAATATATGCATAAATAGTGTTTTTATAATTTGGTGACTGTGAGGAAGAAGCAGATTTTTGCTTTAGCTTTTTGTAATAATTATTTTTTGGTATTATTCACGTAATTGCACAGATATTGTTTCTATTGTGTCTATTTGCTATTATATTAGTCACTTTTTCTTTCTTTCTTTCCTTTTCCTTTTCTTTTTTTCTTTTTTTTTCCTGCATCAAGATCTTTCAGAAAATTATTCATAACAGTAGCAACCATTCTAGATATATTGTTTTTTTGCCTTATGTAATGTTTTTCAGTTTGTAGTGCTTTAATTTTTCTTATTTCCTCTTTAGTTCATTTTACTAGAGAAATTTTCAAACACAGTTGTCCACTATGTAACTTCTCTAAATCTTTCAGTGAGTTGTTCCTTGGGATCTACAGTTTTGGATAATGCTTAAAATAAAACATATGTTGCATGGTTTTTTAGCCTCTAAGTTATCTTTACAAATATTCAGTCATACTTTTACAATTCTGATTACTGATAGTCTCCTTGAGTTATGGAGACTTTAACTACACTACAGTAACTCAGTCAAGTGTTACAGAGTATCTTAACAAGTACTGTTGGCTCGTACCACAACTGTTATTTGTCCATGTTTCCTCTCCTTCTGTAAGTACTTTCCATTTCATGTTCATTTTCTGATTCAGTTATACTGTCTTTCAGTGATGCACGTTATTGGCCATGCATTCAACTTCTACAGTATTTCCACACAAACTTCTGATGACCTGACATGCCTCTTTAGGAATTTTTATCATGCGTAAGTTCATTTTACTCTAATATTTGTATTTTTCCATAAATATAGCCTTTTGATGGTAATATAAATGCATTTAAAAGCTAGGAATGCATAACTAGAAGTGATGTAATATGCCCTTAATTGCAACCTGTTTAGAGAGAAAATAAAATTTATCTCATTTAAACTCATTTATCTTTCAACATTGTGTTTTTACATGTTCTAACTTTTGTTTCATTATTGGAGATTCCTTGGATTTTTTCTCAGACTGCATGCTATTTAGTGTGAGAGTAGACTGTTTTTAGTATATGTTGTTTATTAGGATATTGCTCTAACTGGAATTATCTGAAGTTTGCCTTTTCTCATGGCACATCAGTATTATCTTCCATGATGAAAGTACCATTCCCGAAGAAGAAGAAGAAGAAGAAGAAGAAGAAGAAGAAGAAGAAGAAGAAGAAGAAGATAGGAAAATCCATATATACTTATTTAAAAAATGGAGATAAAATGAGGCCCAAGAACTATAGAGACATCAGCTTAATTTGTTCACCTTGTTTATGCAAAGATCATAAGTAAGAGATAAATGAATATAATAGAAGTACAATTACAAGAAATCTCAATTGAGGAAAAAAAGTAAAGGCTTTTAGAAGCATGCATCTATTTTGGTCTAAAATAGTTCTGGAGAATAAAATCAGAGTATAAGTATTAACATTCAACTTCCTACGGTAAGAGATAACAGTTGAAAATGAATCAGATATTACAAAAAAGTTACTAAATTTAATTATATAGCTGCAGCCTTATAAAGAATGATAAAAAATAATGTTAGAAAAAACTCAATAATGAAGTTAAATAAAAAATGACATCTACATTAACTTCAAAAACATGGAAAATGACTGCTCAACATACAGTTAAACAAGCTAAATTACAGACAACAGAAATGAAGTTTCTTAAAATATTACAAGATAAAAAATAAATAAATAACACAATAACTAAACATTGAAGAACGAGAATTAAAACAAAATACAGAAAAGGCAATACTTTAGTAGAATGAAGGAAAATAGTATACCCAAAGCAGCTTTAAATTACCAACCTTAAGGAAGATGAAAATCAGGAAGGGAGGGGCAGAAAAGGATTGAGGCTGAACAGACTGAACTGGCCTACACCATGTCAAAGAAGATGATTAACATTATTATTTCAATAGATTGGATTGAATTATATTATTAGAGACAAGAGGATATTTCAGTACTCCAGCCTTGCTTAAGAACTGGCCATTTCTGCCTATGCCCGCAGTGGGAGGAATGGATATGTTGAGGGAGATACTGGGCAGCCAGATTTCATGGGCAGTGAAACATGGATTTAGATGAAGTCCCTAATATTGTTTAGATATAGAACAGCCCAAAGCCAGCAGAGTCTTCCCTCCAAGGAGCATTTGCCTGAGTAACCAGGGAAAACCATGAAAAAAACATGGTCAGGATTGCTGGCCCCAAGGGATTTGAATCTGGGATCTCTCAAGTGTAAGTCCCAAGCATTACTGCCTGAGCCACTATGCCCACTTCAGAAGATGAATTGATAGGAAAGGATATTTTTTATAGCTGACGATGATATTAAATATCTCCCTTTAAATGAATTATCTATATGATAGGATAATAATTAATGAATAGTGTTTAACACCCATTTTTGCTACATAGGTACACAGGCGATGATGGATACTGATGATACACGAGATAAAATGATATATTGGAAAAGGATTTATTTTTTAACGAAGGAAACATCCCAGGCCTAAGTTTAGGGTACCACCCCAGCATTCGCCATTTATGAGAACTGAGGAAAACCTGGAGACCTCCCACTCACGAGTCCGCGGCCTTAACGACCTCGGCCACCCATGGCGGTAATCATAGGATAATGAAATAATATATGGGATGCAGAGCCTCCAAGGGAACAAGCAAATCCATGCTGTTGCAAATTCAAATCAAGTAGTATCAAACATTCAAAAGAAGGGGTATCAACCTATGAAGAAGACGTCAAGTATCATGAAAATTGTTATGCTATGTAATTTTATTTAAACACACAACTACTACTGCAATAAATGAGAAGCTAGAATGTTGAGCTGAATTTAGGAATAATACTGAATAATTGAAATATAATTTAGAATAATTAGGTGTATCTAAAACATGTTCTGTTGAATTAAAAACAATACTTGAAATGCTAATAGGAACTTGTACAGTGAAGCTAACATAAAACTAGATCATTGTATGATTGAGTCGAACTACACACTCTTATTGGCTACACTTCGTTGTTTAAATTTAGTACATGTTTCACAGACAACTGCCTCCATCATCAGCTAACCATTGACTGCTGGATAATTTATTATGCAGAATAAACATCCATAAAGCATAATGAATGATGAATGACCAGCAGTCAACAGTTAACTGATGATGCGGACTATTTTTTGTGAAACATGTACTAAATAAGAGTCAATAAGAGAGTGTAGTTCGAATTAATCATCCAATGATCGTAATTATAAGAATATATTTATTACTTCATATATAAATTAAAGGTCTTGGCTCTTTAAAAGGTGCTGGATAGATTTTTGAACATACAAGGCCCTATATGGAAATATATTATTATAGAAAACAAAAAGGAGTAGGTGAAAAACTCGTCACAGTAACTTATGGCAGATTCTTGTAGCAGGATAATGCTGATCCTTTTAGTGTTCAGAGCAATGGTTCCAAAACATTATTTTCATTATTACAGCCCGTAAGAGATTTTTCACAGCATCAAGATAAAAATGTAACAGTATTAATAAAAATGGACCAAATTTGCTTTATTAAAAATAAAACCATATAAGTTAACATTAAACTTCTTGTTCTGAACAGTAGATGTACTTTTCAACATAAAATGCATCCAAATCTCATAGTTTTACATGTTTTGTTTGTAAACTCTGTCTTCAAGGTATGCATAATTTGCCAACACAATAGCATAATAGATCCTTTCCAGAAAATTCATAAGGAAAAATACCAACACCAATACTCAAACTTTTCCGGAGGACCTATACATACTTTCTTAAACTATTGTAATGTAATGTAATTTGCAAATCAGAACTATTTTTTCAGATTCATAAGGCTTAAAAATTTTGTAAAATAATTACATATGTTTAAATCAATATGAACAGATGAGGTACTTCTGTTATTACATTTGTAACTATTCACAACGGTCTGTTCCTTCTTTCTAAAAATTCACCAATTTATATTTATCACTTTTGTACATTGTAGAAATTGCCGATTTAAAAATTACCCATTACAGGTTACTTCATGTATTTTCCAATAATGTTGAAAAGTCCTCAATTTTTGCCAACCTTTATTTATTTAACTCCTAAACAAAATGCTAGAATAATTTAATGTTGTTATACATTCTGTACTTCAAATAAAATATAATTATATTCTTGCAAAATCACAAATTATTTTGTGCAATATTTTCTACATTTTGCTACTATAACACATTTACTTAAATCATGTACCTATTTTTTAAATTACAGGACACATCAAATCCCAAAATTCCATTATTGGTGCTGGGGTACCATCACTGGCTTGACAGGCATTTTCCTTACATTCCTGACAGCTCTCATCTTCATATTTGCTCTGCCATTTTCCAGAAAAAGTAATTACAACTTGTTCTGGTTAACCCATTCACTTTATCCACTGTTTTTCATACTTATGATTCTTCATGGTGCCGGACGCCTTATTCAGGTATGTGGATTTTATAAAATGATTTGTAAGTCAAATTTCACATTTAATGTATGAAATTCTTCCCTTTTTTACCTCTTTAAGCATAGTTTATACTTTTGACAGCTTTGACATTTACTTAACACTATCACCAATAAAAATTTTCCAGCCTACAGAGTGGAGTAACTATTCAGACACACAATGACAGACCAAAAATCCATCTGCAGATTATTATACTGACTAGAATACAAGCCAGAGAAAAATTATTAATAAAGGAATATTCAGCATCTTCTAGAGGTAATAATCCTGTGCTACAGAATAATGCTGAGGTGTTTCCGGATCATAAATTCATATAAATAGACACTGGTCTTAAGGGGGCTATATGCAGTCTCTAAGTATAGTTACATTATAAGTCAAATGTTGTGAGGTCAGTTTTCTTGCTAAGCTGCATGCTCCTGTTTAGTGTTAATTGCTGAGTAAATTCCTGAATTTTCCTTTCCTTCAACAGTTAACGCCAAATATTGGATGTTACTCATCTTCACCATTTATTCATTTTCATCATGGCAGGCAATATGAAATAGTGGAAAAATATTTTATATACTTTGAAAAACTCTACTTTGAAATTTCAAATTCAAAACAAGTCAAATGGGCATCAATTGGTCACTGTAAAGCAGAATCAGATGAAGTGAAGGTACTGTTTTCCCTTTTAATGCAGCATTTAATTATGAAAAAAACCAGTGCACATAGAACTGAAAGCTGTGTATTTACTTCAAATACATTTATATTAGCTAAAAATATTAATTGGAACTTGTACAGAGAAATTAATCATATAATTATGATCATTGTATGATCTTAATTATACATTTATGTTAGTTCCTGCTTTTGCAGCAATAGCATCAAATGAAATATTGAAAATATACAAAACAATTAGATAGCTTATAAAAACAGATTAAGACCATAACTCTTTAGTGTTGCTGTCCAAAATAACCTCATAGGAAATGAGATAGAAAAATTGGCAGATAAATCATGGAAACAGATACAGAGCACCTGTAATAAATACTCACAAGCAGCAAGAAAGAATGCAGTAGCAATTTTCAAACCTAACATGTCGGTTTAGCTGGCCATCTACACAAAATTAATATCAAAAATTAATTTGCATGCACTGTCATGAACAAAGGTCATCTACTTCAATGCAATACAATAGATCCACATAAAAGGACAGAACCTATTTATCATTTATTTACTGGAAAGCAAAGAAAAATTACTTCTACAGGTTGTCATTGGAATAAAAGTGTTTCACTGTGTTTGATTCCAAATTGAATTAATATTGAAAAAAAGTTGTATTTGTGAACTTCTTTTAACTGACACACTTGTGGGAACCTTTATAACCATTTATGTCTTTCTGTGAGTTATTATACTTCTTTTAAAAAGGGAAATTCAGGTGTGACATCTTTTGCAAGACACATTAAAAAACAAAGCACGCACACATAGTTTTAAATACATGTGAATTCTGTCACATAAAGTTGTTAATATTAATGAAAAGGCAATGACATTTCCATTTTTCTTATAATATATAAAATGATATTAATGATGCTACTCCTTTAAAGTAATGGAAGTTTCTGTTGGCATATATTCTCTAAGCTTTTCACTGCATATGCAGCAGTCATTTTTCTATCCATTCCTTTTCTGTGTATTTTTTCATTGTTTTTTTTCATGACTGATGTTCCTCCTTTCATTGCCTTTTAAAAATCTTTCAACAATTACCAATAAACTGCCAGTAGAGAAAAAATAAATACAAGCATTATAAACATTTATAGCAATACCCCAGTAATATAAAGGATGCAGTTGTGTGGTATAAATACTGCAGTTCAGCAATGATTTCTAACTAAAGGGTTACTAGACATTGCAAGTTGGAAAAAGAAAATGTGACATTCTCTCTAGTTTGCTATTATGGAGATACAGTTTGTAAAAGTATTTAATTATTTAGTTGTTCAATTAGGAAACAATAGATAAAATATATGGTCTATAAGGAAGCAAAGAAGATTACTACTATATCATAAATATTACAATTTTGAAGTACAGGATCCTCATTCTGCTGTGAAATCAGAAATTGATTTTGCCAACAGGAAGCTATAGCATAATGGCCTTGCCATCTCCTGAGAGAAATAATGATGCATGGTTAGCAAGCATTTGTTGTTTCTTGCATTATTTATTAGTAATAAATAGTATTTTAAATTGTAATAACCATCAGAGTAGATGCTTGAAGTGCCTGCCCTCTGTTGTGAATTCATGCCTCAATCCTTTTGAAAAAGATTTTGATACATTCACTGCAATTTGTCCTCCTGAATATTGTAAACTGCTACCCAGATTTTCGTTTCAATGCCTACTTCAGGTACAACAGTAATTTTATATGAATGAAAATGCAGTATCCACATAACTTGCTGGATTTATCACATTTTGAGGAAAAGTTTCTAACTAACACCCCACTTTATCAAGCTCTGAACTCTATTAAACCTGGTTTATTGGCCTTGTTTCTTGTCAATGAAATGCCTTGGGTGTGAACAAATTGTCCACCAATTTGAAAATTGGAGATGCTATTTCTGGCATCCTATCCTATCTTACAGTACTTGTATTATTTCCTTGTATGTTGGTTCATTTATTATTTCGAATGGGTACATAAATATAACAAATAAAAACCATAAAGTATGCTTTCAAAGCCATGTTGTTAATATTAATAATAATAATAATAATAATAATAACAACAACAACAACTACCACCACAATAATTCTTTCAACAAAAAATAAAGAGAAAAATACTTAAATTTCAACAAATTTATAAATCAATAAGAATTTTTTTTCACAGTGCTCACCTATTTAAAAGACCAAAGCAGCAAATATGTGTAAAAATTTTAAATAATTTCCTTCAAGAAAATTTATTACTTCAACAACACAAATTTAATTGTGTGTTTCTATTTCCAAAATGATATTTTTCGTTACATTATTTATTTAAAAAGCATGCACTCCACAACAGAAAATATAAGCAATTGGAACAATCTTAGGTAGTTTTATTTTTAATCTACCTAAGATTTTACTATCGTTTCACTTTGTGGATTCCTACATTCATCATTAATTGTAATTGGATCAATATTTTTTAAAAAGAATCCTGTTTCCACAAAAACTCCATCTACACAAATCCTCTTGTGCTCAAAAAAAATCAACTCAAACTCTGCCCCCCCTCAAAGAGACAACACGTTATTAGAAAAAATTAAATCATGTGATTTATTTTGATAGTTCATTACAGATTCATAATTACACAACTTCACATATTAATAGGGGAAAAAAAAATTTCATTAAGTACATATTTATTTTTATTTTATTCTTGACAAGCTTGACAATGTTTCCAGTTTGTCCTTGACAAGTAGTTACTACAAGAATTCCCATAAAAAATCATACTGGCAACATAAGCTCCACAATAAATTATAATGAAGGCAAAATAAAATGTATATATTAACATTCATACACTGCTAAACACCAATTTCAAATATGAGCTAGTGCCATTCTGCTTCAGACCAAATGCCTTGCGAACTGGTCACACTTCTTCCTTTACACTGACAATTCTAGAAATATATAAACAGAGCAAATTAATAATATTATGATTCAGTTATCTTTCAAAATCAAAGGTTTGATAATCTATGGCATTAAGTAAATGAAACTTAAATATAAGAGAAGATATTAATGAAACTTTCACCTTATAATTACATTTCTGTCTTCCAGCCTCCATTTTTCTACTACTTCTTTCTGGGTCCCTGCATATTTTTTGCTATCGACAGAATAATTTCAATAGGAAGAAAGAAAGTTGAAATTCCTGTTGTTAAAGCTGAGCTTCTGCCTTCAAGTAAGTAGTGTTTATTAAATAAAAAAATTACAACAGTAGTGGAGTTATTTAGAATGCTTCAATTCATAAATGCATTTGTTATTAATATGTATCACTTTATTAAAGATAGGCACAAAATGCAATATATAGTATATATTCCAGCAGATATTTTTGACTTTACAGATGTCACATATTTGGAATTCAAAAGACCTGGCAACTTTGAGTATAAATCTGGACAATGGGTACGAATTGCCTGCCCTATCCTGAACTCCAATGAGTACCATCCCTTTACATTATCCTCAGCTCCTCATGAAAGAAATCTTACAGTACATATACGTGCTGTGGGACCTTGGACAAACAGCATTCGCAGCATCTATGACCCAACACTGCTACGTGAAATGCCTCTACCTAAGGTAATTCAACTTTAAATATAAGACATATAGAAAAGTTTAAATATAAATTACTTGGAGCTTTATAATCTTATAATGTCAAAGTTCAATGTAAAGAATATAACAAAAATAATAAATGCTCAGTGGATAGCAGTTACATAAAATGCTGGTACAATTTATGAATCTCTGGTACAGAAATTAAACACTGATAAGTAAAATATTTCTCATCTGATCAGCACTTAATTTTAATTTATTGCATTGCTTTCTTCCCAACCCCCCCCCCACATTACCCTACTAGGTAAAAGCTCATTCTAGACTCCCCTTGTTTAAAACCAACATTAAAAGTGTCTTTTTCAAACTTTGTACCAAATGCTGCAAATTTCTCTGCAAATTTTGCTCTAATGTTTTCCGCTTGGTATAATTTCAGTACCACTAAAATTTAAAAAAAAAAGCATGATTTCATGGCAAATAAAAAACAATCTGCTGCACAGAAGAGTTATATACCAACATTAAGAAGGCAACAGCATTGGTCCCAATTCTGAGCTTAAAACACAATTTATAAAATAACTCTTTATTTATCCATGCCAATGATGTTTTGATGTTCAAAAAATAATTTTATAAAGATATTTTCTTCAGTTAAAAAAGGCTCTTCCTTGTAAACAAATTACCTCTACATCATTTTATTTTCTTACATATGAGGTTAGATATATTTAAACTCTATGAATGAAATTCCAAAATGCATTATAACATTCTAATCATTATAATTTAAAGAATGCAAAATAAAATAAATGGAAGGGTTGGAGAAAATATGATAAAGAATTACCCCACTCTAAGAAGAAAGTTGTGTAGCTTTCAATTGATATAAAGTTAACTTTTTTTTTTTGAATGATTTATTTATGGACACTTTTTAACAGCTCTGGTCATCAGCGTCCTATTTAACCCAGGGCGTGAAACGGCTGACAAATTTTGCTCAGAGGCCTCTCTTTCAGGCTTGAGGTTCTTTTTTGTGCCGTAAATGTACGACACGGGACCCATGGCTTTACTTCCTTTCCGAAGGAAGCCATACTTAGGATTTTTACGCCCCCAAAAAATTCATCGGTCCTGGCCGGGTTCGAACCATTAACTGTTTGCTATATATAAACAGATACTAGAATTTACATTCATTTTTGTTAATCTTGTTCCAACCATCAGCACAGAAAATTTTTATGTTCCTAATGCTTCATAAAATAGTTACACACATGAAAAGTTGAAAAAGCTGCGTTAACCAGTTTTAAAAAAAGACAATCTGGCAATGTTATATTATTTCCAAAACAGATGACTCGCTTCAGCATAACTTCTTTAAAATCATCAATAAAAGGAAATTAAATCACCATTAAATGTGCATATATTAAGATGTTGAGCTCACATTTTGTGGCAGATGCAGATTTGCATGAAAGCACTACACAAATAAATGCCTATCAGTGTAAACAGCTACTCATTAGAATTTACTGTGTTTGTTAATATTTTTATTAGTATTAACAATTATTTCTATATTAATATTTTCCATTGTCTATACCCTCTCACAGCAATAACAAGGATGATAACTTGGTTTTCCGGTTATTAATATGCAGATGGATTAAAATACATTTTAACTTGCCTTCATTACAAATTTTAAAAAGAAGAAAATATAGAGATCTTATTAATGAATTTAAGCAAAAACATTTTTACATGGAAATATATTATGTGAATTTTTATTTTATTTAAACATAATTTCTGTTTTATGAAAATTTAAATGAAATTACAGTTTTAAGTAAAACAAAATTACATGTAATTAAGTTTTATTTTACTTTATTATTAAAAATTAATTCAACTGCAAAAAGACAAGAGAATAAGGACATCCCATAAAATGCTCTTCCTGCCACTAATACTTCTTCTGCTATTCCTTTTGAGACATAAGAGGTCAATACTTATAAAAAATGCTGCTGACTCCAACCACATGATTTCCATATTGCACATTAGCATAGCAAATCCATGAGATAAATTACAGAAAACACACCACTCTACTTGCTGAGAAACTAATACTTTTTTCATTTTTCTGTTATGGTTATTTCCCACTGTCTCTATAATCTTCTTAAATGTCACTTCTTGCCTTTTAAAAACTAACATTTACGGTACAAAGATAATATAAAAACTACTGCTTCTATCATGAACATTACTATTAAGAACATTTAAAATATGTAATGAAAACTTGTAATAGTTATAAATATCTTGCTACCATAAAAAAACATATAATTTTTAAAAATTATTTCTTACATCTTTTTTCCATTTTACATTTGAGATTCATCTGGATGGACCTTATGGTGAAGGACATCAGGATTGGTACCAATTTGAAGTGGCTATATTGATTGGTGGAGGTATAGGAGTTACTCCATTTGCCTCCATTCTCAAGGATATAGTTTTCAGATCCAGCATTAAACATAAAGCTGCATGCAAGAAGGTAATTATAACACTATTTAATTGTATTGTTCACATTTATCTGTTGTGATCACAATGAGCAAATCATCTTTACCAGATTTTAATTATTACACGATGCAAATGGGAGGCTTCAAAGCTAAATAAGAACATACAAGGTGGTATCCACAATATTTGGACTGGTGCTGCCATCTCAACAGTAGTTACAGTAGAGTTTTGTATTGCTAGGTGGCAACACTAGCACATCTGATGAGTGAGTGTTTAAAGTTTCATGCAGCTGGGTAGACGTGTTGAGATTCTATAGTACTTTTCATGATATTCTGTGTGTAGTGTGTGGTGATTTTACGATGGATCCAAGATCAGAACAGAGAGTGTGCATCAAATTCTGTGTAAATTTCTGGGAAAAGGCTACAGAGAACCTCACAATGATTCAACAAGTATTTGGGGGACAAAGCATGAGCTGTACCAATGTGTTTGAGTGGCATGCTCGGTTCAGGACCGGCCGTACAGCTATTGAAGACGATGCTCGCACCTGAGGCCCGTCAGCTGCACAGCCTGACAATGTTGCCAAAGTTCAACACCTCGTTCGTGAGGATCGACTTTGAACCATTTAATACCTTGCTCATGAAGTGGGAATTGGTTATGGGACATGCCAACGAATTTTAACTGATTAATTGGGCATGCATTGTATAGCCGCAAAATTTGTGCCAAGGATCCTGGCTGCTGATCAGAAGGCGCAACATGTTGAAGTTTGCACGGAGCTTAATCAGGCCGTATCCGATGACCCAACTTTCTTGTCCAGGGACATCACCGGCGACGAGAGCTGGATGCACGCTTATGACCCTGAGACAAAACAACAATCCTCTCATTGAAGAGCCTGAACTCACCAAGACCAAAAAAAAGGCGAGACAAGTGAAGAGAGCAAAGTGAAGAGCATGCTCCTCGGGGTTTTTTTTTTTTTTTTTTTTTTATACCAAGGGGATTGTGCACAAAGAATTTGTCCCACCAAATCAAACAGTGAATTCCATGTACTGCTGTGACTTTTGCGACGGCTCCGTGAAAATGTGCGGAGACGACGGCCCGAAATGGCTGTTGCATCACGAAATGCGCCCTATCACAATTCCTTGTTCACCAGGAGCTTTTTGACGAAAAACAACATGACGGTTGTCCCCCACCCACCGTACTCGCCTGCTTTGGCACCCTGCGACTTCGCTCTATTCCCCAAACTAAAAATCAAGTTGAAAGGACGTCGGTTCGACACAATTGAGAGGATTCAAGAAGAAACGCTATCGTGCTAAACACCCTCAAAGAACACAACTTTCAAGATGCACTTGGAAAATGACAGAATCGCTGGGACCGGTGTATATGTGTGGAAGGGAACTACTTCGAGGGTAACGGCGGTCATTAGTCTCAAAGTAGGTTTTTGACAAGATGGCCTCAACAGTTCTGAATATTCTGGATACCACCTCGTATTAGAGGATAGTGGTACCAATATGCCAAGAATACACAGTTCCAATTGCACAATGTATGAGGGGCATTCAATTTAAAATACATATTATTGAGCAAACACATCTGTATAACAATTATAAGAAGTGGCACTCACCATGTGCTACCCTAGAATGTGTACAACTCTTTTATAGCATATGGTATACTTATGCCATGTTGACTAGCAATGTAAGACAAAGTAAAGACAAAGAAATAAATTTTAAAATGGATGTTGGATTCTCTATGATAATAAAGAAAATATATAATTGCATGAATTTGTGAAATGTTTGTTGCACAAAAAAAAAAATTAAATAAAAATATTTGTCCCATCACAAATTAAATCTATATGTTGCACCAGAGGAACCTATATGGGTCCTGGGGTCTAGTGGTAATTATATTTGCCTAGTAAACCCAAGGTCGAGAGTTCAAACCCAACCAGGGTCATAGATGTTTTAGAGCATAAAAATCCAAGTATGGCCATTAAAGCTATTGGTCTCATTTCATAGATTTACAGCACATAAAAAATCCCATGCCTGAAAGAAGTGGTCACTAAGGAAAATTTATCAACTTTTTCACGCCCTAAATGGGATGCTAATGACCAAAGTTGTTATAGAACCTCCTTAAATAAATTAAACCTAAAGAAGAAGCTATCAAAAAAGTCTTTGAAGATTTATTTTTGACATTTTATCACCTTAGAACCATTAAGCAACTAAGCATCACATGAGAAATATGAACCAAAATATGCACATAAAAAATATACTGTAAATAAATTTTGTGCGTTGTTGTAGCATTCATAAAGGTATTGATCAGTAACATTGTCTGGGTGCAGAATGACATTTATTTCTTCACTGTTATCTTGAATACACCAATACAAGGAACAGCAATAGCCTGAAATGTAATTGAAAACAAAAACAAAAAACAGGGGGACCATAGAAAAAAAAAGACAGTGCTCAGCATGAACCAACCAACTATAAAATAATAATTTTAAGCAATTTTGATCACAAAAAAAAAAAAAAAGAGCATAAAATAAGCAAAAACCTTTATTTTTATGACATTTTATGTGCTATAAAATGCTTTCAATAGATCTGATTTTCCATCAATCCTTAACATCTGCAATTATTTCCTATTTTTCTTTAAAGGGACTAAATTACCATTTACTTTAAAAGGTCTAGTTATATTATCCCTTACAAAATGAACTGCATTCATGGAGGTAATAAAAAACAATTTCAAAGTAGCATTCAATGGGCCCCTTCCCACAGAAAAGCTTTAGCAATTTAAATTAGCACATGAAGGAAACCATCCACAACATAATTAAATTCGATTATTTCAGGTGTACTTCCTCTGGGTAACCAAAACGCAGAAGCAATTTGAATGGCTAGTGGATATAATTCGTGAAGTAGAAAAAAAAGATGAGGAGAGAGTTGTATCTGTCCACATTTTCATATCACAGTTTTATCAAAAATTTGATCTCCGAACTGTTCTCTTGGTAAGTAGCTGATATATTTTATATATTTTGAAAAATGATAGTTAGCCATTAGTTGCCAGAACTAATCCTAATTAGTTTTCACTAGAATTTTGAGAGAAGACAAAATGTTCAATAGGTGACCTTCCCTTTGAAACAAATGTAAAACTACAAATCCATCTTCTTTTATCTTGTAGTACAGTAATATGAGTTAAAATGATACATTCAGAATGCATGATAATTTGTAATTAAGTTGTAACACACATACTTTGTGCACTACTACTGGCTGTGATGATCTAGAGGCAAATACGCTATGGCAGGCATAGAATCATTAGATGATACTGGATAAGGTTGCATGCATTACCTTATTTTCTGCTAAACAGAGAAGATAGAATGATAAGAGAAGGAAAACTTATAGCACTAAGAGAGACAGTTATCCTAACACAGGGACAGTGCATCATTCTTGTATGGAAAAATAAGACTGGAAAAAATACAAAATAATAACCTGGAATCAAAATGGGAATCTTTGACTTTTCATACCAATATTCTATGTACTGAGCTACTATGTCCTCTTTGATTCCTGATGCAGGCATCAAAATTTTCTTTTTGATTTGCCTTTACTGTTTTGTCCATATATGGCTTAAATATCATCCTTCTTAATAACAAAATAAGGAAAGCAATATCTCTTTGAGTCACTTATATCCCAGAACTTTAAAAAGACAAATGTTGCATATTTTGCTATGAACCTTAATGTAATTGCAGCACATTGGAATGATTTTATGCTTATCCACCTAATCACTTGCATCAAACAGTTCTGATTTCCAGACACCAGACTGAATAGAAGATAGTTAAACTTCAAATATAGCCTTTGTTTTTCCCAAGGATATATTTGCATTTAAAATTTTGTGAGTATTGAAGAGTATTAATAATATATAGTAATATTAGTAATATATGAAATACAAAAAGTACCAGAGATAAAAAAGAGAAATTCTTGGTGTGTTTGTATAGTTTTTGGTAAAAAAAAAACTAACAACTAAACTTTATGTATTTTTACCATTTTATTAATTTCTGTTTGTTTTGTAATTACGATAACTAAAGAAAGCCTGTACTTTACTATACAGAAGACTGAAAATAGTTTCTTCATGGAAATGTCAGTCCTGGAGGTAACCATACTTGCCTTCTAAACCCAAGATCGCAGGTTCAATCCCGGAAAGGGCCAATGGATTTTTTCGGGTGTAAAAATCCTAAGTATGGCTTCCATTAGAAAGAAAGTAAAGCCGTGGGTCCCATGTCGTACATTTATAGCATAATAAAGAACCTCAAGCCTGAAAGAAGAGGCTTCTGAGCAAAATTTGTCGGCCATTTCATGCCCTGAATTGAATGGGATGCTGATGACCTGAGATGTTAAACAGTGTCCATAAATAAATCAATTCATGGAAATAAATTATTGTTGTGCACTTTCTTTATAAAATAAAAAATAATGACAAACTAATTTTCTTGTTAGTTTTACTTTTTCATTTTACTTAATAATATAGATCATGCAGATGATACTGGATGTGTTAAATAATCATTATACAGTATTATACTCAATTAATTATAATTAATTTTAAGTAAACACAGATAACTAAAATTAAAATTCCTAATGATACATCTTAAATTAGTAAAACAAAATTTAAATTAAATGCAACTACAATACGCAAGACATACTGAATACAACACAAAGTTAGAATATTATTAATTACAATATGCATAAATCTCTAAGTACAGTTTCAGTGGTAGGTAGAGTACAACACAATTATACCATTAAAAATGAATGACAACATAATGTACACAAACCACTAAAATACTAATTGGTTTAAGTTACCTTCTAAAAATTTATCTGTTTTATAATTTGGATTTTCTGATAAGAATTTAACCAAAAGTTTCTAATGGAAAAATTACTTGTAACATAAGATAATTTGTTTAATAATTCAATTTTTGTAATACTATAAAGTTTTACTAAACTTTGCTAATAGCCAATGTCATAATGTAGTAGGAATTTAGGCCTTTCAGTTTCCCTGACTCACCAGGAAAATCCAAAAACTCAGCACCTATGCATGTCATTCTACCACATATCAGCATTTTATGTAAATCAGAGCTAGACCCATGTATGTCTATTTGAGAATATGATCTTTAAAATTGGCTAACAGATTTTCTTCATCCATATTTATTTATTCACTATTTATTTATAACATTAAGAATGAATTATTTATAGTAGTTGAGTTCAGGTACCAGAGGGATCTGAGTCAAAGCAAAATTAGACACAAAATCTCAATCTAGTAGCTTAACCTAAAAAGGACCTAAATCATGGTCTGTGGATTAACTTATCCAACTACAGATAACTTCCATTTCAGTTCAAATCTTATTAATATTGTATGATAAACTTACAAAATACAAATAATCGTTTTGGGGTCAGTTGCCTTGATGAAGATCTTAAGAGTGAAGAATGGTTTGTTACTTCAAAATTTGTACACAATTACAGAAAAAAAGTAATGTTCCAACTCTTGTTTAATATTCAAGTGAGCCATTATTTTTCTTGGGCACCGTACATATGCATAAGGGCATTTACAAATTTATGATCTTTTTCCTTTCTCTAAAGGAAACTGTTTTAATGCAAAATCTGTTTTCTAAAAACACAACTATTACACATGTCAATTTACTTTACTGGTATGCATTGTGTAATACTCTACAATTACTTCAGAATCATCAGTTCATTGAAACAAGCATTTGATTACAGTTGTCTTGTTTAGTACGTTAAACAACCAACAAAAAGATTATATACAATTTCTAATGCATTATAAATACATAGTATATTAATCTCTGAGTAGAGCACTCTTTATGAAATTTACTCAGGATAGGTTTTGTGGAATTGTCCACATCCTCAGCTGTTAAACTGAGTTTAACAAGCTCTGAGTTTGTTCCACGAAACATGTCCGGAGTAAATCTCATGTAAGTGAAACCATAAAGAGTGTTCTAAATATTTCGACTCAGAAGATATTGTGTTTCACTAAGTTAGATTTCAAATTGAATTATTATTGATAACATAATATACTGTTTGGTGTAATGATTCTCATATGTACATCTTATTTCTATAAATACTATTCGCATAATCATGTTTATAACATTGCGATACTGCCTGAGATGCCTCAGTAGTTAAAATGGACAGTAAACACTATTAAAAAAAACATTTTCACACAATTACACCATACTTTTGACCCTGCCACTTGCCTAGCTTTCTGCACACACTAAAGTTTTTTTGTTAACAACTACACTAGCAGTGCCAAGCTCAATGGTAAAGTTAACTGAAATAGATAATAGTTACATTTTCTTAAACAAACGAATGTGGAGAAAACTATTTCAAACTATTTCAGATTTCTTTTTTAAATTTATTATTCTGTATATCCAGTTCAAAGGAATACTACAAAATCATTTACAAGACTAATTGCATCAAAAGTTATTATTTAGTAATGTATAAAATATTAATCACTGTTGTAGTGCTTGTAATTTAGAACAAGATTACACTGAGAAAAGCATTTCTTTCACAGTTTTATGCATAAATATTAATAGTTCCTTTCTTTATTTTTGCAGTACATATGTGAAAGACATTTCCAAAAAGTATGTGATCGTTCTCTGCTTACTGGCCTAAGAGCTGTAACTCACTTTGGAAGACCTAATTTCTTTCACATTTTTAAATCAATTCAATCATTGAGGAAGCAAGTAAGTAAATTTGAAAGCCAGTTATATTACATATTCTAAACATGAAAAATAAGTCGATTGAAGTCCAATTCAATGTTTAGCTATAATTCTTAGAATATATAATGTGGTTCAATATACATCACTTTTAGTTCAGGTTACATACACTAATTCTGCATCCATTTTATATATTTTACAAATAAACTGAAGTATAAACTTTAATCATGATCATTACTTTTTTTCTAATAAAAATATTTCAGTATTCACTGCAAATATATATGACATTCAGCAATAATAATTAGTAACAAAATTAAATATAATTATACCAACAATTATGTGTGTCCTATATTTTTTTAGTTGTATAGGGTGCATTGCATTCGTGCTATACTTGTCCTTCATTATGTAAATTGATATAGGTTCAGTGTTTTGTTCATTCCTCGATATCGGTTCAGTATTTTGGTCATTCCTTGGCATTTCTTAGCTTCTCAAGACTTCTTGCTGTTGGTGTCTACAAGCACCATGACTTGACCTATTTGTTTGGGTCAAACTTTAGCAGGACCAAAAATTTTCACAAAATCAATTGTTCATGTTAGAAAGGAAGGTCATCAACATCTAATGAAATCAATTATGACACAAAAACACTGAAACTAAAATCAATGCAACCTACAGCTGAAATAACTATTATGCCAAATATTCAATAGTGGATATACCAATCCACCTATCACTTATTCTTTCTTAGCAGCATATTACAATGAAATGTAGCCATTTTAACCATTACTACTTTGTTTTGAAGAAAATGCAGCTGAGTCAAATAAGGTGTCGATATAGCACACCATTGTATACTGCCAGAAAACAAGCACTGATCATGACAATAGGCAACATAAGAGTCAGAAAAATCTTTTTCCCATTAAAGCTTGTTTCTCCTCTCCTCGATAAGGGCAGAAAATTAATTGAGTTAAATTTCATTATAATTCCAGACTCGTACAGTAGGAGTTTTCAGCTGTGGACCACAACCTATGATGCAAATGGTTGACAAAGCATGTGTGCAGCTTAACAAGGAAACATATGATGGACCTATTTTTCAACACCACTTCAAAAATTTTTAGTCTCCAATTATTTCATCTAATTGTGACTATTGTGGAATCATTTATGAAAACATTAAATCTGGACATTCTACCACTGTACTATTTTGTTGCAGTAAATGTATGCAAATGAAAGTTTGAAGCCTTACTCTTCATGTTGAAGCATATAAAAGTTTTACTGGCCCAACAAACAAATCCAAAGCATTTATGAGGAAGTACGAAACTTGCAAATGAGCTACACTGTTAACAACTTTTTGTTTATAATGTTTTAGCTTCTAAACGTTAGTTACAGCAAAAATACTGAAAATAAATAACCAATTTTTAATAAACTAGTAACCTGGTTTATAGCATATTCTAATTTTATGCTGTATATAGTCTCACATACATTAAGAATATTTGACCCAATTAAAGATAAAGATAGTACATGGAGAGTAAGAAACATGGAAATAACATAAGAACTCAAAATTTAAACTCAAAGGTTAGTATGATTTTTTGAAAATAATAAAAAGAATGCCAGTAGAAAGATTGCTAAAGAAAAATTAAAACCTATAAACATCAAGGACTCAGACTATTTACAAAAAGATGGGTAGATGATATTATGAATTATAATGGAAAAAAGCTGTTAAGAAGGCCAAAACTTCAATGAATACTAAAAAGTGACTTTCAAAGAAAAAAAAAAATTGAAAACAATCAAGTATCTCCAAGTTTATCATAGTCAATCATAGAACTGCTGACTATATACAGGCTGTTTTGGAAATATTTTACAAACTTTGGTGGCAGATTCCTCACACCAAAACATGAAAAAAATTCCATATAAACATATGTCCGGAAATCCTTAGTTTTTCAGTTACTAATGAAAGCTTATCAAAATAAGAAAACAAAAGTCCATATAACATACATCCAGAAATCCTTAGTTTTTGAGATATTAATTAAAATTTACACTAGAGTCAAAAAGACTTAGTGTTATTACCAAATCACATAAATGGCTAATCTTCAACAGTGTTATTATTTTGCAAATAATATTTTATCATATAAATATGCAGTGCTGATGCACCAAGTGCATAAGCAGACTTGTATCGATAACATCATTTGATTATTTAACAAAATGAATTGTATTTTTGGTTATGAATTTATGTTGTTAGACTACACCTTAAAACGCATTGAAGTAAACTTTCATTAATAACTCAAAAACTAAGGATTTATGTCTTTAGTAGCCAATCCCACTCACTGTTTATTTCAATTGTTTCCGAGTGTATGACTTTGTTTTGCATACTCACTCTTCCAATGAGATAACTTAAGCAGTCTAGGTGGCAACCCAGGCAGTCACAAAGTCTAATAACTCTCTTCTACTTGAATATTAATTTCATTCATAGAATCATTAGTGTAACTGTGGCAGTCTTATGTGGGTAGTTTATTTTTTGTTGACAATGAAGGGAACCTTTCCAGCTTCTCTTTTCCTAAAATGAGTGAGCAGATGTTTTTATAGGTGATTTTACTTCATGAAATGTTAAAACAGTTTAGTTTAGGTTACCATTAAACAGAGACTTAATCAGTATCTAGCAATATGCTTACCCATATTGAAAATGCTTTCATTTATATTAGTGCATCTACCCAACAGTGCTTAACATATGGCAGGAAGTGGCAACATAGGACAGGATATGGCACAATCCTATCCCGGTTCTTTTTTAAAAGGCTTAAAAGCATCCTGTTACTTCTTAGCATCATTAATGCTATTACAAAATGTTTTCTTTGTATATTATGTGTGTAAATGTGTTGATTTCAAAATATTTTCTTTAGTTCATACAGCCTGAATGAATAATCAGATCATATATTACTTTTCCGATTAACCTTTCACTATATGTCTGCATGGTACAAGCTTCATTTTTGTATTCTTAAGGTCTGATAGTTCTGGTTCTTTTTTCATTCCAGCTCAGATACTGCCCATTCAATACTCAATCCACTTATACTTTCATGTCAGATTAAAATATCATAAAACTATGAAATCCAAATTATTACCACCATCAAAACATATATTTGGCTCTAATTAATTTTTTTTCCCCTAAGTATCACTTTTTTAACAGATTGATAGCAAATTATATTGAGAAACTTAAAAGTATATTAATAACAGAGAGATACAACAACAATAATAATGATAATAATAATAATTTTTAAACACAGAATTTATGGAAGGTTGGCACATTTATAAACTATAATAGCTATTGAAAATAACACTATGACTTAGTTATTGGTTACGCACAGGTAAAGAACCAAATAATTTTTTGTAAGTGTTTAATATCTCATGTCAACTGCTAC
Source organism: Metallyticus violacea (assembly GCA_030762175.1). Lineage (NCBI taxonomy): Eukaryota > Metazoa > Arthropoda > Insecta > Mantodea > Metallyticidae > Metallyticus > Metallyticus violacea. The sequence goes on from CM060831.1 coordinate 50,972,645, forward strand.
AGATCTTCCAGATGATAAATGGAATTATAGCACAAATGAGCAAGGAATTTATTGGTAAAATTGACCTTTTCAAGACGAGGCAAAATATAGAAAAAACTCCAATCACCAAAGTCTCCAAGCAGACTCTTGGTGCCTGAGATACGTCGAATAAAATGTGGCTACCTTGGCACATGCAGACAAGCTCCTGACACAGGGGTTCATGCAAGTTATTTATTCCTCCTACCAAACATTACTCCCAAAGGAAAGTTCTTGTGAATGGCAAACAGTAATAATTTCATATGTACATAACTAAACCAACAATCAGCACTTGATCAATATTAAACCTTTATAACCTGTGAGTATAGGTTATAACCTGTTAGTATAGCTTATAAAGGTTCTTTAATGATGCAATGCACAGAATATGAAAACTAAAAAGAGTAATTAATTATAATTGCTACAAATGTTTGGGTATTCTATGAGGGGCTAGAGGCTCAGGAATAATGATCAACATCACTTAGAATAATACTATTAGTAGCATTGCTTCTCAGTGTCATGAAAAGCATGACGTTTAGGGCATTTTTTTTATTGATTTATTTATGGACGCTCTTTAACATCTCAGGTCATCAGCGTCCCATTCAACTCAGGGCACAAAATGGCCGACAAATTTTGCTCAGAGGCCTCTCTTTTCGGCTTGAGGTTCTTTTTCGTGCCATAAATGTATGACACGGGACCCACGGCTTTACTTCCCTTCCGAAGGAAGCCATACTTCAGATTTTTACACCCGAAAAATCCATTGGTCCTGGCCGGGCTCGAACCCGCGATCTTGGGTGTAGGAGGCAAGTATGGTAACCACGACTCCACCAGGACAGACTTTTTAGTGCATGAACAACTAGACAGTGTAATTGGTAAAATGTTTGAACCACAGTTCATTGGGATGGAACAAAGTGCTGAGTTATAATAGAAAGCATTTTCATTCCTTTAAGTGTACTTAAAGAAGTCAAATTAATTTGAGTTATTACTAAAATGAAATTTAAAACTCAATAGATTGTTTTGATTTTAATATGGTATTTTGTTCTGCCATTGATAGTTAAAGAAAAAAATACTTAGCTTACAGTTTATTAGAATTTAAATGTCTTTGATGAAGTTAACTATTTAATAAATTAGTATCACTTTCAACAAAAACATAAAGCAAAGATGGTAAGATGAAGTATACCATGCATTTCAATCATCTGCAAACTGCCAAGGGTGGTCGAGGTTGTTAAGGCGCAGACTTATGAGTGGTTCAAATCCCACCAGGACCGCCCTCCCTGACTGAGGATTTTTCCATGTTTTCCTCAGTCCTCATAAATGCCAAATGCTGAGAAGTACCCTAAAATTAGGCCTGGAACATTTTCTTCCTTAAAAATTCCTTCCCCAAAAGATCATTTCATTTCATGTATCATCAGTGTCCACTACCTGTGGTGCCTCAGTAGTTAAAACGGGCATTAAAAAAAAAAAAAAAAATCTGCAAACCACACATGCCAATCAAATTCTAATATTGTTAGTCCACAGACAGACATTAGAATGGATTGCACAATTGAACGATTTAAGATTGAAAGAACTAAGATAAAATAATATACTAAAGGTATGGTTCATACAGCATACTAGAAGGCCACCACTAAAGCTATGACATACACTTCATGATATGTAAGCCTTAAACTGCATTATTAATTAAAAGATCCATCTTTTCTTGTCCTAACACTAGCAGGCATTGGATTCATTTCCATCAGCTCTGAATAGCAATGTTAAAGTAGCAAGGATGTAAATATAAAATTTTTAAGCAATGGTTTTGTAAGACTGAATGCAGAATAAAAGAATCATGGTCACTTGAGTGTTTAATATTAGGGGCATTTCTTCTTAACACACCACAGTTTTTTACTTATTTACCGAATTTAAGGGAGAGATATTCTCAAAAATGCAGGGGAGAGCATCAAGATCAGGTTTATGTAGAATTTTATTGCATTAATATCATAGCTTTGTTTATATGACATATTAAATTTTACTTCTCGAGAGAACATCTATAAAATTATTAATGCAACCAAACTATAGTCGCTACTTTTTACCATGCACTTCTACCTATTCCAATTAGGCACGTCACTAACTGAGAGTTTAAGGGATCAAAAAGCACTAATGCTTTGTTGTGTTATGTGCAAATACTGAATCCTTTTAGGAACAAGAAATAGCAAAGAAAAATGTAAAATTTGTGTATGGGCTTGTGCAAAAGGTAAGAAAAAAACATTAATATCATGTAGCACAAAACTGATAAAGAATATTTTCACTTGTGAATGTGCTATGATATATGAAATGAAATTGAAATTGAAGTTTATTGAAATGCTAAAAACCCAAAGTAAAAAATACAAAGGGTTCCCCACCCATTTGATCCAGGATATTTTTATGTATGACTTCTGGCCAATATATTGATTTATCACAATTTTTATAAATTATATTGGACACTTTTTATCTATATTCTAATTAAATAAAAAATGTTCGCTTGGACTGCTTCAGACTGCAGTCTCCAAATTATCAGCATTGCCTACTGGTATATCCAGGGGACCAGACTCCCTATCTATGAAAAACATCCTAATAAAGTATTTTAATAACTACAGAATATACATGAATGCAAATATCACACATATAAATTATCTACGATTCCTACAACTTACTAATTCTCTTATTTCTAAACTCCCTACCATAATAATAAATTTATTCATGTACTAACCTATTTCCAATATTACAAACTCACTCATTTAATTTCACTCCTGGCTCTATCCCAAATCACAGACTTATTTTCCAATAACAATATTTGCCTTCTAATATACTATTTCTCCAACATGATATTCCCCATTATAATTATTCAATTCACACCACCATAATTCTACACCCATACAACTCAAAATTCATTCACTGATTTACCTCTTTATCCATTAGTTTTTAGTTCAATATAAATACTCTCCTACATTCCTGGCCCAGAGTTTATCTTAAAAAAAAAAATGTTGCTATTTCAATTCTTACTCAAATCCATTTTTCTTATATCAAATCATTCACTAATACTTCCTGGATTCAAGGAGAATATGAATGGCATTTTCATTACCCCAAAATATACGGCATATATTCTGTTTAAGGTTTCTTCCAATTCTTTTTAGTTTCCATATTCCTAATCTAAACCATGCTAACCCTTTCCACTCTTTCTTATTGTCTGTCAACATAAGTTTCACTTATATATTCTTCTTTCAGTACCCAATATAATGTCAAATAACTTTTTTCCTTCTACTAGCATACAAACTTTGTTTATCTACATTCTCAAATCTGGATCTGATCATCTTCCAAAAACCACCTATCAAAAAAATCTTCTTGACCAAATCTCCTCCATACCATTTCATATCAATTCATACCCCAATTTTCCAACTTAGCTACCTCCTCCTAAGGAGGATTCCTAAATTTTAAGCATTCATTATATGAAAGGAGCGACATAGTAGTGTCCAGAGTGAAACTGATTTTACAAGTGAAGCATACATATTTTGCAATTGTAAACAACCATGGCAAATTTAACACATTTCTACCAAGCCTTGAGCAAATTTATATCTGATCCAAATATAACCTACTCCATACCCTAAAGACAATAAGGGACATAAATTACTATTATGGATACCGGTGATGCTGCTATAGAAATAAGTGCATTACCAATTGCAAAAGGCCAATCGTTAAAAGGGATGATGTCAAATGAGCACCACATTTGAGACAATGTACCTACTTGAATGTTAAATTGCAAACATTAATGTAACAAAATATAATTAGCAATGGTAATAAAATAGACAATAAACTAAAATTCTGATAAGAATGAGAAAAAAAAAGTATTATAACTGAAAAATCCAAATATTGAACAAAGAAAATATAAGCACCTGGTAAAAGTATTCAAGAAAATTAAAAGGAAAATGCATATTTTCATTATAGAAATATGCCTACACTACTTCACTATCTTTGACTTTTTCCTAACCCAGCAAAATAACAGTAAACATGGGTAAATATTTACTAGTTACTTTACTTAATTTATGAAAAACTTATAATTTAGTGGTTATACTATATTTGCTGAGCCATTAAATACTTGGTTTACTTTTCAGTGACAAATTTAAGATGTAAATATGAGTTTTATAATGTTGATTTTCGATGTGACTGGAGTGCAGAGAGTTTTGCGATTGAAGCTTGTGATATTTTTTCTTACTAATATTGGGTCCAATAGTGATACCCTTACTTATATTCTGGACAGTGATTGTGGTAGCAGTTTTTATTTCTAGTGTTCCTCGCTCTTTCTTTCCTTTTGTCAATGATAGTGAGTTCTTATGAGACTAATATGAGTGCACATTGTAGCACTTTGAAAGTACAACATTTGGCCATGATAACAGAATACACATTTAATTAAGAATTACCCAACTTATGGAAAGTGTTATGAATAAGGAAACTCTAGCTTTTGTGCTGTGTATTATTTAAAATATGTAAGTTAACCGCACATTCCGGAAATTTTAAGAGTGAGCAAAAATAACTTTAATGCAAGTTTTCCATTTTGTTGCTTCAGTTTTATTTTCAGTTGCTTCAGTTTTCCATTTTGCAAGTAACTTTTGCCAGAAAAATTGCACATTAGCTAAACAACTGTTGGAATTAGTATTCCTTTTTAAGGGAGGATTTTTATTTTGAGTGCGGCAAGGAAGAAAATGTAAAGATTGGTGAAGAGGGCAGTGAGTAAAACTTGAATATAGGTGTGCAATCACAAATAGGTTACCTAAAATAACAAGAGAATGAATAAACTTTTAATAGGAGATGATGTGACTTCGTTAAAGGCTAGTATTCCAACCTACCTGCACCAAAAAGTGCATGGAATTTCTTGCGTTTTGTGATGCGTTTAACGCGACTTTTAGGTTAGATTAGGTCTATGCTAGTTCTCTCTTAGCTTTTCGAAAACTGTAGTAAAAAATTGATTTTGAAAAATATTTTGGGCGAATTCCGTGCTATAGCTTTCCTAAATAATGACCTAAGCCTACTGCACTTTTGACACACATTTTCATGCATATCTCTTAAGTTGGAACCTTATATGCGATGCCGTGGTGTCCCTTAATCGACATCTAAGCGCATTATTTCACCAGCCGCAGAAAGAGAGTTTACAATTCTGGATCCTTGGTACGAAGTAAAATCAACAAGATATCATACATTAAAATATCATTTATTATTACACAATGTTATGACAGATACATTTCCCTCCCGTAACGCTAATTCCTAATATTAAACATCTTCTGATGTAAGTTTACGAACTGCTTGAGTATTACTTCAAGCTTTACCTGCTATTAAATATGTTCCGTTTCCTTATACACAATTTCACACCAGTAGAACTCAAACTATTTTAATTACCAATTAGATAGTTCGACATATTGCCTGCGAATAAATTAATAACCCTTGTCTGTGAATGCGATCTCAACTTATTTACACGCACGCACAGATTACTACCCGCACCTTACTCAGCTGATGCTGCCAATTTAAAAACGCTAAGTTTATTGCCATGCAATAACTTACAAAGAAGACCAGAGACACATCAAAGAAGGCCTGGGGAAAAACCCAACAGGATTTGGTTATAACAGCAGGTAACATGATTTGTAGAGTAGATGTGAATAAGCACAAATATGAAAAAGATTTAGATTTTCTACAATGAGAGATATGATTCTCATAAACAAGAGACACGAGAAAGCATACATTTGCCATAATACACCATCATTGCTCTCTAACATGAACGTTCACATAGCTGTACAAACACCCCTAGGCAGGGAGAGTGGAGAGAAAACACCTACCAACTTGAACATATCGAAGGCGCAGCCCCAACCTTTGCGGAAACTTGGACATAGATGTTCAACGTGTGTCTATAGCACGGGAGATCCCAGATAGGTGGAGGAATTCTACACCCAAGCTGCTGTATAAAGTAAAGGGAGATCCAAGCGATCCGAACATCTACAGGGGTATCGCTTTCTAAAGAAGTTCACTTTCACCGGACTCGTAACACAGAAACTTACTAAGCTATACTCCAGATGAATAGTTTGGTTTTAGGAAAAACCGACCGTCTCTCCACGCCATCAAATGTCTTCAACCACAGAGGGGGAATTTGATCACAATGTTTGTAGACTACTTAAAGGCATTCGATACAGTCAACAGAGAGAAACTAATGGATAAATTGGTAAATTTGATAGACAAAGAAAACCCCATAATCAGACTAGTAAATAATATACTAGCGGAAAATATAATTAATGCACATCGATAATTAAATCTCCACATCTGTAGGAATAGAACAGACGAACAGGTTACTCCAAGGAGACTCTTTGAGTCCCATCTTGTTTAACATTGCAACCTATGGGTGATATAAGCAACAAAACGGAAGGGGTAAAAGTATACATTTATGCTGACGACATGGTACATGTCATCAGTCTCCAGAAATGCATTACATGAAGCTCTTGGTGAACTATGTCTGGGCCATGAATTGACGATCATTAAAAACAAAAAGGTGACAATAACGTTTAAGAGAGGCGGGAGACGTACAAAAGCAGAGACCATCACTGGTGAAGAAGCATTGACGACAGTGAACAGATTTAAATACCTAAGCATGACATTCCCGCCGCATAGGAGCACTTAAACTCTACACACAAAGGGTAGATTATCAGCAGAGTGCTTGTAATTAATTATATTCAACATCTGCCAAAATTTTCTCTCAGCACAATAATGGAAATATTCAATGGCATACATCTTATATCGTAATATCTGTCGTCTTTCAACTTAAGAATTATTGAAAAAATCAAGGTTACATTCTTGAAGCGAGAGTCGTGTGTTTCAAAGTTCACTCCATCAAAACTAGTTTACGAATTATGCAAAGAGCCGATGCTGTTAGATGAACTGCATTTATAATACAGCTACACCCTCTTACATATAACTACTATAAGACATCATCTGAAAAATGTCGAAATGTGGGATGATGTTATGTTACCGATGCTTTGTTCGGAAAGAAATGGGCAGAACCCAACTACGATACCTTGTTACAAGATTCGCGGTGCATGGCTTTCACACTAAGAGCTGCAGCACTAGTCATTTCCATACGCCGGATCAGAAGTTGTGCTCTCTCTGTAAATGACGTAATGTGGAAAATTGTAGAAAAGAAACGTGTCCTAGATAAATTCTGCAGTAACTAAGATATTTACTTTGCACATTGTGCGTATTTATCCCCATTATAATACCTTTCCTCATAGATAGAGTGTCGGTCCTGGTGGTGTAGTGGTAACTTGTCTTCTATACCCGCGAGTTCAAACCCGGCCAGGATCGATGGATTTTTTTCGGGCGTAAAAATCGTAAGTATGGCTTCCTTCGGAAAGGAAGTAAAGCCGTGGGGCCCGTGTCGTACATTTACGGCACGAAAAAGAACCTCTAGTCTGAAAGAAGGGGCCTCTGAGGAAAATTTGTCGGCCGTTTCACGTCCGGAATTGAATGGGACGATGACCTGAGATGTTAAAGAGCATCCTTAAATAAAACGAATTAAAAATAGATGGAGTAGCAGTTTGTATGGGATCGTGGAGCAAAACAGTGCAATGTTACAGGAAGGGGTAGAAAACTCAACGGAATTCATTCAAATATGCACTTAATTCAAGTTTGAGTAACAAAATCATCCGAGTGGTTATTCACTCCTATATGGCTTTATATTAAGCTACCGACATTTACAATAAGTTGGGAGTTAGATTAACTACTGAAAACCACCCGAAAATTACCAGATAAGAATAATAATGTGAGGTTTTGTTAACCCGCTAATGTTCTTGCGTGATCGGTTTGCTCGATATGTTTTGTTTATTTCTCTATGTGTCATTTTAATTTTCAGATAATAAAATTACTACATTAATACTAGATATACCTATAAGGGTATGGACTTGCATATTTAATTCCTTTTATTCGTTTTTTAAAAACTTGGATGTTTCATTGTAATGTTTCTCGTGTTTTGAGGTTTAAGATGGCAGCGAGAATCGTGTGTTTCAAAGTTCACTCCATAAAAAGATAAAATTTGAGCCGTTGTCTGTACCTTTTGAATTTTCTTTTTTCTTGGCAATCTTTTTATTACTAGAAATGAAAAAATTCTCCTAAAGAAGATATCAGTGTATGGTTGACGCGAGTATTTCACACGAAGGCACGGCGAGGGGGATTAGATCTGCATTCCTTACAGTCTGGTTACATCTACAGGCAGAAAATTAGGGAGTTGATTTATAACCTGTAGTGCAGTGATGTTAAGATGGAACACGCAAAATCACGCATATTGAATTTGAAGGTACTGGTAGAAGAACTTGCAACTGAATAGTTTTCAGTAAAAGAAGAAAAAGTCTTCTGTGCTTTGTGCAAACTCTAATTTAACGGTCTAAAACCAAACACGGGAGTACTCATTGTCATTTCATTATTTTATATTATGCATCACTCTAATACACTTAGGCTTTAGTTGAATTGTACACCTCCTTTAGGACTACCAAGAGTAAAACTTTACATTGGTTATATTTCACTCCAAATGTTCTGGACAACCAGTGCGCTATTTGTATGCCTGAAACCTGCTCTTGTTTACCTTGGACAGCTGTGTTTTTTTGCTGATTTGGTTTACTTTCGGCCGCTCTTTAACATCTCAGGCCATCAACATCCCATTCAATTCAGGAAAGACGTGAAACGGCCGGTAAATTTTGCTCAGAGGCCTCTTCTTTCGGGCTTGTTTCTTTTCGTGCCGTAAATCTACGACAAGGGACCGACGGCTTTACTTCTTTTCTGAAGGAAGCCAGGATTTTTACACTGGAAAGAAAGTTCATCGATCACGGCCACATTGAACCCGGGACCTTGAGTTTACGGGGCAGGTATGGTTACTACTAGATGACCAAGACCGAGGGACCGCTGTGCAACGCTCAGAGTCACCTGTCTATGGTTGAAGCTTCGGCAACTTCAGATACATGGAATGAACGTTTTCATGTTTAGTTATTATTTAGTTAGTACATAAAACACATGTCTTCAGCCTTTATTTAAAAACTTTATTTCTTTCTTGTTGAAATTTTCTTTAATAGATTCACTACGTTTATTCACCTTCTAGAACAATTTTCAATATCACAAGCTCAATAATTCAATAAATTCAATATTATTCCACTCCCAACCATTCCCAGATCAATGACATTTTTCATCATCATACAGGTATTCTTTATCATCTAAAATTTATCTAAATTACATTATCTTTCAACTGATCATTACCATTTAATTTTTACCTTCCATAAAACTCCCGTAATTTGGGTATCTGCTCACACTCTCAAAGACCCTTCTCAATACAATTCGTTTACTCCTCATTAACATTTCTTACTAATTAAGCTTTCCCTCCAATCATTTTTGACTTTAGATTGGAAGATAATATAAATTTCATCATCACCATATGGTGGGGGTTCATGCCAATAAGCAGCTGACTTGGAAACGTATCAAGGCATTGAACAGAACATCTAATTAGCCCCACTTACTTGTGCATATGTAGAACATGTTTTACACACCATAGTCTGCATCCTCAGCTACTACTAGTCGGTCCTGGTGGTGTAGTGGTTACCATACTTGCCTCCTATACCCAAAACGCGGGTTCGAACCCGGCCAGGACCGATGGATTTTTTCGGGCGTAAAAATCCTAAGTATGGCTTCCTTCGGAAGGGAAGTAAAGCCGTGGGTCCCGTGTCGTACATTTGCGGCACGAAAAAGAACCTCAAGCCTGAAAGAGAGGCCTCTGAGCAAAATTTGTCGGCCGTTTCACGCCCTGAGTTGAATGGGACGCTTATGACCTGAGCTGTTAAAGAGTGTCCTTAAATAAATCAATCAATCAAAAAAATCAAATCCTCAGCTAATTATCGACGATGGTCTGCAAATCATGTTTTAAATATAAACAAGCAAGTTTTCTAAGTAAAATAAAATAATTTATAAAATGACAGTGGATTAACATTCTTGCAGTAGATGGCTTGTAACTTTTCTTTCTTAACATGAAATGAAATAATATAATTATTATTGAAAAAGCATCGGACAGAAACATAATTTTTTTTTACACCATGCACATCAAATTTGGGAGCTTATAGCGCTATTGTTTACTTCACATATTTTTTATTCAGTGTTCAAATAAAATTGTTTAGGTGTCATAAATTCTGCAGTTCTGTTTTACATCTGGCAATAAATCAGGAATATTCATTAATGTTCCTTAATATTGGATGAAGAAAACTGGAAATAAATTAAATATTGCAAATTTAGAATACTATCTTTCTGAAGAAGTTTGAATTTAGGACTTCATTAGTTGTAGGAATATCAGGTTATTGTGAATAAAATTATTTTCATTGCTAGAAGAAAAATCTGTAAAGAAATTTCTAGTTGTACCAGGATGAATTTGAAAATGCTCTTTCATGGTGATATGATTTCCACATAAGCAGCTTCATTGTATGCCAGGAATCCAAAATTAACATTTTCTTACTTCTATATATGGAAAGAACAATTTAGCACATCATTCTTTCAAATGTTCCCTATTTTACTGGATTATGAGGCTTTTACAACATTATTTGCCTTAGGCATTAAAAAGAACTAAGAAAGAAAACAGAGCAAGGAACAAAAAGAGAATCAAAGACATCAGTACTCTTATTCCTAACAAGGAAGAAACTGGAATGTACCAAAAATTCACATACCATCCATCAGCCTTCTATAAATTCCAAAAGATTTTCAAAAAACATAATATTATTTTAGCTCCAAAAAACATTTACTCCATAAAAATTATATTAAATTCTAAACTAAATGAGGATATTCCTCAAGAGAACAAATCAGATATATATCAGATAGAATGTATCGATTGTGAAAAAATTTATATTGGAAAGACTAAAAGAAACATAAAAACACGCGCAAAAGAATACATCCGCGACATAAAACAAACACAGGAAGAAAAATCAGTAGTAGCTTGGCATTTTTGGAATGAAAAACATAATATTAACAAGAATCCCAAACTATTTAAAAATATTACAGGAAAAACAGAACTTACAGTCTGGGAAAACATTTATATCTGGAAGAACAAAAGTAACATTTTCAACTTTGATATCCCACCAAGTGACATCTTAATACAGAAGTTCATCCAACCGCCACCAGAGACAAACCAAACCACCACAAAGAACAAGGCCTGCAGTCGATCTGGAACTGAAGATGGGAGCAATTAGCTCCAGAAACTTTTCCTTTTTTAAAATATTGGTGATGTAAGTGTTACAAATTCGACTCAATCATTCAAAAAAGGTGTACAGCTATTTCTTTTTATAATCTTTAATTATATTTTCCTTGTGTGTTTTCTGTGAGCTTGGCTCATAACTTGAGGTAGACTTATAGAATGAGTACATTACATAATCACTAGAACAAATAGGTTTTGATTCTTCAGGTAAGAGAATATAAAAAATTATGTGTATAACACTTTCATCATAAACAATCAATGACAATTCAACAATGACAAAAAAGACGATCCTGCATGTGGTTAGTAGACATTCTACCATATTATTTCCTTCCTCACTAATTTCACTCAAAGCAGAAATGTTCTTTTCACAAAAATAATTTGTCAAGAATAGCAGACATTTAATGACTGATGCTGAAGTTTTGCTTAATATACTTTAGAACAATGAATGGATTTCCAATTTCCGGATATCCTTGCAAATTTCCCCTTGCAGATAATTTCTCCTTGATTATCTGGTTATGTCTTATTAGGTTTAAGGACCAGCCTCCTAGGACATCATAATCATCATGTCGGTCCTGGTGGTGTACTGGTTACCATACTTGCCTCCTAAACCCAAGATCGTAGGTTCGAACCCGGCCAGGACTGATGGATTTTTTTCGGGGCGTAAAAATCCTAAGTATGGCTTCCTTTGGAAGGGAAGTAAAGCTGTGGGTCCCATGTCGTACATTTCCAGCACGAAAAAGAACCTCAAAACTGAAAGAGAGGCCTCTGAGCAAAATTTGTTGGCCGTTTCATGCCCTGAGTTGAATGGGACGCTGATAACCTGAGCTGTTAAAGAGCATTCATAAATAAATAAATAAAAAAAAAAAATCATCATCATCCCCACTTGATCAACATAATCATACCTTACAGGTGGCCCGGCCTCAGAAAACAATACAAATACACCTGGGGGGAGGAAATGGAAAGATGCCCCAGTTCCAAAGGAATAGCGCCAGTATTCCAGAGGGAAAAAAAATAAGGTTAACAGAACACATAAAATGTATATCAAATTTTCTCCACTAACTACTGGCTAGGTATTTATAAAGTGGGTTCTGCAACATAGCATTGCAAAGTTAGAAATGAGAGCATACCTACATCAGCTGCTGAAGGGTATGTCTTAGGTGAGAAATGCAATTTAACATATTTAACTCACATTTTTAGGCCCTTATGGTTTAATGTGGTTTTTAAACAAGGGTTTTCACATGAGTGGGTTAATATTCCTTTTATTATGTTAGCCAGTATCAGCTCAACTAAGGCCTGTATTTCTGCATTTTACTTTACAGATTTCATTTCACCACTTTCGGTGCCTCAGTAGTAAAAACGGGCATTAAATACCATTAAAAAAAAAAAGATTTCATTTCAGTTTGTATCAATGGTTATTTCACCCTTCACCACAACATGACAAGTCTCTTCCCACAATACACAATTATCTGTAAAGGACTTAGATTAGATTTTTTAAAATGGAGTTGGGCTTTTATATCTCCTAACACTGAAGGCTCATTATATTATTCTCATATCTATTTATTTTCTATATAAACAGACCACTTCCTTGTATAAAGAGGTTGTTTGCTAGAGTTTTCTGAGGGATCTCATTTGATTTATTATCCCAGAGAGTTTCCTGGATCTAATTTGTTGGATTTATTATTCCAAAGAGTTTATATCCCCTGCAAGTCAAAGCTTCACATTCAAACATATGAAAGGCAGATTCATCCTCTTCATTATATAGTCTACATAATGGGTTTCGCTACATAATTCCCATAATATGCATGTGTTTTCTGAGGCTACAGTGATCTGTCAGAATACCAGTTATTAGGCTAATCTAGGGTCTGCTGAACCTTAGAATGCCTACAGCACTTGACAACTTTGTTTTTTCATCATAATTTACTGTAAACTTAAAAGAAGTTAGGAATAGTGAAGTTTGTTAGTTATACAAATAAGTCAGTATTAGGTGACACTAAACTTTCCTCACTGATGTCGACTATTTGTATAAATAATTTGTGTCCATTTACAGCCACATTTATCCAGTACTGATGAAAGCATCTTTTTCCATTTTCCAATCATTGTTATTGGAATATCAAATATTGGTTTAGGCTCAGTAAATACATTCTTGTTAAGGTATCTGCTATTTCATTGCCTTTAACACCCCTATGTCCTGGTATCCAACCAATTGTTACTTTATTGTGTTTCGCCAGCATCATAAGGTTTTGTGGGCAATCCCAGATCAATTTAGATTTGATCTGATTTGTAAACGACTTCTGCAGCATCACAGCTAATTGATTTCAAATAAATATTAGTAATACTGAATTAAATTTGTTGTCTAACACTCTTCATGCTTCACTAACCTTAACTAAATATGTTATCTTTGAAACCGGTTGGAATATTTTTAAGGTTAGTGAAGCATGAAGAGTGTTATATGACAGATTTAATTCATGTGAGCTTCACTGTATTAGTGCCATATGAAAAAAATTTTAAAGTTTTTATAATTTTTAAAAAATTTAATTAGTACTACTGTCACAGATTTTTAATTGTGAATATTTAAGATTTATTCTAGAGGCTATACTACAACCTAGTAAATCAAATATAAAAATACAAAAAATATATTTTCTTAAATACATGCTACAACTTATGTTTCTAGTTCATTACATTACTCCTTTCACTTTTTACTGCTATTTACTAATGAAGTCTGCATTCACAATTAAATAGTTTATACATTCTGTGTATTAGCTGTCTTAATTAATAAACATTTGATAATTGTTACTTCAAATAACACATAATAATACAAAGAGGAATGATCTATCTAATGCAGAACATAATAAATGCTTTTAGTGTGTCTTCCTCTAGTAACTAGTTGACAAACTTTCTCTTCTTAGTATAGATAAAATAAAAGCCCAGAATTACTTGAGATATCTTAAGCAATAACACACATTATCATTATCTCAGTTATTACACTATTTCACTCCAATTTCTTAGTGCCATTGGCAATGATGTATGATTTTGCATGACAATTACAGATAATTCATATGCTGCTTTTCCAAAATTTAATGCACAATGCTTTTACAGGACATAAAGCAACTTAAAGTCTCTACATATTGCTTATTCTACTCTTGATAATTATCGATGTTCCTTTCAATAAAAAAATTTTAGATTCAACATTTGTATTGGCCAAACAAGTTTGCACATACTAAGGATGTGAAAACATCAGTTCAAGAATAGATTCAGGTTTAGAAAACAATACAGATCAAGTAAGAATTGCATAATGAAGCAGCAGTATTACTCCAATCAGTGTATGTAAATGCAGATTAACTAAACATACTTTTATAAAGGCTCTGATTTTTTTATTTATATATATATATATATATATATATATATCAGCTTTAAGCTTTTGAAAATAACAATAATTACAATGTTGCTAATGGCAGCAAGTGCTAGTGTTGTTGCTATGAATATTACTAAGCATACATGATTGAGCCCTCCTATACTTGCTTGTCATTATATTACATTTGTTAGTTTACAGCCATTTCTTCACAGTGAAAGCTTGTTGCTAACTGCAGTTTTCTTGGCAGGTACTTGCAGCATTTTGCCTTTGGAATATCCAGACGTTTTACCTCTAGCTGATTTTTTATTTGAGCTGAAATATAGATATTTTTGTCCTTTAAGTAAATATTCTAAAATAAAACAATATTTAAACAGATTCCCCTTGAGACTTGATATTTCTTGAATGTCATTTTTTCTAGTGCTGCAAAGGGCTGTTTTATACTACAGAAAACTGATAAAAGGAGAAAAAGAAAAAAGAAAATTATTCATTGGTAAAATAATAATCCAACAATTAATTTCCATGGTAATATGCAAATTTTATTTTATTTAATTCCAGTTTCCTTTCATTTTCTTTTAATATGTATATATAAATTAACAGTAATTATAACAGTAATAAAGGATTAAACACTAAGAAAAAGTCACACTTGAGATCGCTATATTTCGAACTCCACGATCGCTATATTTCAGACTCGTGGAGTTCGAAATATAGCGATCTAAAGTGTGACTTTTTCTTAGTGTTTTATCCTTTATTACTATTATAATTACTGTTAATTTGTTACATTGTAATAGTGTTACTTTATTTTTATTTTTCTTTTATATATAAAACTGAAAGTTATGTTAATTATAAAATGAAAGAAATTGCACACTTGTGATCAGCTTCTTGAAACACCACTTAAAAATGTGAGTAAAGTGCAATAAAAATGTGTCCTTACTATCCTCCACGTTTAAATCTTTTGGATGTCCATCCTCCTCTGTAGGTCGTTTTGCGTTTTCCTGAAGAGGTTTTTGTACTACTACTACTACTAAAATAAGGTGAATTTTGCTCTGTGCTCAGCCAGTCTGTTTCCTGTGGCAAAGCCACATTTAATTTCTTCTCCTCTTCTTCTCTAAGAATATCTATAAACATATTTAATATGTGCTTAATTAGGTAAATTGAAGAAAATTAAAGAATCATATAAAATACCAAATTTCTTTTTAGTTTCAACTTATTATTCATTCCAGTCTTTTGTTCAAAACAAAATTAATTTATTATATACTGTAATATATACAAAAAGAATAAAATGTTTAAAAATTAAATCTTAAACTAAATGTTATCTATTTACAAAAAGGAGTATATTGCAAAGATGGATGGTTCAATGAATGAATCTATAAACATAGGGTCTATAAAGTGTAATTTTAGCAAGATATTACTCAAATTTCACTAATTTTCACCACTTAATTGGACATGTTTCATTGGCAGTTCCCTTCATCCTCAGCATGGATTCATTGTCAACATTTTCATGTAATCTGCAGATGTCACTTTGTAGGTTTTACAAACTTGGAGATGTCATTCTGCTTTGGAAAATGAAAATTAAGTTAAGTGCTTTTATTCTTGTATTGATTAAATTTTTCCAAACTATTAGTTCTATTGGTTTCTGGATTGCTTTTTGGGGATTTGATTCTTTTTGAAATTTATGGTTTTTGAAACCGAAATGATGTGCTATTGCCAATTTTTCTATATGTTATATTTGACATTTCTAATATACTCCTTGAAATAAAGAGTAATACTTCTTTTGGTTTTATCTATGTATTTCTTTTTACAGTTTATAGCTGATTTTATATATGTCTTCTTGTTTATCAAGAGAGACTTTATCCTTTATGTTGGTTTAGCAAGTTTGTTTACTCGGGCCAAAATATTCAAATTAATATATTAAGTTTTAACCCCAGTAAACACACAACATTAAGAACGTTCTAAAAACAATATAAAGGATAAAATCCTTCCCAATAAACAAGCAGGAAAATACAAAATTAGCTGTAAAGATTGCAACAAAAAAAAAAAATACATAGGTAAAACCAAAAGAAATATCTTCATTTCAAGGTGCTTATGAAGAATGTGAAATAGAAACACGTGGAAAAATCAGCAATAGGTCATTTCTGTTTCAAAAGCCATGAATTTCAATAAGAACCAAAGCTCCTTAAAACAATTCAGAAGCCAATAGAATTCAACAGTTTGAGAAAATTTAGTTATATACAAGAATAAAGAAGAAATGGTTAATTTTGATCATCCAAAACAGAATGATCTCATCTTCAACTTTGTAAAACCTACAGAGCGACATCTGCATATCACATAGAAAGCTGACAATGAATCCATACTGAGGATGAAGGCAACTGCCTTCGAAACATGTCCAAGTAACAGAAATTTGAGTGATATTTTACCAAAATTACAATTTGATGTTTCTTTCTACTGTGAAATCTCCAATAAATTAAAAACAACACAGGGCCTATAAGTTTTATAAGGGTATAATAAACTTAAAATTTGATATTAATCTATAAACTCTCACAAAGCTTAAAGATTTATAGCAATAAATTGTAGTATGAAGTAGTACTAGTTGTATAAAAATTGGGCACTCTGATTATTAATTATTTTTTTATTTATTTCCTACTTAAGAGTTTTACAATGTTTATTTAAAAAAAAAGTTATTGATATTTCAAAACTATTAAGAAGAGCCAAGCTGCAATTTCCTCCAAACTTGTTAGAACCTTAATTATATGATATGCTTGGCTAGAAAGCAGGTACATTGTAATTGATATTTATTTACATTAAAATACAACTACAAAATATGTACTATTAACACATAACTTTTTTTATCTCAAATCTAGCCAAAATAATATTGACTGAGCCCCAATTTTTGATTCATCAGCAGTTTCCTACTGGAATATCCAGAAGACTTTAGCCCAGTTCCTTCTATAATCCACTCTATTTTAAAATAACAAAAAATCATAATACCATAAAAAACAGTGTTAACTAGAAATTAATTCTTAGATCAATGAAACAATATACAAAAAGGTTACTAATTATCCTCAATTCCTCACTTTTGAGAATGATACAATTTTCTCCTGAACCCCAACATATCATGACTACTTGGCATGGACATATGTTTGGGTCACATTTTTTTGCTTAAATACTTCTCTTTTCCTTCTGAACATTCCTAACCCATTTCTCTCATAATTTTTCCTAAATATTCACCTGCAAGTTCTACTTCTTTTCCCCTCTAACTGTCAGCGTTTTTACAGCTAAAATATCTCTTTCCATTTTATCCAATTTTGGATACCAAATGGCCTCTCTCTACTTAATAGTTTCCCTATATCACAATAAACAAAGTTATGCCCCTTCTATTTCCCCAAACATAACACTTAAATCTTTTCTGAGTCAGATGCTTAAAACATTCTTTATGGTTTCACTTAAATGAGATTTACTCAGGATGTATGTTTCTTGGAACTATCGTCTACATCATGAGCTGTTAAACGACTGTTGGATTATTAGTAGGAGCTGGGTAGGTAGCTATCCAGGTTGACTCTGGTGGTCAAGTGATAAACTTAAATAAAGTGCTGTCTGCTTCCGGGATTTTGGAAAATAGTACCCTGATTCCAAAAACCGATTGTTATGAAATTAAAGTTCACAAACCACCTTTAGCCAGGATATATGGCCTTCCGAAGATCCACAAACCTGGGAGAAGTAGGCCAATTATTAGCAACTTAAATACTCTGATCGATTGCCATTACAGTTCCACTCACTACGAAAATTTGATAGTTAAAGTTTAAAAAACTCCATGGACCTCATCAATAAAATTAAAGATGAAAGATTATCACCAAATGACACACTGGTTTCTTTTGATGTCAAAGCCCTGTTTCCCAGCTTATCTCAGAATAAATTATTAGTTTTTCTAAGAAAATGGTTAATATCAACCAACCTAACAGAAGGACACATCAAAGAATACATTGAATTCACTAAGTTATGCATAAATCAAGCATTTTTTATATATGAGTACAAATTCTTTAAACAGAGAGCAGGACTTGTAATGGACAGTCCATTATCACCTTTCTTAGCCGACTTATTCATGAGCTATTTAGAGATGCACATCATGGGCTTTTCCCCACATTTTTAAGGTTTGGTAGAGATATGTAAATGATGTATTTGCTATTATTAACAATAAGCATGTGAAAGATGCACTAAAACTTTTAAACCTGCAAGAGCCTTCAATTAAGTTCACTGTAGAAACGGAAAGAGATAGTATGTTTACCATTTTTGGATCTGAAGATAATAAAATGTAATAATAGACTTGAATTGAGCATCTACAGAAAGGACACACATACAGACATTTATATCAAAGCCCATAGTTTTAATCCAAGATCACATAAGGAAATGGCATTCAACAGCATGATATAAAAACTTATAAATATACCACTGAGCAAAGAAGAATACAAGAATGAATATCTACACATAATAGAAGCAGCTAAATCCAATAGGTTCAACAAACAGATGATAAACCAAAAATCAAAAGATTTTAGAAAAAAAAAAACAATTAAACAAATAGCTTTGAGTGATTATCAGGGAAAAAAACATTTAAAAAGTTTGATTACCACCCATCAGCCAATAAGAAATTTCAAAAAAAATTTCAAGCAGTACATTTTAGCACCTCAAAACTGATACAGTGTAAAAAATTTAATGAAATTAAACAAAACAGATTCCAGGCCCAAAGAGCAAAAATCTGGTGTTTACCAGATTAATTGTAAGAATTGTGAAAAAATCTACATAGGAAAGACAAAGAGAAATATAGGCATTAGGTTGAAGGAACATTGGAGAAACACCCGTTACAAACAAACAAATAAATCAGCTGGCAGCACATTTTTGGATTGAAAACCATGAAATAGAAAAAGGCATCAAGTTATTAAAAGCTGTTCAACAACCAAAAGAACTAAACATATGGGAAAGTATTTATATAAAAAAAAACATGAGCATAACCTTATGAATTTTGCCATCCCGGAAGCAGACAGCACTTTATTTAAGTTTATCACTAGATCACCAGGGTCAACCCAGATACTGCCTACCCAGCTCCTATGAATAATGATTCAAGTGTCGTTTATCAGTTGATGATGTGGACAATAGTTCCACGAAACATATGTCCTCAGTAAATCTCATTTGAGTGAAACCATAAGGATGTTTTAAACATTCGACTCAGAAGAGAGATTATTAATGGGTGTTTCACTGTGTTCAATTCCAAATTGAATTAATTTTAAAAATAACACATACTTCTTTGTAATTCCCGAATCCTTTAAGATATAATGCCCCTGTTCGTATTCATGAATACCCTTCCCGCCCTACATTATCACAACTATCTACATTTTTTTCCCTAACCCAACCTTTTATTATTATCTAGTACAATCTCAGGGAAATTCTGCTCTCAATACTTTCATATCTCATGCTTCACTATATCTCCTATACTTCACTTTACTTTCCTCCAAAATCCTATTAAATTATTTTCTTCCCTCTCCCATACACCCCCATACCAATCTCTTCTAATATTTTTTTTCAATTGCATCCCCCATTTATCATTATTCATAACTATTCTTTGATAATTTATACAAATTCTAATTACATTATTTTCTTTTAGATACAAATTCCTGTGCCAATATTTCAAAACTCTTTCCATTACCATTCATTTTCTTCCTGTTCTACCTAATTCTACCAATGCTGCTGTTCTTGGCAGTGCTTTTGGTAAACCTAATAACTCTTTACAAAACATCTTATGAATTACCTTAATTCTATCTACAACCTTTGAGAATCCCTACATTTCTATTCTATAAAACATTTTTGCTTCCACCACAACTTCATAATATCTTTCTAACCAATATACCAATAAAGCAAGTACATACCTTTCTTCATTTTTGCATATGTTTGACAAATCTTTAGTAAGCCATCTCCATACTTTTCAAAATTAGCTTTTGTTACATGAGGAATTTGTAACATTTGTTCTGCAGTCTCAGGAAGTGAATGTGACATAGCACGCAAAGCCTAAAAAGTAACATCAAACAGTAAACATTTGATCCCAAGGAAATTTAAATTCTGAAGTTAATGATGTATATCTGATTCAGGAATTTGTAAAAGGCATTCACAACAGAGGTAATGTGATGTTGGTGACACTTCTTTGTAAGTGTTAATGCATAATGAGTTATACAATACAGAGTTAAAAGGTTGCATGTTTCTACTAATTTTAATGACATTCTTTTGCCTAGCATCTACTGGATCTGTGGTTCTTAACTTATATGAAGCCAATGCTAGCAATAAGCAACCATATTGAACTGTTTGTTAAGTCTTAAAATGTCAATGTAAAACTGTCTTTCTCTTACATGTGCACATTAAAGGTAACATTCATTGCCAGAAATGTTTAATGTTGTTAAATGCACAATAATCATATAATGCTGTTAAACATGTCTACAATAAGTAATAAGATCTTAGTGTTAAATGGTGAATTAATTATATGTCATTATATGTACATGGCTTTAACATCTAGGTTACACTTGTTCTATATCCTTATGCAAAATATTAATATGTTAATTATGTAACATTTAGATTTATATGCAACATTCAGAAGAACAGAAGGCAGGCAAATGTAAATAACCCTAAAGAGCATATTAACATTTTATTTTTCTCTACAATCAAATTTAATCTTTTAGGCAGAGCATTTAATGTTGTCTGACACACTCAGTAAGAAAAGCTCATTGTTTATGAAAATCAAATGCCAATTAAGTGCTGATTATATGCATGCCTCTGAATTTGTGTTACATATATATTAAAATTAAGTAATTTAAAAAGACCTCCATAATGTCTCTCTTTTATGTACTTGCTTGAAATTTTAAACTGCATTTTAAAATGCATACACATTTTATTTAAAAAAATATTACAATTTTTACCCCATAATACACAGATACATTAAGATAAGAAAGATAAGTGGATGTTATTTACTTTCTCTGTCTCTATTAGTATCTAAAGAAATTGTGCAAGTTTCTGGCCCCCTTGACCAACTCCTGAGCAATTTTTTTTAATATTTTGTTTTCCACAAATAATCTTCATACATTTCGCTTCTATTTTTTATTATTTTGGTTTTGGAGCAGTCGAGTTGAAAATAAAACCAAATAAGGCTCAATGTGGGTTATCAAATACATAACAAATTCCTCAGGTAACTCTTAGACATCTTTTTTAACTGCATGTTTAAAATGTTTCAGTTTGCAGACAAAGATTATGTAGTTTTATGAATGATCATTCTCAATTTGATAGCTAATATTAATAGTAATACTAAAGCTTGTTACTATTTTTGTCCTGGATAGGTTTCCAAATTATTCTGATATGAGGTTAAAATAAACCCTGCAATACTTAAATAAAGAAAGACACTGAGACATTCTTTTGGCATTCATTTAAGAACTTTCGAAAAATAAGAAACTTTTAAAAAATTCTGTTGGAACCCACACAGTAAACAGTAAAGTTTGTTCAATGTAAATTCTATCTAATCTGTCATCTAACAAACTATTATGCTTCCCTTACTTTTAAATATTGGTGGGACTGGTTTCGAAGAGACATCCTGTCCATCTTCAACCAACTTGACGACTGATAAGAGAAACTAAGTTTATTATAGTAAAGAAAGAATTAGTTAAAGATGCTTTGAAGCTTTCAAATATACAATATGGGAATATATCGTTTACACTGGAAACAGAAACAAAGGGAATGTTGCCATTTTTAGATATAAAAATTAAAAAGAATCATGGAAATTTAGCATTTGGAACTTATAGAAAGGGTAAAATCAAATGGGTTCAACCCCATAGCTCACAAGCACACAATTTTCAATAGCTTAATATATAGGCTGGTTAATTTACCAATCAGTAAAGAGGAGTGCAAAAAAGAATTTGATAAGATACAGGAGATTGCTATTATAAATGGTTTTAACAAAAATTTAGTAAACAAAAAACTTAATAGATTCCTAAAGAAGAAATTAATCAAGAATATCACCACACTATTGACTGAAAAAGAGAGACCAGTTTTTAAAAAATTCACCTACCATCCAGTAGCTATGAATAAATTGGAAATTTTTTTTAAAGATATTAACAATAAATTGGCACCTGTTAACAGATACTCTATAAAAATTCTTTAGTGGACAACACTTTTAATAATATTCCACAGGAGAAAAAGTCAGGCATCTACAAAATAACATGTAAAGAATGTGATAAGATATACATTGGAAAAACTAAAAGGAACATAGGAACGTGGTTAAAGGAACATCTCAGGAACATTAAGTACAAACAAATACATAGGTGCAGTGGCACACCATTTTTGTGTAGATAATCAAGACATAAAAAGAGAAATAAAGTTACTTAAAGAAGCACATGGACGTACAGAATTGGGCATATGGCAGAAGATTTACATTCATAAACATAGGGATCATCTTATGAATTTCAACATTACAGGAGAATATAATACAAATTTCCAGTTTATAAAAAAACACCACCAGGGCGGAGTCGTAGGTCCTCATAGATGTTAGTTTCTCCTACCAGTCATCAAGTTGGTTGAAGATAGAGAGGATGTTTCTTCAAAACCGGTCCCACCATATTTAAAAGTAAGTGAGGCATAAGAGTGTGTTAGACATCAGATTAGATAGAATATACATTCTTTTGGCATCTTGTCACCTACACATTTTTCTCTGCACAAATAGAGTTATTTTATAGGAAGTACCCTAAAAACCAACCTTTTCATCTCTAACCTTACTTGGATCAAATCCTTTTAATAATGTTCTCAGTTTTCATGCCTCAGAAACAAGAGACCTTTTAACATTACTCACTTTTCCTAACATCTGATTTGAGATAATTTTGTGCCTATTTTTTAAGCTTTCTACTCATCCATTAGAAGTTTTGAATCCGAACTTTTTTTTTGGCCAGTCCAAGAGTTCAGTCTGCAGAACAGTTTCAGAAATAGGCATGTTCTTTGAAAACATGAACAAACCATTCCTACAGCAATTCGTTCATTTCTTCATAGGCTTCATTTCCCCCCCCCCCCGTCATTATTGCCTGCAAGCCACTTATGATGTAATTTTTATTTTTCAAAGTGTCATGTATCTGAATTTTTCTACACTTAAACCATTAACATTATTTCTGTTATATTTTGTTTCCCCTTTTCCTTTAGTTTCATAACTTTCACAAAATCACTTAAGGATAGTGTCATCTTTTTATGCAACACTAATCATGAAAATTATGACTCTGTGCTCTGCTTAGCCCACTCACAACAAGACATACTGTTGGTGTGATATATGGAAATTCACTGAAAAGTTTCTTCCATCTACTCAATATAGCAACAAAACTATTGATCAAAAACTCAATTCACTCTCCCAGACTGTTGCAAAGAAAGCTGGATATTTATGATAGTGTCCAACATTACTGTTGTTTTCCTCAAACTACATGCTATTTCAAAATATAGTTAACATCAAAATGTATGTTCAAGAATATTACATATTTCTGTTAGAAGCAGTGGCAGATTATTTTCATTTTACTGTTTTATTCAGGAAAAATAACATAAGACATTATTTTCATTGATACGAATAACATTTTCAAAAAAAGACAGAATTTTGGGATATTCAAGTTTTAGAATGAGCAGGTTTCACTGTATATGTTTGTTTCCAAAACTGTCTTTGACCTTCACCAGTTTCTTAACCTCTTCCCAGATATGGACGTGTAGACATCCAGAGTGAAATGCGCCCAAGAATATGGGCATCTATACATGTCTGGCAAGTGCTGCAAATCGAATGATTTTGACCCATAATTATTTTTTAATATTTCCTTAAGTAATAAACTGAAATAAATTCTATAAAATAGTTGAACCTTGCCTTTAAAAGTTGAATTTTGAATGATACACCTTGAAGCATGGGTGGTGACATAAGGGCACATCTCTGTGACAAATAGCACATTTCCGAAATTGATGCAACTGTTTTTCCTTAGATGGTATCCTTTTAGGAAAATGTTTTTCCATCAATCTGAAGGTGGCAGAGTTTCAGAATTTCTATCCCCTTTGTGTACAGGCCTCTGAATTTGGTTAACTTGTAATTAGGCTGTGAGCAACTGATAAGAGAAAATCCAGATGTCATTATTTTTTGTGGATTTAGAGTTCTCCAAATTAACAAGCAATTGTATATGGTGATATCCAACATGTGAAAAAATAGTTTTTGTATCATTTTACAGTATTTTGTAAAGTGGAATATGCCTGCAATACCTGATCTACTAAATCAACATCACCCATATGCATAATGTAAATATGTATAATATCAGGCTTGAAAATTATCATTTTAATTTTGGCTCTAGCTTTCCTGTATTGTTCATCAACATTTTGGAACTGCAATTAGATAAAGCAGTAACTACCCTTCTATTATGCCAAGCAATGTACGCCAAAGGTGGAAACTGATGCACCTCCACTTCCCCTCTCTTTAGAGCATGTACTTTGACAATATAGTGCAATTTAAACATATTTGCCTTTTGAGGTCAGATCTTCATGCACTTTATGCTCATATAATTTGTTTCAGTAATTATGAGAGCTACTAAATCTACAGTAAAAAACTTGGTAAAAAATCAATTGATTGACGATCACATGTGATTTGTGTATGAGGCTGTACACCACAGAATGTACCCTGAAAAACGTGTCTTTTTATGCCACAATGGTTTTTGGAAACCATAATCCTGTCTCACTTGTTGAAACCATGATCCAAACTGGGAATAAGAAGTTTGTAACTTTGCAATTCCTTGACAAGTGAATCTTGCCTCCTTAGTATTAGCTGAAACAAAAATATTCCCAATAAACAAACCCAAACATATGGTGCCAATAACAGATTCCAGTATCAGTTACTAATTTATCTATCTCAGCAGTTGAAAATTGTATAGCTAACCTGAACATACAAGCTGAGCTTATTGGGTTGTGCAAACACAATCATATGATTCAGGCATTTCATCTACAGCCATGCATGTTGTGTATGAAAACCTACTTTCTATGAAAGATAAAGTGTGCATGGCTGTTTCGCATTATGTCAAACATTTCAATATTTGAAATGTTTGACATAATGACATAATGAGTTGAACCTTAGCATGGCTGAAGATGGGAACAAATGTTCTCGAAACCGGTTCCATACTTTTATAAAAAGTAAGTGAAGCTTTAAGAGTGTGTAGTTCAACTAATCATACAATGATATCCATTAATATTTCAATATTTATTACTGTTGTGTGTGCTGGCTCAGCTAAAAGCTTGCAATGCTTATAAACACTAGTGGTGAATAGTAGTAGCATTCGAAACAAAAAGTAGAGAAGTCTTTTAGCTCTGCAAATTGTAATCTGACATATAAAATATGCTCCTTTTTTTTTTTTTTTTTTTTTTTTCCCCAGTAATACCTGTTGTAGTTGACCCATATTGCATAAAATATGATAAAAGTAAGAAAAATATAAAGGTTTGCTCTGTAGTGTAGAAATTTAAATTGCGGACCATTTAAATGGCCATTGGGCAACAGGTTAAATATCTGAAATATTGTCATTCTGATTTACAGCTCCTTTTACTTTAAGACTAATCCTTTGCACTTTTCTCATAATCAAGGAGAACCTCAGTGATATTCTCTATTACCATTCACAACAACAATCAAAGCAGGTTTTCTATGTAATGAAGTTTCATTATAATTCAGGCTTGCAAGTGCAAAATTTTTCTCATCTTTATCAGTTGTTTTAAGCTTATCCCTTTTAGTCACTGTTTTTAGAAAAAAAAAGTAACTTTTTTTTTTTTTTGCATGAAATTGTAACATGTTCAAGAAGATTCTGTCAACATTGTTGTATAAATGGATAATAATTAAGAGTTCAGGCGTTAATGTACATAATTTACCTTTTAATGCTAATATATTCCTAAACATATCTTTTTATTTGTTTAACAAATCAGATGACATACAATTATAAAAATAAATATTTTTAAGTGCTACCTCAGTAAACAATTACTGACATGCTGTAGGGTCTAATTATTATTGTTTCTAGTTGTTAAGTCAATGTATTTTACAATTATTAAAATAGGAAAGTGTTGTTTTAAAATACAGAAAGATGATTGAAAGGTTAACATGATTTCAAAATGGTGTAGCAAATACATTGACATAGAAGTATATTGTAAACTATGTTTGAGTTAAAATGTAAATTGGAACTTGCACAATGAAGCTAATCATATTAATTGATATCATTGTATGATTCAGTTGAACTACACACTCTTAAAGCTTCACTTACTTTTCATAAATATATGGAACTGGTATCAAGAACATTTAGTTCCCATCAGAACATACATTCCCACAGCTTAATGAATTATTCGACAGTTGACTTTTAGCTTAGCTGATGATGAGAACAAAATGTTCTCAAAACCGGCTCTACATATTATGAGAATGTGAAGCATTAAGAGTGTGTAGTTCAACTAAATCATACAATAATATCAATTATAAGAAAGTGTTTGTTTCACTCAATCACACAATGATCTTAATATATTATTAGCTTCACTATGCAATGTTCCAATTAACAATTTTAATTAAGCCATACATTGTAATAGTCCTTTTCTGTTATATGAAATCTATACAAATGAGCTTACTATATTTATACAATTTAAAACTTATTACCAACGAATATTTGTTATTTGAGTTAAAAATTATAGCCCTTATCTAACATAAAAATATGTGCAAATGAACTTGTTACATTTATATGATTAAAAACATATTATCAATGAAGGTTTGGAGCTTTATCTAATATAAGCATATGCAAATGAACTTATTTAATTAATATAATTAAAACATATCAATGAAATTTTGAGTTTCAAATAAAATAAAATAGCCTTTATCTTATGAAATAACATATGCAAATGAATTTCTCAAATTAATATAGCTAAATAGCTATTACTATTAAATGTTTGTGGCTTTATATTGAGCATTATACCCTTTATGTATTATGCAAACAAGTAAAAATGAATTTATTAACATAATATGGTTAAACTGCTATCAATGAGTGTTTAGAGCCTTAAATCAGATATTTTTTGTTTCAAATGACAAGTGAAAAATATCTGTTTTGGTCAGCATAATTTTGCAAGTAAAGCTATGGGAAAGGACTAGGGAAAACTCAGGACCAAAGGTCAGGTAGGCAAGCATTTGTTATACTTCCTACAGCTGCACAAGTGTCTTGAAAGCTGTTCATCCTCAATCTCTTCTCGCCAAACAAATAATATCTACATATGTAGATACATATGTCACTTTTAATTAAACATATTTGCCGGCAATTTAAAATGTAAAAATTCTGAACATAAATAGGTCTCATAATAATGAATATGAGGAAAAGGGTTAATTTCCTACAGCCTACCTGAACATTAATGACTGCTGAACTGCTAACTCCTATGGAGTCTGCAAGGATACGGCATACTTCATTAAGTTCTTGGTAACATTTCAACTGCAGATCTTGTAATTTAGGGTTAGCTGGTAATGAACTAGACTTCTGTGTACTGCTTGCACTATCTTGGGTTGCTGTTGCAGATTTTCTCATTGGAAACAGCACCTACAACAAATATATTTTCAGCCTTTTTAAAACACAATAATTCACTTTGAAAGTATAACATTTCAAATGGTCATACAACTGTTACTCATAACTGGTAATGATCTGAACTCTCAGCAAAAGAAATACATTGTTCACAAATCTTGCAACTCAGCTATTTTCTTTAGGACATGCCACTACTGAACTTATGTTACAGTTATTTGCAATAAGCCCACCAAACTCACAAGCATTGTTTCAATGGTCAAGCATTCTTAATGATGTCCAGTGTTTCCTAAGATACCCGGTCATTATTATTTGTAGTCCAACATTATACAGGTTTTTTTTTTTTATATTTTCATATGTTATTGTTGATTTGGTTTATTTATGGACACTCTTTAACATCTCAGGTCATTAGCATCCCGTTCAATTCAGAGTGTGAAACGGTGGGTAAATTTTGCTCAGAGGCCTCTTCTTTCAAGCTTGAGGTTCCTTTTTCATGCTGGGACCCATATGAAGGAAGCCATACATAGGATTTTTATGCCCAAAAAAAAATCCATCAATCCTGGCCAAGATTGAATCCATGATCTTGGGTCTATGAGGCAAGTATGTTACCACTAGACCACCAGGACTGACCTTTTCATATGTTGAATGTTTACTTTTAAACACCTAAATTTGTGGTCGGTCAAAAATGTATTGTTTATAAAATAGTTCTGTTTAAAACATTCAATGTGCACTGTTTAATGTGTACTACTTGTGCCAATATTTTACTGTATTTTATGATACCTTTCCATTTTTTCAATTCTGAATTATACCAGAATATCATACCATTTGTAAAAACAGTAAAAATAAATATTGTAGCATGTTCAAGGTAGAACAATATGTTTTCAATAATAATTATAAAAAAAGAAAAGAAGCAACAAAATGTAAAAAAGTAAAATAAAATCTATATATGCCACTCTGGTACCTGGTTTCCTCAACCAGGGCATGTATATCAAATTTTCTATTTAATATTATAAACTATACAATACAATAATCTCTTACTACATTATTTTACAGATTTTCCTAATAACTAGATTAAAATAATATAATAAAATAGTAATAATGGCTCAAAATAATTAAATAAAACCAAAATATAAATTTACTAAACTACTTACCAATTTAATCTCAAATTAACAAAATTACTAGGAGTCAGTAAGAATTATAGCTGGTAGCCAGTTATTCTATCCTAATTTATTCCATTTCTAAACTACTAACCACCGTTTACCAGCAGTATGTACTGGTATCCAGTACTTTGGCAGAAATTTATCTTAAATTAAACATTACACTTAATTGTTTCAAGTCTCCTTAACTCATCTCAATTATAATAATCACCTTCTCTTTACCAATATACTTTTAAAGTTCATTTTCCACTATTAATCTTTCCTATTATTTTTAATTATTTATCCCAACACTTTAACTCATTAAACACTATCACCTCACTTCCACCATATCACTCTCCATCTTTTCTTCCCAACCATCCCTTCTTCCATCTCTCTTGATCCTCCTGGACCCCAGGTTGCACCATTTCTCGTGCTCTGCTCCTCCTTTCCAGACATCATTTCTCCATCCTCCATCTCCTCCAGCCGCTCATTCCCATGGATTTTCAACATTTTCTTTCATCTTCTTCTGTAATCTTCCTCCTCCCATCTTCTTCCCAGTCCCATAACTCTTATAAGTAAAAGTCTTCACCTTCCTCCTCATTCTCTACCTCAGGTTGTGAATCAAAATTATTCCTATTATAAATTTAGGTGTCTTCATCTCCTTCATCACTCCCTTTCCTTGGCTTCATCTTTCCCCCTCTAACATTCTCTTCCTGTTGATTTAATGAAAGTTATCTTGTATATTTTCTATTATTGTTAAGTTATTTGTGTTTTGGGGTTGTCTTTGTATGTGTATACATTCTGATCTTCTTACTTACTTCTCTGCTTCATTACTTCTTATTATCTGCTCTTGTGGTATCACCTCTTCCCGTGCTGATGACTTATTTTGAATGCAGCCTGATCAAGGCATTTATATAGGTCCTTATTTCTAAGTATAAGTGCTACCTGATGGCTACTTAAAATTTCTCTTTCTTCTCTCACCTATTCTAAATAGTGTGCACATTCAAATAATACGTGCTCTGTGTTATCCTGTGTTTTACAAAATCTACACATATCGTCCTGCATTTTGTTAATTTTTTTCCAGTAAGTTTTGTAAGGTCTGTGGCCTGTGAGGTAATATACCATGCCTTTGGTAGGTTGTATAAATTTTAGTTTTAATCTCTCAAAAATGTTGTTAATTAAGTTGAAAGTTCTACTGCCCCCTTGGTATTTTCCCATTTTTGCTGCCATTGTTCTTTTAGTTTATGTTTTATATCCTTTAAGTTTATTCATTGATTGCCGATTATTAAATTGACTTTTTCCAGGTTATCTTTCTTCAACCAATAAACAGCACCTCTTAATTTAATCAATAAGTCAATTGGCCATATTCCTGTAACTACTAAAAGGGCCATAGTGGGCGAGGTGCTTAATGCCCCTTTAAATCTTAACAACACCATCATTTGTGATCTTCTTGTAGAGTTTTCATTTGGACATCCTTCATCCTCAGGACCCAGACCCCTGCTCCATAAGTCATTATTTAAGATAAAATGCTCGTGTAGTATATTATAGTGGCATTTAATGGAATTTTAAAATTTAACTGAACTAATCTTGCTAATTTCATTATGACGTTTTCGGATTTTTTTCGTATATATTTAGTATGTTTCCTAAAGCTTAGTTTTTCATCTAAGTAAATTCCAAGACATTTTGCTTCTTTTATGTGTCTTATATTCTGGTTGTTAATTTTATACATGGATCTCTTTTGAGATGACCTTTCAGAAGCATGTAGCCTGATTTAGTTGGAGCGACTTGGAGTTAGTTTTATTGCACCAATTACTTAATTTATTTGCTCTTCTTTCTATATCTGCTCTATTGTTTTCTTCTATTAGAAATAAAATATCATCGGCATACATGATGGTTTTTGCCACATTTTCGTCGATGTTTAGTTCGTCTAAAAGAGTTTCCAAAATCGAGCCTTGTGAACATCCCTTAGTTATATCTCTTAAATTGTTTCTTCAGTACCCTTTACATGAACCCTTCTGTCTTTGCAGTAATCCATTAATATTGCATATAGACATTTAGGGAGATCTATTTTCCGTTACCTCTTAATAGTACCGGCCACCATAAATTATCGAAAGTGCCAGAAATATCAATTAAAATTCTAATGAAGTATTTTGAATTTGAATTATTGGCCATTGAGTGGTTTATTGCATCTTGAGTTGCTTTTCCTTTTCTAAAGCCAAATTAATTGTTGTTCATATCTGTCATGATCCTAAATTCTTTTAATCTTTTACAAACAAATTCTAAAATTTTTCCAGAGTATTTAGCAGATATATAGGTCTATATGATTTCAGTTCCTTAGGATCCTTGTTTGCACTTTCCTTTAAGATAATTACTTTTGTTGCTTTCCAGCAATAGAGAAAGCACCCTTGCCATATGCAGTCATTAAAAAGTTGAAACAACGGTATAATCTTATCTTCCAAATTTATCAGAACTTCATTCATTACTCCATCCAGGACTGCTGCTGTTTTCCTTTTTAGTTTTTTTATAGCTAGCTTAATTTCCAACGTATCAAAGGAGTAGATTAGTCTATTATTTCTATATATGGTGCTCATATCTACTCTTTTTTTTTGAATGTGCTGAATAGTATCCATGTTGTTATCATCTTTCTGAAGTAACTTGTCCAAAAAAGCATTTACAGAGCTTTTCCAGTCTGTAGTAATTTCACCACTGTCTTTTTTATTGTATTCAGAATTTCCGATTTCTTAATTTTTTCCATAATAATTTTATAGGGCATTCCCCACAATGGTGTCTAAATCCTTTTCTACAAATATTTTCCATGATATTGTCCTCGTTTCTTCTAAGGTTGTTTTCTATTTCTTTTTAGCTTCTCTATATTTATTTAGGTTTCTCTCCCTTTCTTTCCCAATTATCAATCTTTGATAAATGCTTCATAGTTTCCTTACTTTGCTTCTTGCTTTTTGCAATGCATCCATCCAAATATTGTCATAATATTTCTTGAATATGGTTGTAGGATCAAATTTGTCTATGGCCTTTCATATTGTTTGGACAAGGTTATTGGCATCCTTATCAATGGACTCTCCTTCATATTGTAACTTTAAGTTTTCAAATTCCTGTCTCAGAAGATTCCAGTCTGCTTGTTTGTAATTGTAAATTTTCTCTCTTCTTCATTCTTTAAATTTTGGTTTTCATGTACACTAATTGAAATAGATTAATCTATTATCACTAGTGGCCATATCTTGACCCCCTTTCCAATTTATTATTTTACTATTTTAGCTAAACTTACATAAAATTACATCAATGTTAGTAGGAGCACCAGCTCTATTTTCGAAAGTAGGAGAAGTTGGGTTGATTATTGACAAAAAGATTTAACTCAGAAATTGCTTTTTCCAGTTTTTCTCCTCTTTCATCTTTGATGTTACTATATCATCAGTCAGATTTGGCATTGGCATCACTTGTAAAACCGCCACAAGTGGCCGAGGTCGTTTATGCACAGACTCGTGAGCGGGAGGTCTGGGGTTCGAATCCTGCCAGGACTGTCCTCCCTGACTGAGGTTTTTTCCAGGTTTTCCTCAGTCCTCATAAATGGCAAATGCTGGGGAGGTACCCTAAACTTAGGCCTGGAATGTTTCCTTCCATAAAAAATCCTTTCCCAATATATAATTTTGTTTCATGTATCATCAGTGTCCACCGCCTGTGGTGCCTCGGTAGTAAAAACGGGCATTAAACATTATCAAAAAAAAAAATCACTTGTAAAAATTTGCTAAAATTTTTTAAAAGTGTTACTGATCTCTTTTATTTTTGCTATATATGGCTCGATCGAATGGTTATATTGAAAATACTGATTTGCTAGAATAAATTTTCCGCTGTCATATGTCACTTCAATAGTTTTTATGTTTGTCTCCTAATTGTGTTATACTGACTATTTGTAAATTTGAATTATACATTATAATTGATGCCACAACATTTTTTCCATGACTTATTATCCATGCTCTTGCTGGGGTATGTGCCACTTTGCCTTTAAAGGAATAAGGTTCCTGAATGCATAATAAGTCTAACCTCAGTTCTTCTGCAATTTTCTTTAATTCCAACATCACTTGTTTACTTCTCTAGGCGTTTATTTGTCCAATTTTGATTATTCCCTGTTCGTTGTTATCTGTCATGTTGTCTTTTAGATAACACTTATCCAGAGTTAGCAAAAGAGTCATGCTTGGTACCCATCCTAAATTCCTTATCAGTTACTTTCTTGGATTTAGAACTAGGTATATTATTATTACTTCCTAGTTGTTTTATTACAGCACCAAAATTGTTTTTTTTATTTTTATTCATGTTTGTTTTGTAGGTATTTTGTTTCTTGATAGGGTTGGTTTTTGAAAGGAGTATTCGCAGGATGTCTGGGCATTGTTGGAGAACTAGGTCTTTTAGGTTCAGTCTTTGGAGTACTTCTGAGTAATTTTTGGAGTAATTGCTCCATTGTACCAGATTTGAGCCTAACAATTAGACCAGCTTTGCTTTATGTCGAAAATGATCTTGCCATAACAAAGTACAAAGTGATTATTAGTTTTAATAATTTATTAGGGTTCGTTGCAATGTTTTGAGTTTTTAATTCCAAAGGTTGATGGCATCTAGCACAAGAAATATTATTGATTCACCATTTTCATGCAACTTATGCATAACGTGTCGCAGAGAGGCAGCCAAGATGCATCTTTTCTCGAGTCGACTCAGCTGTAGCTTGACGTCAAAATCTGCATAGATCTGGTTAATATCTACAGTTCTTTTGTCATCAGCATTTGTTGAAGTTGTGTTTTCTTGTGCATCTGTAGCTAGAGTTGTTGAATATTATGAGGTGCTTACTATTGATTTCCTCTACTAGCACCTCAATTTCAATCACTTTTTGACATGGAGTTGCATCACTGCACTTGCTGTCCATTGAACTCACCAATTTTGCTTTTGTGTTTAATCTCAGATTTTTTCTTCTTCTTGCTCTTAATGATTTTAAGAATCTACTTAGCAGCTTTTTTTTGTGAGACAAGTTGTTCAATCTCTACTTCTATTTGTTCCTTGTCCCCTTCCTCTTCTTCACCTTCTTCTTCTGTACTTGTGTCTTCAAGTACAGAAGATACTTGATAATTCACCTAAATCTTTTTCTTGATTCCCATTTCTTTATCTATGGTATGGATTCTTAATTTTGGAGGTAACACTGGTTTACTGTGTGCCAATATTTCCAGTTCTTCATTTAATTTTGTGTTAGATAACTATTCCAAAATTTCTTTATCATCTGTTTGTGTGTAACTGTCTGTGGTTTTAGAATTATTCCTTACTTCTGTGGGCTAAGTTTGTGGGCTAAGACTCTTTTTAGGTTCCTTTTAATTTGGCTGGGAATATTTCTTCTTTTGAGTTTTCCTCTTTTTATGTCCATTTTACTTCTATCCATAATCAATTTTTGTGATAACTCTTTCCCACATTAGTTTATAAGTAAGAAAATCTTGCCTTCCCCCACATTTCTTATTTCTCCTGCAACAGGGAATACACACAGACTGTTATTCTTTCTTTGCACATTCTTTTCTTTTATCTTCTTCCCCATAGTGTCTGCAAATTAGTTTGTCCTGGCTGCAATATTTTGCCACATGACCTAATCGTAGCATTTGAGGCACTTAGCCACTGAAATGAAATCTTTAATATTGTCTGACTGAAAACCAATATGTATTCTGCCATTTAGGATTATATGTTTTCTTAATTTGGGGGATACCTCCACTATGTGGTGTATGGTTGCCCTATTTCTTGGTGGCGCTAATGACCACAGCAGTTTTGCGCCCTTAAGCAATATTCATCATCCTATTTCTTGGTCCAGTTTTGAACTTAATTTAAATCCTTTTTTGAAATCCTCTTTTGAAATATATTGATCAAATTCTGTGTATAGATATCTTCAGACAGTTCTTTTTCCTTGGCACCAGCGATTATGTCATACAAAATCATCAATGGATTCCTCTTTCTGAGTGGTTCAATCCTCAAGTCTTTTTCTTTTAGGTTGTTGCTATTTGTAACTTTAAGTCTTCCTCTGTTTCCATTTCCATTATTAACTTTTTTCTGGCAGTTCTCAAACTTCTTATTTTAATTTTCTCTGCTGCAGATTTCAGGTTCTGCATTACTATTCTTTGAGCGCTCTTACATCTATGATCTTATTTGAAGAAATGAAGACGGTATGCTTTTTAGATTCAACTGTTGTCTGAAATTTTTGTATTTTACCCATAGGTTCTGATGCTCATGCTATTTGTGCAAAGATTCTTACAGGTTCTACACATCTCATCTTGTATAATTCCTTTGCCAGTTTTGCTTCAGATTTTGCCTTCTTGCCCTCTATCCTTGCTTTGTCATATATATTTTGTAATTTGGCTAATAATATAGACCTCTTTCTTCTTATCCATATTGATCTTTTCTTTTGCAATAAGAGTGTTAATTTCAGTTATAATTTCTACAAAAGTATCCATAGGCTGCATTTCAAGATCAAGGTTTCCTTTTGCTTCCTCTTCCTTTCTTAAATCACTCCAGTGCCGTACCCTTCCTTTTCACTATTTCTACTTCCCTATCACCATTTCGTTTTGCTCTATCTCCTTTTCTGTCTGGTGTTAATGAGTGTCGAGGTAAGAATACCTCTCTTTCTTCCATCCTTCATTTACTAGGGGGAAGGACTCCCCCCCCCCCACTGTAACCCTTTCTGTGTCGTATAGTTTTGTGTTATAAACTATTGCAATTAATACTTTGTAACATCAAGTGTGATATGTTATTCACCTCGACTTGCTATCTTGCTAATGGGTGCATGCAGTTGATGTTACACTAGCTACTGACTGGTGTTCTGTAACTTGCCGCCATGTTCCTGCTTCTAATATTTCTTAGTGTATTATGCTTTATCTCCTATTTCCATAGAACATTATGGCTATTTGAGTTTATAAACTTTCTTAACCAATTATACGTACAGTATGCTTTCTTCTTATAATTCACTATTTCACATATACTCGCAATTACCTCACCAAAAAACAATTCCCTTGCTACTGCCACGCTCGGAAACCAGAGTGGTGATCTAAGTAACATGCTAAAATGCATTAATAATAAAAATATCCATTATGAAAAACTCCTCCACACTGGTGGATTGTTTACCAAATGCAGAAAAATTTGCCAAACCCATTGAGAAACTTTCTTGTATATTTTGACTGATGTGATCTTTCAAGACTAATTTTTAAAAGCAACTTCCATTTACTTTATATTTATCGTAAATCAACAACCCATATCTCCTGCAGGCAAGCTTTTAGAAAAGTTCTTTTTTTAAGAGTATATATCTTTAAAGACTATAGTTTGGTCATGCAGGATTGCTTTGATACTCTTCTAGCAAAGTGTTGAAATACAGAATGCAGGGCAATTTGTTTCCTTTGATTCTTAAACACATTTATCTTAATTAAAATTGTAGCTAAAAGATGCACTCCTCCAATCTGCAAGGGGTGTTCAGGACTTTAGTATGTATGGAATAAAAGAACAAATATCAAGGAGTAAAAATTGCATTTATTTTTGGATATAGTATTTAATTTGATCTAAATTCCTAGCCTTTCCCTTCAAAACACAGTTGAACTCTTTTGTGCCATTCAATGGAAAGCTATCTTGGTTACTCAGCATGCACTCTTGTAGTAAATTTCCAAAAATGCATATATTCATAAATCTTTTGTTCACCGTCCCTACAGAAAGATTATCTCTTGTGCAATTTTATGGCAGGTTTATACATAATAGATTATCCAGGACCAGCTTTCCATGCAAGGAATATTCACAGTAGCAAATGCTTTGGGCTTAGAAACGCCAAAAAATGAAATCCAAACCATCTTGTAGGCCAGCAGGCACTTAATGCCTGAGCTATGAGGCTTAGTAGTAGAAAAAGAGAAGAGAGCATCTATTTTGCTGAAATGATAAATACATGACTGATTAAAGATAGCAAATTAACATTTTCTTCAATATATGTTTATACTTCTATTCTACAATAAATTCATATTATTTTAAAAATTAGTTTTCAAGGTATTTCTTAGTTGACTCATTAAGGAAAGTTCACTAATAATCATGGGTAGTGCATTATTCAAGGAATAAACATTATTTCTTATAAAAAATATGCAAAGTTAGCTGAAAAAATTATGAATTCACAAATTACTGTTTCATTATCTCCCCTTTAAACATTTAAAATGAACTTAAATATATAAAAGTAAAGAGAATATGGATTCAATATTTCTCTCATTAACTATTATAATCAAATGCTAAAGGAGAACTTATTATTTCATAGTAATAAGACACTGAAAACAAAACATAGTAGGCAGAGCAATTAAAGATAACAGGATTTCACATGTTATGTATGATGAAATTTTAAAATTCTAGTCATAAATTTGAGGAATTAAAAGAGATAACTGAGATGAGAACATGACAGGTATAGGTGACATGGATTTGGTTACTCTATGTGGAAAAACTATCGTGGACTTTTAATTTAACATGTAATGACAGGATATGCTGCGTGGTCTATGAAATGAGAGCCTTGAGTATGTATACAGCCAAGACCACAGTGAGCCTGATAATAAAAGAATACTAGTAGAGAGGGGAAAGGAAATGTAAGAAAGTGGTTTTATTGCTACCTGTAGGTGGTGGCTATTTCAATGTTGATGTTAGTTTGAGAAAGCAGCTTGTGCCGTGAGGAAGAGCCCTTATTCATGCTATGTGAAATATATTCTCTGCAACAAAGAATTATATAAATAGAGGCACTTGTATATAATGACTTCATTATGAAAATGTTCGAGAATTTTGCAGCCAAATTTCCTGATGTTTGTGTTCCTGCAAAGAGCAGTATATAAGATTTGATAAAAAAGAGACATACAACCAAGCCCCACATGTACTTACACCTGCTGCATGTTTCTGATATTCAAGCATGGACGATCAGAATCCATACTTGAAACATTAATTGACACAAGAGCTACAGCATTGCTTTTGTTTACAAAGCAGGGAACCAATTTTTCAATAAGGAAGGGTTGCTCAAATATGTACTTCCAAGCATAGCTGTTTTGCAAAAAAAAATATTCTGCAATTTTCTTAATATAGCATAGCATAATTATAATTTTTTTGTAGCAGCCTTGCCTTATATGAAAGCAAGAATCAGAACTCATCTCATTTTTCTCAGACATTTATAATGCATTACATCACAAGGTAATTTTTAATGTTAATTTCGAGCAATTATGTCAGTATAAATTGCTGATGTAACAAAAACCATATCTAATGATAAATGCTACCAAAGATGGGATACAAAAGAAAAATTAAATTTTTATAGTAAATGTTACAATATGCACATGTGATTTTTTTCCTTCTGCAAAGATATTCACAATAACCTGTATTATTACATATCATTTGATTCTGCAACTCCAATATATTTCACATATCTCTAAATGATTTCTACAGTTGACTCTGCCAGTGCTGGAAACTTAGCTATGAATTTAATTTGCAAATTTCCAGCAACAATTATTATCATTAATGTTATAATCAAAGACTTGTTCTACAGAATAATAATTGCTACTGCTATTCACATAAAGAGGTTGGTATTAGGTGATCTATACATCATACAACTGATTAATTTATCAGAACATGTTTCAAGAGTATTCGCTCTCATCTTCAGTTGGGGACCAACTAACGCTGGCAGGTGAAAAAGGGACCTCTGGTGGTTGCAATATACAGTGAAACAGGAAGTCCATTGGTGGGATGTCAAAATTTATAACATGATCTTATTCTTTAAAATGAAAATCTTTGCCACATTGCTAATTCCCTGGGATTGTTAGTAGCTTTCATCAGTTTGGTTCCTTTTGCGATATCATGATTGTACATCCAAAAATGATCTGTTCTGCTGATTTATCCACCTGCTTATATCTTACATTTCTGAAGTGTTCTTTCGTCCTTATCTCTAAATTTCTTATTGTTCTACTTATAAATATATCTGACTGCAATCCAAACAATTCTATTAGACACACTCCTGCCTTTTTGATGAACAGAATAACATCTTTTATGGCAATCAGATATATATATATGCAGAACAATTAAGAAATTGGGAGACAAGGACAAAAGAACACTTTAGAAATGTAAGATATAAACAGGTAGATAAATTGGCAGTTGCACATTATTTTTGGATGTAAAATCATGACATTGCAAAAGAAACCAAACTTAAAAGCTACCAATAATCCTAGGGAATTAGCAATATGGGAAAAGATTTTCATTTTAAAGAATAAGCATCATGTTCTGAATTTTGAAATCCCATCAATGGACTTCCTGTTTCACTGTATATTCGAACCACCATAGGTCACATTATTGTCTGCCACCATTAGTTGGTCTCCAACTGAACTGAACATGAGAGTAAATGCTCTTGAAACATATTCTGATAAATTAATTAGGTAGTGAAGTAGTGCCATCTAATACCAACTTCTTTATGCATATAATTAATCAATTTTACTGTTTCTAACTTCTATTGAGTTTACAATTGCCACTGCTATTTTCTTAAACTCAAACAAAAGTAGATTATCATACAGATGGCAGAAAGCCAGAAACCAACAAAACTAGGTTCTCCCTCCCTCTCTCTCATGCACGCGCACACACACGCAATACTTGCTCAGATAAAATCTTTCCTTTATATGAAACATATATCCAAACATACCAAATTTTCAGTTTACAGAATGGAAGTTGAGATTTACCATACCTAAAAATATACTTGCACTTCATAAGTTTCAAATTCTTTGATTTCACATTCATTCTACATTTAATTTGATCTATTCTGCCTGAAGTCTGTGTGTATACTACAACTTAAAACTAAATATTTTCTGGTAACTATTTTAAAATAATCAAGCGACACTACAAAATTAACAATATATTCACCTTTTTATTTATTGATTTAAAATCTAGATGGGCAATGATCCCAAAATATACCCTTAGTGTATTCCTTTCTTTTTTTATTATGATGATATTGCATATGCTGTTTTTAAGGAGTAAATAAAACATATTACCTTGCATCTTCCAGCCAGGAGATCATCACCCTTTGGTCCAAGTTTTATGTAGGCACAGGTGATGTCATCTTTTGTCACTATCAAATCCTCCATGAGAAATTCCTCGATAGTTAATTTGTGAAGAACTCTTTCCACATCAGTTCGCTGCCAGCTTCTACCTCTACCATAAAGAGGAAGTTTATTATGTCCTTAAAAAAAAACATTATGCTCATAAGTTCAATTTCAATAAATCTGAGTTGTTGAAATAAATATTGCATTTGAGGATTATTTACTGTGATTCAGTGAATAAAAATTCAAAATCCCAGCAGAAGGTATGCTTGGAAGTTCCATGTGCACAGAAAATGAAGACAAAAGAGGTGAAGCTGAAGGAAAGAAAGGAGAAAACAATTTTAGTCATCTGACATTGAACCACTCAACTTTTATTTTACTACACCATTGACTGAATTGCAGAAAATTTTGTGTTAATTTACTACACTTTTTGACTGAATTATGAGCATGTATAAAATTTGGTGATGGTATACACAAACATGGTTTCGTTTAAGAACACAAAAATTTAATGAATATTTTTGCATCAGCTCAAGAGTACAGGACATTCCAAAATTCCATTTCCAAACTTAAAAGTTTAGCACAAAAGATCAAGGGAGGGTGGAAAGTAATTCATTTCAAATATGATTCAGATAGTAAATAGGAATGCAGATGCTGGAAGCACAGAAGAGTTAGAAAATTCAGCATTTTAACTGTAATCTTAATTTACAAAAACTTAAAAATTCTGTATGGTGATGTATGAGAGATAAATAAAACACACTACAAAAACTTTCCAAAGTGCCAACCTCCTGCTGAATGCACGCTCTGCAATAATGCATTATTGATTTTAATAGTTTGAGTACTCTGAGGATTCTGTAATTACCCAGGCAATAAGCTGAATCTGCAAAACAACTAGTAAGTTATAAGGCTTAAGTCTAAGAGCATTTGGATCACACATTATGTGAGTTATGGAATGCCCTACATGGACCCATTATATTATCTGTACATTCCCCAGATCTTACGCACTTGATTTTTTTGTGTGGTGAGATTTGAAGACTAATGCAACAGTGAAGAGGTGCACCATGTGTAGATACCATATGCAACCCTGTATGTCAAGGAGAAAATTTTTGAATATATGGAATGCTTTTTATATGGTGAATCAATCACACATTCCATTTAACCAAGTTTATAGGCAGAACATGTTTTGTACACCCTTATCCACATCCTTGGTTTTGACTAGCAACTACAGTATGTAATCTACTCATTAAAACATTTAGTTTACATGTTCCCACAGTGAAAATGCTACTAATATGCATTTAAGTAATATGGAAAGTGTTTTTCAAAAGCTACTGGCACTGTATATGCAAATGTTGAGACCTGGTAGAAGCCTTCACAATCAAACAACAATTTCGCACAAAATTTTTGAAGATGACTTTTGGTATAGCTTGTGCATGGGATGTGTTGGTTGCGGCAAAGAACATTCACTTCTGAGTGAATGTTTTGCTGGTGAATAAACATGTCAAAAATTCAGTTGGATAATGCAGCTCTGCAGGTATAGTTGACAAAATTGAAACCTACTAGAAAAACAATATCCAGGTGGAGCACTTGCACATTCTGCAATGAAATGGACACAGTTCTGGCCATATACACTAAACTG
The DNA here is from genome assembly GCA_030762175.1 of Metallyticus violacea. Taxonomy (NCBI): domain Eukaryota; kingdom Metazoa; phylum Arthropoda; class Insecta; order Mantodea; family Metallyticidae; genus Metallyticus; species Metallyticus violacea. Next base: position 51,014,735 of record CM060831.1, read on the forward strand.
GAGGTAATTGATCTGGAAATAGGTATGTTCTTCAAACAGGATGAACAAACCACTCTGATAAAAGTTTTTTTATTTCTTCTTAGCCTGTTGTTTTCTGTTTTATGTTCATGTTGCCATCATTGCCTACAGACTATTCAAGCTTTATTTTTCTAAGTGTCACATACCTGCATTTTTCTACAATTAAACTTTAGCATCATTTCTCTTAACACCATGCTTGTCCTTTTCCTTTAGTGCTATAAGTTATTTATCACTTAATGACAGCGATAATTTTATGGGACATTTTTGATCATGAAAATCGTGATTCGTGCTCAGCTTAGCCACTCACAAGATATATTGTTAGTGTGATGTGTGGAAATTTACTAAAAGGGCTCTTCTGACTAGCCAACAGGGCAATAAAACTACTGACTGAAAACCCAACCCATCCTCACAGAAAACTCTGTTTTAACAACATGGTCCACATTAACTATACACTGTTTTAATATATTTTACTTCAAAGAGTGTATACAAAAACACTGTTTCCATTATGAGTAATAGCAAACTTTCAATTTCTGCATTTGACAGTTTCCATTTATCCAGGAAAAGAATCTATAATAATATGGTTTTAGCTGGGATCAATAACATTTTCAAAAATAGGCATGATTCTGCAATATTCAGTTTTCAATGCAATTAATTGCACAAGCAACTACAGGTCAGTACTACATTACAAATTTCCCTTTCTTTCTCTCTTTCCATTATTTGTATGACAATGTTTCTTTTCACACAAAAGCAGTGAAAAATATTATTAAAGCAAATGCAGAGAACTTTCGGACTATTTTAATTTTACGAGGGGTTGGTAATAAAGTTCATATTATCACCATGAACAAAGATGTATATTAAATTAAAATATTTTTTAAAAAAGAAATTTATTTTAAAAAATATATGGAACTAACACAGTGAAGCCAAGTCATATAAATAAAATCATGTTATATATGATATATATACTAAACACTCATATTATTTCAAATATCACACAAGTAAGTGAGGCAATACAAGTGTTTAGTATGACATATATCACATGATTTTATTCAAAGATGTATATGGTCAAGAGTCTCGGTTCTGGACTTAGTCCTTCTCCATACAAAATGACACATTTCTCCCACGGATGAATGAGCTGAAGTATACCCTGATGGTAGGACTCCTCACTTTGATTACTGAAGATCTGCTCCATCTCTCATATCACCTCATTGTCCTCCTGAAAATGCTATGAATATGGAGGATGGCATAAAATTTCACCCCAATGCAGCTGCATGCATTACTGTCTGATTTGACGAATGTACTGGCGTACTGTCATGCAAAAAAACAAACCTTGAACAGCTTCCTGCAGCATTTTACATTGATGGTCTCCCACAATCTCTTTAGGAGGTCCTGGTAATATTTTCAAGTTAGTTCGGGCCTTGTAGGCATAATCTGTAAACAGGACACCATGGGAGTCCCTAAAAACACTCATCATGACCTTCCTTGATAATGTATGTCTTTGCTTTTTTGGTGATGGTGAATCTGTGTGTTTCTACTGCTTGCTTTGCTGCTTTGTCTCGAGATCATTCATTGTAATAGGGCAGTCAAAACATTGTCAGGATCAGTCTGGCAAAGCTGCAACAATTCAACTGCAGGTTCCCTTCAGCACTTTTTGTTTAGGTATGAGAAAGCATAGTATCCATCAGTTGGTAATCTTTGTCATGTGCAAAACATTGTTGTAAATGATGTTTATCACTGAAGCTGACTAAGCACATCTTCTTCCCTATTGCCTTGACAGAAATGTGATGGTCTTCAAGCACTAAGCCTCCACTTGCGCCATAATCCTCAGCTCCTCGCTGAGAGATGGTAGTCACTTTTTGGCCCAACTTCCAGGCTTTTTGTCCACACTAGAAACTCTGCACTACTTAACCACAGTATCATATTTTGGAGTAGTGTCTTCATACATGGCAATCAACTCAGCATGAATCTCCTTGGCATTTTTCCTTTCAAAAACAGTAAATGAATAACCACATGAAGTTATTCCTCATTGTTAAAACAAACTTTATGTCTGCCCCTCATATTTATTTAATTAGATTTAAAAGGCTTGATCTTATGTGAGTTTGCTTAGAAACATAGAATAAAGTAAAGACGCATTATCTGTAAAAAAAATGTACTAAATTATAGAAACATCAAAAAAATAAGAAAACAATGATTTGTATAAATACAATGAAATTAATACATTATTTTCTTTTTTTCATTATTCATATTTTTAATGGAAAATAAAATATACCTTATTTGCATTCACGTTGTAAATATGATTTCTCAAAATTGCCACAGATTACTTAATAATAATTCCATGTAAAGTATACATTTACATTAATAATAATAATAATAATAATAATAACAATATTTACCCAGTTCTTTTATCCTCTTAATCTCGCTGCCTTTGAATATATCTACAATGTGTAACAAAGTAAAATTGTTACTCCAGCGTGCACCAATATTTCCACATATCTGCTTGATGCATTTGACAATTTCTTGACAGTCAGCTGTTACATCTATTGTATGATACTGGGCCTGATTGAAAAAATAGTTTAAGGAAAACAGTTTTAGCTTAGTAAAAATGTAAATTAGCCAGCTTTCTGTAAGCTTTACATATGCATTCAGAAATTATAAACAGCAGATTACTATTATTATATGCAATTAAGTAAATGAGCAGTGTAATACTTGGAAAACTGTGAAATTTAAAATTTTGAACTTACAAGACTGCACGGAAAAAGGGAGCTAAGTCATGTTTTCACTATTTTTAACTTCAACAACAAATTTAAGTTAAATAATTTTTAATCAAGTACAGTGACTTATTTTCTCAAATATATATATGGTCTTCAAGAATGAATGGTGTTCCTGGGGTTAGTGTTAAATATATCTTATGAGTAACAGATTAAAAGTGCCTTTAATTAATTCATAACTCAAATTGAGTAGATGGATTTTTTATTTTGTCAGTGTCATTGCTATCATAATAAAGTCATTATTGTTAAATTTATCACTTTTTATTATATGCCTAAATAAGTACATTAAAAAATAAAATATCTACAAATGAAAATCAATAAGTCTACATATATACAGTAAGGATAGAAGTGTTCTGAGTGCTGTTTAAGATGTTTACTACACAAGAAAAACCTATGCATGTCTTATGGCTGGCAGAATACAAATCAATGATTCTGGTACATCAATTCAGATACAAGCACAACGAGGATCCACTACATTAAAACAATATCAAATGCTGGAACAAAGGTCTTCAGGAGGCCAGTACTGTACAAAAAGGGGAATCAACAGAAAGGCCTAGAACATCACAAGGAAGTATTAAATGAGTCAGACAGTTCTTACATTCGAGGTCTTTGGAAACTCACTACACACCACAATCTACATGATGTCATGTACAATAGACTGAAGTTACTTTCTGATAAAATCCAACTTCTACATGCAATTAAACTGTAGGACAACATGCTTAAGGTTGAGTTTGCTGTTTGCATGCTATAAATGATTATGATCATGATTTCTAGAAAATATGCTCTTTTCAGATGAGGCCACATTCCATGTGAGTGGTTGCATAAATCAGCACAACTGCTGAATTTGGGGGTTAAAAAATTACACATTTGAGATTCTCCAAATCAATGATTAGTAAAGTTAATGCACAACAAGATTTTTGGTTCATTCTTTTTCCTGGAAACCAACTTCTGTTTCATGACATGTAACAGAACTTTCTTTTACTTCAAATCAAAAAAGTGGCAATGGATGATGCTTAGTTACAGATCATTTTCAACATGATAGAATGCTGCTCCTTTTTGCAAAATGTGCAAAAGAAAAGCTGAACCATGAATTTTCAGACTAGTATATTGGCAGAAATGGACCTAAACTGTGACTTGCAACAAGTCTTCTTTCTCCATTTAGATTTCTTCTTGTGGGATTATGTCAAGAATGAATTTTACAATCAAATTCACAATTTTAACCACCTGAAGCAAATAATCAGAAAAAAAGTGCAAGCATTACTCCAAAATATACAGCAAATTACTTCCAAATTTTTGTCATTTTACTGTTGAAGAAGGTAAGTATATTAAACAATTATTACTTCACCTGCATAATCACATTACTTTCCAACCATAGCATTCTGGATTTTCCAGTCTCTTTTTACTAATACCATGTAGAAATTGAAAAGCTTCCTAATACGCATTTCTTTCTTTTACAATATTATTTTCATTTGCAACTATCTTATACTTAAAACTCTTCTCTCATAGGATTTTATCATTTTGTCCTCCTTTGTTCAATTTCATAGGAAATAACTTCACCAGATAAAAATAAACTACTTTATAAACTATTAAAGTCTTTGATTAATTTATTTCTCTGTTTTCCAAAAACAATACCAAAGTTATTTCAACTTAGAGCTACAAGGATTTCCAGTCTCACAGGACAAGCTCTTAAGTCTTCTGTTAGCATCATTTATCCTACCAAAACTCTACCTCTTTTTGCCATTTATTTAGAGGTATATGTTTCTCCATTGTTTCTAACTGCATACCCTAGACCTCTCTCTCAAAGTTACAGGTTTTCTACTTAAGTTGTTTCAGACATCATAGTTCCTTTAATTCTTTCTAAATAAAACAGCCATTTTCTTTTTGTAAGTATTTAATGTCTTATGCCAACTGTGAAAATATTTAACATTATGAATATAATTAATGAATGATCATAGAAATGAACCTGGAGTAGTACCTAAAGTTACTATGACATTTGAAGGCTGATAAAAAAATTCTCAAGAAAATTCATCCCAGCAACTTCACTCAAGCAATATCAAACCTCCATCCTGTACTTTTGTAGTTGATTTTGAATCAATGCCTTAACCAAATGAATTGCAGAGGTAGTAAATAAGGTAAAGATTATCATAAAAAGAAACATGTCTCAATGCACGAAAGGCAAATAATTTTGATACTTTTTATACAGATCCTGTTATATGGCCTGAAAGGGAACATGTTGCAATAGAATTAGGCATGTTTTACCAAAGATGGGCCTGAGTCATGAGCATCACGAATGCAAACAGATTTTTTCAATAATTTTTGTTTATGTAGGTATTATTACTTTTTTGATTCTATCTCAATATTTTCTTCTTGCATATGTGTGTGTGTATGTGAGAGAGAAAAAGGGGAAGAGCAGTGAGGGATAGATCAAAGTACTTTATTCATAAAAATGGGAAAAGTGAAACAAAAGTGAGTTACCAATGAATTATACAGAACATGTTTCACAGGCTTTAGCTCGAATTATCAACTGTGAGTCACATAAGAGTATTAAACTGACTCACTAGCTAATTAATAATAAATTAATTGCTTTGCAGTATCAGTTCTGATATCAAATTAATTTTAAATTTAATAAAGGGACAGTGCTTGTTAACATGAAATGTTAATCAATATAAAGATATGATCAATAACAAAGATTTTTTTCTGTAGGACCTACGAAAATAACATAACTGCAAATCAGCATTCTCGAGTGATGCAACACATACATGACACATGCTAATAACAGCAGTTAATTGTTTAAAATCTTGGCCAACAAGATAATCTCTGATTTTCTGCTATGTTGACAAAGTAATAGCTAAAATTATTTGCTACTTTGTTGTGCTGTGAAATGCATTGCAAATTCTCTATAAGGGTAATGTTTGTGACCTGGGGTAAATTACCTATTGTTTCTCTTGTAATTTCATTCCAAATGGCCTTCATATCCTTCAGATATCTTAATGCTATGAGGAAACAATGGTTGAAGAAACGAGCATAATGGATTACAGCAGTTCAAGATATTATAATTGACTCTATATATAATTTTTGACTGTCAAAAGATGTGTAGACATTCTTGACTGAGTAGTAGTGGAAGTAGCAGGAAGCAAAGTAATAATAATGATGATGTTCCTCAAGGCCTTTTAGCCTCCATTATAGGCTTTTGGTCTACTGTTTAAGTCAATGTCTTTTATTAAAGTTTAGCCTCTTCTAAAAAAAACATTAACTGTAAACTCCTCTGAACCTTGTGAAATATTCAATATCATATGTTTCCGTTTTTCTTACTTTCTTTGAATCATACACATCTAGCTGAAGTTATTTTTACCAAAGATATATTTTTTTTGCTAAAAACTCAAGGAAAGCACAGCACATAAATATTATTCCCCAAAAGTACTGTTATAAAATATTTTGAGCATATGCATAAAAAACAGCATGAACTCACCTGTTGTATGCAATTATCACATGTGTTTATTACATCACGAATGCAAAGTTGGCGATCAAAATTTTCACCAAAATAATTAAGCTGCTGAGCTCGTCGACAATCTGTACGATTTTCACAGTAAGTAACAATGCGCCATAAGTTATCTATATGTGTTTTCCTTGCTGCAGCATTATCTCTGTCCACTGTTGAAACAAAAAATCAACAGTATATATTAGTCAATTACATTTTCATCTAGAGAGGAATTTCTAATTTTGCCAGAATATGAGAAAAATTAAAAATATAATCAAGAAAATGTACTACCTTTATCTATATGTTTACAAGCTGACAAGTTTAGATAATATAGCCATCAGTTCTAAATCACAGTAACTCCAATTATTTATCAATTTTCCATATACCTGTTTCTTAAATAACATTTTCTATTCTTATGAGAAAAGCATCAGCATATTTACCATACACCAGGTCTTCATTTTTCTGGTTAATCTGATACTGATTTTGCCACCAAACATTTTGAGCAGCTTCAATGATGATGAATAACAGTATTATAATTAGTAACAAAATAAAGAAAAAAAGGCACATGCTAACATTTCTAATGCATGGCAAGTTTCTTTTGCAGTAATCTGCTGACAAAAACACAGCCTAATGTGGATCAGCTCAGTGGATAAATCAGAAGTAGCAGTTCACTTTTGGACCAAAAATCATGAAATAAAACCAGAAGTTAAACTGCTGAAACATCTTCATAACCCAAAGGAGTTATCCATTTTTCATAATAAAAAATAAAAAATCTAATGAACTTCGAATTTCCTCCTATAGGTGAACTCAGCAAGTTCCTACTTCAGTCAACAGATGCCACCATAAGAACATGCAGGTGTCTAGCCATCGTTTCCAGTAACGGCAGTTCAGTGGGCAACTGAAGATAGGGGAGATTCTCCTGAAATGCATCTTATTTTTAAGTAAGTAAGTGGAGTTTAGTGTAAAAAATGAATACCAAGTGTTTACTCACACTCTATCATCCTCCTGATGCGATGCATATCAGAGTAGGAGTAATAAAGAATACATGCTGCGGTTTCTCCATCTCTACCAGCGCGTCCAGATTCTTGATAGTAGCCTTCTATTGATTTTGAGAGTGAGTAATGTATCACATACCTCACATCTGGTTTATCAATGCCCATGCCAAAAGCTATAGTGGCACAGACCACCTGCATGACAAACCAGCAACAATTAAATTACTTTATTATTCTATAACAATGTTTATGATTTACAGAACTTGCATGTTTCACTTTTGAGCACAATTGTTTTGTAATTACATGCTTTATAATACTCCAATCTAATATTAAACTCTTTTAGAATATTTTGAAATTTAAAGATTGACACCAATGAACATAGAATATTTTAATGTTAAAATTCTCCTGAATGACAATATTAATGACAGTATTCCACCAGAGAAAAAAGCAGGTATTTACCAAATAAGATATGCAGAATGCAAAAGTGTTTATATTGGAAAAACAAAGAGAAACAGAGGCACATAGTTAAAAGAATGCTACAGGAACATGAAGTACAAACAAATGGAGAAATGAATGATAGCATCTCATTTCTGGACAGAAAACTATCACAAAGTGAAAAAAGCAAAATTATTAAAATCAATACAGGAACCAACAGGAGAAAATCTACATTTATAAATATAGAGAGAGACTAATGAGCTTTGACACTTCCAGGGATGAAAACATAAACTTTAAGCTCATCACACCTCCACCAGAGCAGTATATACATCTTCAAAGCAATATGAATTATCCATTGTCTACGGTTAGCTGAGGCTGCAGACGATGGATCCAGAACTGTGTTCCACATTTAAACATGTGGAGCCAATAAGTGTGCACAGTTCAACTCAATCATACAGTAATCTTTATTAAATACCTTTCTGTTAGGATTTTTACTAAAAAAAGCAAGAAGATCCGCACATAATGAAGTAAACAAGCAATGGTTAAGTAATGACTGCATAGAATTTGGTTATTAAAAAACATAACTGGTATTAATTGTTGCATTCTGTTAAATTTGATCTGTATTCTATTCTGTTGCTGTTCCTATATTTTAAATATTCCTAATTAGGTTTTTTAGTACCCTCCCCAGCAGAAGTGTTAACAAGAAGATTTCACTCTAATTAATCAAGATATTCTAGTCCTATGGTGAATCTTTTTTACTTTTATGTACATTTGTACAAATAATATACATACTAATGATGAATTAAACAAAAGTTGTTAAAAGTGAAGCAATATATCATTTGATCAGCCAATTGCTGTTATCAAATATTATAAATACTTTTTGTAATATGAGGTTTTGAGACTTACTTAAAAAGCACCATCAAATTAGACTAACCTTGGCTTTATCTGAAATCCAGTTTCCTTGTACTTTTGACCTCTGGTTATCTGTCAGTCCTGCATGATATGATACAGCCTTAAGGCCTGCATTGCATAAGTCACTTGCCAGATTGTCACAGTCTTTCCGTGATAAACAATATACAATGCCAGACTCACGAGGGTATTTGGATTTTATTAATGCAATGATATCCTTCACTGCACTCTTGCCTTTCTTTGGCAGCACAGAATATTTTAAATTTGGACGGTTAAAACTTGAAAGAAACCTGAATAACAAATTAATTAATGTGTACTAATGTGTATAAATGCTGATTCAGGCATCAAAATTAAATGTCTGATTATTTTTCATGCACTTCTATACTTTCACTAATAATATTTAAAATGAAAAACTTGACTGGTGTTTCATTTATTAATTTCAAAGGTGAAAAAATGTAGATGTACAATGTGCTGAAAGAATTGTTTTTATGTACATACCACTTTGGATTCTTCATGCCCAGCTGTTTTAAAATGTCTACTCTCACACGAGGTGTCGCTGTTGCTGTCAGGGCAATTGTGCAGACATTAGGGAAACGCTGACGAAGGAGATTTAGTTTCTTATAATCTGGTCTTTACCATTCATGAAACATAAAACTCAAATTCTTCAATAATTTTAATTAATAGCCTATAAACAAGATGGTGCATATCAGAAAATAAATTAGTACTAGCTGAAGGTACAGATAACACTCAAATGTTGTTATAACCGAAAACTAAGATTACTGATGTGAGTTCTGGAAAATGAGAAGGACGGTTTAGGCAAAAACATTTTTTTCTTTCCAGTGCAACTTCTGCATTCCTTATAGTTTTGGTACATATAAGGAGCATTAAGAAAAACACATCTTATGGAACAAGAAAACATTTTTACCATTTAAAAAGCACTGGAATTATTTCATATCTGATCAGATAACTATCATGTAGCAGTATATCTATTTTTTAATTTAGAAGAGTGTTGTTGTCCCACATGAATCAGTCTGCAGTATTCATTTCTAATCCTCTAGCACCCAGATATCTCACAGTAGTTATAATCGGATGTTCATAGTCTTAAACACATCAAAATAGAACATAAAAAGTTACCTAATGCAAAGTAATTATTGGTAATTTTAATGTCACTAATAATACAAGGAAGTATTAAAAATAACTGCACTAAATGTATATTACTAATTTATAGTGACTTTATTTCATTCAAATTACCTTGCAAATTTTTAAAAGAACTTCCCCTCTGCTGAAATACAATTATTGTATTGCTCAAAACACTTGCAGAACCCCCTTTTTGATAGTCTATTCAGATTATGTCACAATACTGTTCAGTTCCCAATAATTTTTTAATGATGATTGTGAAGTTCCTTTTTCACTTCCGGGAAAAGCTTGTGACAGGTGCAAGGACCAGAGAATAAGGTGGATAAGGCATAACTTCTGTGTGCCAAACTTGAAGATTTTCTTGAACTTATTGTGGTAAATTGGATGGTAGGTGAAACTTTTGAATTTGTATTCTTCTTTTGTGTTTTTCAGTGTGGAAACTTCCCTTATCCCTTTTTGTCTTTTAGATTTATTGATAATTTTTATCACTGTGTCTTTGTTGAAACCACTGATTATAGTTGTCTTTATTATTTGTTTGTATTCTATTTTGTACTCTGCTTTTGTGAGTGGAATATTCATCAATCTGTGTGCCAAGTGTGCCAAGTTCGGCACACAGATTGATAAATACAGCTATAATCAATGGTTTCAACAAAGACACAGTGATAAAAATTATCAATAAATCTAAAAGACAAAAGGGATAAGGGAAGTTTCCACACTGAAAAACACCAAAAGAAGAATACAAATTCAAAAGTTTCACCTACCATCCAATTTACAACAAGTTCAAGAAAATCTTCAAAGAACATGGGATAATGTTAGCCCCAAAGAACAGATACAACATCAAGAATTTATTAGGTTGCACAGTAAAAGATTCCATACCAACAGAACAGAAATCATGAATTTACGAAATAAAATGTGCAAATTGTGAACAGAGCTACATAGGCAAAACAAAAAGAAATTTGGAAATTCTGAGGAAAGAACATTTTAGGAATATTCGGTTTAAACAGGTGGATAAATCAGCAGTAGCAGCTCACTTTTGGACCAAAAACCATGAAATAAAACCGGGAATTAAACTACTGAAACATCTTCACAACCTATTGGAGTTATCCACTTGGGAAAAATTTGTCATATTAAAAAATAGAGAAAACCTAATGAATTTCCAGTTTCCTCCTATGGATGAACTCAGCAACTTCCTACTTCAACCACAGAGGCCACCACAGGAACATCCGTTTGTCCAGCCATCGTTTCAAGTAACGGTAGTTCAGTGAACAACTGAAGATGGAAGAGATTCTCCCAAAACGCATCTTACTTTTGTGTAAATGAATGGAATTTAGTGTAAAAAAAATGAATACCTAAGTTTGGGTTACCCTATGAGATATCCACAGGTGAAATGCAGGTTGTTTCACAAACTTTTAAATTAAAAAAAAAAAAAAGCAAATACAGACAGTCCCAGAATTTGCATACAAACTCTGCAGTATCAGATTCTACAGATAAATCTGAGATAGAAATGTAAAAGAAATAATGTGCTGTATGCCATAGTCCTCAAGTTATTAGTTAATAAAGTTCAATAAGAACGCAGCATTCCATATTACCTTAGTACCAACGAAGCCTTTCAACTACTGAATGAAGTCTACCAAGTTTTGGCATAAGGTGGGATAATGCACAATAACTCTTGGCAGAGGTATTTGAACTAGAGAAGGATAAAAATGGGCCTCTCTCTGGACATATTGCCACATTATGGCATCCTGTTTGTTGCAAGATCATGATGTAGTCTATGTCCACTGTATTCACAAAGGTTACTACTCCCCTGTTCACTCTTAAAGTGATTCAAACATTAACAACTTGAAATACTAATTGGATCTTGTACAGTGAAACTAATCATATAATTAAGATCATTGTATGATTGAATCAAACTACACACTCATATTGGCTCCACTTGTTTAAATACAGAGACAGATTAAAGAACTTTGACGCTTCCAGGGATGAAATATAAACTTTAAGTTCATCACACCTCCACCAAAGCAGAATATACATTCCCAAAGATAATGAATTAACCAGCAGTCAACGGTTGGCTGATAATGCAGACAATGGTGTGTGAAATATGTACTAAATTTAAACAAGTAGGTGGAGCCAATAAGAGTGTGTAGTTCGGCTTCATACAATGACATATAATGTATCCTTCTGCCATATGGCTATCATATTTTCAGGAACACACATGGCATGTGATATATATATCAATAAAAAATAATGTAACATTATGAACAATGTAACTAAAATAACAATAACTAAAAAAGCAGAAAAGGATAGAAAAAGTCACAGATTAGTAATCACATTTTTCAATGCTTCAGTTCTTCTATGGCAAAAAGACAAGTGAAGGTGATAAAAAGTAAATATAGAATATATATAAGAGAGGGGGGAAATAGGTTGCATCTCGGAGTTGCAGTGCAGCAATATGCTACTTTAAAATTCTATTTAATTAAATAAGCCAGCAATAATTAAAATAAAGTCATACATATTATTTTTTGATATTATATATATGTTATTTAAAGAAATTACCCCTAAACTTAAATTATTAACTTGGCACTACTTTCTTTTTGTGTTCATTGCTTATCTGGTACTTTGATGGATTGAGACTCCAGGCAGTCACATGAGTCACATGACTTTGTTTGGAACACAGAGTAACTCAAGAGTTAAATTAAGGAAGCTCAAGTAAATAAAATAAAGAATATTCCCACTCCCAAAATTTGTTTTCTTATTGTATTATTATTATTATTATTATTATTATTATTATTATTATTATTATTATACTTGTTTTATAAATTCAAATTGTAAATATTGAAAATGCAGTGGCGATGAGTTAGAAGCTGTGTTTACGGTGCCCACCATAGATCTGAAGTTGTAGCAATGCATAGCAATTAAGTATTATGCTTTACTGTGCAAAATTTCTACACAGACCTTGGATAGTGTACAGCAAGCTTATACAGAGCATGATTTAGGCAAAAAGCAAATCATTTGGGGGGAAACTTGAAGACCTTAAAGGTTCTCTGCTCCTGGAAGACCTGTAATTGTAAAAATTGATGCCAATGGATTTAATGTTATTGTGCAAGAAAAAAGTCAAATATCATGCTCAGATTTGCCAACATGATGCATTATTGTTGTTGTTTTGTTGGTTTGATGTATTGAAGGGGCCACTGTAGAGAAAAATACTGAGAAGTGACAAATCTTTCAGGACAGGATAAATCTTACACAAGGACAACAGGCCCTTGCTACTCCATTGTCAACAGCTTCATAAGTACAATATTTATATCATAGGGTATGTAACAAAATAGTGATAGTATATAAAGAAACTAAATACTGTACTTGTGTGAATCTAATGTGCCATCGAATATAATACACACCCAAAATTTTAAACTTAAAATCATAAAAAATTATTTTGGCATATTGTTGTATGCCTTATGGCATCTTAGAGATATGTCCGTCTGTTTTATAAAATAATGAGAACATAGAATTTACAAGTGAACTATTGCTACATCTTGGAGCACAAAGGAGAAAATGCATTATTCATGCTGTTACCAGGACAGTTAGCACAGATCAAAGAAGAAGAAAATTATTTCTTATGGAGTCATTATTAAAACAGGTTGTCTGTTCTTCCTCCTTTTATGTATGAATTCCAAAACTTTTTCTTCAATATCAGAATGTCTTTCTTAATGAGAACAAATAAATTTCTTTCTACTAACTTTAGTTGCAAATAATACCAATTTCTGTTGCCATGCAAGTGAATGTTGCTCTCAGGTACACTGAACCCCTTTCTTGCCTTTCTGCTACATTTTTCAGCATAAAGAATTACTTTATGCTTGAAAGTAGCATCATAAAATGTTCTTCTTTGTTTTCTCTCCATTTCGCGACTACATACTATGCTCTACATAATAATAGGCCAACAATAAATGTGTAAAAACCAAGAAATGCAACAATACATTATGGTGTAATAAACAATAAATATGAAAGTTACCGGTCAACTAAGGAACAGATTTGCACTGGAATCTAATGCACACAACAATTTGAATACTGCATTTGGACAAAAAGGTGCATATTAGATTTACATAAATATGGTATTTCATTATCAATACAGTGTATCTCAATGTGGCCAAAAGTCTTCAAAAACCCTAATGAATAAGCTCTGTATGACATCAGGCTATGCATTCAAGGGTATATAGGTGCAGGCACAATGAGTCAACATTACAGACATGCTTTTCTGTCAGAATGAATCAAAGGAGAGAATTGAGTGAGTTCAAATGGCGCATGATTGTAGGGGCCCACAAGCTGGCATTCCATTAAAGAGATTTCACAGGAGCTACATTTGTTTAGGTCCATTCTTAGTAATTATATTGTGCAGTGGAAATGTGAGAGAAGCAATGAATCCAATCATTGCTCTGGTAGGCATAAAAAGTTAACTGATAGGGACTGCCGAACTCTAAAGCATACTATATGAACCAATCATCAGATATCCTTTGCAACTGCTGCAGAGGACTTCCTTTGCAAGTCACATACAGAGGTCAGGGACAAAACGATCCAATGAGAGGCAATAGGACTCAGTTTTCTTGGTTATGCAGCTGCCCACAAGCCATGAATCACAAGAACAAATGTATGACATCATTTAGTGATGCAAACAAAGTCATTGGTTTGTGGAGCCATGCAAAAGGTTTCATGAAATGATAAGTCATGGTATATGCTGTGACACTCAGATGGGTGTGTGTGGACCAGGTAGAAACCTGGTGAACAGTAATTACCTGAGTGTATTGTCGCAACAGTGAAATTTGGTGGAAGTGTGTGATGACATGGAGCTGTTTTTCCTGGTTTGATGTTATTCCATTAGTTTTGGTTGATGATGCAATGAATGCGAGTGTTTATGAAAATATAATAGCACACTTTCTATATTGTGGCAATAGCTTGGAATTGACCTTTACTGTATCAGAATGCTAATGCTCCTGTCCACAAAGTAAGGGCCATTGCATCATGATTCAAAGAAAGTCAGGTGAATTTGCTGGAGTGGTTGGCTGAAAGTCCTAACAAGACCTCCATTGAACATTTTTGGATTGAACCAGAGCTCTGTTGCAGTCGTCAGTTCTGGTGGTGTAGTGGTAACCACACTTGCCTTCTAAACCCAAGATCACGGGTTCAAACCCGGCCAGGATCGATGGATTTTTTCGGGCGTAAAAATCCTAAGTATGGCTTCCTTTGGAAGGGAAGTAAAGTCATGGGTTCTGTGTCGTACATTTACAGCACGAAACATAACCTCAAGCCTGAAAGAAGAGGCCTCTGAGCAAAATTTGTCGGCCGTCTCACGCTCTGAACAGAATGGGTCGCGGATGACCTCAGATGTTAAACAGCATCTGTAAATAAACCAAATTAACAACATTGCAAGCCAGACCAATTCGTCCAAAAATCTGGCAACAACTATTCACCATACTTCAGGAAAAATGGCAATTTATTCCACCTTCATTGTATCATAACTCAGTGGGAAGCATTCCACGAAGATTAAACTTTGTAATAATAGCAAAGAGAAGTTCTATATGCTATTAGTTACATAGCTGGCAGCTCTGGCATGGGTTTGTGATCCCTAGACATAATTTGCATTTCTGGTACTATGACAATTGGGTTGGAACCAGTTCTGGTAATTAGTTAAAGCACCATTTGGTTGTCTTAATAATGATGGAGTTTTTTCCAATTTTGTAGAGATAATACAGGAAGTTGACATGATTTGCGAAAAATTATGTCAGGATAAAATAATGAGTAATGTTTAAGTGGATGTTTGGAATGAGGAGTTTCACATGACAAGTTCAGTTTCATATGACCATTTTATAAGTAGTTTTGAATAGTAGGTATTTTCACAGTGAAATATATGAGTATAATGTAAACAATTATTATTGAGAAAATCATTCACATTTTACTAATTTTGTTCCACTTACTACAACATGTTTCAAAGGCTGTTGCCTGTGGAGTGATTTCCTTAATAATAATAATTTGTTATATTCATTTGACAAGCTTTAGGAGAGGTGAAACTGATTCCACAGATGTGTAGTATTGTACAAACAAGAACAGGGAGAATATGTCATATTCCACAGTTTTAAGTTTTTGGGGTCTAGTGTGGCGTGGATACAGACAGCATTAAAGAAAATATTTAACACTCAACAGATCAGTGGTATGGGAGAGTTTCTGTTTAATGTTAAAAGAAAATGGATATGAACAGTGAATAAAGAGTAATAGCGGAGGACAAGTGAAAACAGAATGTGAGTTGTGCATTAGGTACTTGTTTATTAAGAGACATGAACTCTCATAAATTCTGGGATTGGGGGGGAGAGATTCTTAGAACCTATATTGTCAAATTCTGCATATTTTTATTTTCATACTAGAGCTGTTTGTTATACTGTAGATGGCTTGGAATAGAGCCTAAGCTGGAACCAAGTCATAATAACCGTAGGTTATTTAGCACTGAATAAATGAATAAATAAATAAAATTATGAAGTTCTAAGCCATTTATATTGGAGATAAATGATAAAAAAATATCTAAATAGTAAATCACAATCAAAACATGATAGCAGTAGCAGAAAAACATGAATACTTTATATAGCATTACTTAAATGAAATTTATGAACTCTTGGCAATTAACACTAAGCAAAACAGACATGTTTGGCTTACCTAAAGTCATGTCCCCAATGTGAGACACAATGTGCTTCATCAATGATGAATCGGGCAAGTTTACCTCTATTGTAGATTTTAGCAAGAGTATCCATCAACTTTGTGCTAGCACTTACTTTCTCTGGAGTCACATACAGTAGTTTCAAGCCTGTAGAACAAGCAAAACAATACGAATAAAAGCATGTGATATATGTCGTACTAAACACATATCACATGATTTGCTTAATAAAAAATAATTTGTTCACATAAAATAAGATCCATTGAAAGAATGTAGTAAAACAGTGAATGATTCAATACAAACATGTACAGTTATTCCGAACACAACTAAATACAAATTAAGACAGAATAATCCAGTAATAGCAAAAATATATGGTTTACCTAAAATTCACAAACCTGGAAAAAGTATGCGACCTATTATCAATAATATCAATACCCCTTCATATCTTTTAGCAAAATGGTTGACTGATAAATTTAATTTTTACCAAGTTTTCCAAGTAAAAGCATAAAGAACTTATTTCCTCTAATACAAAAGACTAAGAACATCAAGTTATTACCATCCGACACATTAATTTCATTTGATGTAGCATCATTATTTCCAAGTATACCAAAAGAAAAACTTTTACTTTACTTAGATAAATGGTTAAATGAAATTGGAATTAATGAGATACATAAAAAGGAATATATTAACCTCACAAAAATTTGCATAAATCAATCATTTTTACATTTAGAGGAAAATTTTATAAACAAACAGGACTTACTATGGGAAGCCCTTTATCACCTTTTTTGGAAAACCTCTTCATGAGCAGATTTGAGATGCATATTACTTCTGCCTTTCCATACTTTTTTTTTGTTTTGGTAGAGATATATTGATGACATTTTTTCTATAGTAAACAAAAACCTGATTGATGATGTCTTAAAGCTGCTGAATATACAAGACAGGAACATTTCGTTTGCATACGAAATAGAAAATGATAACATGTTACCATTTTTAGATACAAAAATTATGAAGAACTTGGATATCAGCTGCCACATATTATGCTAATAATCTTGTACAGATTCGTGAGATGGTTGGAGCTATGGCAGAAAATGAAGCTGCTTTAAATCATAAGATGGAAATACCCCTGAATGGTTTAAACTCTGCAATGATCTTGCACTTAAAGCTAATACAATTACAAAGCTAGAAAAAAGAAAGAAAATACTTGTGGCATTCTAAAACATCTTCAAGGCATCAGTGGGCTGGTTGATGGAAGTGGAAGGAGAAAAGATAATGGTAAAGAGGACTTAAAGGGGGGGGGGGGGAAGAAAAAAATTGTAATGCTTTTCAACTTGTAAATTCAATTTTTGACACTGAATGAGTCTAGCTATAATTGTTTTTGAAAGATTATTTTCTAGTGCAAAAGAATTCTCTCAACATTTATACAGATGACTCACAGTGAATGATAAGAACTTATTATGGTTATCTACAACCATGGAAGATTTCAATATTAATTCAATTTGGAATCGAACAGAGTGAAACATGCATTAATAAAATCATGTGAGTGAAAGTGAAATAATGAAGTGTGTTCCAAATATTTCAACTCAGAAGAGATTATAAATGAAAGATGCTTTTAATTTATTTTCACCGTGTGATTAAAAATAATAATTTACACTGTAAAAATATATTAACATATTTTAATTAATGGGATATTCATGGTTTTGCCATCCATAGTTATCTACAAGATAACAAACAAAGATAAAATTTTGTTTTGAATTTTTTTGCACTCTATGGTTAAAAATAAAAATTTAAGCTGTAAATGTACCAAACATTGCATTTACCAAGATTTTCGTGGTTTTGTGACTTATTTCATAGCAGCTAGTGTGTTGACATCAGAGCAGTAATTTCTGGCAAAGCAAATGTAATATCCATGCAACTGATTCAAGTTCTCACAATTACAATGAAAAAAAGATATACCTCATGACAGAAAATTTTATCCTGCTACATCCACACATTTCTGGCATCTTTTGAGAAAACTGTCCTTTACAAGCATTAGTTCATCTTCTGAGATTTAAAACTTGAAAGCATACAAGGTCACTGATTTAAATATTAATTAAATTTGAAATATAGCACAGTGAAGCAAGCATTAATATTCTCTTTTGAGTTGAACTATTTAAACACATCTTTCTGGCTTCATTTACTGGAGATTTACTCAGGACAAGTTTCATGGACCTTTGTCCACATCATCAGCTGTTAAATGATTGTTGGATCATTTGTTGAAGTTGGTTTGGTAGGTGTCTCGGTTGACCATGGTGATCTTGTGATAAACTTGAAAAAAGAGCTGCTTCCAAGATATTAAAATTCATTAGGTTTTGCTCATGGTTTTTTTTTTTTTGTGCATATTCTTTCCCATATGTTTAATTCCTTTGATTGTTGAACTGTTTTTAAATATTTTATCTATTTCATGGTTTTTACTTCAAAAATGCAATGCCACAACTGATATTTCTACTTGCATGTAACAGATGTTTCTCCAATGTTCTTTGAACCTTGTGTCTATATTTAAATCTCTTTTTTTTTATTCCTAAGTAGATTTTTTTCACAATCCTGACAATTACTCTGGCAAATTCTGGATTTTTTGTCTTTGGGCCTGTAATTTGTTTTGTGCATAAAATTTAATGAAATTAAAAAAAGTGCAGTCAAAATAATACGCTGAACTTTTGGGCTCTACCCATTAAATTGATATAAATCTTAATTTTTTTTCTCAAAAATGGAAATACAGTATAACCTCTAGTTGGCATTTTTACAGGTAGGTGACATTTTGTTTTACTTTAAATTGAGATTTCAGCATTTTCTATAAAACTTTGTTTTAAAATGGTACTAAAATACATTATTTACATGGCAACAATAACACAAGGAGATACATACCCTACATACTGTGCTGCAGTTACATAACATTTTATATGCCATAAATACTGTAGTTCAAGATTACAATTTCCTAGCATTTACTCTTCAAAGTCAAAAAATAAATAAATAATTAAATAAATAGATGAATATTTATATATAGAGAGCAACAGTTCTTTGCGTATATAAATAAATATTTCCACAACTTTAACTGTCTTCAATCTTCAAAAAATCAAAGGTAGTAGTTTCCTTTTTAGTATTGCTATTTTTAAGTTCAAGATGTCCATATCTTAACTTATTTACTCTCTATATGAATGGAAGAATGAATTTATTTAAAAAAATAACATTACAATTAAATTTATATTTTTTTTTTTCTCCTCACCTTTGTAGCTAATTTCATAACTTTTTAAATTATACCTTTTCTTTAATTTTACTTATTAACTAATTCGACCACCTCCTTGGTCTATGGTTACCATTGCTGACTGCTGGCTGGGAGGCCCAGGTTTGATTCCTGGTACCTACTTGGGAATTTTTATAAATTAGGGAGGTCTGGAATGGGGTCCACCCAGCCTCATGAGGACAATTGGGAAGCTGCCTGATGGAGAGGTGGCCATCTTCAATCTAGTAAGTTGCAATATAGCGATTGGCAGATACGGTGTGCTGATCACATGCCTCCCTGCAATGCTGTACTCTACCAATGATATCTTATAATGGAGGTACATGACACAGCAGTCATTGCAGTATGTTTTTGGGCAGTAAAAGGCTAAGAAGAGAAGATTAACTAATTCCTAAACCCTTGTCTTTTGCTCGCATCAGCTGTTTTCTACTGATATATCCAGAAGACTTGGGTTCTGGTTTCTATTAAAATTGAAATTTATTACAAATATACCCCTACAGACTACATCTACATACAAAATATTCATAACAAAATTAACATAAAAGTCAATTAAAAATACAACAAATAGGAACAGTGCCTTCAACAAATCCAAAAGACACTAGATCCAACAAAATTTAATAACCCATTTATTTAGCAAATTATAACTCAATACATTTCACTACCCTAAGTGGCTGTATTTCCTGGGGCCCAATATACCCAAACACTGCAGTTACCAAGTTACAGGGCCCTTCCTACTATTTCAATCTAACCCCTCACACTCTATACTTTCTTTGTTGCCTTGCTCACTAATTTTTTCCATTTTGCTCTCACTTTACCTAAATAAATGCCAAATTTCACCATGTCTTTTCTTGGTTTAACATACAACTTCTTTTTCCCAGTAATTTTTTTAGTAGATTGGGCGATCTCTGCACTCCCAGCTTCTCCCTAAGAAACTTAGTTTCCTCACATTCAAATAATATATGCCAATTATTGCCTTTCTGGCTACAAAATGGACATTTGTTCAGCTTTCCCCTTGCTCTTACCCTTCAATTTCACAACCCCTGTTCTTGCCCATGCAAAGCCTTTTCTTGCTGTTTTATCACATATTTTAACATAATTTTCCCTGCTCCCAACTCCTTTCATTTCTCTGTACACACTCAATGACATTTTGAAATTAAAATTAGAAAATATTTCTTGCCTTTCAAAGTCTTTGATTCTTAACCTAATTTCTTTTCAGAAACCCCTTTATAATGATCACTTGGTTTTCTGCACATGTCCCCAAAATCAATGTTCTCTTGACTTTCCTTTACCTTGTTAAGCCAAGTAGCATCTTGATTAAGCTTTTGCTGACCTACCAAACACTGATATAAAACACTATGTTCATTTGAATTTCTAATTTTAAACCTGTATTTCAATACTCTCTCCATAATTTTCCCATTACTGTCTATTCTTCCCAGTTCTAACTGAGCAACGCCATTTGGCAAGGCTCTTGGTATGCCCTGTATTTGTTCACAAAAGGTTCTATGTACATATTCACATTAGCCCACCCTTCCTCCAAACCCCAAATTTCTACTCCACAGAGCATTTTAGCCTCCAACACTGCCCCATATACTCTCTCCAACCAATTTACTTGCATCCCTGGTATTTTACCCAAACATGCTCTTATAGCTTTCAGAGAAAGCTTCCCTTCCCTCATTTTCTTTTGATTGCTCCATCCATCCTTACTTCTTAAGCTTACTCTTAAATAATCAATTTGTTAACCACCTGCATTTCTCTTTTTTGCAAACAACATTCTCATTGTAATAAAATATTGTTCACACTAACTTCATTCATTTACATAAAAACTGGACATATGTTTGTCTACAGGCAAGGGATCAACTCCCGAAACATATGTCCAGTTTTTATGTAAGTGAATGGAGTTAGTGTGAACAAAATTTTATTACATTGTTTATATATATACCACTCCATTGTCAACAACTTCTTAAGTACATTTAATTGAACATTCTGATTTTTGCTGAACTTATTGTCTTTTTAAAAACCACAATTTTTGATTTGCTTAAATTAATACACAAACTCCTTCTTGCAAAAATGATCTATTGCTTCAATTGATTTAATTTATCTCACATTAGATATTATCCTACAATAAGATCATGTGCAAATAACAAACCAGGAATTCCATTATTGTTAATTATTGGAATATGACTATTTACTGCATTAATTTCCTCTAGGATATCATCAACGAACAAATTGAATAGTATGGGACTTAATTTACAGCCTTGCCTTAACCCTTTATTGCTTGGAATAACTTGAGTTACTTTGCTATTTGACATCTTTATACAAAAATCATTATCAGATATATTCTTTGTAATATTTTTATGAACTTATTAATCTTCAATTTTACCCATAATACTTCCCAGTTTATGTGTCAAAAGCTTTTTCAAAATCCACAAATAACATATATAAGCTTGTACTTACAAGCTGTTGACAATGGAGTGATAATATATCCTAAACTTAGGTATTCATTTTTTACACTAAACTCCACTTACTTACATAAAAGTAAGACGCCTTTCGGGAGAGATTCTCCCAATTTAGGATATATAAGCTTTCCCTCTTTATTGCTAAATACTTATTTACCAATGTATGTATAATAAGATATTATCAGTTGTTCTCTAATTCTTCCTAAACCCTGAATAAAATTTCGATAGCTTATTATCCTCTTCTGCCCACATTTATACTCTTTCTGCTAAATCCCTGTGTATAATTTACCTAGTACAGATAGCAAGCTAATTCCCCTGTAATTAGAGAGAATGTTCACACTCCCTTATTCTTAAATATTGGCACTGCTATTATTCTCCAATTCCTTGAAACACTACTTCTCTTAAAAATGGAATTTAAGATCTTAACTAATAAACACAATCCCTTCCCATCTAAGCTCCATGCTTTCCAAAACTCCCCTGATATTCCATCGGCTTCACGTGCTTTATTCCTTTTTAGTCTTCTAATTTGTTTTCATACTTCATTTGCTCCCATCTACCTATTGAATTGTTCAATAAAATATGCATTTTCCATTACCCATAACCTCTTGCTATTGAGCTGTTCTACTCTTAAAAGATTTTGGAAATATCTTATCCAGCCTTCCTTTCTTATGTTATTCTCTCTTACTCCACCTTTATACATACCCTTAACTATCACTCAAATTGCTTTATTATCTTTAACTCTTGCTGTCTCATATAGTTTCTGGCTCATCTTTCCTTGCCAATTTTTCTTCTTTACTTCCATAAAACATTTACATCCCTAACTTTCAATCATAAAATTATCCCTTTCTTCCTGATCACCCATTTGCCTCCATTTTCTCAACTCCCTTAGAACTCTTTCTCTTTGCCTTCCCACATTCTTCATCATACCATTCCTTTTTCTTATTGATCCAATACTCTTACCCCTAATTTTTGCTCCTGCCTGTTTCACTATCTCCTCTAATCTAACACAGTTTCCTCAATTATCTTTTCCTTAAGCAGCTCCTCTACCCCTATTACTCTTAATGCTCCTGTCTAGGATCTTAATTCCTCCAGAAATGCTTCCAATTCCTCATCCCTCCATTTATATTTTTGAATTTTAATTTTTTCTTGTTCAGAGACTTTTAGTTCCCCCTTTAATATATTTTGAAATTTAGCCCTTATTGGGAAATAATTACTTGAAAATACTGCTTTTAACATTTCAAAATTGACAAGATAAGAATCTAAATCTACTGAATATAACATATAGTCTATAACACTTTGGCCTTTTTTGTTTACAAATGTAAATTCTTCCATATCATCTTTCTCTTTTACCACATTACACATCATCAGATTAAATTCTTTGCAGCACCCTTTAACAGTTTTTTGCCTTCTCTATTCAAAAATTTGTCTTTACTCATTCTTCTTTCTGTCTCACCTAGCTTACCTATTAACTCACATTCAAGATCTATTAACTTTATTTGACTTTCTTCTACTCTTGCATTAAAATCACCCATTATTATAAAACCTTTATACATATGGTTGTTTCATAATCCTTCAATATCCTGACCTAACTTATTAAAGAAGATTGGATCTAAAATTCCGAGGAACTTGGGGGGCTATACAATGCTGTCCCACCACACGCACACGCGCACACACACACAATTTCACTTCCCCATAAAACACTCAGAATACATCACAACACCAAATTACCACCTAGCTCTCTACACATTTTCACTTTAACTTTCAAGCCTTTTCTAACAAACAATCCTAAACCCCGTGACATTTAACCTTTGCCTTTTCTTTTTACATCACACTTCCCATAAAATTCGAATTCGCTCCCTTCAACAAGGATATCTTTTACCAAAGATATCTTTGTTTCTGCCACAACCTATCACATCCACTATATTTAGAAATTGAGATATTTCTGCTTTCCTCATTTTTTCAAATAAACCTTCTACAATCCAGAATATAACCTCCAATTTCCTTCCCTATGCAAACCCCTTTCTCTCAAAACTAATTGCTGTAGCCTGACCCCTGACCCTACTTCTTGTCAGTCTATCAGTTGCCTGCCTCTCCCCCTCATAACTGCCACAGGTGGCTGAGGTCGTTAAGGCGCGGACTCATGAGCGGGAGGTCTGGGGTTCAAATCTTGCCAAGACTGTCCTCCCTGACTGAGGTTTTTTTTTCCAGGTTTTCCCCAGTCCTCATAAATGGCAAATGCCAAGGAGGTACCCTAAACTTAGGCCTGGTACAATTCCTTCCTTAAAAAATAAATCCTTTCCCAATATATCATTTCATTTCACATATCATCTGTGTCCATCGCCTGTGGTACCTCTGCAGCAAAAAAGGGCATTAAACACTATTATTCATATATTCTCTTCCTCATAATCTTGTATTTGCAAGATGCTTTTTCCATGTGTCAATACTATGCTAAGTATAGTATCTTTCCAAACATCTAAGCCTCCAGCTGCACCCTGAGTCATTCTTCAGATCTTCTTTGTCAGCTGTTTCTCGGGTACAATTTGCTTGCTGACAGTGCTGCTCTCCTCCCCTCCTTCCTTTCCCCAACAGCTGCTTCTCCATCCCATTTTGCTGGCTTGAAGAAATATTCTACTTGTCTCTTCTCTTTGCTTCTTCTGATTCTCCCCCCTTGGGTCATCTTCCAACTCAACTGTTCCTCCAACATGACCGTTTTGCAGGTGACACAATCTTTCACCTTCCCCTCTTCATTTGGTCATCTCCACCACCTCCTCCTCATTCTATTAATCTCTCCTTCTTCCCCAAGGTTGGTTGTGTTGCGAGCATTCCCCAGCATGAGCCTTAAATTTTGCTGATGAATGTCCTATTTCCTGTCCCGGGTCATCTTCCCTCAACTGTTCCTCCAACACCACCGTTTTGCAGGTGACACAATCTTTCCCCTTCCCCTCTTCATTTGGTCATCTCCACCACCTCCTGCTCATTCTATTAATCTCTCCTTCTTCCCCAAGGTTGGTTGTGTTGCGAGCATTCTCCAGCATGAGCCTTAAATTTAGCTAATGAATGTCCTATTTCCTGTTTTTAATCCACAATTCCAAACCTCCAAAATAAGCTTTCTCTCCCCTAGTCCTTGTGTTTTTCATTTCTCTTAACAGAATATTTCTTAATTAAAACGTAAATTGGCACTTGCACAGTGAAGTCAATCATATAATTGATATTATTGTATGATTTAGATGAACTGATCACACAATAATATCAATTAGAATATTTCTTATTTCTCTTTCTCTCTTCTCATAATCATGCTCAAATACTATTTTTGTCACTTTAAAATTTTTGGTGTTTCCTAAGATTGTCCATTTTATTTTCATCGCAGCAAGCTTGACAATTATCAGTCTTGGATTCAGACCTTTTTGCCCACTTTAAAACATCAATTATTTCCCAACCACCAAACCATAGCCCTAATTTGTATTGGAAGATCTCTTCAATTAGTTTCTATACTTATTTGTCTCTCAATTCTTTAACTCCAAATATTATGTTAATTTTTCTTCTATTTTCTACCCCTTTCTCCAAGTATGATTTGTTCCATTTCCAGCCCAGGGCTAAGTTTCAATCCTCCAATTATAAGTACTACCATTATCACTAATACATACCACGACGTGTGGCCCTCTGCTCATGCTTACTTCCCACTCAAGGTAAATCCGGAAATACAAAATAGGTAAATTCTGGCTATATACACTTCCAGCTGGATTCCCATCCTTTAACTCTAATGGTGCTTCTGTCTCCAACCACCTGCTGTCAGCAACTCAGCTCTGTAAGTGAACTGTCCACTTTAAATGAATGTCTACACTATCTGCAGTGCGACAGCTTCACTAAATATGGTTTTATTTCTTCATTCCAATCATTGTAACCATCATCATCACCACCATCTTCACCAAACTGCTTCATCTTAGAGAAAGCTTTCTTTTCACTATCATAAAATTTATTGAAGCCTGCTCTGATTTAAATGAACTAACGTAAGCAAACTGAAGTCAAGCTGATAATTCATACTATAACAGATTACCAAACACCAACATTAATGAAACTATGACACTAAAGTGCAAAACAAATCAACATAAATGGAAGCAAAACAGTGTTGGATTGTGCTATGTAAAATTCCAGTTCTTGGCTTTGCTCAGTCCATAACCTTTGCTATTCAGGAACATTTGCATAGGCAATGGCCATGCTTGTCTAATGTCTTATGCTAAAGGTGGTTTTACACTAGTGCAAATTACACTAAATTGAATATTAAATTACACTGCTCATTTTGGAATAATTTTCAGGACTCAAAATTTGCGTTAAATGAGGGTTTATGCTAAATTAAGGTCATGGAAAATAGGGACTTTATTGTAAATGGTAATGTAAAGGGAAAAATGTCATGGCAAAATTATATCAGGTCAATCTCTTAATGTGTATAAATTAATGAACTTAATTGTTTCTAACTTCTACTAAGTTTACAATATCATGGCAAAATGTTACAGCAGTGAAAAAGCCCAGTTTAAGGGCAGCAGATAGCCTTGAAATAACTAAGATAACTAAGATTTATATACATATTATATACATATCTTATATTCAGCACATTTAATTTAATATGCACTAGAATACTGTAAAAAGAATGTTAAATAAAGTCATTAAAATGTTATAATCCATGAAGAACAATGGAGGATATCAAACTATTAAATATACATTTGTGATGACAAATATCTGTAAGAAACAACTTAGTAGTTTAGAAGCTGACTTTAAGACCAATTTCAAAATTTTAATAGTACACATAATAGCAAATATTTACAGAAGCGATGAATGTGTTCCATAAATAACTGTTTAACTCTATTATGCCTGAAAACATTTACTGCAGTCACATTTTGGGTATAAAATTAATGTAATTTAATTATTTTTAAAAAGTTGTCCTTTTTTAAAAATTATATATGGAACTAATACAGAGAAGCTTATATTATAAAATTAATGTGTTATTTGTGCCTGCAGAATGCTTCAAAATAACTGCTGGCCAAGAATTAAGAAGCTGTAAGCAACTGTTCTCAATAATGTGTATGAGTTCTAGAAAGAGAGAAAATATAGATAGCAATTTAAGCAATAGCTTGTATGATAAGATCAGAGCAAACAATCTTATTACTCGGATTCTTGCAGAGAACTGCTGTAATGAGATTTCTCTATTAAAAAAAATAATAAACCAATGATACTATGAGCTGTAATTTCTAGATAAACAGATTAATTCATTCATGTCTTTTAAATGTTACACTTGGTTTAAGGTCTTGCTGATCCACAACACTATTTGCTTTTTAATTCATTAACAAATGCTTAAGATGCTCTGAATTCATTGAATATATGATTCTACATCTAATGTTGGACATCAGTTACAGCTTCTGTTGCTTATATACATATTATATTTTAGCTATGATCAATACAGTGCTAGGTATTGTCTCCCTTACCAGGTTCCCATAAGTTTAGTTCAGTGTAAATAGCTTGCTCCTGACGTAAAGTTATCTCACCAGACATGTGGGCTGCAGGTATCTGTGGAAGAAAAAAATAATTATCATTAGGAACAAATGCCTTTTATTATTAATGAAATTATATATCTAACAATATTTGGCAAAATCTGGAATAAATTAAATTGAAGATCTAGCATAAATATAATTATATATTAAATTTTATTTGACTATTACAGTCATTAATACCAAATACAACATTAACCATTTCCATAAATGAAAAATCTTTACTTTTCTAAAGATTTTTTCTCATTACATAAATTTTTAATTCTACTGTTAAATGTATAAATTTCTTGCAAAAAAAAAAAAAAAAAGGATAGTTCCCATTTAAACTGGTAATGCAAGTGCACACAAAAAAGATTGTGGCAGGCCCATGTTGACAAGGAGTTACTTCCATCAGAACAGTTTCAGCTTCTGCCTTTTTTTTCCTCCCAATAATGTAATGGAACATGCTGAATAAATAAACTTAATGAACAAATATAAAAGCTGCACATACACACACAAACATATTTCCTTCTCTTTTCTTCTGTCCACAGAGCGGGTGCACATTATGTTTCTTGATGTTGACTGGAACAAGGTCCTGCAAGCTTATGGCTAACAATGTGGATCTGATATGATGAGTCAGTTTTCAGTTATTATGAGTGGTGTGTTTTGTTCTACATTTAATCACAAAGTGAATTATGGCTTAGTATATGTTTTTTCCTGCTCTATGTATATTTATTTATACTTCAAATGTGTTAAGTCACCTCATAAAGTTCAATGACAATTTAAAGAAAGATTCCTGACCAAAATAAAATTTCCAGACTACACAATAATCTATACAATAAATTTCAGGGTAGTGTTCAGACTAAGAAACCTAACGGTATAGGGTTCTAACCGAAGAAATATTGGATAACAGTCATCAATTGGAGGATTTCTCTAAAAAAAACCACTTAGATCTTTCATAATAATCAGGCTTTTCTTAAGACTCTGTGCTAAGAGCTACTAAATTACAAATACTACAATTTTACCCCCTCTTTTTTTTCTTAGAGAATTAATGAATTAGACTCTGCCACAGCTCATACAACAAATATTTCAATGAGAGAAATTGAAAGTATGTTTCAGAATAACAGAGTCATTAGTAAGGTTTGTGGCCCCTTTGGTTTCCCAGCATAACCTCTTGCACCTTTTATCTCTGGGGCAAATTAAACAAATACCATTTACAAGAAACACTCACATACTTGGGAGAATTGAAACAAAATAGCAGCAAGGATATAGCCCATTATTCAACATGAGTGAATGATGGATAGTTTTTTTTTTAAAGATGTGCCAAAAATATAAGCATAACAATGCTGGCCAATTTCAGCACCTTCTTTCATAAAGTTGATGAGCAAAACCCTTTAAAATAATTAAGGAAATAGTTGTATGGTGTGTCAGTGCCACTCTATGATATCTATAGATGGCAATATGTACTGCTCTTGATTATAAGTAAATATCACAAGTAGGTTTACAGTTCATTGAATTGTTTTGCAGTTCTGTGCTATGAATATGAGTAATGCTTATTTGAGAACTCTAGTCCCAACTCTGTTAAAGATTCTATTTATAGAGCATTTAAAATATGCACAATTCTTTAATATTTCATTCAATATTTATATTCTACCATTTAAACCATTGAATACCACTTCACTCAAGTAGTACAAAAGGATATTAGGAACAGTTCTTAAAATTGGTATTTAATATTAAATAACAAAGAGAGTTATTAGTTTTTCTATAGGCAGGTGGCATCTAGGTTGAATGCTTTTCCACTGTACAACTAGGGTTAATACTTGTATCCTGAATGGAACTTGAATCATGCTCAGAAGATTTTGGACAGATTTCTATCAAGTATTTCAATTCCCTTGCCACTCATTCAACCAAGTGATCAATTATCATTACTGTCCTAACATTTTAATTAATTCAAATGATGTAAATAATTAAGAAATAAATTTCTACATGTACTCTGAATAATAACGTTCAGATGGATATTAAAGACCCATGATATTGCTTTCTACACATAGAGATAATTTATTCTACTCTTGAATCTTAGATAAAGATACATTATTTTTCTTACATCTAGCGAGTTCAACTTCTGTACTTGGTCCAAGATAAGTGACTTA
This sequence comes from Metallyticus violacea, assembly GCA_030762175.1. NCBI lineage: Eukaryota > Metazoa > Arthropoda > Insecta > Mantodea > Metallyticidae > Metallyticus > Metallyticus violacea. The sequence goes on from CM060831.1 coordinate 51,044,559, forward strand.
AGTGGTGAGATGACAATGGTAACACCAGGTGTTAGAAGTGCTGGTAACTGATAACAGAGTGACTTGCCTCCTCCAGTAGGCATCAGAACAAAACAATCATGTCCAAGCATTGCTGCATTGATTGCTTGCAACTGGTTGGGTCGAAATTTAAAAAGACCAAACTTCTGTCTGAAAACCTATAGGGAAAAAATGACAATATTTAGCAAACATGCAAAGTTATATAAAAAGAGTATAGATATTAATAATATAAACGGTATCTCTCCAAAAATGATATAGATCTCTTTCATTGGTAATTATTTTTTTACAAATACAGATTTATAAAAAAAATTTTCATGAAAAAGGTGTCAAGAAGTTGATAATGAGTCAGAATAAACTTTAAGTCACTTTAAATTTCAATAGCTTGTAATGAGAAATATTACAATAAAACTGGGAGATAAACATCGATGGTTTGGTTTTATTCTAGTAGTGCTACACTATAGAGGTCATAACAAAATATTACATGTCCTTGTTTCAAAGTTCCAGATTTTAATTGTACATTTGACTTCATCAGTTTCCATAATTACAAATTTATTATACACACATGCGCACACACGCATATAACTTTATACTTTAGTTTCCAAGAATTATTCCACAGTATAAAAATTATGTTTTAACATATTTTTTAAATTTTGCACTTGAAGGGCTTTTAAATGAATTTGGTAATTTATTATACAGGAACATACATTTATGTGACACATAAGTCTGTGATATTGTAAGTGATTAGCCCGGCTGATCTAGTGTAATACACATGTAATCTTCATTATTTTATTATGAACAAAAAAAGAATTGCCTTCCCACCAAAAACACATGTAATTTCAGGGTGTAAAGATGTCTAGATAACTTATGACATATATGTTCAAATTTCGAAACTATGGTTATAAGTTTTTAAAGTGCCAGTACAACATTGGCTAATGAAGATGACTCTGGAAAACATATCACATGTTAAGAAGGGAGGTTTCTGAACGTATCACTCTGGCACCATGGTCATGGCATTAAATTTAGAATAAGAGGTGGTCATTTGTTTTGGAGTTTGAGTCTCATTCATCACTTTTTTTCTGTTTTCTGATTATGGCCTAATAATACAGCTTTAAGATGATGTTTCAATTTATGCACTTAAATCTTAACATTTCAATCCATACCCTTGCTTACAAAAGGTAGAATTATGCGTAATCTTAATGAGTTGGGCATCATATATTCAAAGATTACCTAAATTTCATTCATAATTCTTTAGTATGTGTATCGCTGCACTTCATATTAAATAAAAGAAAATTAACAGCATTGCAAGAATTGAACCTGTGGTTTGTGGAACATCAGCTTTTGCGTTTTGCATTACTTCACACAAACAGTTAAAGAGCTCCCTCTAGAGTAGGCTACATAACGCAAGAAGGCAGTTAAGTATGTATTGCGTAAATTAAATTTTAAGCATCATGATAGTAGTAAGCTTATTAGGCATGGTATGTTGGTAATACATTCATTGTTGAAAAGAAAAATAAAACCTGAAATAATTAAGTAAATTTCATTCATAATTCCTTAGTATGCGTATCTCAGCACTCCATATTAAATAAAAAAAACTCAACAACATGACAATAATTGAATCTGCAGCCTGCGGAACATCAGCTTTTACGTTATGCCACACAAACTCTACCTCTAGAGTAGCCTACATAATGCAAGAAGGCAGTTAATAGATGTTCAGTTTTGCATTGACAAATGATTACTTCGAGATTTGAGAGATTTTTATGGCATTAAATAATGAAAATGCTGATAACCAGCTGCAGAAAATTGATATTTCTATGCTTACAAGATAGTTTTAAAGGCATTCTAAACCAATATTTCACCCAGCTTGGCTTTAACACTGACCTATCAGCATCTGATGCAAACATGTTTAACATCACGAAACTGCATTATGTTTAGTTGTAGACCATACACTGCCTATCTCAAATTGCTTATATATGGCATCTCTACACTCTCTGAAATTATTTCAGTGTAGTTCATTAACATTCTGTATATACACAATTTGGACAGTAATGATAGAACAGTTAATTCCTTAAAAATTTGTTTACTGGGGGCATGGGATGGAAATTGCTGTGTTACTCTTAATATTTTTTTTTGTCACTTAAAAAACCCCAAAATGGTACACCATGAGCTAAATATAATAACCAAAATATCTTTAGTACAGCTCCTACTTAACATGAACATTGATTGCATAAGATATTTGGATTAATTTATTACAAAAGGTAAAAATGTGTTTATTCCAAGTTTGAGTCAGTTATAACAACTAAAATGATTGTACTATTAAGATTCTCCATAGGTGTATTTTTAATTTCTATGCTTCATGAATACTTAAGAACAGTATGTTTGTTGAAATTGATGTAGTTAGTCTCTGTCAATATTTAAATTTTGCATTGAACCATTTATGTAGGACTGCAAAGCAACTTTACTTAGGTTCCTAAATTGGCATCATCAGCAAACAGAACCAGATTTGCAGGTTAAGTTAAAGCTGGGAGACATTAATACAGATTATAAATGAAATAGGTCCCAATATTGAGCCTTGTGGTACAATGAACTTGGTAGACAGGGAAGCCAATTGCATCCCATCTAATTCTACAAATTGGGTTTTAAATTTAAGACACAGCAACCCACTCATTGACAATACCTGTTAAACCATAACCTTAAAGGTTTTTTAACAAGATGTCAGGATATAACACATCAAAGGCTTTAGTAAGATTTACTTTATTGTCTTTTGTATTTAAGATATTTACCAAAAATGAGAGCTTACATTATTTATTGTCTTCTTTCTGAAAACCAAATTGTGAATATGAAATTATCTAATATTTTTCCAGAAAAGATACCAGATGCTTATACAAAAGTTTTCGATTATTTTTTTAAAAAACAATACAATACTGCCAGTTGAAAATTGTGTTACAATATTAGTCAAAGGTTTAACAAGATATTCTGCACACTGCTTTACAAGAAAGTCTGGAACGTCATCATAGCCAATGCATCATTTATTCTTAAGGTTATTAATAGCTTGTAACATCTCATTTTCAGTTACAAGGTGTAAGCATAATGAGGCATGGTTAGTTACAATGTGAGATACACTAATGTCATTTGCTTTATTTCAATTAATCTGGTAGCTATATCAGGAAAAATATTTGTTAAAAATAGAAGTAAGTTTTTTTGAATCAGTAACATTTTTGAAGATAATATAATTTTATTAGTAATATTCTTAATACTATTAGTTTCTCTTTTAACTACATCCCACATTGCCTTACCTTTATTATTATTTCCTTTTACTATGCTACTATTTTCCAGCTTTTTTGCTTCTGCAATAACTTTAGAAAAATGCAATAATATTTTAACTACTTTTAAATTTTGGATTATATGTGGTAGTATTATTGATTTCCCTAAGCAGTCCTTTTCTTATATGATATTAAAGTTTCTTTTTCTTTTTCTGCTCCTCCTCCAATTTGACAGGAATAGAAGCATTTTTAACTGGAAATACTACAGTGTAAATGTGGATTACAGTATCTAGGATTCTATTAATTTGTACATTTACATCATTAAAATTTAAATCATACCAAATTTCCTTACTCAGCAAATATCTAAAGTAATTTATATTTTGAGAACTATGTTCTAGCTTCCTAACTACTTGCACTTTACATGACTCATTTTGTAGCTATAATGAATGAAGGGAAGGAATATTATATTATTATCTGATATTACTTATTGAGAAATCCTCTACGATTAATAAAGAATATGATCTACACAGATTTTAGTGGAACTGGTTATAAGAACTATCGTATAACTGGGCTATTAAGAGAAGATTGTTTTAATGCTGTACTCAACCACAAAGTTTACATTAAAGCCACCACATATGATTACCTGTTTATTTCTTTCTTATATGAAGATAAATAAATTTAAAAACTTTGAAATCTCATTTCTTGCAAATATTTCTACCCTTGTGGCAATGCAATGATTTTAACCTTCAAAGTATATGTTTGCTTACAATGACATGTATTTTAACTCCTCTGATTAATACAGAATAAGATAAGAAAACAACTGCCTATTGTTAAGTAATATGCATTCATAGGTATTTCAACAAAAATATTCTACTAAGCATTTTGAGACTGGGCAACTAGAGTCTGAAAAGTCAGCTTAAGAAGATTATGGGTCTAAACATGTTCATTGCTATCACTGTTTTCCAATTATTTACAGCTAATTTTACATGAATTTATTTACATTGTCTTTACATTATTTATAGTATTTTATTTACAGCTAATTTTACATGCATTAATTTACATTTAATTGTTACATTATTTACAGTTATTACTCCATAGCACTATATCATTGACAAACCTGGGTTAATGTACCATTTTGTAGCTCACAAATGTTGCTCAAACGATAGCCACCAACCTCAATTTGTTGATTTGTTTTATTTACAGACACTCTTTAACATGTCAGGTCAACAGTGTCCCATTCAATTTAGGGAATGAAATGGCAGGTAAATTTTGCTCAGAGGCCTCTTCTCTCATGCTTGAGGCTTTTTTTCTTGCCGCAAATTTACGACAAGGGACCCACGGCTGTACTTCCCTCCCAAAGGAAGCCATACTTATGATTTTTATGCCCAAAAAATCCATTGACCTTGGCCTGGGTTTACGAGGCAAGTACGGTTATCACTAGACCACCGGGACCGACACACCAACCTCAATGCAAGCCTGACATTGGTGTACAAGATTCTGCTGCACCCTTTCAAATATCGCTGATCTACAGAAATAAACATTTGTCCTTACAAAAGATGTCTGTTGGAAAATCATTTCCCTATGCAGTCTTTCGGTCTACGTACTTCCCCATATAGAAGATGAATGTCTGACAGCTCTTCAAAACTGTACCAGTAGCTGTTGTACTATTTAACTCTTAGAATGGTATGAAAGAGTGTCATTGATTCATAGCTGTTCAGTCATGTGACAATGTAAATAAGATACAACAGTCACTTTATAGACAACATGTAAACAAAACAATGCATCATAGACTGCATCACCTTCAGGCTCTCCTCCACATGCTTAAACCCATTGTCCCTTCAAAGACAAGTTTCCTGTTTCAAAATGTTTGGTGGAGCATTCTAATAAAACTAAAAGAAATAAATGCTAATTATATTGGTGATTTATATAATAAATGCAATAATATAAATGGCAAAATCTAAAACAGCAAAGTAACAGTAGAGTTTGGAAGATATTTAAAAATGAAAAATATTTGTTTTTATGTAATTAAAAACTCAAAAATATGTGAAGTTGAAAGACAGCTCTGGTGCAGAACAGGAATAAGTGGCCTTCTATAGCTCCTGTAATAGAGGTAAGACTTATGGAGCAAATAGGTGCTGTCCTGCCATTAATTAAAAGATGTATATAGAAAAATTGTTATGATCTGAAAGGTATAATAACCACTTCCCTACATTTGCAAGGAGGTTTTACAAAGTACTATTGTTTGGTGTGTCTACGAGATTGTCAAGACATAACTAACTACTATTGAAAAGAAAACGGTTGAAGCATGAATTAATACAACTGGCAAGAAAAGTGTTGTGCAGCCTCCTTTGGCTGGCCCTGACAAAATTCTACCACCACTTAAATGATTCAGCTCGTCTGTTATGTCTTTGCACAAGGATAATGAGCTTTCCAGTATTTACGGAAAAAGCTTTTAATATTAGCAATGCTAAACTTGCAGCAGGGATTTTTGTGAGACTGCAAATAAGAAATTTTCTTTATAAAGACTTTGGAAAAAAAATTAATGATACTGAACTGGTAGTATGGAAATAATTTGCAGGTCTGTTTCATAGTATCCTGGGAAATAAGAAGAGTCCAAACCACCAAGAAATGGTTAACTATTTATTACAAACTACTAGATGCTGAAATTCATTGAAGCTGCATTTTCTACACTTCTATTTGGAATTATTTTTGACAATTAGATGACATGAATGATAAGCTGGAGAGAGATTCTACCAGAAAGGAGCATAAATAGAATGACGATACTAAGGCAGGTGGGATGCTTCAACGATGGGCAACTACTTCTTGGTTCTTGTACAGTAGAATGAAAGCTCGTCATAAAAGAGACAATCTACAGGTGTCAATTTCAAAAGTAGGTTTACTTTAAATTATATGCTCTTCCACATTTATAGCCAATTCTAAGCAATTAAAAATTGTTGCTGAGTCAGTATATCCCAAACTATACTATGCCATGCATAACTGAGTTATGTTGAATATACATAAAATACCAACATTTTGTAAGTAAAAAATGTAACAGGGTATAAATCATTGAATTTCATGAATACAAAACATGTACTTTCATTTCAGTTTTAAAATTAAATTTGCACATCAATCCCCTCCAAAATTTTGAAACTGAAAATGGGAATTAAATGAATGAAATAAGAGTAAATAGAAATTACATGTGAAATATATAGATGGTCCTAAAATTGAATGTGATATAGTCTCAGAAGTAAACATGTTTGATAAGTTTATAACCAAACTAACTGACAATTGAAATTAAAATTAAATTAGATTTTCCAACAAACAAGCTCAGAAAATAGCAATTATGGAATCTTTAGAAAGAAAAAGAACCAATCACTACAGCAGTATAAAATAAAAGAAGAGCAGCAATCTAACATTGACAGAGTATCTTCCCTGGATTACCTGAGCAAAAACAATTAAAAAAACTGTGAACAGAAATTAAAAAGAAGCATAAATGTGATGAGTGGGATAACTGGTTTCAGCTGTGTCAAATAGCATGTTGCTGTCTGTGCTACTGAGCTTGCAAATCACCTGGAAAAGAAATCAATAAGACAACAATCTTTAGGTTTGTTACATAATTGAAGTGAGTCACATTAGCAGCAGTAAGTATTGGAAGGCAAATAAGGATTAACCCCAAAGGGAGTATAATTAAAGCACCGTATTACAAATAAAACAAACCTAAGAAGAAGCTTCAAGTAACTGTAAACTGTAAAGGGTGGCTCAGATGCTGAGACTTGTATTTGAGAGGTTCCAGGTTCAAATCCCTAGGGACCAATCATCCTGGCCTTGAGTGTTTTCATGGCTGTACCTAATCACTTAGGTGAATGCTGATATGAATCTAAACTTTTCACAAATTTTCTGCTCTCCCATTTCAAATTACTTCATTCCACTGGTTCTGTTATACCATCTAAAGTTGACAGGACTAGGTGGCGGTGTAGTGTGATGGTAGTTTGTGCTTTTGAATGATTTCTATTCTGGCTTTGGTATGAAAACGGACCTTCTGAGGGGCTCAAACTCTTGGGCGGTAGGCTCCACTGGCATTGGGGTGTCCATCTGGAAACATTTAGGGACCCCATCTATGTCCATGCATTATCACATTTGCATCCTGGCTACCTAGCATTTCACTTACATCATTCCTTCCTTAAGAAAGTGCTCCCATTGGAGGCATAGACACAAATAAGCAGTCGTGGAGCAAGGCTAGCATTAAAGTATTCTTCTCTGCTTCTAACAATCCAACTCAAGTGACTTCAAACTTAACAATACTTATAATTGGGGATGACAGAACAAGCGCATACTCTCACTGGGAATATAGTGAAAATGTATGTAGCATAGATGAACTTATAATGACCTTATAATGTATAACTACAGAAAACTAGCCAAGGAAAAATTTTTTAGACAAGCTGTAACTAGGTATGGTGGTTTAGTTAGCAGACAAAAATGAAAGTGAAAAGTACTATAAAAGGTGGAAGAGAACAAAAAGTGATAAATAAAACTGGTAATAGTTCTTAATAAGGGGGAATCAGTCCTGGTGATCTAATACTTGCCTTGTAGACCCAAGATCACAGATTCAATCTCGGCCAAGATCAATGGATTTTTTTTCAGGTGTAAAAAAATACAATAATAGAACAATTCAAAAATTGTAATATATATGTTGCTACATTTCAATTGAATAGGATAAAGATTTTAATTAAAAAACTAATATGATTTCAGCAAATATGTGGCACTGTCCAAAGTACATTATGAAACAAAAACAGAAAAGAAAAAAATATTTAGATTTAAAAAAAGCATTAGCTATCCTTAAAGTGACATGGTAGTGAACACTGGGTTCTAAATAGAACTGTAAAAAGAAAAATCAAATCTGCAGAAATGTGCTTTTTAAGATGTACTGCAGGCTACACTTTGGAATATTGTAAAACAAGCAACCCAACAAAGAAAGAAAATAAATATATATTAGAACAGAAAATTAATGAATTTAAAATTCATTGATTGATGAAAGAATGGATGCATATAGACCCACAAAATAAGCTTTCCACAAGGACAACATCCTGTGGGATGTCGAAGAGCAAGAGGATTTCTTCGATTCCAAACAAGCTATGTGCTTAGTCTTGCAGTAGAACAAGATAATCGTACAATTTTCTTGTCTCAAATATTATTTATTTGGTTGTAATGAATTTTGCAGTGGACTACACAGAAAGTCCCTGTCCTTCTGTCCTTATTAGGAAAATAAATTTAACTGAAAAGCTCTTCTCGATAAATGAAATCTCTCTCGTGGCAGGTACTCTTTTTCTGGAATTGAATGACAGGTATCACAAACCAACAAAACAACATATGGGGAATGTAGTTTAGGCTGGATTCTGTAGTATATGCTTTAGTATTCAGTAAAGATTAATCTATTTTACATATTTTTTATTCCAGTTTATGAGAACATAATTAGTTTTTGCAAAACAGTTCATTTGTTAAAGGAAAAATAAAGGCTTCTAGCAATGTCTCTGGGAATTAAAAAAAAAACCCCTCACATTCTGCAAAATCTCACCTTTAGCATTTCTTTGCTATGAGGATAATCTGTGCCATCAAACTCTCCTGTAATACCATCATTTTTAATACTACTATGGAAAGATCCCATGCTAAAAGCTGTTGGTTTATTTTTACTGTTAGTACTCCGAATATCATACACAGAATGTGTATAGTTTTCCAGTTTTTCTTCTACAGCTGTGGCTGGTGCCTGCACTACACTTTCTGAAATGACACAACACATCTAAATTATTTTCAAGAATTTTTACTACGCTGTTGCTACACTCCATTTAATTTTGAAGCATAGAAAGCACATTACATAGTGCATATTAAATATGAAATAAGGCAGTTTGTGAACAATATCAAATCAAATGTACAAGGCCTATATGATATGCTTTTCTTTAAAAAAGATTGTGATATACAAAGTGTCTTAACAGGTTATGTTACATTGATGTGCACCTTTCAAATGGACACTGTTGCTCACCTCTGTTGTCTGTGTGGAGTATTCCAATGCTTGCAATGCAAAGTGACCTGGCATTATAACTTATATCACTCACTCACTCACTGAAGCTTTTTTTTAATGCTGTTTAATGCCCTTTTTTACTACTGAGGCACCACAGGTGGTGGACATTGATGATACAGCAGATGGAGCGATAATTTGGGAAAAGGATTTTTTTCTAAAGGAAGGAAATGTTCCAGGCAATTCTAGGGTACCTCCCCGGCATTTGCCATTTATGAGGACTGAGGAAAACTTGGAAAACACCTCAGTCAGCAAGGACGTTCCTGGCAGGATTCGAACCCCAGATCTTCCGCTCACGATTCTGCGCCTTAATGATCTCAGCCACCCATGGCAGTTCACTGAAGTTATGGTATATAACGGAAATATTCAGCAGTCAGATGAACGTTGTGCAATTTGCTCCTAATTACCCAGTATTCAACATTTGAGGATAAAGGGAAACACTTGCAGAGGTAAACTATTCCAAACCAAAATAAACCTTCAGCCTGCATGCTGACATACATACAATGCATGAGGCACAGCATTAAATATTTACAGAATGTATACTCTAGTTCCTAAATAACTACTCCATTTGCTCTAAAGTATCTCATAGATGTTCTAGAAGTTGCATTCCTTGAATTTTGAATGTTTTTTTCTTCTGGAAATGACAATAAAATAAGGACCCCTGTTTGCCAAAGCTTCCATTTAAACAGCCCTCAGTTATATAGATAAATGTGCAGTTTCATTATTAGCAAAATATCAAAACAAACTCATCTTTAATTTTAAGTACTCAAAATCTTAAAACATAACAAGAATTTTTTACATTTCATAAATATTATAAATGGTTCCAACAATGTGAAGTATATGTGAAATCCTACATATAGGATACTGGAGCACAAGCATAACTGATTCACCATTACCTAGAAATTAAGTAATTTAATATGAGACCAAATTATATTTTGTGAATTAATTACAAATGCTCAAAATTTGAATACAATTTTTGTCTCATGTGAGTTGAAAATGTCTATTCTTCATACCATAACATTATTAATAAACAAGGATGATTTGATTAGTAATTTGGTTTGATAGTAAAGAGAACAAGTTCAGTTTTGGAATGTACTTAGTTGACATATCCCCTCATAGTTCAATACAGTTGCTCTGCCTCTTTGAGTTTGTGATTATCTCATAGAAGTGGATTTCTTCAAGGCCCTTAAAATACTTATTTACCTCCTGTATGATATCTAGATTTGACTTAAATTTGTGTCAGCCAGGAAAGTTTTGAGTTGGAGAATGGTATTCGGGAGCGAGAGTGGATGAATAGGGTAGATGTGGGGACATTTCAAATTGTAGTTCAGTCATTTTGTCCAAATATTCAATCAAAATTCTTTTAGCACCCCTTTCAGTGGCTGGAATGCATTTTGCTTTTTTCAGAGCCAATTTGCCTTGTGTGGTCCACTGTTTAGATTACTGTTTGTTTCTGGTGTATTGTAATAAATCCATATTTTTGTCCATAGTCAAGAAACACTGCAAATATAACAGATGGATCCCTCTTCAGCATTTAACAGCCAATTCATGCCCGCATACAATTTTGCTTTTGCTTCAGAGTAAGAAGACTGTTACGCATCTTTGGCAAATTTTTTCATGTGTGATTTTTAATACAAAAAATAAAATGAATCTACTCATTTGAGATGCCGGTGGCCTCTGCTAACTTGCATATTTTCTCTAGTCAACCAGCCAAAATAATATCATTGTCTTTATTAATGATTTCTGGTTTCAAAGCAGATTTTGCAGCTCTAGGACATGGTGCATTTTTTATGCTTGTTCTACCACCCTTGAACTCATTTACCTAAAACAGAATGGTTTCATAAGAACATGCATCACCCAATGCAGGCAAAATCCTCATAATTTCCTTTGCAGTTTTCCCTCCCAGAAAAAACTATTGAATCATACAACAAATTCTAGTATTACCTATTTTTCATTATCACCCAAAATGCTTGCATTTAAACAATTGTCAAACAATGAATTAACATCAGAATGACTTGTGACCATAAAATATTGATACACAGAAAACAAACTTTACGACCTAATATACAGATGTTGTCCTTTACTAGTATGCAAACCAAATTACTTATCAAACCACTATAATTTACTAGCTGGTTTTAATCTTTTCAACTTGAATATCACAATTGTACAATATAATAGCAACATTTTCTAATTTGTCACAAGTTTCTTTATGGAAACGAAACTTAAAAATTATTCTGTCTCAAAAAAGTCTGTTTACATTGTTCATGATAGACTCTTGAAACTAATAAAACCATTAATGATCACTTCTGAGTAGGATATTTAGAACACTCTTTACGGTTTCACTTACATGAGGTTTACTCAGGACATATATTTCGTGGAACTTTTTCCATATCAGCTGTTAAACTACTTTTGGATCATTCGTAGAAGTTGGGTAGGTAAGTATCCGGGTTGACTCTGGTGGTCTAGTGATAAACTTAAATAAAGTGCTGCCTGCTTCCAGGATGTCCAAATTCATAAGGTTATGCTCATGTTTTTTTTATATAACTCCTTTCCAATATGTTTAGTTCTTTTGGTTGTTGAACAGTTTTTAATAACTTGATGCCTTTTTCTATTTTGTAGTTTTCGTTCCAAAAATGTGCTGCCCAAGCTGATTTATCTATTTGTTTCCATTGGATGTTTCTCCAAAGTTACTTCAACCTAATGCCTATATTTTTCTTTGTCTTCCCTAAGTAGATTTTTTCACAATCCTTACAATTAATCTGGTAAAAACCAGATTTTTTCTCTTTGGGCCTGAAATCTGTTTTGTTTAATTTCAATAAATTTTTTTACACTGTATCATTTTGAGGTGCTAAGAGATGATATTGTACTGCTAGAAAATAAATATCATACTCAGAAAAGATCATTAATGGGTGTTTCACTGTGTTTGATTCCAAATTGAATTAATATTTAATAAAACCACATTCATATCAAAGTGAGAACCTCATATTCTTGATTTATTAAATATTATAGTTAGTTTATTCAACAAAATATAGCAATATATATGCTTTCTATTCTTATGAAAACATTACAAATGTAACACAATAGTTACTTAACAAATGAAAACATGCATACTTTTGCTTAGAGAATTCTGATATTTGGTGTCTTGTATGTGGGTTACGTCATCAATACTAATATTATCAGCTTCATCTGACCATAATTGGCTTCCATCTTCTATTACCTGTGATGCAGCTGCTTCAAAACTTCCTCGGCCTTTAACAAACCACACATAAAAAAGTAGTTACAATAATGGAGAATTAAACATAAGTTATTAACAGTGAACCAGTTTATCACTAATAATGGTAGTTGGCATAATAATACTATTATACCTCATTTGTTTAAAATACAGAACATGTTTCAAGAGTATCTGCTCCCATTATCAGCTGGAGACCAACTGTTAACCTCTGGTGACTCTAGAATGAATTTGCTTAGGCAATTCAATGGTGGAATCTCAAAGTTCACGATAGAGTTTGTGTTTCTTATAATAAAAATATTTTCCTAAGTTGACACTTCTGCTGCATGGTTGTTTTTAATTACGTTTCATTTTAAAGTAATGATTTTTGGCCCAGAAATTTGCTGCAACTGTCAGGTTTTCAATTTGTTTGCATTTATTATTTCTGAAATCTTCTTTTGTGCAAATTTCCAAGTTTTTCTTTGTCTTTTCTATATATATTTGATTGCAGTTCTCACAATTAAGTTAATAAATACCAGCATTTTTTTTTAATTTGGCACTACATCTTTTTGATGGGATTTTAATGAATTTTTAAAACTACATTTTTTCTGGGGAACATCATTAGTTTGGGAAGACCTTTAAAGATCATGACATAAAATTAATACAATATTAAAATTTATTAGGTTGGAAGATAGCATAGCACCAAAGAAATGCCATAGAATGCTTAGATTCTAATTTTAAATACATGGGAAAAATAAAGAGAAATTTAAAAACCATAAAGAAAGAACATTTTAGAAATGCCCGGCTAAAACATTTGGAAAAATCAGCTGTAGCAACTCACTTATGTAACCATGAAATTAAGCAAGAAGCCATTTTGTTAAAAGTAACAACATTCAAAAAGAACTAACCAAATGCGAAAAAGTTTTCATTCTTAAAAACCGAGAAAATTTAATGAATTTACCTCTGAACAAATTAAACATATTCCCATTCCAGCCAACAGATATCGACAGAGTAGCATCTCAGATACAGTCATGACCACAACAAGCAAAATAAAACTTACCAAGCAGTCAGCAGTCAACAGCTGAAGGTGGGAATGATAGTTCCAGAAACATGTTGCAATTAAAAACCTTATACGTGAAGTTCATGTCAACATTCAGAAACATTTAACTTGGAATATTTCAGTTGCTTCACTGTCAATAACTTCTAAACACATTAAATATTTTAAGGAAAGTTATAAATATTCTATAAAATCAGATTATTTTGGAGCTAACAGGACCCTCTTGCTACCTGAAAGATTAGATACTAGAGGAACAATTATAAGAAACATAAAATATTTTGTTAGTGAAAATTAGCTACAGAAAAAATGTATCAGGCAGCAGATCTCATCACAACTTGCAAACAGAACATCATTTGATCATGTGTCTGAAGTGGAGTGCGATTTTGTTAAGGTGTGGATTTGAAAAATGATTATAAATGGATTAATGCTCCATGCTAGTAGTGTCAGATGGAGCGGGGTTTATTATGGAGTGAATTTCGGTTAGGTGTGTATGGTGGATGTGGTTATGTTGCTGACTGCTGGGCGTGGTCTCGTTGTTTTCCCAGATGCTCACTGTGGCATATGCTCCAATTTTGTTCGGTTAGATCTCAGGGTCCTCTGGAGTGTTTTGTGGATCAATTTAGATCCACAGGAACAAGAAATGTATCGCCCAAAAAATACACTAAGTTGACTTTTTCCCAATAGTTTATTCAAATTGAAAATTACTGATGGTTACTTCCTGACTGCTCATCACTGTCTAAAACATTGTCATTACTTTGTTAAACAGATACTCTGTCTCCTACTTTAACCTCGTACATTTTTCTTTTGTAAAGCGTTGGCATAAAATATTGCAGAGATTTTAATGTTCTTCCAATATGTGCCAAACTTAAATTTCAAAAGATTTCAGTAAAGAGTAGCAATATTCTTCACAACACCAAATATGCATTTTAAGGATTTTATGGAATCAGATAGGGAAACAAGAAAACATTTACATCTTATTAACAAAAATCCACTATTATTATTGTCAATCGGTCTTCACACTTCACAATAATGATTGCATCTGATCAATAGGCTTTCATTTGAACACAGGGAAAAAAAATTAATAAAGGTAACTTAAAATCATATTAAGAAATCCAACAAAGTAATCATCAATTTTACTGTCAATGAGATCAATCAATTAATCAATCTATTGTCTCAGTCTTTAAAAGGGTTCAAATTTTGCTGTTGCATTAAAGTTCCAACTAGATATGTATAATTAGTGGAATAAAAATGCAATATGCCACTTGCCTACTGGGATTGCAGAAGAAATCAGACAAGAGACTTCTTAAGTCATACAAAAATCAGCTTACCAGCTCTAAATTTAACTAAGGTTGAATTGTAGGCATCCTTAAACATGATTTTGAAATAGTTGTTTTACTATCAGATAAAGGAAATGCCACTATAATAATGAATAGTGGACTATAAATAAGAACAAATCTATTATTTGATTACTAACAACACTTTAGAGACTAGTAATTCCATAATGCGAGTTGCAGAACAGATTAAGAAATTGATTAACTCTTCTTCCATTCCACCAGAAATTCATTAGCAAGTGATTAATTCAGATCCCACACCATGTTCAAATAAAATGTTTAAGTTTCATAAAGAACATGTTGTGATAATACTGATCATCAGTATAATTGGCTCTCCAATATATAAAATTGCTTATTATATAATTAACTTTCTCAGTCAACTGGTACAGAAGACTTCATGAAGGACTCGCTTCACTTTATTGACATCTTCAAACCAATTCAAGTTGAGAACACTGACATACTTGATATGAAAACTCTACTTCATACTTTGATATGAAAACTCTATTTGCCATGATATCACGATCAGAAACAGTAACATAATTGATACAATTTTACCATCAGATTTAGTAAATATTGCTGCCACTTTGCTTGGAATCCACATACTTTTACTTATGTATGGATATATGGTATGTGTGTATGGCCATTTTGATTGCTACAAGGATGACATTAGCATTATGGCCATAAGGACCATGAGGCAATTGTACTTGAATGTATTCTAAAACTGGTACAATAAAAAAGTCCATTACTATTACTATTACTATTACTTCAAAGGTAATTACTATGAGCATATGGACTGTGGTGCAATGGGATCACCTCTTTTACCCATAGCCACATGGAATATTTTAAACAAAAAGCTCTGACTTCCACTAATTTAGAACCAAAGATATATTTTCAGTATGTAGATTGCATGTTTGCAATCTGACCTTATGGAAAGTACACACTGGAACAGTTTCTTAAACACTTATTCCCTGTATCCAAAAATACAATTTCGTATGCAGACAGAAGACAATCTTCCATGTTATAGTTATGTGTAAAGACTATGATTGCTAGGCCATGTATTTAATATAAAAATCACACATACAAACAGATATTTACATGCATCTTCACACCGTCATCTCTTACAAAAAACTGCAATTTTACAATGAATAGGGCCGTAACAATCTCTGGCAAAGAGAACTTTTACTCAAAAATGACATTTTGTCAAAACTTTACAGCAAAATTAATACTCCAAAAATAATGTTTCCAACTCACTCTGTAGGCAAGAAAAGTAAAGCATACACTTGCAAGAAGATGGCTTTACAGAAGAAAAAGGTATCTTTTTACCATTCACACATGGGACTACAGATAAGATAATAAAGCTTCTTAACAAGTATAAAATTACAATAGTTTACCACTTTATCAAAAAATTAAGCAGATCATTAAACTCATAAAGGATAGACTTCCATTACAAATAGGTCTGTTATCATATAAAGCACAGTAATCACAAGATTAAAGGAACATCTAACACACAAAAAAATTTAGAATTTAGACACCGAAATAATGTGACAGAAACCAGTCAGTCTATTTGGCTAAGTTCAAACTTTGACAGCCTCCAGCACTATTATGAAAGGAAGATTTTGCAGAAATATAAATTAGAAAACAAAAATCACTTTAATACAGACAACAGTTAAGTATCACATGGACAACCCTGATAGAAAGCCTAAGCAGCTGATGTTACCGTGAAAATGCCAGACCTTTCAATGCTAACCACAGGAAGGCCCTAGATGCAAGTCAAAATCAATAAAGAGCAGCTTGTGAATGAAGACTCAACTCATCACTTGATCACCTGCTATGAGTTCAAAACATCGCTAATTCATAGCTATGCTACACAGTCTTCACCCTATATTTTATTAGTATAGATTTCCTAATAATTTTTTTTACATATTTTTCAATGTGAAAAGTAATATTTATTGAAATGCTCAAGTTTATAAATCACATTTTTTTTTGCTTCAGGTTAATCAAACCAAGCTGAAGACCCTGAGAAATTGTGCACACCAGCTAACAGGATTTTAGCAAAACTGAACAAGTTACCAAGATAGATGATTAAAGCTGAAATGTAGACATGATTATTTTTATATATAAAACTATGGGATGCTCTGATTCACCTTGAACCTATCATATACTATCAAAACAGGTAAGAAGCAGTGAAGATGGGTTTGATCTTTTTGTTTCACTAAAATATAATTTATTTTTATTGTGATAAACTAAATAATGCAAAACTTTTTTATAATTGCATATGATGAAAACACTATTTACCCTCTAAATTCCATTAAAATTAGATTAAAATATAAAGAAAAATTTAATGTCAAAAATTATAAATAGTTGTAACCATGATATTGATAGTTCTTCACTGTCACTCCAGATTGCCACTTCTTCCCTGGAGAACTATTGCCCTGGTCTTCTACAAAGCTTTTGGAACATCTTGACCTGAATACCATCTGGTTTCTAATTGATATACAGACAATACTATTCTATTTCCAATAATCATTTTTTAGCAAACCAACTGAAATATGGTCAGGTGTAGCTTTTAATTGGATAGGTGAATGAATTTTTTTTAAAATGGCGGTGGCAGGTTGGGTCATGAGAAGCATGTCGCAGTATTTAAACAAAAACAATAGGAAAGCGGAAAAAGCAAAATGTGTACGATAGTGTAATAGAAACCAGTGGAAGTGGATACTACCGTCAACCAAGAAGAACGTAAACGATGGCGGGGGAATGTGATGCACGAGGCCAATGTGATAACATCTTTTCAAATGATATTGGTATGCTGACCAAAGATCTGCAAGGTGCGCAGTCAGTGATCTCAAAACTAAAAACAGAGAATAAAGATTTGAAACTGCAATTAACCACAGTGCAGGATAGACATAGCTTTGTAAAAGTAGTTCAATGTAAAGCAAACGGAAGGCGATTAGAAAATCACGGACAACACATGCTAGCGAGCAATGTAACCAATTCACAACTTCAGCTCCAGAATAGGTTCGAAGTTGTAGCAAGTGCAAGCAATCTATCAACCATGTCTAATAAAGAAGGAAACAGGAATATTTATAGTGCTAAAAAAGTGATCCACCCAAACAATGGGCTAAGTGATGTCAGAAAAAATATGCAAAAAGTGACGGTTTGGTGACTCACTATTGAAGCTCTCGGATGAATGCTGCAGGCAGAGTGGCTACAATGTATACTGCTTTCCGAGGATTAAAGTTAGTGAACTAAAAAATAAGGCAGAGCAACTAGTAACAAAGGATAAACCAGATGTACTGATACACGCAGAGTCTAATGACACAAATAGAGGAGTGTGTGCAGAGGACATAATGGGAGACAATGGATCTGGTGAGCACTATAAGGGGGTAGTTCCTAACGCAAAGATCGTGATCAGTTGAGTGCTATGCAGACCTGATGTCACTCAAAAGAAAATAATTAGAATAAATATTGAGCTAGACTGGTTATGCAATGTAAGGAATTGTCTGCTGGTAGATGGCAATTTTTGGTTAGACTATAATGATTATGCTAAAGATGGTGAGCATCTTAACCGCAAAGGGTCCTCAAGATTTGGCGAACTACTATGCAAGACAGTCTACTCTGTGCTGAGGGGAAACTAACTAAGGAAGAAGTAGATGGGAGTAACCTTTGCAAAATGATCTCTAAGCCCCACAATTCAAAAACAATGGTAAAGAGCAATACACTAAGAGAGCACAATGGTACTATAAATACTATGAATTTGGAATAATGCATCAAAATGTACAAAGTATTTTTAATACATTATTAGAAGTTGAAATATTTTTAAATAATAACAAAAAGATCCAGGTCTGCTGCTTTACTGAACATTGGATGAAAAGTAATTATTTAAAGTTAGACCAGGTCATTTTTTCCAACTATATTATTGCTGATATATACTGCCATGAAAACTATATACATGGGAGAAGCATGATTCTTGTTAAGAAGAGTATTAAATATAAGAGGTATGCTAAAATGGCAAATATAAATGTGGAAAAAGAATATGAGCACAGAATCATTGAAATTAATGATCAAAAGTTATTTATTGTATGTACGACAGGTAATCATTCGTGAACAACTAGAATCAGTAATCAAATTATTAAAAAGACACAGCAAAAGAAACATAATTGTAGGTGACTGCAATATAGATTTTTAGATTTTCTGAGAGACAATCCCCCTTACAAAAACTGTAACAGTTACTACTATCTTATAATATGGAAAATTTTGTTCAAAAAGCCACAAGAGTTACCAGCTCCTCAAGCACATTAATTGATGTTATGATACTTGATCAAACAACCAAAGAGTTCACTCTAATGAATGTTTACATTGGCTTCTCAGATCATAATGCCATAATCTTAAACTTAACAGACACATTACAAAGCAATGGTAAGAGTATGCCTAAAACAATACACAAAAGGTTCTTCCCCAAGGATAGTATACATTACTTTAATTTTCTACTGGAAAAGGAAGATCCGAATGATGTCTATGGCGAAGTAACTGTAGACCTTAAATCCTCTAAGTTTATGACCACATTCATGCACCACTTTAACACAGCATTCCCCCATAAATCATTAACAAATAACCACACTAGCAAAAGTAAAAAGTGGATCACAAAGGGAATTATTAACTCCAATAAACAAATGCAACACCTCTTCAATATAAGTAAAATAAATAAACCTGACGAATTCACAAAATATTTTAAACAGTATAAGCAAATTAATAGCAAAATAATAAAAGCAGCTAAGAAACGACATATTGATGAACAGATTTACAACTCATCATATAAAAACAAGACCATTTGGAATGTAACTATGAGTGAAACTGCTAACACTAAGACTGACAAAATAAAAATATAACCCTAACAGCTAACAATGTAATATATGATCCAATTGAAGTTGCAAATATTTTCAATAATCATTTCACCACTGTTGCTGAAGAATGTTTCCATCCCGAACTAACACTAATACTTTTAAAAATCCTAAACTAAATAGAAGTGAAAAAATGTATACCTTAAGCCTGTAACTCATGAGGAAATAACCAGAATAGTTAACTCCAAAAAGAATAGTTTTTCGGCAGGATCTGATGAAAAACCAGAATGCCTTATTAAACAGTGCATAAGCGACATTATCGATCCCCTAATTGATATATGTAACTGTTCCATTACTTCAGGAAAACTTCCAGAGAATCTTAAAACAAGTAAAATTGTTCTCATATTTAAAAAAATAGCCTAAATAGTGTTGATAACTACAGGCCAATTTTTATCATATCAGGATTATCAAAAATACTAGAAACTGTAATGTATAATAGAATTGCCCCCTGAAAATATGTGTTTGGCGACCAGCAAAATGGCTTTAGAAAAAACAAGAGCTAAAATAATGCCCTATGAAAACAAATCTACACTTGGTATATTTATGGCCACCTGAATAAGCATTTGATTTGATTGACCATAATATCTTATTATCCAAACTGGAATCATATGGTATTCGTGGCATTGCATATATATGGCTCAAATCCTACCTAAGCAACAGGACACAGAACATCCATAAGAAATATAACAAATGGCAGAAACGTTATTTCAAACTTAAAAGTAGCTAAATGCAGGGTTCCACAGGGCTCAAATCTTGGGCCTCTTTTGTTTCTAGTATACATAGAAGATTTGCCGATGCCAAGATAATGTATGCAGACAATACAAGCTGCATATTAAAGGGAAACTCTCCTACAAATTTACAACAACAGGCAGTGGAAGTTATGGCTATTCTAGCAGAATGGATCTCTGCTAATAAGTTGATATTAAATGCAAATAAATCCCAATGCATGAATTTTGCCCTCTCTAATAGGGAAACAAAAAATATTGATCCAACGATCGCCCACAATAATAAAGTAATTTAGTATGCCTCTGAAGCAAAATTTTTAGTAGTTAACTATATACAAATTTTTAAACTGGAAGTCACACATTTACAACATCACAACAAAGATTAACAGAATTCATTATATAATCTCTGTACTAAAAATGTATGCAATCTTAGCACTTTAAAAATGATCTACTTTGCATATGTACAATCAGTTCTTATCTATGGCATTATCTTGTGGGGTAATTCAGTAGATACTAATACACTCTTTTTAGCATAAAAGAAAATTATACATAAAATGTTTAATCTAAACAAATGCACTCAAAATGTATAAAATGCAATTTATACAGAACAATATATCCTACCATGCCTATATATATTAGAAAGTGCATGTTTCATAAATAGTAATATATAACAACTTTACTCCAATAAATCAATCCATAAGCACAGTACTAGAACCAGCAACAAAATCCACCTACAAACTGCCAGAACAACTAAAATTCTGCATAGTGGCATCCAAATGTATAACTTAATAACTAACGAAATCACAAATATGCACCATATTAGATTTAGGAAGAAAGTTAAGAGGTTTTTAATTAATCAGTGTTTTTATAGTATACAAGAATTCAATGCATATTTTAAAAAACTACCAGTAGAGATAAATTATAAGTATTAATAGTTTGAAATTGTTATATTTTATAAATGACGAAGCCATGAAATTGTAACAAATTTCCAAAGGTGAATAAAGCATATGATATGATATGATTGGTATGAAGATATGAATTAATTGACTGTGGGAAAGAAAAATACTTTACTGAAGGAGTTCACTTCTTGTACTAGATAAATTTGGTTCTCATTTGAAGATTTACGTCAAATAGAAATTAAGATTGGGAAATACAGAAATACCTTTTATTTCTGGAGTACTTACCACATAATAGTAATTTCCTGATTTCTACCTAACAAAGTGTGTACAGGAGCAAAGAGTAAAATACATGGATAGGTAACAGAAACACGAATTTGCCACAAAGAGCATTTTAAAACAGCCTATAATCAAACAAGTCAAGATTTAAAATGAGTACATAAAATGTTAAATCTTCCATGAAGTGTAATATAAATACTACCCTTAATGAAAATAAAAACTATCTTATATACACAGAGGAAGATGAGGCAAAGACAAAGAAGAAATTGAGGATTATGAGGAAGACTCTGACGACAAATTTCTGAGATTTTTAATTTTAATGAGTGTTAGCACCCCCCCAAAAGTATTTCATTTTTTTCTGAAAAAACAACTTAAAAATCATGGTGGTTTTTTCCTGTAAAATATAGAGTACACTAGAATTCAAATTTATATACAATATTTGTAGAGCCAGAGTATTAAACATATAAATATACAAATTTGTATTTACGAATCTGTTGACAATGGAATGGTAATAAATCTTAAAATTAGGTATTCATTTTTTACACCGAACTCCATTTACTTAAATAAAATAAGACATATTTCGAGAGAATCTCTCTCATTTTCAGTTGATCGGTGTAAAACATGAAAGCCTAAGTTTAGGATATATAAATATATGTATAATAACCATATAAATATATGTATAATAATAATAATAATAATAATAATAATAATAATAATGAGTTTATGGAAATACATGGAAACTCACACCTCTTTAATTCTGCTGTCTCTTTGGATATACTGAGGAGTCATATCTAAGATAATATTATATTCTGGTGGATAGTATTCAACTGATTAAATACATATACAAAAATATTTAACTTGATTCATGTGGGTCACCTTGCATTTGCATATATCCTTCATAATTATTCCACTTACCGATATTCTGGGAACTTGGTAATCTAGGGTACGTGAAGCTTGGTGAACTAATGCCTGCATTAGATTTCAGTGACCTTCGTTCAGGAGATGGTGATGATGAAGAAGGGGAGAATTTTCCCAAAAGCACTTGTTGTCCACCTGTGAAGGTACGAGTGTCAGGACTAAGCCCACTGTTGCTTATTAATGAAGGGCTATCACCAATTTTCACTGAAGCAGCCATAGGAGTTTTGAACTTAAATTTCTTTGTATTTGTACCTTGAGGCTCTTCTGCAGAACATTCCACATCTGGATTATTTAAACCTAAATTTTCCAACTTATGCTCATTGTCCTTACTGCTATAGAATTCACTAAACCTAGATCTGCATGAAGGTTCACAGTTCTCCCTATTTAAAGTAAAAACATTACCATTTACTGCTTCACTACTGTCCATCAGCTGTTTCAAAGTAATATTTGAATTATTATTATACTGTTTTTCTATTTTAGATGGTGGAAAATGTTGATCACTTTGACAAGTTTTCACAGTTCCTATATTTGAGAAATTTGAGTGCCCTGCTGTGAATCTTTCCAGTTCCAAGCCAGCATTGAAAGCATCTTCATCATAGTCATCATCTGGGGGATAATCTTCTTCATTTACAATTTTGGAATTATTGGTAAAACTTTTAACACAAACACTAGGCATAGAACGTTTTCTTTTAAGCAATGCCTCAGTGAGTTTCTGCTGCAGCTTTAACTTCCGGCGCAAGCTTTTCAGCCTAAGAAATATTTCACTATCAAATTCCTGGAAACTTTCCAAGAACTCTATGGGTATACTTTCAAAAGCAGAAGTCAACCTCTCCATTATTTGAATCTGCAAATCCTTAAGTTTTCCTTCATTATTTTCCAACAATGATGTAGATGACTGCAATGAAAAATAAAGATCATGTTAGTTTGTTTTTCTGTAATAATTTAATAGATAATGCTGACTTCAATGCCTCTTGAGTCCAAATCTACAAATGCTAAGCAGTTTAAATGCACATTCCAATTTTATCTATTCATGTAAAAAATGTAACAAATAACAAACTGGTGGGTCACTGTTCTCAGTAATAATGCTATTGTTTTAAATAAACTACTATACAAATGGAAATATTTTGTAATACCATCTTTTTATAAAGGATGGGAGGGGAGGAGAAAAGTGGCAATGAAGAAAAGGTTTTAGTTCAACTAAAGATATTAAACACGTGGGAAAGGATTTACATAAAAAATTACCAATAATACCTAATCAATTTTGACATCCAGCAAACAGTTCTATATTCAAGTTTAGCAGAAGGTCACCAGAGTCAACTCTCACACCTGCCAACTCAACTTCAATGAATGATTTGGCAAGTCATTTAACAGTTGAGAATGCAGACAAAGGTCCACGAAACATCTCTTGATTAAATCTCCAGCAAAAGAAGTCAGTAAAACATTTTTAAACAATTCTACACAAAAGAGGTTATGATATTTTTAATTTGTTCTGAGTACATAATGTATGAAAGGAGCTAGATAGCATCCAATGAGTATCCACTATAGGCAAGTTTGTTGTAGGCAGGCACAATAATTCCAACTATACGATATTTGCAAAAAAATTGTAAATTGTGTTGAATAAATAATAATGGAATAAAGAACCAATTATTAAGCAAGCATTAGCTTGAAAGTTAATTAAAACCACACTTATAATATAATAAATTATTTATGAGAATTAGAAATGCTAAATTGAACTTTTACAGTGAAGTCAATCATATAATTGAAATCATAGTATGATTGAGTCGAACTAAACACTCTTATTGCTCCACTTACTTGTCTATAAATATAGAATCAGTTTCATGAACCTTCGTTTGCATCGTCATCTAGAAAGTTGATTGCTAGATACTTCATTATGTTGTGGGAATGTGTATTCTGCTCTGGTGCAGATGCGATGAGCTTAAAGTTTATGTTTTCATCCCCGGAAATGTCGAAGTTCATTAAACTGTCTTTGTAGTTGTATATGTACATTTTTTCCCCAAGTTGCTAATTCTGCAGGTCCTTGTATTGATTTCAATAATTTTGCTTTATTCAATATTCAATTATTGAAATCAGTACAAGGACCTACAGAATTAGCAACTTGGGAAAAACTCTACACATACAAATACAAAGACAGTTTAATGAACTTCGACACTTCCCGGGATGAAAACATAAAATTTAAGTTTATCACACCTCCACCAGAGCAGAATACATATTCCCACAGAATAAAAAGTATCCAACAGTCGACTTTCTAGCTTACAATGCTAACAAAGGTTCATGAAACCAGTTCTACACAATTAAGTAGAGCAATAAGAGTATTTAGTTTGACTCAATCATACTATGATTTCAATTGTATTTATGAGGAATTCATTCAAATTTCACTAGTTTTGTTCCACTTAGACATGCTTTGAAGGCACAGCCTTCGAAACATGACCAAGTATACCACAATTAACTCTACAATTTGTTACAATACATCCTCAATTTACAACAGCTATATTTTTACATACATTATTAACCTACTCTTTTAACTCTAGATACTACCAGCATCCTCCACAATACAGTTACCTACCTCGTTAATCACATGGTTGTCTGAATCTAAGAAATAAATGAATAGTGTTTAATGCCCATTTTTGCTACACAGGTGATGGACAATGATGATGCATGAGATGAAATGATATATTTGGAAAGGATTTATTTTTAAGGAAGGAAACATTCCAGGCCTAAGTTTAGGGTACCTCCCCGACATTTGTCATTTATGACGACTGAAGAAAACCTTGAAAAAACCTCAGTCAGGGAGGACAGTCCTGGCGGGATTCAAACCCCAGACCTCCCACTCACGAGTCTGCGCCTTAACAACCTCAGCCATCCGTGACAGTTTCTGACTTAAGAAACCTCCTTTTTCTTTCTTCCTATTTCATTCCCACATCTCCTTAACTTTACCCAAAAACTCACCCATTTTCTGAATGTTTCTTTACACTCTTGTTACTTAACATTTTATTTAATACTAAATCCTTCTGTAAATCGTCCCAAATTTTTTACCCACAACATTTGACTTTCTCGCATTACAATAAATAATGGGACACATTGACTTCTCATCCCAACATACTACATCTATTATTATTGTCCTCTCTATATGCTTTCAGGAGAATTACTCCTGTACGCATCCACTCCCAACCCATCCTATCCATTTGATCACAAATTTGAATATATTTCTCTCGTCCCCAATTCTGTTTGAGTCTTTTATATATAACCAAAGAACTTTTTATCATCTAAACTAGCCCAAATCTCTCACTTTTCAATATCTTCTATCCTCTGTCACACTTCCAAATTCATTAACTTACTTTCACCTGCTCTCCATATATTCCCCAAACCTACTTCTTCTAGTACCTTCCCCACCTCCCCATATCAACTCTTCCTTCCAAAAACCTCTTTTTGATATTTCAAACATTCCTTTAATATATTTGAGCTGTCTAATTTGAGGATATGATACCAATACTTTATTATTCTATAATCAATCCTTTCCTCCCCATCCTTTCCAATTCAAGCAAACTAACCTCCCTTGGAGAATACTTGGATAATCCCAACACTTTCCTACAAAACATTCTGTGTATCACATCCCTCCCCAAACCTTAACTGCATACAATATCCTTGCCTCTACCAGTGCCTCATATACTGTCTCCAACCTTTCACAGGTAATGTTGGAGTCCTATATTCTGACAGCTCTCATCGCCTGTTTGCCTTTAACTTGCGCACATTTTACCTGTGCCTCCCATCTTCCATTACTTGCTCTCACTCCCACTCCTTCACTACTTCTACTGTTTCACCTTGTATATATCATTTCTCATCTTTCCTTAATTTTATACTTTTTTAAATATCATATATTTGATTTTTTCCCATTTATCCTTAATCCCCATTCTGCACAATATCTATTTATCTCATCAACAGCCCCCTGTAGTCTTATCACCGTTATTGCTCCTACTATAAGATCATTCACAAAAAGCAATCCTATTTCCAACTATAGAACAATATCTATTTCTGTCTCTGATCCTTTCAATGTTATCATCTATAAATAAATTGAAGAGTATTGGACTTAATTTGCACCCTTACCTTAATCCAGTTTTTTGGGTCATATAATCTATGATCCTATTTCTTTCACACCTAACACAAAACCTAATTCCATCATATAATCGTTATAATCTCAGCAAGAACTCATTGTTCATTCCTTTTCTTCTTAGCTTATAAACCAAGGTCCCTATTTATTATATCAAACACTTTCTCAAAATCTGTAAAGAAAAAGTATAAAAGTACACTCTTTCCTTTTTATTTCTCATATATTTATCCCTGATAATGCAGATTAATCATTATATTATCTAGTGTTCTTCCATTTCTAAAACCTGCTGAAACTCTTGTCCAGTGGAATGAAACTAGTGAAATTTAAGTGAATTCCTCATAAATAATTTGTTATGTTATCTCAATTAAATGTACTTACGAACCTGTTGACAATGGAGTGGTATATATATATAAACAATGTAATACAGTTTTTTTTCACACTAACTCCATTCACTTACACAAAAATCTGGACATATGTTTCGGGAGTGATCCCTTCCATCTTCAGCCTGTAGATAAACTGTTGTTATATGTGGCAGTTGGGTCTCTTGATGTTCTTGTGGCGGCATCTGTTGGTTCTATTAGGAATTTGCTGAGTTCATCCATTGGAGGGAAATCGAAATTCATCAAATTATCCTTATTTTTTGTAATGAAAATGTTTTCCCAAGTGCAAAGTTCTATTGCGTTATGAAGTTGTTTAAGTAGTTTTATCTCTGGTTTAATTTCATGATTTTTATTCCAAAAGTGCGCTGCTATTGCTGATTTATCAATTTGTTTTAAGCGAATATTTCTGAAGTGTTCTTTTTTCCGGATTCCCAAATTCCTCTTCGTTTTTCCAATGTATTTTTTATTGCACTCTGCACATTTTATTTCGTAAATACCTGACTTTTGTTCTGTTGGCATGTAGTCCCTTACTCTGCAACCTAATAAGTTCTTTATATTAAAATTGTTCTTTGGGGCTAACATAATTCCTTGTTCTTTGAATATCTTTTTGAACTTATTGTGGTAAATTGGGTGGTATGTGAAACTTTTGAATTGGTACCTTTCTTTTGCATTTTTAGTGTGGAAACATCCCTTATTGTTTTTTTTGTTTTTTGGTTTTATTGATGATTTTTATTACTGTGTTTTTGCTGTATCCATTAGTTTCTGCTATCTTTATGATTTGTTGGTATTCCAATTTGTACTCTGTTTCTGTGAGTGGAATGTTAACTAATCTGTGTGCTAAACTATAAAACACTGCATATTTATGTGGAATGGGGTTAAAACTGTCATTTTTTATGTAATTTTCTGTGTGAGTATCCTTTCTATGAATTCCAAATGTAAGATAGTTTCCATTTCTTATGATTTTTACATCTAAGAAAGGGAGATATCCACTTCTTTCTTCCTCCATGGTGAAATTTATAGATTTGTGCTGCAAATTCAGAAGTTTTAGTGATTCTGTTGTATGTTTTTTCGGAATTATTGCAAATATGTCATCCACATTCCTATACCATGTTTTGAAGATTAGAGGGAAGACTTTGGTCATATGCATTTCAAACGAACTCATAAAAAAATCAGCTAGAAATGGAGATAACGGGTTTCCCATAACTAGTCCTGAGACTTGTTGGTACTATTTTTTATTGAAAATGAAGTAATTTTGTTCGATGCAAATGTTCGTAAGTTTTATCAAGTCTTCAATTTCTTGTGCCTGTAGATCTAAGGATTTTAACCAATTCTTTAACATTAGCATAAGTGTATCTTTTGGTATGCTTGGGAATAAGACTTTTACATCAAACAATACCATTATATTTTCTGCTGTAATTTTGTAATTTTTCTACCAAATCCTGTGAATTTTTGACACTCAAACTTGGGCATTTTTTCAAGGATTTGAAAATGTCTGTAAATTTTTTTGCTAACAAGTATGTTGGTGAATTGATATTATTGATTATAGGTCTCATGCTGTTATCTTTTTACAATTTAGAATTTGTTCAGAAGTAGCGTATAGGTTTTATTGCAAACTAACATGCCACACTCAAATGAAAGTGGAAGGGATCATTTTTATCAACTATTACTGTATAGAGAGGTATGTTTCCTTATGTATAAGAAGCATTACTAAAACTTACCTCAATAGAAACTTTACCCAGACTAGGATGGCTTTCAATTTCTCCTAACCAGGGACTCATTTTTTTGGAGATACCTAAAGAAGTTTTATAAAATTCAGCCACTCCTGGAAAATTTAATAAAATTCCATAATTATATAATATGGAACACTGCTGCAAACAATCAAGAAAACAGTTTAAAAACAGATTGATCATTTAGCGAGATAAGTTTTAGTATACAGGCAAAATAATTAGATCATTTGTTCAACATAAATGACCATATTTTAAAAAATACATTGATAACCAATAATTACTCTATTTACACTTTTTAAGTACATTGATTGCTATGGCTTGTTGCTGATATCAGCAATTTTTTTAACAAAAAAAAAATAAATGGCATGGCAAGAGATAGAGCAATGAAGTTATTACAAGTGATATAGAGGTACTAGATTTTATGGAAGGGAAAAAAGAAACAGGCAAACTTTGAATTATTGCTTACATACGCTACATGATATTTCATAATAAAAAAGTAAAAAAGAAGGAAAAGCTTATTACTTTAATATGGAATGTACTGGTTGCTTGATTGAGCAAAACAATGGAGGACATTTGAACATTTGCTGAAGAGCTTTCATTTTCAAAAGTTCATTCAACTTCAAAAAACAGTCATTTAATATGATTATTTATGTACTTACCTTACCTAATAAAATAAATGCTTAAAAAAGTAAACTATCATTTTCTTAGAATTTTTTGGGCCTCCTTGTGCAGATGTAAAGATTTGTTACATACATGCTATCTTTAAACATTTAACACAATAATATGATATAGTGAATGATTCTGGGAGAAAATATAAAAGTAGAAACTACACAAAACAGATGAATATTTATAAGGAGACTTTGGATAACATTAACTTCTGAATCTACTACCTATTACTATAATTGTTCTTCATCTGTTAGTTGCTTCAGTGTTAGCTATGTACATAAAGTAATTTTTATGTTATTTTGTCTATTGGTTTATACTTCATAATTAGACATAAGGTTAAATTGAAGACTTTTTGCATGTTGGTGAAAAGAACGGGGTATAACAGTATTTACAGCTCTCATTTAGCATTAATATGTTATGAACAAAGCAAGGTGATTCAGTTTAAGTAACTCCACAAAAGACTTTCAAATGTGATTCAATGTTACAGTAATAGACACTGACATGGGTCCAAGAGGCTCTATTTTACAGACGAGGCCCCCACTGTTGGTACATTAATAATGACTAGAGTAACCTAGGTTCTTATGAGAGAAATTAGAATCACTAGCTGAATTTAATTATTACATTACTTTATTTAAAGCAATAAAGAACGTAAAGAAGCAGCATAAAATAATGAACACCCACCGTTCACACTGCAATGTATTTCATGTTTCTTCAGTACATCTACATTTCATTAATTTCAATTAGCATTTAGAATAACCTACTTTTGTGCCTCAGGTACCAAAGATTGATGCATGCAAGCAGTAGGGGCTCAGCGTTTGGGTTATCAAAGACATAAGACATGAAATAGAATTTAGGTTATTTTTACTGAATTAATAAATTATGAAAATATAAATGTTGTACTTACGAAGCTGTTGACAATGCAGTGGCAATCTAACCTCAACTCATGTATTCACATTTCTTACACTATACTCCATTCACTTACATAAAAGTAGACGCGTTTCGGGAGAATCTCTCCCATCTTCAGTTGCTCACTGAACCTCCGTTACTCGAAACTATGGCTGGACAAACGAATGTTTCTGTGGTGGCCTCTGTTGTTGAAGTAGGAAGTCGCTGAGCTCATCTATGGGAGGAAACTCGAAATTCATTAGGTTTTTTCTATTTTTAATATGAAAATTTTTTCCCAAGTGGATAACTCCAATGGGCTGTGAAGATGTTTCAGTAATTTTATTTCCGGTTTTATTTCATGGTTTTTGGTCCAAAAGTGAGCTGCTACTGCTGATTTATCCAACTGGTTAATGCGAATATTTCTAAAATGTTCCTTCCTCCGGATTTCCAAATTTCTTTTTGTTTTGCCTTTTCTGTTCACAATCTGCACATTTTATTTCGTAAATTCCTGGTTTTTGTTCTGGTGGTATGGAGTCTTTTACTGTGCAACCTAATAAATTCTTGATGTTGTATCTGTTCTTTGAAGATTTTCTTGAACTTGTTGTGGTAAATTGGATGGTAGGTGAAACTTTTGAATTTTTTTTTTTTTTTTGTGTGTGTGTGTTTTTCAGTGAGGAAGCTTCCCTTATCTCTTTTTGTCTTTTTGATTTATTGATAATTTTTATCACTGTGTCCTTGTTGAAACCATTCATTATAGCTGTCTGCATTATTTGTTTGTATTCCATTTTGTACTCTGCTTGTGCGAGTGGAATATTCATCAATCTGTGTGGCAAACTGTGAAAAATTGCATATTTATGTGGAATGAGGTTAAAACTCTCATTTTTTATGTAGTTTTCTGTGTGTGTTTCTTTTCTGTTAATTCCAAAATTCAAACCATCTCCATTTCTTATAATTTTTAAATCTTGAAATGGTAGCCACCCATTTCTTTCTTCTTCTATAGTAAATTGTATTGATTTATGTTGCAAATTAAGAAGTTTCAGGGCATCTGTTGAGAGTTTCTTCGGTATTATTGCAAAAATGTCATCCACATACCTATACCATGATTTAAAAATTAAAGGGAAGACTTTTGTGATGTGTATTTCAAATGAGCTCATGAATAATTCTGCTAGAAAAGGTGACAACAGATTTCCCATAGCTAGGCCTGAAACTTGTTGGTAATATTTTTTGTTGAAGCTGAAGTACTTTTGTTGAATGCAGATATTAGTAAGTTTTAATGGGTCTTCTATTTCTTCTGTTTTTAAATTTATTGATGTTAACCATTTCTTTAGTATAGCATGAGTTTCTCTGTAGGTATGCTCGGGAATAAGGATTTTACATCAAATGAAACCATTATATCTCCAGCCATAATTTTGCTATTTTAAAGTTTTTTAACTAGGTCAACTGAATGTTTAATGCTAAAACTTTGGAATCTCTTAAAAGAATTGAAGACTTTGATCAATTTTTTTGCTACCTGGTATGTGAGTGAATTGATATTGTTTATTATTGGTCTCATGCTGTTATCATTTTTATGTAACTTAGGTAGTGCATAAAGCCTTGGTAGTACTGGATTACTCTGTGTGATATTCTGTTTTACAATAGTGGATAGTGTTTTGACATCATTTAATGTTTTGTATAACATTTTTTGCATTTATTGAGAGGATTCTTTTCACCTTGTTATCACCTTTTCTAGCAGAATTATTCATGAGCTCATTTGAAATACACATCACAAAAGCCTTTTAATTTTCAAATCATGGTATAGGTATGTGGATGACATTTTTGCAATAATACCGAAGAAACTCTCAACAGATGCCCTGAAACTTCTTAATTTGCAACATAAATCCATACAATTTACTATAGAAGAAGAAAGAAATGGGTGGCTACCATTTCAAGATTTAAAAATTATAAGAAATGGAGATGGTTTGAATTTTGGAATTAACAGAAAAGAAACACACACAGAAAACTACATAAAAAATGAGAGTTTTAACCTCATTCCACATAAATATGCAATTTTTCACAGTTTGCCACACAGATTGATGAATATTCCACTCGCACAAGCAGAGTACAAAATGGAATACAAACAAATAATGCAGACAGCTATAATGAATGGTTTCAACAAGGACACAGTGATAAAAATTATCAATAAATCAAAAAGACAAAAAGAGATAAGGGAAGCTTCCTCACTGAAAAACACACACACACACACAAAAAAAAAATACAAATTCAAAAGTTTCACCTACCATCCAATTTACCACAACAAGTTCAAGAAAATCTTCAAAGAACAGATACAACATCAAGAATTTATTAGGTTGCACAGTAAAAGACTCCATACCACCAGAACAAAAACCAGGAATTTACGAAATAAAATGTGCAGATTGTGAACAGAAAAGGCAAAACAAAAAGAAATTTGGAAATCCGGAGGAAGGAACATTTTAGAAATATTCGCATTAACCAGTTGGATAAATCAGCAGTAGCAGCTCACTTTTGGACCAAAAACCATGAAATAAAACCGGAAATAAAATTACTGAAACATCTTCACAGCCCATTGGAGTTATCCACTTGGGAAAAAATTTTCATATTAAAAATAGAAAAAACCTAATGAATTTCGAGTTTCCTCCCATAGATGAGCTCAGCGACTTCCTACTTCAACAACAGAGGCCACCACAGAAACATTCGTTTGTCCAGCCATAGTTTCGAGTAACGGAGGTTCAGTGAGCAACTGAAGATGGGAGAGATTCTCCCGAAACGCGTCTTACTTTTATGTAAGTGAATGGAGTATAGTGTAAGAAATGTGAATACATGAGTTGAGGTTATGAAAATATGTTTACGAAACAACAACTTGTATCTTTGAACTATATTTTGCTTAGAAACAGGCATAGTGCTAGACACGATAAACAAGAATTATACTTTAAGATCATAGTGTGATTGAGTCAAATTAACACTCTTTTGCTCAACTTGTTTAAATATGTAGAACTGGTTTCATGAATACTTCGTTTGCATTGTCAGCCCTATTGTCGACTGGAAGATAAACAGTTATGTTGTGGGGATTTGTTATCTGCTCTGGTGGAGTGTGATCAACTTGGAGTTTATGTTTTCATCACCAGTAGTGTCAAAGTTCATTAAACGGTCTTTGTACTTGTAAATGTAGATTTTCTCCCATGTTGCCAATTCTGTAAGTCCTTGCATTGATTTTAACAATTTTGTTTTTTTCAATATGTCGTGGTTTTCTGTCCAGAAATGAGATGCCACTGCTGAGATCTCCAACTGCTTGTAATTTATGTTACTGAAATGTTCTTTTAACCATGTGCCTATGTTTCTCTTTGTTTTTCCAATGTAAATTTTTTACACATTCTGCATAACTTATTTTATAAATACCTGCTTTTTTTCTCTTGTGGAACACTGTCATTAACATTATCAATCCGAAGATTTTCAATATTCAATCCGTTTACAGGCGCTAACCTGATATTTAAATCTTTAAGAATATTCTGAAATTTTTTTGTAGCCCATGGATGATATGTGAATTTTTTGAAAAATAGCTTATCCTTTTTTGTTGAAATGTTGTGGTTTTTTATAAGTTTTTGCCCCTTGAATTTCTATACTTTCTGTATAGTTCTTTTATGGTTATAACAAAGAACTAGTTATAAGTGTCAGTTGACTCAATCAAAAATGATCTTAATATATGATTAGCTTCACTGTGCAATGTTCCAATTAACAATTTTAGTCAAGAATTATAATATTTTTAATGAGACAATAAATATTTCATATAAAATTATTGTTTAACTTACTGCAATTATATCAATCAAGTGATTCAAACAACATACCGGTATTATTACAAGAAAATTTCAAACTGCCAGTTTCTTCTTTGGGATTTTTAGCAGGAATATTTGCTGGTTTGTTTACAGGAACCATCTGACTGGTGGATGTTGAAGGTGATATAACAGGTGATGCACTACGACTATCATTTTTCTTTAACATAAAAAGACAAAATTTACTTGTAACCCTTGTACTTAAAAATTTGACATCTGCCATTTGGCTATAAATGCTCATACAACTTCTACATAATCATGAAAAAATAATCCACTCAATCCATCTGGGCTGCTGAAACCTTGCACTTGAATCTTTTCAGTTGGCAATGCTACAAATTAAGAAATATGAAATGCTACCCATTACACCTTCTGAACCAATCACAATGTAGCATTATCAGAGTCAGTTAGTAAGTCAGTCTCGACATGAAAGCTGCTTGTTGTCATTTTTACTTATTGTGTGTGTGTGTGCGAATGCGCCACTGATTTCTATCATACATTTGCAGATGAATTACCGTGATTAATTGAATTGGTTAATTTGAAGTAGTTAAAAAATGTCCTAAAGAGGTAATTTTCAGATTGATTCATGGAATAATGCCTAATCCTTTGCATCCAGGTGTTGCACAGATGCAAAATGCTCTTAGAGAAGGCATATCTTGTTCATTTAAAGCTAGAGACTTTTATCTATTTAAAATCATGAGAAATGATGTACATAGTAGCTCTTTCACTGTCAAAATTTTGTTCTATATTACCATTATATTACTATGCAAAAATTTAATTATGTCTATAAATAAATCTAGAGCTAAGTAATTCATTATTACAAGCACTTAATACTGACAAATGAGAACTGATAATATCAGCCTAACAGTTGTGGCTGGTGCATTGTGGCTACTGCAGCCCAGGTATACTTGATGTTCATTCTGAGAAAGCTCAGGAGCAACAATGGAGCTATTTGATATCAGACCATCTGCATGCACATTTCAACAATGGGGCAATTTTCTGTTGCTATTTTTATACATTGTTAAACTATAAATTCATTGCATTTTATTAATAAACAATAAGTACAGACTTAAGCATGTATAAGTTCTTAAAGGTCGGCAGCACTTCCCATATAAAAAACCATAAAGCAAAATCTCAAAAATGTTATAATATTTATTTGAAGTGTGGTTTCTCAGTGCTTGGTGATCAACCAAAATGTATTATAATTATATTGTGAGGTTTGACTTGCAGCAGTATGAAGTCTTCCAAGTACTCAATAGGCATCTTAATACCGAACATTCATCTTTGAATCATAAACGTGTACATTGCTTTTGGATAAATCTTGGCATTCTTGACAGGCAGAACTTCAATATTTCACAGGTAATTAACTTCAAAGGATTGATGAAATGACAGAAAATGTTACTGATTAACTGAAACAAAAATTTAGAAAGAGTACATTTAACTTCAACCAATATGACAAGTCCACTGATGTGAGGCATTGCTCCCAGTTTTCATGTTTTACAACATGTGAATCAAAAACATCAGTAAAAGGAGATACTTTGTTTTGTAAAACTTCAACAGCTAGATTTTGTTTAATGTCAATTGTTTTCAATGCCCATTTTGAATAGCATGGTATTGTAGGCAACTGATGTGAAGATCAATATTTAATTTTTGGTTGGAGAAACTACAAGATATGTGTCCTGTTAGCAGCACTAGGAAAAAGCAAGTATTGATTAGTAACCATAGCAGAAATGTAGCACCTATTGTTGCAGAAGCAGAAAAAACATTGTATCTTTGTGATGTTCAGAAAGAAATGATTTCAGGACATTTTCATGTGATGATCTTTCAGGATTATAAATGCAGCTTTCACATACAAAAATCTATAACCAGTTTGCGAGTTTAAACATGGTAGAACAGCTTTAAAAGACTAGAAACACACAAGGCATCCAGCAACAATAAACACAGCTTTGTAACAGAGGGAAATATTACTCATGCACAAGCTATACTGAACAACCTGTGAATGACTTACTATGATATAAAGAAATTTCTAAACATTCATTTGCTGCAGATGTTAGAAATCCAGCACAAATCTCTTTATAAGCAAGCTTTGCTTTCATTGGGTACCTCATAACCTCATAGAAAAACAAAAGACAGTAAAAGTGGAATGGTGCTAGAAAATGGTTTATTGTTTCAATAATGGCAACTCCTGATATATTCACATCTTCATAGATGACAAAAGCTGGAATTACCATTATGACATGGAATCACAGAGATTGTCAGTGGTTTGGACTTCCCAAATGCTGACCCCAGTGAAGATTATCAATGCCTAAGTGTACGAAGGAAGATGGTTGCAATTTCTTTCTTAGCAAGTGGCCATTTGGCTACCATTCCATTCCAACAAAAACCAATTACTGACAACTGGTAACATGACAGTTTGACTTCCCATGATCTTCAGAACACTACCAGAAAAGAAGACTGAAGTATAGGTTGCAAGTATTGCTGCTTTATCACAAGGTGCCTCTGTACACACTACTTTGAAAACAATGCAATTTCAACAAGAATCACAAGTAACAATGCTGAACCACCTAGCATACAGTCCAAATCTGGCCCCACTACTTTTTCCAGCTTCCAACCATCAAGGAAAAACTGAACAGCTATCAGTTTGGGAGTCCAGAAGAGAATGTTGCACCTTAAAAAGAGGAGACTCGTGCCATCACTAGAGAAGAATGACATTGCTGCTCTATGATTAGTTCCAGAGGATGCAACTTTGTATTAGAGTAGCACCTTGACTTGAATTATTATTAAATGACATATTAAGTAAATAATCTTATAATATTTTCTAAACAGCGATATTAGGGCATACAAATTAAAAAAGAAATAGACAAAATCGGTAAGTTACAGCCTTCTCCTTAGTAGAATACTGAAAGTTAAATAGCTACTTTCATATATGAGATGAAATTATAAATTAAGGAAGGAATTTGGGAAGAAAATTTTCCAAGATTAAGTTGAAGATACTTTCTCTGCATTTGCCATTTAGAAAGCCCAAAGAAATCTTGGAAAAAAACTTAAGTCAGCAATCCTTGCAAGATTCAAATAGAACTGGTCAGACAATTGGTAAGCTTCTGAATGAAACTTTCATTGACACTATTAAAAATTATGAAATAACAGTAAGCAAATCATATAATAAAATTACTGTATAAGTTGAACAACACACTTTTGTGGTTTCATTTACTTTTTATATATAGAACATGTTTTGCAGATCATCCATTTGCATCCTGAACTAATTGTCACCTATGGATGATTCACAGTTGACAATTAGCAGAGGATGGTCTGCGAAACATGTTCTACACACAAATGAGTAGGTAAAGCCATAAGCGTGCCTTGTTAGACTCAGTCATATAACAATTTAATTATTTATAATCCCTATACAATTATGCATTACATTTTTAATGATGTACCAGAACAAGGTTAACAGTTAAGTAAGCCTTTTGTTTGCTCACTTCTGTTTAAATCTTTACATTTCAATTTTTTCAAAATTGACAAATACTATTTTAACTAACATTAAGAAATCTATTGGAATATTATATATAGGGCACAATTCTGTAAAAGCATTGGTTTATTTTTATATAGGGCATTATTCTGTAAAAGCATTAGTTTTGTTAAATAGCTCCAATCTAATATCATGATAAAAACTACTAGACACACTGCTTATATATCACAGCCAATGAAATTCAGAACACAGTACCGCATGTGAGGGATAGTTTTTATGTAAAAGCTCTATATGTGTATCAGGGATATCATTGCAGTGCAGTCCACCATAATGATGTCAGTCCTGGTGGTACACTAGTAACCATACTTGCCTTCTAAACCCAAGATTGCGGATTTGAACCCACTCAGGATTTTTTTGGGATGTAAAAATCCTAAGTTTGGCTTCCTTCAGAAGGGAAGTAAAGCCGTGAGTCCCATGTTGTGCATTTATGGCACAATAAAGAACCTCATGTCTGAAAAAAGAAGCCTCTGAGCAAAATTTGTCAGCCGTTTCATGCCCTGATTTAAATGGGACGCTGATGACCTGAGATGTTAAACAGCATCCATAAATAAAACAAATCAACCATAATGATATGAGAAAGTTGCAACAAAGAAAATAAGAACAGGTTACATGGGGTATAGTATAGCAATATAATTTATGTTCGGCAGATGTCACTTTAATTTCTGATCAGACATTAGATTGGTAAACAATGGTGAATTTAAAGCTTTTTATCAACAGTACATTCTATCTGCAATATTATTCTACATTCTAAACAAAGCATGAATAACAAAGACTGAATCATCAATTATTAAACTACCTCACTATTTTTAGCTGACAGTTCTTCCTGAGGAGAGAGTAGACTGCCACTTCCATTCTCACTTGCTTTGTGTTCTGCAATAAATAAATATTCATGAAAAACTCATTACAAAAGACAAGAGCATGTACAGAAAAATACAACCTTGTGCCAAAAGGACTATTTTTTTACTGTTGCGATTGACTTATAAGATGTCCCTCCTAACCGAAATTAAACTGTTTTAAGAGCACCTAGTACATGAAAGTTACCAAAAAGTGTAATAATAAAATAACAACAACAATAATAATAATAATATAATAATAATAATAATAATAATAATAATTTTAATTAACTACATCTTGAAAGTATACCTTCATTATTTGGGTCAAGATCATCTTCATCAATGATGCATTTTCTATTCTGCTTCTTCCAACCACGTGTTATAAAGTCATCTTCATCTGATTCATCGGATTCTGCAATAACAGTGGCCAGAGAATTCGCTGCTGGAGAAAACTAAGTATTATAATCATACAACAAAAAATACATAAGAATTAATAAAAGATTTTCCATTACTCCTAAAGAAGATATTTATTAAAAAAAATGCACCTCATAGTTATTTATTAAATACTAAAGAATGAAAGTAGAAAATACAGCTGAAAATATGGGCAAAGACCTGTGAAACATTTCTATATAATTCAATGGAAAGTGGAGCATAAGAGTATTTTAAGAATAAGTACATATATTTAAACTGCAAGGAAAACATATGGCATATATTATTGATATATAACTAAATTACCAAGAACAGAAGAAGCAGATGAATAAAACAATAAACAGTCTAGTTCTTATCATTTTAACTACACTGTATAATATTTTTCATTCTTAATATGTATATGTATGAGGGTAGGTCCATAAGTTTCTAGCCTCACCAATAAGGATTATCGCCTTCACAAAACCCTTATCTGGTGTCATACCTTATCTGTTAAGTACATAATTGCATCTGTAACTTCTGCTCTGCTTTGTTCAGTTATTTAGATATACGAGTAATTGCATAAAGAAGGCTATATGTAGAAGATTGTGACATGTTCAAAATGGAGTATTGAGCTGTTATTAATTCTTCAAAAAAGGACTTACTCCAAATGAAATTAAACAGCCATTGGACAGAAGCACCCCCTCATATTCTAATAAAAGAATAAAAAAGGATATCCAAACTTTTTCAAATGGGTCGAGAAAGCATTGAAAATGAAGAGCATGCAAGTTGGCCCTTGGAGGTGCTCAATCCTGAAAACATCGCTCTTGTGGAAGACGGCAGCTCAAAGTTACAGAAATAGCAGCAAGGTTGGGCCTTTCTAAAACAACAGTCCTCCGAATTATTCATGAACATTTAAACATGTATAAGGTCAGTGCAAGACACCCCTAGACTTCTTTCCTCAGTCCAAAAGCAGCAACCAGTCATCTGTTGCTAGGCATTTTTGGAGCTCTGCTGTGGCAACAAGAGAGAAGTTCTGCAAACCATTGTTACAGGAGATGAAACTATAGTCCTCTACTATGATCCCTTCTCCAAAATAGAATCAACGGAGTGGCGTAAACCTAAGCACCAACCGCCTCTGAAGGCCAAGGTCACTCAGTGAACCAATAACGCCATGGCCACAATATTTTGGGACTGTGAAGGAATACTCTTCATTGACTTCAAGGAGAGTAACACCATAGTAAATGGGGAGTACTATGCTGGCCTACTGCACAGATTACGTGCTTCCATCAAAGAGAAAGGGCAAGGAAAGCTGAATGGTGGTGATCAACTTCTTCACGACAATGTGCCTGTGCACACAGCTCTTGTTGTAAAGGAAGCTGTGAAGAAATATGGCTTCAAGGAGATCGACCATCCACCCTACAGGCCAGATCTAGGTTACAATGACTATTTCCTCTTCTCAAAACTCAAGAAGGACCTTAGGAAGGAAATTTAAGTGTGACGAAGAAGTGATGGATGCTGTTTATGCCCATTTTGCAGACAAAACTTCTGACTACTTTTGGCAGCGGGGGGGATTGAAATATTAACTCAAAGATGTGAGAAGTGTATTGCAATAAAGATCTACTATTTTTAAAGTGAAATATAATTTTTGTTTTTATCATATCTAGAGAATGGTTAGGCCAGAAACTAATGGATCTACTTTCGTATATACATACCCAGTTTTAATGTATATATAAATAAGTTAAATGTATGGCAAAAATAAAATGTTTTCGTTTTTAGTATGCATATACATGTTGTTTTAAAATTCAACAGCACAAATTCCAAGGAAGGTTAAGGGAATGTAAACAAATATTTGGAGATGGGGAGCCCACAGTGTTTGGGTCCCTCATACAATTTAAGTAGAAATTATGACACTAGGCATCAATAATGATAAGTTAGTATTAAAGCTAAGTACATATCCAATTTGCAATCCAAAATATTCATTTTTGCTTGCTTGGTGAGGAAACCTGGTTGTTTGTGGTTATTAAGAACTATTGTCAAAGATATGGACATTGCTGTTTTTGTAACAGTCAGTTTGACAAGTAAAAGCACACAACAGTTGATTATGTTAATGAAGTTTGCAATACAGCAACAAACATCAAAAACTTGCCCATATACTTATCCACAGTCAAGTTAATATGCTTTCTACTTTTGTTCTCTAGTATTTATGGAAAATAAATTACTGTTTGCTGCCCTTTTTTTGTTGCAAAGTTTCCTCTTCAAAAGGAATGGAAAATTTTTACTTTCTAGTTAAACACAATGTTTACAATGTAGAGATTATGTAAAGATATTAAAAGGTAATCATCCAAGCTCAGTCAGCATGGTGAGGATTTACAACAAAATAAAGATAGTTCAAGTCCCTTGCCTCCTATCCCCCCCCCCCTTCACGACATAGCCACTGATAAAACTCTGTCTAACTGTTCCACCACAGTTCATACATGAAAAGATACAGTAATGAATTATCTACCTAATAAAAGTTAAGGCTACATATTACCATAAAACTATGCATGCCTAAGTATGTGCAGTACTGTTCATATACTAAAGAGTGATAGTCTGCTACTGCTATCGTTAATTGTAGGAAAAACAAGGTACAGAACAGCAAACTCACAAACACAAATCAGAGGCCCATTATACGTCAAATGCTCTTCGAGTTGTGAACCTACTATGCAGGTACACATAAGAGATGAGCTTGCATCACATTCAAGTGAATTGTGTATAGGTTCTGCAGAAAATCATAATTATTCATTTGCAGCCAAACCTGCAGAAATGCACTTCTGTTTATGGGGAAGAAAGAGGATGTGCATTTGTAGCTGCACATTGTACCAGGAAAGATATCTAGATAGGCATCATTCTCATCTTTCAATCTTACAATTATCCGCCAGCATGTATAAGTTGGGTTACTGGCAGTAGAAAAACAGATGCTGGTAAAATCGAGTCTCTCATACCCCAGTCTTCAAACAAGACAGCTGGACAGGCTTCAGACTAATCCTGTGACAATTGCACATATCACGGGCACAAGCAGCCATGGTGGGTCCTGCAGGGGAAACAGCTCTACTCGTTTCATCCTCTGAAGGTACAGCCCTTGGAATCAATGGATTTGGGTGCCCAGTTACAGTATTGCAGCATTTTTGGGGCATCAGAGTACACATCCTGATTCTTTTTCCTTTCTGTTTTTTACAGGTGAAATCACTTTAAACACAGATGGGACAATTC
Source organism: Metallyticus violacea (assembly GCA_030762175.1). Lineage (NCBI taxonomy): Eukaryota > Metazoa > Arthropoda > Insecta > Mantodea > Metallyticidae > Metallyticus > Metallyticus violacea. The sequence continues at coordinate 51,086,861 of CM060831.1, forward strand.
TAAACTATGAGAATGCCATGTGTAGGATTATGAAAATCCATATGCCATTATAAGACAAGCCATCAGTACAGGTTTAACACAAACATGTGGGCTGACATAGTTGATCATTTGAATGATATGTTCCTTCTCCCTTTGTGGCTAAATGGACATGTGTACCATCTCTGTGTCTCTGGAAGACATCACTCTTGACATATGTCATGTATAGTTCCACATGATGGAACTTCTCCATATTTTGACATACACATTTTCATTGGCAACTGGAAGAGATGAACCTGTAGTTTTGCTATTTTGCTATCCTGAATTACTGATGAGAACATAGCCCACTTGTGATGAAATTTATGGCACTCCAGAAATCTTAGTAGATTCACATTTTCACTATTGTAATTTCTGCAAGTTTTGACAATTCCTATAATTAATTGCTCCACTTAAAGTGAGAAACAGGTAATGCTGATACAGCAAAGACAGTTGAAAGATTTTGCCAGAAAAATTCAGCAGTAATCATGAACTACAGCAGTGATGTGTAGTTTTTAAAGAGGTGCCAAAAATGTATGACAGTGGCCAATTTCAGCACCTCCTTTCATAACGTGGTATGCAAAGCATTTAAAATAGCTAAGAAAACTTGTATGTTTGTCCCAGCAACACTCTACAATACCTGCAAATGAAAACAAGTGCCACTCTTGCCTTCAAGCAAAATGCTGCAAGTTGGTTCATAGTTCACTGGGTTGCTCTGTATTTTTTTTTTTTGTACACGTTACACATTATCATAAAAGATTTTGATGGAAATTATGTAATGGAGCTGATTAGTAATTTCTTTGTTGGATATACACATACATACATTAGGGTTGGAACTTAAATAGTGGCAACACTGCTGTGGAGACACTATGCAACGGAATCTAATACTGTCGCTGATAGCACACGTTGTTTACATACCTATCTTTTATCAGAGCAAATGGACTCTCCCTTCCCACATCACCTGCATGTGCACCATCAAGAGAAACACAGTCACTTGTGAGCTAGCAGGCAAACGTACTGTTGTCACTATATTTTCGAAACAGGAATGGAGTTGGATCAAGATTGAATGTGCCAGAGGTCGTACAGCACGACAGCGTCATAAAGGTCTTCAAGAGGCTTGCGGGGAATCTGCATTTCCTTACAGAACAGTGGCACATTGGGTAAAAGCCTTCAAAGATGGTTGGCAAACTGTGGCAGACATTCATCGGGCAGGTCGTTCTACGAGCGTCAGTGAAGAAGTGCATGCTCTTGCTGCGTTACTGGACAGTGATTGACGCCTGACGATTCGTGAGCTCACCCAAGAAACCGGATTAGCGCATACGACTGTGCTTCACATCCTGAAGGAACGCCTGGGCATGCGAAAAATTGCATCACGATGGGTTCCACATGATTTGACGGAAATGGAGAAATAGTTACGACGCTGCTAAGAAGCACTTGGAGCGCTATGAGCGCGAAGGAGAGACTTTCTTACGCCGTATCATAATCCTGGATGAGACATGGGCCAAATCGTATGAGCCAAAACTGAAATGCCAATCGAACGAATGGCGTCAGTATGGGTCACCACGATAGTAGAAAGTTTGTCAGAGCCCCATTAAGGTGAAAGTTATGGTGATTCTCGTGTACGACTGTGATGGTGTTATCCTAACGCATTACATTCCTCCACGGCTGACCGTCAATGCTGAGTATTACCGTTCGTTTTTGGAGCACCACCTGCGACCAACTTTGAGAAAGAAGCAGTAACACTTTCTGCAGAATCCACCCATCATTTTGCACGACAATGGTCGGGCGCATACAGCGAAAGCTGTGGCTGATTTGTTCAGCCGATGAGGCTGGGAAGTACTGTACCATCCACCATACTCCCCGGACTTAAGTCCTTGTGACTTTGATTTGATTCTGAAGAAGAAGAAACCACTTCGTGGCATTTGCTTCAGAAGTGTTCCACAGATTTGACAGGCAGTAGATCGCTCCATCTGCACCATCAAGAGAACAGGTTCTGCTAAAGGTATACTACGACTTCCACATCGCTGGCAAAGGGTTGTACACAATGCTGGTGACTACAATGAAGGACAGTAAAGGTTGCAAACATGTAACTCTTTTATATCGGTTGTAAATAAATAGTTGCCACAATTTAAGTTCCAACTCTCGTATATAATTTGAGTTTCTTCTACTTTCCATCACAGTAATAAATGCCACAGATGGCTGAGATCAATCAGGTATAGATTCATAATCATGGGATTCGATTCTTGTCAATGCTGCCTTTTCTTACTGTTTTATCCAGGTTTTCCCTTGACCACATAAATGCAAATGCCAACATTTCCCTCTTTAAAAAAATTACTTTCCCCAAATTGTCATGTCATCTCAGGTCTCATTGGTGTCCATTGCCTGTGATACCTCAGCAGTAAAAATGATTTTAATCACTGTTAAAAAACCGCCTATGGTGCCTCAGTAGTAAAAACTATTAAAAAAAATCACAGTGATATACAAAATATTCCAGAGAACAAACTTGTAATGGGGTTTAATGAAGAATTGCTTACCAAGATATAGACATAGTGTTGCAGTACAACAAAAATATATTCCACTTCATATGAATTTGAATGAATGAAATTTATTAATACATAATAGATATTTTATCTTTAAATAATTAAACAAGTATTAACATCATTTATCAAAATCCCCCCCATCAAATATGCAATTTTATTGGAAAGAATAAGGTGAAAAAAAGAAAAAACAAACAGATGTTTAAATATAAAAAGGTTCTCATCTAGCAAGAACCAGTGAGATGAGAATTTCAAATTTTGCCTTCCTTTCTTTGATTGCTAATCGTATGACATGCTTATTTGCCTAGTACATAATGTTAGATTTTGCAATGAAGGATAACAATTCTACTTTTTTTTCTACCTTTCAAAGTGGACTGAGATGATGAAATTAAAAAATTGCTCGATTTCTCTTCTGCAACTTGTTCATCTTGCAGGCTACACTTTGTTTCACCTCTGTAAACAAACAAGAATTGCAAAATTTAATGTTAATATAGTTATTTAAGACATATACCAAAAAATTCAATGGCATAGTAAGTAATGGTGTATTTTTTTTTTAATTACAATATAAACAATGATTATTTCACATGATATACTTCATATCTGGAACTATGTAACAATTTAGAACCATTCAAAAACACTAAATAATGAAAAGTAAATATTTTGAGAAAATGTTAATGCTTTGTAAAAATTCCTTCGCCATTTCATATAAACAATTGTTATTCTTTATATGATGTGCTTGGTTATGTGCTGCTCTTGACATGCTTAGCCATTAGTTATTCTTCTCTTATTGGTGTTGATCAAACCTACGCATCAATTAATTTTTTCAGACACAGCTACTGAATTTAAATCCAAAGAACTGCTACAATTGATAGTGCAAAAATATCTCAAGTTAGTTTTCAGATTGAATTGAATTGATTTATTGGTAACTACACACCTTTAATTAAATCAAATTTACAATTTTAAATTTTAAAGAAATAATGTTGAGTGGACATTTATAACCAGACACACTTACGAGATAGGGCCAGGCTCTTCAGATAAATCTTGAAGGTTCTTGCCCCTCTGTCTCTATCTTATTACAAATGACTAGTCTCTTTGGATTCTAAAAGAGAGAAGTCTTTCCATTCATCCAAAAGTTTATGTATATTTGTCCAAAATATCTACCAGTTTCAACATTTATAAGGTTTATATCCTCATGCAGAGTGTAATGCATTTCTTCTCATAGATTCTATTATATAATAAGTTTATCAGATATAGCTGCCAAATTTAAATTTAAAGAATTTAGATGCTTTATTGTGCACATGTTCAACTGCTGCCTAGATTTTATACAGGTGAATTATATTAATATTATATGTATGACATATGACAAAGACTTGAAGTAAGAATACATTTTCAATATGAGTAGTGTTGTAGGGTTCAGACAAACTTGAATTAAACAAATTATTATATCAGCAGTTGAAGTTGTTTACTCTACATTACATACTTCCACATAACATCTAATTTTAAAACACAATTTAACACTTACACAAGCAAAAAAGTATTTTGTGAATAAAAAATAGAAATAAAAAAGTGTCTTCTGATCTTAAGGGCTTAATATTTTATAGTATTAGCCTCTTGCTTACATTACTGCAGACATTTCAATAGCATGGTGTCAACAAATGTGGCCAAGTAAGTGCTTCCAGAACCCCCCCCCCCTTTTCATTAAACACTGAAAAATTCCTTCTTAATGGTTTTTTCCCTTTCTTTTTTTTTTCTTTCTTTCTTTTTTGGGTGGGGGGAGAAAACTTCTTTATTCAACTTTTCCAAAAGATTTTCAAATGGACTTCAGCTGGCCAATCTGATAAAATAAATCTTCTTCATTTTGACATACCAGCTTTGGCTCATTAGATACAAATTTCTTCCTGTAAGATTTTTTTTTTTTGATTGATTTATTTATGGACACTCTTTAACATCTCAGGTCATCAGCATCCCATTCAACTCAAGGCATTAAACAGCCAACAAATTTTGCTCAGAGGCCTCTCTTTCAGGCTTGAGGTTCTTTTTCGTGCCATAAATGTACTACATTGGACACGCCTCTTTATTTCCCTTCTGAAGGAAGCCATACTTATGATTTTTACGCCAAAAAAATCCTTCGGTCCAGGCCGGGTTCCTGTAACAGGTTTCATATTGCATCACAGAGGAGATTGAGTGAATTGTCTTTACCATTCATTCAGAGTGAAAAAAGCAAGAACATTAATGTCAAGAAGGTTGGCATTAATATTTTTGTCAATGAAACAATTCTTACAAGACAGTGAAGGAAACCTGTTATTATGATGAAAGTTCACTATAATAATTATATGGCATATTTAAGATGTAAAGGATACTCCAGGAATAAAAAACTTCCAATTGGCATTAGAAAGATGGGTGTGATAATGTTTGCTAAACTTTCTTAGTTACACCACTGACTAAACTCCTTTGCAAGGAAAAAGAAACAAAAAGAATTGTAGCAGTCAGTGCTAAAAGGCATTGTGTCAAACTATGACATTTATGTCTTACTATAGTTTAAGTTAAAAAATGAGCTGAGCTGATGAGAACTGAGAAAAATATAAAAATATCTTCAATCAGGGAGGACATCCTGGCAGGATTTAAACCATAGACATTCTATATTACATTAATGTGTTCAGTTGTTAACAATTTTTACTTAAGCATAGACATTCTGTTCACAAGTCTGTGACCTAGTAAGCTTGGTCACTAGGCTGTGTTGTCAATGACGATATTTTATATAGTAAAATACACCTTTACTTCTAAACCAACTACTACTTTATCAATTTGTTTTAGAGAATAATGTTATATTATACATTTTGGTATTGTTACAATTGTGAAACTCTGATAAGTACTCACAAGCTGGTCAATACCTCATTGTTAAACATTTAATGCCTTCTAAATCAACAATTATACTTTTCCTTTGCCAATACTGTCCTCATCTAGGTATGTGCTTAACATTATTAACTTTGCATAATAATTCAAATGCCTATGAAAGGGTGCTCCTATAGCTTAATTCTTGATCCCCCCCCCCCAAGTAGTTTTGTTTTTTGCATTCTTGCAATCACTTAATCTATAAATATAAAAATACATGGATTTTTTAGTATTGAGTCCATTAATGAAAAAATTTGAAGGACATGCACATTTATTAACACATTTCCTCTTATATGGTTAACAGAATTATAAAACTAAAATTATCAATTATGGTTGCATAACTCCTGAGTGACCAAAAGTACCATAGAGCAATTTTAGGTTTTCATGTTGGTGCATATTCTTTTAACATATTTATTTTTATTTATTCTGTGCAACTGATTTAGGATGAGTCTTAGTCATAATTCTCGGTTACAAATGTATTACAAATGTATAAATTAATTTTAATACAAATTGAAAAAATTAAGAAATAAATAAACTTACACCCTGTGTTGGCTGAGCTTATGCTCGTGATGGTTGCCCTGTAGCTTCAGGAAGCTACAGGGTAACTACCACGAGTGTAAGCTCAGTCAACACAACCAAACTTATATCCGTTGCGTGTAAAACATTTTATATGATCATTCCCCCATTAAAGCATCAATCTTATAGAAGCAATGTTCGATCAAGCATACCACTACTGCTGATTTAAATTTTATTTTATCGAAAGCGTTTATTGCAGCTGGCAATTCCCTGAACATCCTAACAGCCATATGAGTGATATATTTTGATACATTTTGGTATCGATCCTGATTATATGAATATCTCGTTTATGTCTTGATTTATGATGGTGGATTTCTTAACTTATAATAAATGATCAGAATTAGCCATGAGGTTACTTTTTATGTACATAAAGACATGCATACACACAAACATATATATACTTTACATCAGTTATATACATATATATTACATCAGTTTTTTAAAGAGTGGTCTCCACCATGACAACCTATAATCTACATTAATCATTGTTTTCAATATTCTCTTTTGCATAATAAGTATCTTTTTAGACTGCCCAAGATGCCTTGTCTCATTGTAAGGATTTCTATGATACATTTAATTTAACACTTATTCATGCGTTATTGACTCATAGCTCTGAAAATTTACTCAGAGACAGAGAAATGGCAGCTATATTTTTGCATAAAGTGCATACCATCAAGTTTAAATCTTTTGTATTAATATATTTTTGTATTCTCTCTCTGACTCTTGTTGCTTGTTTAATCTGTTTCCATGCATTGTGTTACCTTCAATATTCAGTATTTATTTTCACTACTTGTCTTCTTAACTAAGAACGACGCAAACTATTCAAAATATTGCAATAGTAAATCTGTGATGTTTCCAGTGTTTTATCCTTTTTCCTCTTATATAGTTATTGTTAAATTATATATTTTACACTTTTATAAACATTACACTTTTTTTAAATAGAGATAAACACATGCACTAAGGCCTATCTATAAGAGAGAGAAAATAGGGATATAACTGAAAAGAGCATCCATAAGTTTTTATTATTTACGATCTGTAATAATACGAGATGCAGATTTTGAGAAAATTAACATTCTTGCCATATCTTTGAGAAATGATTGTGGGCAAAAATTATAAACTAAAAACTTAAATTACAACTCTTGCTGTTAAGCATCCTTTGCAAATGTGGATATTAATGCCAATACATTAATTCACTGATTCTAATAATATTTGTTCAAATCATAAATAAATTACAGCACAAACTGACACTAAGTGTTTGCATTTTAAATTGTCTAGCACTTTCATTCTCCAGGATCAGAAAAATATGGCAGAGAAACTTCATAGTAGTCACCCACATTACAAAAAACTTAGTTCTCCTCTCCTTTTTATGCATATTGTCATGATCACGAAGTCTTGTTTCCAAGGTCTTGTTACTAAGATTAATTCTGTGTGTATTAAAAACACTAAATGTAATCTATTTAAATCATTAGTTGTAAAATGTGTTTAATAAAGCCTAAATATGACAAATTTTCTTAAATTGTTTCTACTACAATTTAATAAACAAATTAAATTCATAAAAGTTCATAAGAGTCCAGATATTGAAGTAAATACTAAAATGTCTAGAGAAGAAGATGAAGGTCCTCTGCCCACACACACATCACCTCACCCTATCAAGTACTAAATATGAGCTTCTCTTAGTTCATACCAAATTTTTCTGAAAAGATATATGCCATCTTATGCCATCTCTGAAGATGTGGATTTCCTTTAAACCAAAATGGTGCAGATGTATTTGAATGCTTTAATTAGGATATAGAAAATGCTTCTATGTCTCCGGTGGATACCAGTATCCCATTTACTGCAAACTGATGCATCTGATTATGCAATAGGAGTATCTCTCCTATAGACAACTTATTTCTTTTCTTTTTTTCCAGGACACTTTTATGTTCTCAACAGACACACTCCTCTATTGAAAAATGAGGCTAGTGCAATTGTAGAATTAATACAAATATGAGGCATTATTTAATGGGGCATCTAGTCACAAACCGATTTCTTTTATGGAAATGGAAATACTGGAAAATTAAAAAATGACAAGAGATTGAGCTGGAGAATGAAATTATCATGCTGTAAATATGAAATTGTATTTGGTTCAGGAAATAGGCATATTGATATTTTATTCCAGAATATGCATGGTTATTAACTATGGTATCAAGAAATTAAAGAATCTGAAAGATTCTCTATGCCACACTGACAAAACAAGCTTGTATCATTGGGTTTGGAGTAAAAGAGTAAAAATCTCTACACGATTGGAGAGGTCTGGAAAATTACTAGATCTTGTCAAACACATGCCAAGATTAAAGAAGAAGAAGAAGAAGAAGAAGAAGAAGAAGAAGAACAAGAACAAGAAGAACAAGAAGGAGGAGGAGGAGGAAGAGGAAGAAGAAGAAGAAGAAGAAGAAGAAGAAGAAGAAGAAGAAGAAGAAGAAGAAGAAGAAGAAGAAGAAGAAGAAGAAGAAGAAGAAGAAGAAGAAGATTATTTTACAGAGTTGAAAGAAAATTTATTAACGCAACACAGCCTTTCAATTGCTTGAATATAGATTTTTAAAGACTGCTCCCATCTGCAACCAGAAAGTATTACTTCACCGTCGGTCCTGGTAGTGTAGTGGTTACCATACTTGCCTCCTAAACCCAAGATGGCGGGTTCGAACCCGGCCAGGACCGATGAATTTTTTCGGGCGTAAAATCCTAAGTATGGCTTCCTTCGGAAGGGAAGTAAAGCCGTGGGTCCCGTGTCGTACATTTACGGCACGAAAAAGAACCTCAAGCCTGAAAGAGAGGCCTCTGAGCAAAATTTGTCGGCCGTTTCACGCCCCGAGTTGAATGGGACGCTGATGACCTGAGATGTTAAAGAGCGTCCATAAATAAATCAATCAAAAAAAAAAAAAAACTACTTCACTATAGCTGGTGCATATTCATGATTTTCTTTTGGATTTATTATATGTAATTATCAATAAAACTGTCATGATTAATCTAAAATTCCCATTCTTCATATTTCAAACTTCGTCTTATATACGCTCAGAGTGCAGATCTTCCTTTATATTAAAAGAATTGAAATTTTTTTTTAAAATCTCTTGGAATAGCTGAGCTGAACTACACCATACAATCCTCAAGCAAATGGACAGTAGAGAGTTTCAATGGCATAATATGGAAAATTATTCACTTAGCACTAAAGTCGAAAGTACTGGATATTTCTGTATTATTGGAAACAATCCAATCCATTCCATATCATTTCTTTTGTTGAATTTGATGTCACATGATGTTATTTAGCTATCCACAATGATTCTCTTCCAATGGAGTAGCCATCCCGACATGGCTTATGAACACTGGTCCTGTTTTTATGAACAGATATGTGAAACATTCAAAATATAAACCAATGATAGAAGAAGTGACAGTATTGAAGGTGTATCGAATTATCCATACTATGCTAACATTCACTTGCTGATGAGAGACAAATAACTATTTCTAACTCATCACTTGGCACCTTCTGGTAACAATGTAGTAAATAATCCTGCACAATATGAATAAGCTCATTATATGAGTCCTATTCATGTTATTATTGAGAAATTTCTTGAGCAAGAACAAGTGTGTTAAAATTAAGGGGTTGAGGAGATTATGATATGAATATACTGTGTGGGGAAAATGAGAAAGGTCTCCATTATGTTTTTAAGTGCAAGAAAATAGAGGAATGGAGGGGCAAATTCATATCTGATAAATGGGGTAATTTAGGGAAAGAGGAATTAGTAAAATGAGTGTTTAAGAAGAGACTTTTATTATGGCTTGCGGAAAATATTTAGGAAAGATGCATGAGAAATGGTATAAAATTGTTAGATAGTGAAAGGAGAATGAAATGAGCAGGTAAAACAGGATTCTTATACACCAAAAACCATGGTTTAGTGTGTATTATATAGAAAGGAATAAACAGCTCTTAAGGATAGAAATTTACCTGAAAGGATTTAATAGAATTACGACATGCCTGAAAGAGAGGCCTCTGAGCAAAATTTATCGGCCATTTCATGCCCTGAATTGAATGAGACGCTGATGACCAGAGATGTTAAACAGTGTCCGTAAATAAACCAAATCATCTATACTCCTCTGTTAATTTTCCACACCTTCTATATGCCTAGCAAATGTTTATTTCTCTTCTGCTAATTTCCATTACTTTTTTTTTCTGCAACATACAACCACCATGTCTACATAATCAATATTTGTCACCAGGGGGACTCTATACATCATTTTCCTATGTTCATCTAACATTTTCCAGAATTGCTTGTTACATAATTTTAGTTTAGTGATGAACAATGGGATTTCTTTGTGCCACCCTATTCAACCGAGGATTGCAAATACAACTTACATAATGAAACTTGTTAACTTAAAACTTAACTTAAGGGTTGTATTTTAAGATTGTTTGCATACAGCAGTGTTGCTGCCAATGTACTCCACCCTGCATACCAAGGACTGAAACTGAACAAGAAACATCATGAACAAATATCAACAGTAGCGAGAGATATTTGGAAAGTTTGGAGAGCTTATGAAGTAGGGTGTTAGGCCACTACAAACATTCTGGTACTTCACAGCATGGCAGTAAGGAGTTGTTAGAAGTTGCAATGAAGTTACTTAACATTCCAGCATCTTCAGCCCTATTTGAAAGATTTTTTTCATAATTGGTCCTTTGTCCATATCATCAAAAGAAATCAAATGTTCCAAGAAGCTGTTTCAAATATGTTACATACTTAAATTTCAAGATCATAACCATGATGAATACTAGTGTGATTAAAGGAGTGTTAGAATGGGTTGTTAAAAATACTGAAAGTACATAAAATGTTTTCAATGAATATTAAAACAGTTAACAAGTGTTAGTATCAGAAATAAAAGCAGCTACATTATAAAATAAGACATCAAATGCTCTGTTCAATTAGCATTTTTATCTTTTTGGTGTACAGTGAAACTTCCTTCTTTCCTACTTAAATACTTGAGAAATTTAAACTCTTACTAAAATTTTGAAATCAAATCCAAAATGCTATTATATAAGTACTGCTAGAACTATGAGATGTACACATCATGAGATTTCTCAATTTTTAAAAATACAGTAGGAATGTAAATATTTTTAAAATTTCAAATACATAATAAAATTATGGTTAAAAATGTAGTATCATTACAGCAGTTTTTCTATTTAATACATGACAAAAAACCAGCTTCTTATGTAGACATAAATTCTACTAAGTTACGCACAATTTATGCAAAAATAACATAACATGTAAATTATCTTGCCAATCCTGCCTCTAGGGTAGGTTTAAGTTTTATGAGGATTCCTGTAATAATGAATATTTGTTTATGTTAAGTTGGTGTTCATTAAGTTTACTATACCAAAACTTCCTTAAATTTAAACTTGAGAGGTATCTAGCATAAAATCTAGTGCATTTTTTTGCTGTTGGCAATGACAGTTACATCACCCTATCCCATATTTAACTGCCACTTTTTTTTCTTTCTACTGTCAAAATTTTCTATAAATTAAATAATTTTTAAGAGATTAGGAAGGTAAGTTGATAGCTTGCATTTACTCCTGATGTCTTCTGCTTCAATTTCACATAATTTTGCCACGATCCGCCCACTTTTCCTATTATTGGACACCTTCTGGTGTTTTACCAACAATTTGTAAGCGAGCTTTGAATGTTCCATCATCAATATCTACCAGATATAAACAAATTTTGACAAAATCTATGCAACATTTTAGAAGCAACAAACTCTGTATACACAACTATCAGAATTATATAATAGTTGAATTAAGTTAGGTTATTTCATGATGTCACTAAGAGCTGCAAATGATCCTAACATTTCGTTGTAATACTATTTGTTTTTAAACAAGCCATGGTTGCAAAGAATTACAGAATATTCAATTTTAATTAATATTAGACAAATAGACATTTATGTATTTACACATCCATAAATTCTTCAATTTATCCTTACAAATTTTAAGATGAGTGGTGCCTCAGTAGTAAAAAGGGATGTTAAACACTATTCAAAAAAAAGATGTGGGCATTTTCCTGTGAATTAACCTACAAATCTACAATACAAACGTTACTTTTGAATTAATGGTAGGTGAAAAACTTACAATGGTATCTTCTCGGTGATTATTTCTATTTCATTGTTATCCTGAATGTTATTTTGATTTTCAGTTTTAAAAAAGTTCGTTAACTTATGTTGTCTCCTCTTACGCTCGGTGACACTTAGGTTCAAACATTTTTTCTTTTGTGAAAATGAATTCATTTTCAGATTCTAAATCATATTAACCAACGGATATTTAGTACTTTGTAGATTGACACTACTACACATTAAAATAACACAATTTATTTAACCATAAATTAAATTTGTCAAACTTCACAAGTACCGAGCAGTGTCGCCATAAGTACACATTACTTTGGTTAGCGTTGCCAACTAAGTGTCAACTAGCTGTGAGAACTTTACTTGCAATGTGCCCGTTTAGGACGATTGTATACAATTAATATTTGTAGAGTACCCTTGTACCCTGGTAATTTATCATGGTGGCATCCTTAATACATAAAATCCAGGAACATTAGATAAATACTACGGAAAAATTCATTTTAAAGTGAATGAACCTATGATGCACACAGCCACGCAAATATATGCTAATAACTATGACAAGCAGGACTGGGTGCTCTAACAGAATGAATGATAAATCATGCAATCTGTTACTGCTAGTGCTCTCTTGCTGCCAGTTTTCGAGCGGCTGGCCAGTCTCGAGCAGAATTAAGAGAGAAGAAATTACCGTTGCCAATTAGCCTTTTGTACTTCGTCTTTAGCCTCCAATTTTCTAAAAAGTCCTTTCGGACATTCTAGCACTTTCAGATAAAATGTAGGGTTTTATGAAATTCACCGACTCATTAGCATTCTAAACGGAAATTCACCCACTCACTAGCATTCTAAACGTGCAGCATTCTGTATAGGCAATAAGGTGTAACAACTAAATTTATTTATAGTGACATCGCGCCTATTACGAAGAGACAGCAATGAGTTGCATCAAAACAGTTCGTATGCCTGGAATGTGGAAGGAGTTTAACTGCAGGAAAACTCTAAGACAGCATGTTTCTAAAGTACACCCGGAAAAGTTTAATGTTATGGCCCTATTCTAAAAACACAGCAATCGTGCGCCTATCACTGCGAAATGTGCAACAAGAATATCAATTATGCATCCATCTTCAAAGGCCATCTGCAAGTTTACCATGGTGAGGGTTCAGCTACAAAGAAAACAATGATCTGCAGTTTATGTAGTCATAGAGCAACATCGGAAATTCTTTTATTTGAACATTTAAAATCAGTACATGAAATAAAAGTAAAATCGGAAGAAATGCAGTTCTCATCCTTTGACGATTTTAAAAACTGGAAGCATGAAATTGAGGAAACAATGGGACCTATGTTTGTAAAAAAAATTATGGTCCTCGCATTTCTGACAATATTGTAAGACATTATTACGCATGTCATCGCTCAGGCAATCTTATTTCTCAAAGTAAGGTGCCAGACACTTAAAACTGCAAGGAAGCAATAAAGTCGGCAGCGTGTATCCTGCAAAGATATGAGTCAGGCAAGCTGATGCCCAGCCACATTCATCTTAACGCACGTGTCATCAACATGACTCAAGTCACTTAGGACTGTGAGAAAAAGAAAGGCTGCAGATATTACAAACAAAGTTCCTTTTCAAGTCATATTGCACAAAATTAGAGATTTGGTGTCAGATGCTAAATTAACAAAGAACCAGACAGGGTTTATGTAACATGGAACAATGCTATAATTTGTGCTCCTCATCCATCAGGCATCAAAGGGATGGGACGTGTTCAGGCATGAGTAAATAAAATAGAATCCAGTGACAGCCCCTTTATGTTGTTTTATAAACCATAAGACACGGTTAGTGACTCCCACCCGAAATTAAAAACACATTTTTTTATTTAAAAAGTTTGGAAACAACTGTGTATATATTGACGGAACGCATGGACTTAATAGTATTGTTTTGGAACTCATAACACTTCTAGTATTAGATGACATGAAACAAGGTTTTCCATGCGCCTTTCTTATACCCAACAGAAGCAATTTTCGGGTGCTGTCCATATTTTTCCAGTGCATAAAAGCAATAGTTGGAAATATTTCCCCTAAATTTTTGTGCCTCAAATGAACTAGCACTAAGAGTACAGGATGAATCTGAGAATTCGCTAACACCTGGTATTTTTTGTAATTAATAAAATACACCTGTGAACTCAATTCATTGCTTAAATCTCATTTAGATAGCGCTTCTTCCTTTAAAGGTACATCCAAGAATATTCCAAATGAACTGTTAGAGTGTATGTTGGCGGTTTGCAGAGAATATATTTTAACCGAAGTTGCTGAGGTTGAATGTGTGGTTGTCGTGGCGGACGACGAGACAACGGACATATCAGGCAACTTGTCCTTGTGCTAAGATATTGTGATAGTCGAGGTTGTCCTGCTGAGAGATTCGGTTTTTTTTTAATAACCTTCTGACCAAAATACAATATCGCAGCTTACTGTGATTTTAAAAAATGAAAAGGATAAACTGATAGGTCAGACATACATGGCGCTGCAGTGATGATTGGAGCGATGAACGGTGTGCAGAAGAAAGTTAAGCATGAGTACCCCAATACTCATTGCTTACATTGGCTTGGCTCATCAATTAAATCTTACAATGGAAAGCGCTGGTAGGCAAAATACCAAAGACAGATTTTTATTTTTTTATTTATTTATTTATTTATTATTTTTTTTTTTTTTTTTTGCGAACTTAAATGCCATCCCAGCATTCTTTTCTCAAACACCACCGAGATCTTCCGTTTTGGATTCTTGTGTAGCAAATATGAGTACCATTTGGTGGCGCAACTAGATGGAACTTTAAATCCAGAACAGTCAACGTCGTTTGCGAGAAGAAAGACACTTTGATGGAGAGCTTTGAAACTCTCATGAACTCCCAAGCGTCTAGCAACATTACCACAACGAAAGCCCCATGCTCTTCTTAAAAATTTGCAGGATCAGGAATTTTCTTTCTGAATCGCATTTTTTCACAGAATGCAACATGTTAACATCCTTATAACAACTGCAGCATAGACTGGCAGATGCGGCTACTGTTCGATGCAATATTTCTAATTTTGAGATTGTCATTTATGGTATCGGGAATTTGAATGAAGAAAATTGAGAACATAGTGGATCTGGAAACTCAAATAAACATCGCATTTTAACGACAACCAGTCAAGAGTTGTACCCGATAAGGAAGTGTGCGATGTTATTCTTACTCAGGTAAAAACACGCTTCCAGTTTGCAAATTACCTCCAGGTATCGACTCTTCTGTTGCCAAACAGTTTTGATAACTTCTGCAAAATTTTCTTGAACAAGAACTAATTGAATGTACTAAACTATTACCTGTTTTTTTACATAGAAAAATTATACACTGAATTATCTGAAGAAATCAGAAATATTGGAGGTCCTACTCAACTGCTACAGTTTATGATTCTGATAAATTACATTCTTCCTTTTCGGAAGTTTTAAAACTCCTTCGTATTGCTGTGACCTTACCTATGACTACGAGCAAACAGAACGCTATTTTTCATCTTTGAAGAGAATCAAGAAATATCTGCGTAGGATCATGAGCGAGGAGTAACTGGCTGCCCTTGGAATGCTTTCAATGAAAAGGAGCGTGGCGGCAAACATCCCGAACTTCAACGAAAAGTTATTCCGAAATTTGCTTCTGCAAATCGCGGCGCATGGAACTCTCTCTCTCTCTCTCTCTCTCTCTCTCTCTCTCTCTCTCTCTCTCTCTCTCTCACACACACACACACACACACACACACACACACACACAGTTTGTCTTCTTGCCATAGAAGGACTCCACGAGTTCGAAACATAGCGATTTCAGATGTGACTTTTCTTAGTGGTGATGATTATTGCTTAAGGGCGCAAAACTGCTATGGTCATTAGCGCCCAAACACATCAAGTACTGTGTCAGAAATAAAAAATAAATAAACAAAGAACGCAAATCCTGCGCATAATGAACGGACAGTAGTACTTGTGCAATAAAATTTATACCCAAAAACAAATAACAAGGGTATAAGGCGCCACAAACATTAAGGTGTTACTAAAACAGCCGCAAGAGCGGAAAAACACTGCAGTCCTGTAATAGGCTAAAATCGTACCAATAAAATCCCAAAGCAAACACAGGTCAATAAACAAAGACCGGTAGCAAAACTAATCAGCAAGAGCTGAAAACAAACCAGTCGTATAAAAGATTAAAATGGTAACAATAAAACCCCAAAACAAATAACAAGGGTAATGTGCAAAACAACAATTAAAGACTAGTTAACACGATTCAGCAAAAGCTGCAAAAAACAACAGTCTTAAAAGAGTCTAAAAATGCCGTCAATGGTAAAAGATAAAACCTCACACCTTGCTCCAAAAACCACAAACACGGATAAAACGGAGCACACGCTCAACAGCAACCACATCATCTGCAAGTAAGTCCTCCATAGAGGAGGGCAAACCTAAGCTATTTCTAAAAGCTGTCAGATGAAGACAATCAATTAAAATGTGACGCACTGTAAAGGGGTGGTCACAGTGAGGGCAAGCTGGAGCGGGTTGATCATTAAAAAGATGAGAGTGACTAAAACGGCAATGCCCAATTCTAAGACGAGCTAAAATTACTTCTTCGCGACGAACAGCGCGAGAAGAAGTCGACCAGTTAAAAGGGGCGGGTTTACATTCACGGAGCTTATTATTTGGGAGTAATTCCCACTCCTCGCGCCAGCGCGAAAAAATGGCTCTACGTAATGAATGTATAAAATCCCCGAAATATAAACGCTGCTCGTACTCAGCAGGGTCTAAAAGAGCGGATTTTGCTGCAACATCTGCGGCCTCATTACCTGCGAGTCCGACGTGTCCAGGCACCCATAGCAGTGTTACCCTGACGCCAGCGTCGTAAAGGGTTAAAACTACATTCTGGACCATCTGCACAAGAGGGTGAAGGTTGTACAGACTGCTAAAACTTAAAATTGCACTCAAAGAGTCGGAACATATAACGCTGTTCCCTAGCCCCTGATCATAAATAAATAAAACCGCCCGAAAGATAGCATAAAGCTCCGCCATAAAAATAGATGTTGCAACGTCAAGACCATACGTAAAATTTGCCCCATTAAAAACAAAAGCACATCCTACACCAGTGTCACATTTAGAGCCGTCGGTATAGATAAAATTCCAGCCATTAAAAGAGGATTTGATCTCGCTAAAAGAACAACGAATAATATGTGCTGCGGTCGAAGATTTCGGAAAGGACGTAAGCCCGAGATGAACGGGGGCCTCTGCTAAAATCCAGGGGGGAGAAGAAGTTTCCCCGGCTAAGAAGAAAGCAGGTAACTCGACGCCCAACGTCCGTAAAATCTCCCGAAAACGAAAGCCAGCGGGCTTAGGAGTAAAAAACCGAGCAGCATAAAAACGATCAAAAGACACATTAAAAAACGGCCCATTCGTGGGATGACGAGGTTGCGCAGCTAAGCGACAACCGTACGCAGCTAGTAAAACATCCCTACGATAAAACAACGGAGGTTCTCCAGACTCCGCACATAAACTCAACACAGGACTGGTGGGGAATGCTCCAATGCCAACACGGATACCCCGGTGATGAATCGGGTTAAGCCGACGAAGGACAGAAGGTCGCGCTGATCCGTAAACCACACAGCCATAATCCAGTTTCGATCGGATAAGTGAGCGATAAAAACGTAAAAGAACAGTCCGGTCAGCTCCCCAAGATGTGCCACTTAAAACACGTAAAATACAAAGAGAACGTTCACACTTGCCTCTGAGTTGCGCTATATGCGATGACCAGCATAATTTCCTGTCAAACACCAAGCCAAGGAACCTAACTTCGTCTGCGAAAGAGAGTGCGTCTGGGCCAAGATGGAGCGAAGGTGGAGGATACTCCTTGTGGCGCCAGAAGTTTATGCAGACGGTCTTCTCTGCGGAGAAACGGAATCCGTGAGATACACTCCAAGCGTAAAGGCGGTCGAGACAGCATTGGAGGCGGCGTTCCAAGAGACAGGTTCTCCGAGAGGAAAGATAGATGGCAAAATCGTCCACAAATAACGACGATTGTATTCCTGGCGGTAAACACTCGGTGATAGAGTTAATCGCAATGGCAAACAGTGTGCAACTAAGTACCGAGCCCTGAGGTACGCCGTTCTCTTGAATAAAATTAGACGATAAAACTGATCCCACGCGAACATTAAAAACCCGGTCTTTCATAAATTCCTGAATAAAAACAGACATACGCCCACGTATGTTCCAATCCTGAAGCGTTCGGAGGATACCGCCTCTCCAGCAAGTATCATACGCTTTCTCCAAATCAAAAAATACAGCAACCGTTTGGCACTTCCGAATAAAACCGTCCATTATGTGGCTCGAAAGAGATACGAGATGGTCGACAGAGGAGCGGTGACGACGGAAACCGCACTGGGCGTTCGTCAATAGATGTCTCGACTCCAAAAACCACATAAGCCGTCCGTTAATCATGCGTTCCAACACTTTGCAGACGCAGCTGGTGAGGGAAATCGGACGGTAACTGGAAGGAAGATGTGGGTCCTTTCCAGGCTTAGGTATCGGAATGACGGTGGCCAATCGCCAAGCGCAGGGAAATGTGCCGTTACACCAAATAAAATTAAAAGTTCGTAATAAAAAAGCTTTGCCTTCTGCTGGTAAATGCTGCAACATGGCAACATGAATGTCATCTGGCCCCGGTGCGCAATGTCGAGAGGTAGAAAGGGCATGCTCCAGTTCCCTGGCAGTAAAAGGAACGTTGTAGCTCTCCTGATGGTCGGAGGCAAATGAGAAACCTTTCCTCTCAACCTGCTCCCTTAATGCGCGAAATGTAGCCGGGTAATTGGCGGAACTAGAAACATCAGCGAAGGTTCGCCCTAAAACATTGGCGACGTTAATCGGAATAGTGAGCACTCGATTTAAAACCCTAAGACCGGGTATAGGTGTAAACCTTGGTTTGCCAGCAACGCGGCGTAGCCGTTCCCAAACTACGGATGAAGGCGTTGTTCGGTTAAAAGAAGAGGTAAAAGAAATCCAAGAAGCCTTTTTGCTATCCTTAATGACTCGGCGGCATTTGGCGCGAAGTTGTTTGTAGCAAATCATATTTGCTGATGTAGGGTGGCGACGAAAAGCTCGGAGAGCACCTCGGCGTGCACGCAATGCATCCCGGCATTCATCGGTCCACCAGGGAACCGGCAAGCGTCTGGGGTGACAAGACGACCGGGGAATAGCCTTATCTGCGGCTGTTATGATGACCGTACGGAGGTGCTCGATGGCGATGTCTATAGATGGAAATTCACACCCTGAAAATTCGGCCAAAGATCGGTAGAAAGGCCAATTCGCCTTTTCAATGAGCCATTTTGGCGCGCGCTGTGAATGTGCGTTCGAAGAGAGTACATGGATCTGACACGGAAAGTGGTCACTGGAATATAAATCGGAGATGACGTTCCAGGTGAAATGTACAGCAAGTGAGGTAGAACACAGAGATAAGTCCAAGTGTGAAAAACTGTGAGTGCTGTCAGAAAGAAATGTAGGTTGACCAGTATTGAGCAGTACTAGATGGTGACGATCCAGAAAGTCGGCAATAATGCTACCCCTCGCACACTCCATGGCGGAACCCCATAGAGGATGGTGCGCATTAAAATCCCCCAAAAGAAGTACAGGGGGCGGTAGCTGAGAAAACAGATGATCTAGATCAGCTGTAGTGACTGTAACAGACGGAGGAAGGTAAATACTACAGATTGAAAAACCAAGGCCAGAGAAATTAACAGTAGCAGCAGCTGCTTGCAAAGGAGTCTGGAGCTGTAATGAAGTACTGTACACGTCCTGTCGTAGTAAAAGTAAAACTCCGCCGTGAGCGGGAGTGCCATCTTCGGGAAGGAGATCAAATCGCACCGAAGAGTAACCGCGGATAATAAAAGAATCTTGTGGTCGAAGTTTTGTCTCTTGGAGACACACAACCGGAGAGTCAGTCGATCGTAAAATTAACTCCAAGTCAGTTCTTCGACTGCGGAGTCCACGCACATTCCAAGAAAGGATAGCCATTGTTAAAATTAGATAAAAAAAGTTAAAGATACCACCTTACTTTTTACTAGGCCCAGGACGAATCAAACGTCCTTTCTTAAGTCGCGTGGGACTTGGTGGTTTTTCAGGAGCAGGCACATCCTGCTCCATGACCCCCTCAGAGGGAGGGCTCTCCCGCTGAGAAGCATCCACCGACTCCAGCACCTGGAACCGGTTGGATGTAGAGAGGGGCGGTGATGGCAACCGCCTAGCGGGTTTGCTCCCTTCATGGGAGCGGGACCTCCGAGGAGGAGTAGGGCTCTTCTGCTTTTCAGCAGGAGTGGATGTTTTTAAAAAGTCGGTCTTTGTGTAGCTGGTCTTAAACTTGATTTCTGATGCATTAAAAACTATGGGCTTGGGCTTCTCAGTAGAGCGCTTTGGAGGACTGGGCACATTTGGGACCCGGGTAAAAACAAGGTCGCAAGTCTGCGTACTGCTATCGCACTTCTTGATCGATGATGAAGCTGCTGCGCTGTATGTGCCGGTCTTAGGCACGACGGGCTGGCGAGATTGAAAACGCTTCCGGGCCTCAGTAAAGGAGAGCTTTTCCTTTACCCGGATCTCCTGAATACTGCGCTCCTCCTTAAAACGAGGACATTCTCGGGATGAGGCTGGATGATCTCCGCGGCAGTTAACGCAAACGGGAGCGGATGTACATGCTCCTTCATGAGACACTTGGCCGCAGGTAGCACAGATAGAATTGGCACTCTTACAAGAGACGCGTGTATGGCCAAAGCGCTGGCATTGAAAACAACGCAAGGGGCTCGGTACGTACGGGCGCACCTCAATGACCTCGTAGCCCGCTCTTATTCTCTGCGGCAATTCGACCCTGTTAAAAGTGAGGAAAAGTGTTCGGGTAGGCTGCAATTCACCCTCTCTCCTCGTCTGCACGCGATACACGGACGTGACCCCTTGGTCTTCCAAGCAACTTTGGATATCCGGGTCAGACATTCCGTCCAGTACGTTAGTAAAAATAACTCCTCGCGACGAATTTAATGTGCGATGTGGCTCAACACGGATGGGATAACCGTGGAAAATCGTCGCCTTGAGCAGCGAGTTACTCTGAGACATTCCAGTGGTCTCAACCAAAAGTGATCCATTACGAAGTCGGGTGCAGGTTTTCACAGGTCCAGCTATGGTGTCAATGCCCTTCTGAATGATAAACGGGTTCACCCGGGTAAAAGATTGTCCGTCTTCCGTTCGACTAATCACCAAGTAACGAGGAAAAGGCTTCTCGATTACTTCTTTAACATCCACTCGTTTCCTTTTAACTTGTGTGAGGTTATGTTCGTTCACCATAGCGATATCATCCTCCACCATTGCAACTGTCTCCGATGGCAGGCTGCTTCCTGGGCGCCACCCCGGCTTAGGTTACTGGCTCTGGCCTGAACAAAGTAACCTCAGGGTCACACCTTCCTGTGGGCTGACGAAGGGACCCAATCGCCTGCAGGAAGTCTACAGCTCATGCAATGGCCCTTCCCCGGGCCTGGCCTTTACCAGGGGATACGCTCCCGTCCTACATGATAACCCAGTGCTGGGAGTTACGCTGTTACCCAGTCACTTTTTACCGTGTCAAACACGGGGGCACCCATCAGACAAAGAACAGGGAAGTAGGACAAATAAAACAATAAAAGAGGCGAAATAAAAAGGAGTCAAACGCGCTAAGCGCGGACCTGAGGGAGCAGCTCGGGTGCCTCGGGGTCGCTACGCCCCGTACCCAATAAATTGGGCCCCTGAGGGGACTTTTCTTAGTGTTTTATCCTTTTCTACTATTATAATTACTGTTAATTTGTTACATTGTTAATAGTGTTACTTTATTTTTATTATATATATATATATATATATATATATATATATATATATATATATATATATGTGTGTGTGTGTGTGTGTGTGTGTGTGTGCGTGCGCGCGTGCATGTGTGAAATCTCTAGGTGTGTAACTATCTCAATTTTTCTAGCAGCCTTCCCACTGGTAAAAGGCACGAGCATTGCCGCTGGTCGTAACACACCACAATCACTATTTCTATTATAATCACTAACATCTAGGTAATAGAGAGTCCGTTCGCATTAAATAAACTTAATAAAACAATAGGAAAACCTTTATAATTATAAAATGCTGACCCATTGTTGCTGGGACACTGAATACGAACACGTTTTCCATCTAGAGCACCAGTACAATTTAATATATTCCAAAGCTCCAAATATCTCTCAGAAACATTTTCCCACAACTCCTTTGAGGGACTTGGCATAAATTCAGGCTGAAGTACAGCCCATATTGCTGAGCATACTTCCTCCATTATCTTGCCGAGCGTTGTTTCACCTCTTTCAAACAGATGCTAAACATTTGAAGCTGTTAGATAATAATAATAATAATAATAATAATAATAATAATAATAATAATAATAAATGTTATTCCAATTACAATAGTCAGTTATAAAAGGATATAAGTGCAGAATCAGCACAAGCTGTCGGGCCAGATATTTGAGACAGACTTCTGCCAGTGGCTCTGCAGCCAGGAGCAAGAAACCTTAGATTACTTAACATTTCTGACACCATTCACAAAGTCAAGAAGGTAACACATTTCTTATTTTGAGCACATAAATTGTTCTAGATTATGCATGTACTTAATCTCTTTCATGGAGTAGTATTATATTGCTGCTGTATATGAAACATTAAAGTATACGTTTTAATTCCAGACAAATGGGGAATTTGGACAATCTACCCCCTGAAGAACAACCAGCCACAGCAGCAGATCAGCCGTCATTTCCATCCAAATGGAGAAGAAAACAGTGAGTGCGAGGGGTATTAAGGAGTAACGTGTCCACCGTCTCAAACACGAAGAAGTCACAGCAAAAGACAGTCTTCGAAAATGGAAGTGCAAGTTTTCGCTGCATATTTACTAAGGAAAGCAAAAAATACCGCTGAAGTAGAATCGGAAAGTCCAGATTTAGCTTTTTTTAAAAGTCTGTTACCATGATGTCGTCAAATTAAACCATGTGGATAAGAGCCTGTTCAAAATGTATGAGCAGCAGAAACTAAACAATATGTTGTACTGCACATCGTCTAATTTCCAATAGGAAAATAACACCAATCGAAGTTCTCGCTTCACCTCAATATTACAGCACTGCACAAGAGAGTGTCAAATTACTGCACCCCCCAATGTATTTTCCAGTCAATTTAGATGAACATGAACGCTTTCTTTCAAACAATTACAAATGAGATGTCAACCAGTTTTTCAAGTCATTATTTTTTAAAAGTTCTTTACTTGAAATGAAATGAATAATGCGCAAATACAATCTGCAGAAGCATTTAACTTAAACACGTGTGTATTCACAAACATACATTGAATAAATATTGAGCTTGGCATTGTAACTATGGTGCCCACACTCACCTTAATGTTTGTCTTGTACTCAGCACGGTGACCTTTGTTCTAGCGCGTGACTTATTAAAAGATCCTGCAAAGTTCCAGTTCCTGAGATGTTCTCATTTTGACACAAAGCAGAAACTTGCATTACACAGTAGCTTAACTCTGCCGCCACCTCACACAGAGTGAGGAATGTAATGAGAACTGGCGCTTGCACATGTGGTGAGAAGCACGGGAGACCAGCCATCAGAGAACTTGCAGCTTTCCTATAGTTTGTATCTTGTTTTCTGAATACTGACACCCTTTGCAGAATTTCATTGTACATCTCTGGGTATATCCAATGTACAAGCCACAAACTACAGGAAAGCTGTAAGTCTGATTTATAACAGAATTCATGAACTCATTTTCTTTTTCTTCTGTTGCGCTATTTCAGCCGCCTGTGCATTAAAACATCGTCTTCACTCGAAGAGGCCATATATTCTGCTGAATTAGAAGATTGGCGCAGACATGTTGCTCCGGTATGCGGCCGCATGTTTTGGAATCACTAAAGAGACTCTAAGTAATTCCCTGGAGGAACTGGGTCAAGTACCTGGGGTTACACTGGACCAGGGGTTAACATTTCAGTCTCATGTGCGAGTACAAGGTGACCTGAGCGGCCACTTCAAAATTTACCCCCATTTTTTTCGCTAAACTCCGTTCCAATTCGCACCAAATTGCGAATTTACCAGGTCATCATACTGGCAATTAAGGTAAATTTTTGGTACAGACTTTATGTTCCCCCCAGTTTTCCTCCATGAAACTTCTGGCCTCGAGTACATCGTCGACACAGTAAAGAGATTAGAGCAGAAAGCATACACACTCTATGCAAGGCATCCCAACCGGTTAATATGCGCCCTTGATGATTACAACCCCAGACGCGGTCACGGGTACGTGGCCCACCCCGTGCCTAGGGAGGTGCTTGGACCAGGATGATGACAAGGATCACTAAGTACCTCCGCCTCGGCAGACTTGGTGCAAAATTTCCGAAAATCAGTCTTTAAACTCCTGAAATATTACCCCGGCAGATATCTGGCAATCGACTGACGAACTTCGGAGTTTCATGTGGAACTACAGGTTAAGTTAAGCCGCCTTGGGAGTCCAGATGCCTTTCCATCTCGCGCAACGAAGCATCAACTGTCCGACTGATAACTGAATATGACGTGACAGCAGACTACAGGTACACAGGGAGATATAGTCACCAAGTGGCCACGTGCTCCTCAAAACTCTGCTACACAACACCAAGAAGTCAGCCACGAACAGGTCGCAAGGTGCACCAGTTCCTTTCGCATCAAGAAATCCGAGCCCGATTCCAGTCAATAATGTAGGCAGATGGATAATTACCACGTTGTCCATGTTGGCCTATTAGCTCAGTTGGTTAGATTGTCGTGCTATTATTTCCTTTACGTTTTGTATTGCTACATTACAATTTCCTATTTAATTTCCCTGTATAGTGAATGTGATTAACTATTAACATGCATTCTAAAAGTTATTTTTTTCATTCCATTATTTGTTTCCGTTCGTTATGACTTATATCCACCTTATTTGTTGAAGTGTTTCACTGAAATTGGGCTCGGTCCGCTGCCGACAGCGAAAGGTTAACTAGGTTCATACTGTCTGTAAGGGCAAGTGCTAATTTTTTAACAATACTCAGTGGCAACCTGTGGCGGGAAACTCTGTTCCAGGCCACCTAAACAGTTGCTTTCTCCACTGTCTTTCAGCACTTCAGCTGCAGGGCAGCTCAGTTTGTAAGGTCGAAGTATTGCAATACCATCTATCATTGCCCATATTAAATTTAAATTCCAGTTCAGTCTAGGATTACCTACCTATCCTTGCCTATTTTGGACTTAAAAGTCCAGTTCAATCTGAGACAACCTATCTGTATTTATCACTCATTACTGATCTTAGACTTAAATTCCAGTTCAATCTGGGACTGCCTATCATTACCTGTTTTATATTTGAATTTCAGTTCAGTGTAGGAACTACCCATCTTGGCCTATCGTTGCCTATCTTAGGCTTAAATTCCAATTCGGTATGAGACTGCCTATCTATGCTTATTGTTGTTTATCTTATACTTAATTCCAGTTTGGTCTCAGACAGCCTATCTTAGGCTAAAATTCCAGTTCAGTCTAGGAATGCCATCATTACCTCTCCTAGATTTAAATTCCAATTTGGTCTGAGTCTGCCTATCTATACTTATTACTGCCTATCTTAGACTTAAATTTCATTTTGGTCTGAGACTGCCTATCATAGGCTAAAATTCCAGTTCAGTCTGGAAATGCATATCATTACCTATCTTAGATTTGAATTTCATTGTAGGACTACCCCATCTACCCATCTCGGCCTATCGTTGCCTATCTAAGACTTAAATCCCACTTTGGTCTGAGATTGCCTATCTTAGGCTAAAATTCCAATTAGATCTGGGAGTGCCTACCTTAGCCCTAAATTCCAATTTGGTCTGAGACTGCCTATCTATGCTTATTATTGCCTATCCTAGACTTAAATTTCGGTTCGGTCTGAGACTGCCCATCTTAGGCTAAAATTCCAGTTCATTCTGGGAATGCCTAATGTTAACTTTCTTAGATTTGAATTTCAGTTCAGTATAATACTACTCAACTCTGCCTATCTTAGATTAAATTCCATTTTGATCTGAGACAGCCTTTCTGTATTGCCTATCTTAGATTTACATTCTAGTTCAGTCTGAGACTATCTTAGACTTATCTTAAATTTAAATATCAGTTAGTCTGGGACTGCCTATCATTGCATATCTTAATCTTATTTGATTATTCTAGTTTGAATAGGGACTGCCTATCTTTGCTTACCATTGTCAATTTTAGACAATTTTATGGTTTTTTTTTTTTGATTATTCAGTTTGGGACTCTTATCTCTACCTATCATAGGCCTATTTCTCATTTGATATTCTATATAGCAATTTAAATGCACGCCTTTGCTATCATTATGATTGTACATTTACTGGATATGTAATTACAGAAATTCCAGGCCTTCACAGTTAAGAAATGATAGCAATCCACCAATTCCCAGTTTCTTTCAGAATAAAGACCTCCAATTTTGGTATTTGATTTTTCATTGTGCAGCATCTACTTTCACTAATGACAAAAATCATAACTTATTTATAAAATATGTGAGAACAATGCATGTTAAATTCAGCAGAATGACTCACATAGTAATGTTGAAAATTGCATTCAGAAGGCCTGGTTAAAATTCCTTGGAGTTAGCTGTCCTGATTTTGGATTTCTGAAACATCTCTTGTTTGCTTAGGTGATTGCTGGGATGGATCTTTCCTTTCCATGAATTTTTCACTCTCCCATTTTGATTATTTCATTTGGTCTGTTTTGTTACACTGTTGAAAGTGCTGGTGAGGGGGCTGATTCTGTGAACAGTGTGTCAGTGGCTTGAACTTCAGAAAGCTGTAGGGGCTCTGATGCCATTAAGGTGCTATATATATATATATATATATATTTATGCCTCACCAACTTTGGATGTTGGATGCACAGTGTCTCCTTCATTTCATACCATTCTCATGGAGGCGCACCTATTGGAGGTACAGGCACATATAGCCAGGTCTTGAGCATGGCTAAAGTACTGAAAATTCCTCATCTACCCTATTAATCCAATCCAAGCATATTAAAATAAAAATAAAACAGAATGTAGCATTTTTAACCTTCAGCATAAATTTTTTATTCAATTTTAAAATTAAGTTTATACTCTGCTCATTCAAAGGTATTTTGATAATTTGACTCTATTAAGGAAAAGGTTCTGCTTAAGGAATAATATAACTTAATAATTAAGAAGCAAGGGTAATTTATATGGTTAAAAAATGTGGTGCATATACTTAAAAAAAAATTCTGCCAAGGGTCATTGTATTTGTATAATTTAAACAATTTATCAAGAACAAATATATGCCAGGATAGTTAAATAATAATAATAATAATAATAATAATAATAATAATAATAATAATAATAATAATAATTGGAAAGTGAAGTAAAACTGATAATTCCATTTACTTCAAAAAGCAAAATGGTAATTTATTTTATACAGTATCTGGATATACAGTATATAGTGTTTGCATTGGTAATTATACAATAAATACCTATAAAAGATATGTCACAATACTTCTAATTGTCTCATTCTCACTCCCTTCCCTACTCTATCTATTCTCATTCTCTCAAAATCTGTCATACATAACACCTATCTACATGTTTATTAGGTACTGATTCATTAATAACAATACTAGCTTTTCAGTTAGATGAAAAGGACTTCTATTGGGAATTGTCTCACTAATAACATATCAGGCTATACTGGTCAGCAACAAATGCAGAGCTATATCCAAAACCAAAGCTTTATTAATGTTGAATTCGACATTGTAATTTTTTTAAAGAAACCAAGCATTAATTATATATTTTAACATTCATTCATCACATGTAATAAATTTATTTCATTTGCCTTATCACAAAATGTGAACTACTGCCTGAACAAAATATTATCAAAAGTGTCACTATTTTTTTTAAAATGGATTTAGCGTTATAGTGAGATTTGTCAAACATATAAACCTTGAACTTCTTCATTCATAAAAACTTGTAAAATGCTCAAATATAAACATCTAATGTATCATTTACATTACCAGCTTTTTCTTCAAATGTTTTCTAAGATGGTAATGTACAGTAACAAATTGAGCTGATCAACATCAGTATTCATTCTAATCTTCAACTCTTTTAACACACTATTTATCACAAACATGTATTAAATACAGATTTACTGAGTAGTATGAACACAGAGTATTAATTTATGATATGAGAACTTAAAAACAATGACAACATAACTTCACAAACATTAGACATAAAAGGATGGTAAAACACTTTACACTAAATGTAAATTTTCACATAATATGCACATTTTAAATATTACACTGCTGTCTCTGCTGCACCTGAATTCTTATATTTATTGTTATTCTTCCCATTGTATCCTATTGTCTGATATGACTCAACCTGGAAAAAGAAAAAGAAAAAAAATTTACTGAAGTATCCATTCATCATGCATCCTTATTTTTAAGTTATTCACAAAGATAAAACACATATAGATGTCAGGAATGCAAGATGCATTAGTGCACACATGTTATGCACTCAGTGAACAAAAAATAAACCTAACACTTTTATATTTGCTTGTATATTGCAATTCATCTGCTGGTCATAAAATATTATGTTAGATATTTGTTGTCATGGATATGTGTAGGCTATATTGCATTTTTTCTTTTATAAACAAGCCATTGTAACCAATATTCCAATTATGTGTAGAAAATATCAGATATAGCAACTTTGCTTTAACCATTTTGTACTTATCATTATTTCTTTATTTTTACATGTTCTGAATGTAAGCAGGATTGCCACATTTTATCTTCAGAACAATGCGACCTAAAGATATGGCTCAAGCTGTAGCCCTAAATGAAGATGGATGCAGTATACATTACATTGCAAATGCATTGAATATGGCTAGAGGAACAGTCCATGATGCCATAAAATGATTTAGAGAGACCCTAGAATACACCAGAAGACCAAGTTCCGGTCGCCTGAGAGCTACAAATCAAAACAAAGACAGTACAAAGTGTTGACAATTTTTAGGGAGTGTAACCTGCAAGTTTTGACTGTAGCGCAGCAATTTGTCAACATGCATGGATGCCCAATTTTAGACAAAACAGAAATTGAAAGCAAGTGAACTGATATTAAGTAAACCTACAACTGGTCTCAAATTACTCAGAATGCACTGAATCAAAAGATTGCATTTTGCAAATGATCATAGGGTTTAAAGAAATGAACAGTGGGCAGTGCTCTGTTCACAGACTAATCCCATTTCAAACTGTGCTCTGTTCACAGACCAGTCCCGTTTCAGTCTGCACTCACTTGGATGTGAAAGAGTTTGGAGGAGGGGAGAACAATTTGACAATGCTGCACTTCCAAAAAGTTCCCATTTGGAGTAGGTGGAGTGATGGTTTGGGCAGGTGTCTATGGATGCTCCTACTGAGTTAATTTAATAGAAAATGGAAGTCCAACAGTTGATAGGTACATAAATGAATGTTCGGCTAATCTTGTTGTACATTTGGCCTATTTATGGGCTACAATTTTCTTTTAAAGCAGAACAATGCACACTAGCATATTGCCCACATGGCATAGATTATCTTGAAGAAGTGAGAATCCATGTTTTACCATAGCCAGCAAGGAGTCCAGATATGAATTCGCTTAAACACATGTGGAACATGCTGGAACAGCATGTTAAGATAAGACTACTGCTGCCAGAAATTTTACAGGAGTTGAGGCCAGCACTTCTTGAAGAATGGGAGTGTATTCCTCAAGAAGTCATTGCTAGCCTGATTGAAAGTATGCCAAAACATATAAATGTAATTATTCAAGCCAGAGGGAGCAACTTCCATTAGTAAAATGCATTTTTATGTTTTAAGCACCGAAAAATACACTCACAGCTAAAACAAAATGTGTCATTATTTTACATCCTTTGTAACTTTTCTCCCCAGAGTTAAGTTTTTGTTTCCATTGTTGAAATTTAAGGTGCTTAATAAAACAATCTTTTGTTTAAATGGGTATTCTTTCATTTTAAAATAATTAAAAGCAAAATATAAGACTTAAGAACAAAATACAATCAAATATAAGTGTCCAGGTTATGTATTTGTTCCTGAATGTACTTTTCATACTACACCTTAAGCTATTAACATTTAACTATAAAAATGATGTAGAAAGAAGTATTTGTTAAATATTTCAATATTTTAGCATTTAATGCTCCAGAAATATTTACAGGCTTTAATATTTTAATATTTTTTCTTAATTTTGCTACAACACTGCTGCTATAGATTTTTAAATCATTATTATAGTGGAACTTGTCAAAATGAGCACTATTATGCTTGTATACAATACAGCATCTAGCTATTCATCTTATCTGTATCATGTCAACTTCAACAAATTTATATTACCAAGATCTATTTCCTGCAATACTTTTTATATTTTTTTCACTCCAGGCTTAAATAAAAATGAGCATTATCAATAATGGGAAGCAAACCACCTTTCTCTTCCAAAAACAAAGCCAGATAATGCCATTACATTAACATAATGAGCCTTAATTTCAATTTAATACACCATAATACATGAGTTTTGAACAATTATTTTGATACTGCATGTTTAAATCAAGCATTGATATTCTACATTTTGTAACATTTGAAAACAATCAATATTAATTCAATTTGGAATTGAACACAGTGGAACAGCTACAGGTGGTCAAGATCATTAAGGCAAGGACTCATGACCAGAGGTCTGGGGTTTGATTCCCACTAAGACCATCCTCCCTGATTGAGGTTTTTTCCTTGTTTTTCTCAGTCCTCATAAATGGCAAATGCCCATGAGGTACCCTAAACCTAGGCCTGGAATGCTTCCTTCCTTAAAAAAATACTCCTTTCCCAATGTATAATTTCACTTCATGTATCATCAGTGTCTACGACCTGTGGTGCCTCAGTAGTAAAAATGGGTGTTAAACACTACTCAAACGAGGGGGGGGGGGAGCACAGTGAAACATGCATTAATGATCTCTTCTGAGTCGAAAAATTTAGAACACACTTAATGGTTTCACTTACAGGAGATTTACTCGGGACGTTTTGTGGAAGACTTGTCCACATCTGCAGCTGTTAAACACTGTTAGCTCATTTGCAGAAGTTGGGTAGGTAGGTATCTGCGTTGACTCTGGTGATCTTGTGATAAACTTGAATAAAGAGCTGTCTACTTCCGGGATATCAAAATTCATTGGGTTTATTCATGTTTTTTTATATAAATCCTTTCCCATGTGTTGAATTCTTTTGGTTTTTGATCTGTTTTTAATAACTTGATGCTTTTTTCTACATCATGGTTTTCATTCCAAAAATGTGCTGCCATAGCTGATTTTTCTATTTGCTTGTAACAGATGTTTTTCAAATGATCCTTCAACCTGAAAACTACTTTTATGACTGCTCACTAACTTTATACTTAATCACTGCATAAGAACATATTTTAAATTTTTTAAAAATAACTCTGGGAAGAAAAAAAGGGGGGACGAAGATGACAATATCTGCTGTATTTGCTATGCAACTCTTTCCTTTAATATTAATTTGATTATTTGTCTGCTGAGGTTTATTTATTGTTTTTTTTAACATCCCATGCTATTATCTGGTTTTTTCTTAATGCATTAATATATTTTTCTTACATAAATTAGGTTCAAATTGCTTATAATTAACCTTTTTCACAATTGCCTTTTCGCCAGAATTAGAACAGTAAATCAATAATTCTCTCAAATAAGAATTTGAACATTTGACTATAAGTTGTAAATAGAAAAGACACTGCTACTTGAGCCATATGGACATTGGAAGTTTGCAAAAGGATTGTTAGCTGATAAACAAGAAGGTCCTGTATTCATTTTTCAAATGTGCCCATTCCTAGTTTGCAAATTTACTTAATAAACTTTGAACCCTCAATGAATTTTGACAAATTATGTGAAAAGTTTTGCTCAAGTCAAAATGGACAATGTTGAATTGCTGAATTACTTGCTTTATTCCACTCAATAACTTTTTCCAAAAACTTGAAAGCTGCTAAACATGAAAGAACTTATAATTTAGAATTAGGGGAATTCAGAACAAATTTAACTTTTTTTCTTTCCCCCCCTCCTCAATATCAACAAATCTTAATTCAATGATAATCTCTGCTCCTGTGTATGTGATTCTGTCCTCTTGACATAGAAAAACCTCGAAAACATAAATATTTGTTTACATCTTTTATCTATAATATGCACACAACACAAATCACTTTTATCCTAAAATCTGAATGTTTCAAAAGCTGTAATACAAGTGTGCCTCTGTATTCAAGGCAGCAACAAAAACTGGACTAATGGCTTAGTATATCATTATTTATGCTTGCAAAAAGAAACAATAATCACTTTTATGTAGTGTGGCATATTGATTTAAGTATTAAATTTAGTTGAACTCTATTTCCTAGATTTAAATAACATTTTAATTTAAAATATATCATAAAATGTGAATGATCACAGGAGAGTATTATTTGAATAAATAGCAGAAATATTGTTCTAAAGGTAATAAACAGTTGAATGCTTCTAGCTTGTTTTCCTTTGTACTGTTTTCCATGGCAAGATCATTTGAGTTACAGGCTACCTGGGCGTGGTTGTTTACTGCTGTTGAAGCTGGATAAAGGAGATAAAAGCTGCCACATGTAAATTCAGTAATTTTATTTTAATATTTATTTGTTTACTGAAAGCAGAATTGTATTTCTTTCTCTAGACTTTGTTAGCCATCACTATCAGCACACCAACTCCCTACTGGTCGCTCATGTAATTTTCATGATCATTATACTGTATTTAAAACAAGCACTAACCTGTGCAATAAGACATGTTAAAAATCGTGCTCCTCAGTGACAATACATTACCAGCATCTATGAAAGAAATTCCTCTATTTCATCTAATTTTTCTTCCACAAGCATAAGTGATTTTTTGTCTCATAATTCCATCTGTCATAATTATTTAACAAGTTGGCAAACACAATTGCCAGGATATTTTCTTGAGAATTGCCTTACTACTTCTCTGCAATAATCTATTTTCATAGATATATTGTACATTAAAGCCCATTGTAGAAGACTATATTTATGTAACAGCATGGCTAACAAAGATCAATTAGAACACAATTTATAGACAATGAAAGTACCAAATAACAATAATGCAAATTCACTCATTGATAACCCTCCCTCAAAATAAATACAAGCTGTTACCTGCACATTCATTATGTGGCCTTATGACTGGCTTTCACCAGTATGCAGCTGCAAATCCATAACTCAAATAACCTCACTGTGGTTTTTATTTTAGTAGTACTGCATTATCACAGACAGGACAAATGATTGCATTAAAGGAATATCAGAAAATACTGGGGCAAATTCCCTTTTTAAAACTATTTAGTTTTCAATTTCAAAACAATTTTCCTACATTACAATTCAGGAGCCCTTTGCTCTTGCAATCTTGAAATATAAATTCTAACCAATTAATTGAAAGGTATCTACAAATTACCTTCTTATTTTTTTTTTAAGATTGTTTATTATTACTGTTTTTAATACTTGAGATAAGAGCAAGTTCCCAGAACCACAATGTGATCTATATGGAGATTGGAGTGCAATATCTAAAGCCTGGTTCTTCTAAATCACCTAAAATTAATGCTAGGCATGAGTCAAATTGCCAGTAAGCCATGAATCCCCATCATATGCATACATATTACAATTAACATATCAATGAAACCTAATTTCTTGAATTGCATTTCAATATCTTGAATCCAAATCTACATTAGTACTCTAGTTATAACCATAATAATGTTCTTTGTTAACTTTAAATACTAAGATCCTTTTTAAAATCAATCATATCCTCACCTCCTTATATACTGTCATTACTATCTTTTTGCTTGATTTTCCTCATCCATATTTGTCTTACTTTTTCTAAATAATTTCCTATTGACTTTGTACCTTTTCACTGGTTTTAAGATTTTTTAACCCACACTTTCTAATTAAAGCTTCTGACAGTGTCTTGGTATCGCTTCCTCAATTCAATTTTTTGTTACTTCAAATTCCAAAATATAATGCCTTGGACTATTGTTTTTGCCACACATTGAACATCTGTCCTCAAGCATCCTCTCTCTTAGTCTGGTTAAATTTATTATTCCTGTCCAAGCCCATGTGAATCCTTCCCTTCCCAATTTATCACATAAACTTAGAGACATATATTTATCCTTCCTAATAATAATTTAAACCTCAATGGATTTTAAATTATTTACTTTCTTTGAAACTAGCTAACAGATTAGATATTTTGATATCCTCTACTCTATTTTTAATTTCTTTCCATAACGTTGTTCCTAGATAGTCCCTCTCTCTTTATACCAATCTTCTCTATCATTTTTGTACCATATAAAATGTATAGATATGTGTACTCGTGTCCAAAAATCTTTTCCATTCATTTGTTTTTTATGTATTGACACCTTTTTAAAATATTCTGATCATCTAATCTGTTTATTCTATACCAGTATTTTAGGTACTGTTTTTTCTAGAATTTTCTCATATTAGTAAATCTTCCTAATTTTGTTGATGCTATGATTTTATGTGATATTCTTTGGTAAGCCAAATATTGAACTGCCAAATGACTTATGGCTTTTTTATATGGGGTGTTTCAAAAATATTTTTACAAACCGGTGGTGGGTTCCTCACACCAAAACACAAGAAAAAAAAAAAAAAAGAAGGTCATATTAACATATGTCCAGAAATCCTTAATTTTTTAGTTATTAACCAAGTTTACCTCAACATGAATTTAAGTTTGTAACCAAAAATAAAATTAATTTTTTTCGATAGTTCAGATGTTATCGATACAAGTCTGCTGATAGACTCATTGTATCCTAGATGGTCATGTATTGCCAAGGAGACTTGTTTACACTTGTCATTTGGATACTTTTGTGGTTAATCTGTTTCTGTTGTTTCATGTTATTTTAAGCTGTGTTTAACCATGGCATTTCATGACCAGGCACACATGATTTTCATGTATGGTTGTGCAAATTATAATAGATGCAAGTCTGCATGTTGTATCATTGACAAGGGGGGACGAAAATCAACAAAAATTCTAAAACACTGTAAATATGATATAACAAATTATTTTTGAATAAGTCACTCAAATTTCATAGTTTTATTCCACTTACTTGGACATGTTTCAAAGGCAAATTTCCTTCATCATCAGCACGGTTCCACTGTCAGTTTTCCAGTGTGGTATTAAGATGTCGCTCTTTGGATTTTATTAACTTTTTGATTAGGTTGCTGTTGTTTGGAAGATCAAAATGAACTAAATTTTCTTTATTTTCGTTCAAGAATATATTTTCCCACACCGATAATTCTATCGATTTTTGAAGAGCTTTTAAGAGATTTGGTTCATTTTGGAACTCACGGTTTTCTTGCCAGAAATAGTACACTACTGTTGATTTTTCTGTATGTTTATACTTTACACTTCTCATGTGTTCCTTAAACCATATGGTAATGTTCCTTTTTGTTTTACCTATATATACAACAGCAACCTCATCAAAAAGTTTATAAAATCCAAAGAGTGACATTTTAATACCATGCTGGAAAACACAGTGGAACCATACTGACAATGAAGGAAATTTGCCTTTGAAACATGTCCAAGTAAGTGGAATAAAACTAGTGAAATTTGAGTGACTTCCTCATAAATAATTTGTTATATGATACTATATTTCAATGTGAAAATCCCAAACTATTCAAATTTATTTATAATTATAAATTGGGCAACAACACACAAGTAGACAACTATAGACCTATTATGCTAACCTCTGTATTTGTGAATGAAGGTATTTGAAAAGGTCATAAATAACAGATTGGTAAGCTTTTTAAACAAATTCAATGTGTTAAGTGAATCACAGTATGGATTTGGGCAAAATTATTTCACAACTACAGCTATTGCAGAGCTTTACAATGTAATCCTTCAGTGGCTTGATAATGATGAGAAGACTACAGGGGTTTTCCTTGACTTATCTAAGGGTTTCAATAGTGTGTCTCATGAAATGCTACTGATAAAATTGCAGAAATTTGGTATAAGTGGAAAATTTCATGCACTATTAAAATCTTACTTAGCAAACAGCTGTATAGTTGTGAGAAATAAATATAGGCACACAAGAGAATCCTTTTCATACTATGAAAATATAAAAGCTGGGGTACCACAAGGATCAGTACTCAGGCCTATTCCCTTTCTGCTTTATGTCAAAGATCTTCCAAAAATTACACATGCTAAAACAATTTTATATGCAGATGACACCTCAATACTATTTGGGAATAAAAAACTAAATGATTTGGGAAATTTAATAGCTACAGAAATGCAAGAAATATATAATTATCTTGCAAATAATAAATTAAAAGTAAATCTTCATAAAACAAAAGCAGCCATGTTCCAATACATCAATGATAGGTATAGTAATAAAAATGTTATATATATAATTAATGGCAGACAATTTCAGAAATTAGACAAAATAAAATTCCTAGGAATTATTATTGATGGAAATTTAACTTTCAGATATCACATTGATTATATATGTAAAAAGATAAGTGCAAATCTCTACCTTATAAGAAACTTAGCAAGATACTTAAATGCAGAACACCTGAAATTAACTTATTATGGAGTTATACATCCACATCTAGAATATACCATTGAGGTATGGGGTAATATTTGCTTAACGAATATGAACAGATTATTAATTTTACAAAAGAAATGTATAAGAAGTATACACAATGCAAACAGGAGAAAGTCATGTGTAAAGTAATTATGTTTGTAGTTAGCAAAGATGGATTAGACAAGCTAAATAAGGACTGTTATAAGTATCATACAAGAATATAAAACAACTTTCATAGGGTAAATGTAAATAAAAAGACAACAGACAAAGACTCCTTAATAATGGGTAAGATATTATACAATAGCCTACCAAGTTTCATAAAAAGAACAAAAAGGAAAAAATTTAAATGTGAGTTGAAGTACTTTCTGATATAAACATGTACATATAGGAGTATTTGAAAGAGTGCAACAATTCACGATCAGAATGCAATTGTATGTGGAAACAAAAGGAGAACATTTTGAACTGTTATTATGAGTTTCTGAGTTGACATTTTGTTTCTTGTTTTGGCATTCTCTTATTAATAACCCCAAATCTCAAAAAACTAAAGATTTATGGACATATGTTCATATGGATTTTTTTCTTGTAAAAATATAGGCACCATAGTTTGTAAAAATATTTCTGAAATAGCCTTTATAATATTTGATTTTCTATTGATGTTTCATAGATCTTTCACATTTCATACACATCTTAAATTATGTAATTCACACACAATCTTATCACCTTCAATGATAATATCATTTTCTTATGTTCTTGCCTTCCTTTATTACTTAATCTTACTCCTAGATAATAAATTTCTCTTATCACTTAAATATCTGAACCTTTCCAACTTCATTTTTCATTTTTCTTTAATTTCTGTTCCTTTTTGAAAACCATAATTTTGGATTTATTCTTAATTCCCATTCTTTACAGATTCTACATATTACTTCTGTTGGTCTTACATTTAAAATAATACCTACTGGTACTACTGGTAATAAAAATACATCAGGAACTTCTATATTCATTTTTGTCATTATTGTGTATTGTATTAGACATCTGTTCAAAAACATCAATAAAAAAATTGAATAAAATAGGGTTAATTTAAAACCTTCTCTTAACCAATACTGTTTATAAAATATTCACTCACATTTCATTTTCACATGCTGATTTTATTTTTCTTATAAGGTGTATTGCTTTCACAAAGTTACTTCTTTTTTCCTTAGTTTTATACCAGCACTTCTC
The DNA here is from genome assembly GCA_030762175.1 of Metallyticus violacea. Taxonomy (NCBI): domain Eukaryota; kingdom Metazoa; phylum Arthropoda; class Insecta; order Mantodea; family Metallyticidae; genus Metallyticus; species Metallyticus violacea. The sequence goes on from CM060831.1 coordinate 51,124,938, forward strand.
TATGCAAAAGGCTTTTTCTAAATGTACAAAATATCATATAGTCTAACTCTGTTTATAGGTATTAACGTATTTCACTTTTGAATCAAAATTTACTCCCCACAGTAAAGCCAAGACAATTACACTAAATATTTTAACCCCATTTGCCACATCTGACTACAATTTGATTTACAGAAATCAAATTTTATTTCAGTAATGACAGACATATGCAACAATAAAGGATGCAAAAACATTTCCATTGTTTGTCAGGTATTTTAATCCTGCTGAGGATATTCAAATTAAAATGCTTGATCTTAAATCTTTGCCTGGAGAAACATTAGAAATCATTGCTACATTTCTGAGCAACTGTTTGAAAACTACTAACTAAAAAAAAAAAAAAAAAAACAGTTGTTCTTTGTGTAAATAATATGAACTGCATTTTCAAGGTACATCTAGAAAGAAAGGCAACAATTTCTTCACAAAACTGATGGGAATTTAGGGCATAATTTACTTGGGGTTGGGTGTTGTGCTCATATAATTCATAATACTGTTCAAATGGCCGCTGATGTCCTTCCTATTTACACTGGAGTCATTGTTTCTAAAATATATATTTATTTTGATCTGTATACTGCTAGGATTGAAAGTCTTAAAGAATCTTGTATATCTGTAGACCAGGAATATAAATAAATTTTAGAATACAGCAAAACAAAATTGCTTGTCTTACTTTCTGCATGAGCATCTTCCGACTATGTTTGTTCCTTTGAAATCATATTTTAAATCCAAAATTAATGCCCATTTATCATCAAATCATCTTTGAAAATCCTTAAGCAGCAGCTTGGCTGTACTTTTTTCATAACCGAGCATCCTTTTTTTCACTCTGCAGTTCAAAGAGTGGAAGGTTAAACAAATACAGTTTTTGAGGTCATTTCTGTGTTAAGTGATTTAAAAACTTTAAGTTTCCACTGCTTCATAACATCAGGTGTCAGATCAATTTTTGGTAAATTGGAAAAGAAGGGTTTGTCATCAGAAATTCAAAATTTAAACATATGTCCACACATTTCATCAAACTGAGCTGAATATTTAAATAAATGGATTGTATCCCTTGAGAGTTTATGGGACTTCAGTTGTGTAACACTTAAGGCAAATGTGGTGCCTCAGTAGTAAAAACAGGCATTAAACACAATTCAAAAAAAAAAAACCTTTTGTATATCCATCCCCAGTGGATGGATATACAAAAAATTGAAGATTTCATTCACAAAATTACTCCTTCAACTATTGTAGATGATATTGGCCTTTATGATGAGTTCTGTATGTTAAAGATAAAGGTAAAGATGGCCTACTGTGTCCCTTAAAGGCAAATGCCTCAACAAGTAGGGAAAGCTCACTTTTCCCTAATGATTGAGCTATTCCATGCTAGTTAGTCATATGCCTGTTTAAGACACTGATGATTTGTTCTTTGGTTACTCCATTTCTCAATGCAAAGTTGCTTCTTGAGAGATTTCCATTTTTCTCTTCCTCTTGCTACTCTTGACCAATCTGGATCTGCATATTCCTTGAAGAGGTCTGTCCATCTTCATCTGGGTCTGCCTTGTTCCTTTTTCACATCCAGGGGTCCCACATGGAGATCTTGTAGGTTCATCTATTGTCCTACATTCTTGCAATGTGACCACCCCATTGCCATTTGCTTCTGGTAGCTATTTGTATATCTTTGTCTGAGATAACTGATTTATTAATACTGTAGGTATTTTGTCCTTCATAGTTATTGCCAGGATCTTGCACTGCATTTTTCTTTGGCATATTTCAATTTTGTTCTTTTGTTGTTCTGTTATTAACCATGTCTGGCATCTATATAGTAATACAGGGTATACAAGGTTTCAAGCATCTTGAATCTGATTTTCTTAGTTAGTGTTTGGTCTAACAATATAAACTTATGGGCTCAAAATGCTCTCCAGGTTAATGAGAGTCTTCTTTGTCTTCTTTTTCCATTTTATCATCGGAGGAAATCTGTTGTCTTAGATATATATATTGCTCACATATGTGAGAACTGTTCATATATTTTTATAGGGGTGTCAGGTCCATTTGAAATTAGTTGTGTCTTCATTTTGTTTAGTGACAGCCCTGCATTTCTGCTATGCTCACATAATTGTTCCAGCATAGTTTGTAGTGCTTTTGGTGTTTTGACAAAAAAGACCATATTATCAGCAAATCTTAGATTCGTTAGTCAACTCCCATTTATGTTGATTCTGAAATTATCATGCCAGTTCATTTTCCTGAATATATGCTCCATTATTACTGCCATGTCATTATTACAAAAAAAAATAAAATTCAATTTTCAATCTCATTAAATCATGCTAAAATAAAATAAAATCTTCAATAATATTAAAAACAAATTTTAACACACTCGTTAAGGTGCAGACTCATGAGCAGGAGATCTGAGGTTCGAATCCCTCCAGGACCATCCTTCCTGACTGAGGTTTTTTCCAGGTTTTCCTCAGACCTCATAAATGGCAAATGCTGGAGAGGTCTGGAATGTTTCCTTCCTTAAAAAAACCTTTCCCAATATATAATTTCATCTCATGTATCATCAGTGACCACCACCTGTGGTGCCTCAGTAGTTAAAACATGCATTAAACACATTAAAAAGGGGGGGAGCTCCATTAAACAGGTGAAGAGTTTGGTAGAGATTGGATTGCCTTGGTGAACTCCCCTTTCTAGCTGGGATGGTTGTCCTTCTTCCTCTGTTTTTACTTTCCTAACACCAAAAATATTGTAAAAATGGAAGCTGGAAAGAACATCACCCAGTGACTGTCGTATAGAAATTGTTTCACATTTTAATGTAAACAATGTGCTTTTTCCAATTTACTTAAAACATTGCAGTTTCTTCTTTGTTTACCTGGAACTAGCATCCGAACTGTATGAGTGTTTTTTTACATGAATGTTTTGTGGACAAGTGTCAAGAGCTTTGAAGCTATTTTGATTAATAATGCAAACTTTGACTATACTTATGTCAAATTTACAAAATGCTATGTGATAAAAAGGACCTACTAAAGAAGATCCATTCATCAGGGAAATATAAAAGAATGCTGCTTTAGTTCTAAAGGACTGTTTGTTAGAGTGAATTGAATACTATTATATCACGTAAATTACAAAGTTTTGTTTTTTATTTATTGGTTTCCATACCTATGTATTTATGACTGTTTTTAAATACCCACATCTTGTGTCCTTTTTTGTCCCTTTTTTTTTTTGTTAAAGAAAATATTTAAATCTCCTGTTTTGCTGTTTTAAAATGGTCATCTTAGTGTTATAGTAATATTTGTAACTATAAATGAATATAGTCTTATTCATTATTTTCACCACTGACCACATTACAATCTTTTGTTTTTGGTGCTTAATTTAATCTTAAACTTATTTTTTTTAAACCATTCTCTCTTTTATCTCCAGTTGACATTTATAGCCTGTCTTGCTATTAGGAAATCTTCCTTATTCATAAAATCTCCTGAATGTTTCAACTTCCTAAGTTCACTCTCCACTCTTCTTTTTGCCATGGTACATTCTTAGCCATACCTAGATTTCTTAGTTCTAACTTTATTAATTTTCACTTTCATTCCATGTCCTGCATTCTTCACAACCTGCTCTAATCTTATACACCTTCTGATTTCCTTTCCCTCAACAAAATTCAACACCTTTTTCTACAATCTTTTTAATCATTTTATGTTGTTCATTTTCATAACCTCTAAGCTTCTGATGAAGATGACGATGATGACAACGACGACGATGATGATTATGATTATGAACCCCTTGTTGCTTTCATTTACAACAATCCAGTGAACTATCTATTTTCTAGAATTGGAAACAAATTCTTAATAGGAAATTACTTTTTTGCATATCATACACAATAATCTCAAATCTGTAAAAGTAACATTGAAAGCATAAGAGTATATCATATAGTTTATCACACTCTGTCCGTTTTTATTTATAAATGTGTATTCCCCCAAGTAATCCTTTCCTTTTATACCATTGTACAGCATAAAATTTTTTTTCTCACAAAAATGAATATCATTCAAATTTTATTCTTGCTCCTTTGCCTTTAAATATCCATTTCACATGTTGTTCCTTCTCCATGCTTATTATGGTAATTTGTTCCTTCCCTATCCTAGTGCTGAAGTCCTCCATAATCATAAATTTTACATTACCATATTTTTCTTGCATTTTTTTCATACCCTTTTAAGCTTTATATAAAACTAAATTATAAAAATTTGGAACAATAGGTGGATTATTAAACTATTAGCATATACAGCTTTATTCCTTTTTCCAATATATCAATTAAACATACAACATATTATTGTATTACTTCTTAAACCATTTTCTGTCACCTTTTTCAACTTCCTTTTTCTTTTAACCAATCTCATCTGAGACTGGGTTTAGCAGGGAAGTAGAACATAACTTCACCTGCAATATAAAATAAATGTGAAATAAAATGTACTATTTTTAGTTCTATATAGAACTTAGATGGTGTATTTAGACAACCTTTAACAAGTTTTTTCACATTATTATCATCACATTTAATTCTTCAACAATAGTATTTTTTTTACAATTTCACTGTCTTTGAAGATTTCCAACATTAGTTCATTTAACAATTGTTGCACTGGACTGAATGATGGTGTCTTAAAATATAATAAGAGAATACAGCTTCTGCAATAGTTACTGGTTGTCACTAGGCTTTTCCATAGTGAAAGATTTGGTAATGTGGCTTATCTTTGCATTCTCTTTGCATTCACCAAAGCCTCATTATTTCACATCTTATGTGATTCTGCCTTGGTTGATTCCATGACTGGAAGAGGAAAATGACTTGTTGGGCAATGCACTTCTACCCATAATGTTATCAGTCTTGTGTTTCTTTAGAAAAGGATACCAAGTTACCATTTGTCTTGAAAGTAGTAACTTTTAGTTTCCATTTTCTGAAGTTTTTTCTGAGTCTTCTTTCATTTTCAATTTGTTTCCTACTGTGTTTGTTAATTATTAGCATCCTTTGCATTTGAATATGGCCATTTACTTTCAAGTTTCAATAATATCAACCCTCAAGTCCTGGAAGTGTTAAATATTGTATTGCACTATGGAATAACTATCAATTAGTATTCAGAGATGAACAATAAACTAGTGATTGTGAAATTGTAATCTTAAAAGAAGTTAGGAACAGTGAAGTTGTTACATATACAAATGAGTCAGTATTAGGTGACACTAAAACTGACTCATTTGTATATATAGTGATTGTGAATTACAATGGTTGATTGAAAATGCTTAGTATTTACATTCAATTGTCAAAAACGTAACACAAAATACATAGTATGAATTTAATAACTAAGTAGATTAATAGATAGTCAAATTAGGATTTGTTGGCAATGAAGTAGGACAGTCAAAAGTACATTCCAAAGTATGAATGTTATACTTAAAGTAGGATGGTTGGTCACCCTGACTGAGATGCATTTTTTCTTTCTTATTCTTAAAATCTAAACCTTTAATCTTTTGACACCCATGTCTCTCTACTACAGCAATTACATCTGCTGATTTCACCACCTTGATAACTACTAATTATTTTCTGAAATAAATTTTCTGTATTCTGTAATGCCACTAAAAAAAGGAATGTCTATACAGATTTTTTCTCTGATAACTAAATTTCTCTAAATTTCCTGCTTTGTATTACTCTCTTTGCCACATTCATCTACTTATGACTAATTTTCATAATACTGCTACCTGATATCAGCATTGGACATAATTCTATCTTGAAAAATTGAGGCTACCTGATATTCCATTCTTCTTCTTGATTCTTCTCTCAGCTGTTCAGGAGGAATGATTTATTTAACTGGTGATGTAAGACTGTGACATACATCTCTTATCCCCTACCCTTATCTCAGGAGTTACATCTATCTTTAAATGATATTTCACTTTTGGTTGTAACACTGTGAAATAATATGAAATGGTAATATGTATGAAACTGATACTGCATACTGGTAGGTGAAACCTTTATTTTATATATAAACTCTCAGAAATAGGCATTGTCCAGTTTCTTACAATATTCAGCACCTAGCATACATAGATGGATGAACATGTGATTTCTCTGTAAACTCAGGCCTACAATGAAATTTAGGCAGGTCAGCAATCTAGATAACACAGTGATTACATTCATTTTTCAATATGTAAAAAAGTATTAATGGATCCTCAGCCAATTCTGAATCTTGAGTAAAAATAGCCTATGTGCTACAATTCAACTTTCCTACTATTTCATACACAGTACATCTGTCAGCTCATATTAGAAACAATGTGTTCCCTAAAACTTCATTTTGTACATTATTAAGTACTTCCCAACAGATGTTTTTTGCAGGAAACCAAAAGTTTTCATTGCAGATTTCCTCAAGTAATGGTTAAATTTCATTGCCATAATGCACACAGTTATTATTTCATACAAACATATTTTGTAAAAATAAAGAGTTCCATTGCTTATTCACAAGTCAAGTGATGACTCAATGCACTGGTACAGTTTATGCTTTTATAACACCTAGTGTCTTTATCAATATTCTATCTTCAAGTTGTGATTTCAGAATGTTGTAGTGGACATCAGTAACTAATATTGATGTATAATAATATAAAAGTATGATAGCAGGCTTTCACATAGCTTTATTAAAAGTTCTGTTATCAATGAAGTCCAAAATCAATGATTGCTAATCTTCTCTGTGTTTGATCTCTGAAAGAAAAGAGCTTGCGGCACTTTTCTCATTTTTTATTTTTTTTCCCCCTTAATCCTTTAGTACTTATGACAACCAATAAATATCTTCTTATTATTTTATGTACGTTATATTCTCCAGTAAATTTGAATTAAAAACATTACAATCTCTGAACAATGCCATACCTTCTTAGAACTGCTCTTTTAGGAATGCTTTTCAATATGCAGGATGTGATAATGAACAGTTTTTACTTAAAACAATAGAAGACTTGCATTCAGCTATACAAATGATTCATGCAAGCATTATGTCACATACCCAGACACCTCTAACTACATTTCACTGTAATCAATAAGACACACAATATTCAAATATACAATTAAAACCATGCATTCTGACTAGCCTGTATGCAGATTTGTTCCAAACCGCTATAAATATACTGTTAAAATTGTACATATATAGGCACAATATAATCATTAAAAGATATGGATCATGCAAAAGAATGTGCATAAAATAGGAAAAAAGACATTTTATATACTAAATATTAATAATTAAAAAAAAATGAAAGAAAAATGTATATCTATATCTTATCTAATTTAGAAATTTTATATGAAAAGCCCTTAAAGACCTGAGATTCTGAAATATTAAAAATTGAAAGTATGAAACGACTAAGGCATTTGTACAAACAAATCTGTTCTATTGAAAAGAATAATCTAGTATTTAATGTATATCTGTGTGTGTGTGAGTGTGATAGAGAGTGGGAGACTGGCTCCAGATTTTCATAGCAAGTAGTTCTCCTTAGAGCCTTCAAGAACGTTGATAACATGCAAAATATTTGCAGTTCTGTAGTTGTATTCTTTCAAATAAGCAATAGATTTCAAGCTAATGCAACATAGTTCTATTACAAATAGTTAGGGATTATAGCATTTTTTAAAATTATTTCCCTTTCTACTCTGTGAATAGCTTTTAAAAGTTCTCTCTTTTCTGAAATATTTATCATCACCACCACCACCACCGCCACCGCCGCCGCCACCACCACCACCACCACCACCACCACCATCATCATCACCATCATCATCATCATCATCATCACCACCACCACCACCACCACCACCACCACCACCACCACCACCACTCCAAAGTTTAAAGCTTTATTCTAATATTTTACTATATATTATAGGAAGAGTGAATAAGTTAATGTGTGACAGGTGTTAAATAAACAAACAGTAGCTGTATCACAAGAAGACAATATGGCAACTGTGGTAGTTTCTTCCAATAATTGCATTTTTTATCCAACCATTTGTTAGGTTTCTTTGGGGGGGGGGGGGGGTGGGGCAAAAGCAATCAACTCCACATAGAATCCTAGATCTGGTTGGAATTTCCCTCTATTTTGTCATATCTTTGTTAAGAAGTGGTTGAAATATCAATCATGCAAAATGTGAAGACAATAATGGCTGCTAGAACAAAATAACTAATAAGATTAACAATACTTCTTAGGCTTTAATGGCCGGTGTTACAGTTACAACAGTTAAAATCTTCCGGGCTGTTTTGCTACCACAGCTTTCACCAACTAATTCATCGTCCACTGAAGAGGCCAATTGAAGTAGTTGGTGAAAGCGATGGTAGTAAGTTAAACCATGGATCACGGCAAAACAGCCCAGAAGATTTAAACTGTTGTAATAACAAGATTAATGTTAGATGTTAATTTTATTGAACTAAATGGAATCTTTATTATTTTCATCTTTGCATCAAGAGCAGAACAAAATGTGGTAAAAGGCATCTTTAGGTGAGAGGAAACAAGAAGCTTATTGATCATCAAACACTTAATGCATTTTAGCGTACTCATTGTTCCCATAATACTATGTTTCTGTTTGTCTTATTTTCATTTATTCTGTCATTCACATTCACATTCTTTCATTTGAACTCTTTAAATCAGCTCACATGAAAATTATGCACATGCTTAAAAAAATGCTATTCAGAATGTTTATCTTCATGCTCCTCAACCCCTCCTTCTGTTACTCTGTGGCTAAGATGGTATTGTTAGCATTGAGACCAGTATCTTTGTTTAGGAAAATAATATACTTTAACTTATAATATCATATTTATTAATATTTTATAACCTCATTTTTCAGCTTTTAATTGCTTAGCAATTTTATACATTCTTTTAGGAGCCCCATGAAATATTTTTGTTAAAATCTGCTAAATTATAGCATTTTCACATATTTTTTTTTTCTTTTAAAGACCTGCAAATATTCCTGGAGCTTTGTGTACAATAATCATAGGTTATTACATAATTTTACTGAAATGTACTGAGATTTGGAAAATATATAAATGAACCTAATATTTTAACATTGAACATGAAAATAATAAAGATATCTAATGTTTCACTTTTCCTACACTTCTTTAAAGCTGCCCAATGGGCAATGATCATTACATAATATAATCCATATGACACATTTAGCTGATAATTTATGAAGTACCACTACTGATCTATGTAATATTTAGTATTCCTTTATTCCTCATATGGAGCATTAAAATACATAACATTCAGAGTGCTCAGAAGCTCTTGCACAATAAATTAAATATTAACATAATCTTAGAAGGTAGAATTATAATAAAAATATGAACCATTGCATCTGAATTTTCTACCATACATCTAATTGAAATATTATGCTTAATTATCTTATTAAGCTTTTATGTTAATTTTAATTAAATATAGCATATTGCCATTACACAGAGTAGTAATTTGATTGGTTTTTATAGACAATTTCCTTTCAGCATTTGGTTCATTCTTTTTGGGACCTTTACAGGACTATCAGTCATTTTCTTTTTCATTCTCTCTTCCATGTATAGAAACAGGTAATTTAATTATAGACTGATGAAAAGAAATTAGTTATTGTTTTAAAGATATGTAATGAATACTCAATAAAAGTTAACTATATTGTATCACAAACACTTCATGATAATAATATATTAATCACACTGATTGTTGGATTTTAGAAATAATACACAAGAAAAATGCATTATATATAACACTTAAAAGTTCTTTATATCAACATATTAAATAATATTAGCATGATGTTTATATAATTTAATAAGCCTTGGATCCCTAGTACTTCTGAAATAGTGTGAATATTGATGATAATATTTTACTAATATTTACTATATATTTTATATAATTTTCTTATTTAGTTAGCAAAGAATAATATTAAGACTACTGAATAAGTCTCATGTTGCACCTATTCTTAAAACAAAAGTAACAAATTACCACACTACTGCTGAAAAATCTTTATTAAGATCAGAATAAAAACTTTGCATTTCCATGCACATTCAAGAGATTGCTTAAGCTAGCTTATTAATTATTCTTTTTTCTGTTACTAATGCTGCTGATGCTGGGGCTACAAAATGCCATCATGCCATTGATTCAAAATCTCTTCATGCCATTGATTGTTTGGGACTTTGCTTTATGTAGCAGAATGAGCCTGCCAGTTACCAGTGCCATATCAGCTCACATATAAATTGCATTACTATTGGCCTTTGGCAAAGCAGAATAGATACAAACATTCTTATACATCAAGAACACACAAGATTATTTGCTATATTACCAAGATGAACAAAAGAGTTAAGAGTACTAGAAAAGTTTTACAGCTTAAAAATTGTAAAAATATGTCTAAAAATATTCAGTTTTTCAAGACAATGTTTAAAATGTTTGCTGCTTTAAGATGTTGTTCTGTAGATTTTATGAATTTAGTGATGGTCTTCCAAACTTAACTAATGTTTTGTTTATGTTTATGAATATGTTTTTCCATACTGTTAATTCTATACATTTTTGAAGAGCTTTTAAGAGTTTGGTTCAATTTTTATATCATTTACTTTTTTGCCAGAAGTGGTGTGCTATTGCTGATTTTCCATAAGTTTATATTTTACATTTTTCATGTGTTCCTTAAATCTTAGGATATCATTTCTTTTCATTTTGCCTATATATTTCATATTGCAGTCTTTGCAATTGATTTCTTAAATGCCCGATTGTTTTCCTGGCAAAATTTTATCCTTTGTGTTTGTTTTTAAGAGGTTTTTTTCTTAAATGCATTTGTTTACTGGAGCCAAAATAGTGTTTGCATCTTTAAAATCTTCTGGAATTTTTTGTGTGTCCATGGATGGAATGTGAATTTCATATGTATCTCCTTTGTAACCTTTTAGTGTGATGATGTCTTATTTGTTTTTGTTTGAATTTGTTTGTTTGAATTTTTGTATTTTATTGGTGATCAGAGCTATTATGTTGTCATTTTTCTATGCTATATCTATCATTTTTTAGTACTCACATTTGTATTCTGTCTTGTTTATTGGTTGGTTAGTTAATCTTAATGTGAGGCTGTTGATTATTGTGAGTTTAATTGTTATTGTTAAAGTGTTATATATAAAACAATTAATATTTGTAAAGTTGGTACTCATTAGTACATTAATAAAACTTGATCCCTTTTTGTTCAGTTATTATAAAACACAAACTTGTGTTGTTCATTATTTATTAAAATCCTGGTCCAATAATACTAAAATACATAAGTAGTAAACATATATTAAAATTGAGAGGTTATGGGCTAAGGAGTGGTGTGATAAATAAAGAAGAAAAGTATACAAATTCAGAAAAGTGCATGTATCATTTAAAATATATATTAATAATGAGCATGTGTTGATGGTAACCAGGATAATGAACAACAAAGAAAATGAACTATTAAACATCCCAAAGCTTAAAAACTATGAAACATTTCCACTGTGGGAATTTGAAATGAAATTTCAAAACAACTTTATAAAATTCTAATGGTAACAATATTTTGCCAGAGCATGAGAAAGATGAAAAGGCTATGGAAGCCTAGAAAACAAAAGATGCTAAAGCTCAGTTCTACATTATGAGCATGATTGATTTTCAAGTTAAATCACACACATTAACATGGAAAACATCAAAAGAAATGTATGACACATTAAAGAATATATATAAAAGGGAGTCAGCACAACAGAAGAAACAGTTGCAAACAAATTTCTTCAACTATCTGATGGCTAACATGAGTAATATATAAAACATTGTGTTTAACTGAGCTGTCTCAAAAAAAAAACTCAATGATGATATGGTAATAACAAGGATTCTGGCTATTTTGCCTGGACAATTTAAACATTTTCAAAGTTTTTGGGATTCAGCTACACCTTCAGACAAAACCATGGAAAATTTTAAAGCATGACTGTCAAAAGAAGAACAGCTGCTGTGCACAGAGAATACCAAAGAAGAAAACATTGCATTTAAAGCTACAGTCAAAAGGGTAAAAATATTGGTAACAGAAAGAATAACAACAAAAGTAATTCACACCAAGTGTTACAATAATTAACAATTTGGGCAGTTTAAAAGTGAATGCAAAAATTCAAAGCAGTGCAAGTTTTGCAACAGGACAAATCATTCTATTCAGAAAAAAATTCTTTAAGAGGAAAAAAAAAAAAAAAAAAAAAAAGGAAGAGTACCTCCCTGAAGCATCTATTAGTAGACTAATCACACAGAAGAAAACTGTTAATTCAAAAATAAAAAGTCAAGAAACAATAGTGGTAACAAGGCAATTTTCTATCAGAAATCAGCATGAGTGAGATGAAAATGAGTAAAAGTTCAAGTGAGTTTGTTTATGGATAGTGGATGTAATTCTCACATGACAAGTGAAGAACATATTTTGACTGGTTAGGCATTTTAGCTGAGATGGTTTTAAGAAAGAACTAGTACACAAAGTACAAAAATTCAAGAAGCAAAAACTTATTAAAGAAACCACAACACTTTCAGCAAGAAAAGATAAGCTAATTTTTAAAAAATGCACATATCATCCATGGGCTACAAAAAAGTTTACAATATTCTTAAAGATTTTAATATCAGGTTAGCCCCAGTAAACAGATTCAATGTCAAAAATCTGCTGAAAGACAATTTTAATAACAATATTCCAGAGGAGAAAAAAAACAGCTATTTACAAAATAAGTTGTGCAGAATGTGAAAAAATCTACTTCAGAAAAGCAAAAATAAAATAGGCACACAGTTAAAAGAACGTTTCAGGAACATAAAATAAAAGCAAATGGAGAAATCAGCGGTAGCATTTTATTTCTGGACAGAAAACCAAACATATTGAATAAAGCAAAATTATTGAAATCAGCACAAGGACCTACAGAATTAGCAACTTGGGAAAAAATCTACATATACAAATGCAGTTTAATGAACTTCGACATTTCTGGGGACGAAAAAATAAACTTTCAGTTCACCACACCTCCACCAGAGCAGATTACACATTCCACAGCATAACAAAGTATCCAACCGTTGACCTTTAGCTTATGATGCAAATGAAGGTTCATGAAATCAGTTCTACATTTATAGACAACTAAGTGGAGCAATAAGAGTGTTTAGTTTAACTCAGTCATACTATGATTTCAATTATATGATTGGCTTAACTGTACAAGTTCCATTTAGCATCTCTAGATAATACTTTATGGTAATAATCAGAGTATCAAGTAGAACAAATGTCAAGACATAGCAAACACATTGATGTCAAATACCATTTCATATGTGATAAACTAAATAAAGGTTGGTTCAAAATAAAATAATGCCCATCAGAAGAACAAATAGCTGACACACTGACAAAAATGATTCTAAGACCAACATTTGACTGAAAACAAAACTAATGGGTGACTGATGTCAAATGGTGATATCACTAATAATCTATTGTTTTACAAATACAACTAAATAATTAAATGTTTAACTGCAAGTCACTACACCAACTATTTCTTGTAGTTAAAAGCATCTGAAGTGTGATAGTGTCTAGAGCTCATTACTTCAGTTGTTAAAATCTTTGAGGAAGTGTAGTAATCCATTAATGCTCCTACATTTTGATAAATATATTTATTTCATGTAAAGGAGCATGTTATAGTGTTATAAATAAAACAATTAATATTATAAAGTTGGTACTCATTAGTATGTTAATAAAACTGGATCACTTCTTGTTCAGTTGTTCTAAAACAGAAACTTGTGTTGTTGATTACTAATTAAAATCCTGATCCAATAATACTAAAATACATTATAATAAACAAGGATTAAAAATAACAGTTTTGGATTATGGCTGTTATTTTTATGTAATTATCTGTACGAGTATATTTTCTGAATACGCCAAATTTTAGTATATTTTCATTTTTATAATTTTTATACCCAGGAAGGCAAGAACCTTGGTTTATATTTTCATTGTGAATTTAAGGTGCTGTCTTGAGTAGTTTTATTGCATCCTCTTTCCATTTTTCATTTACTATTGCAAAGACATATTCTACATAATGGTATCTACCAAAATTTGTACATATATGGAAAATATTAAATAATTTTGTTTCTAAGAAACTGATGTGCATATCTGCCAAGAATGATGAGAATGGATTTCTCATTGCTAGACCATTTTTGTGTACAGATATTGCCCCTAAATGTGAAGTAGGTTTGATTAGTTCAAATTTATGTTGAGGTTTAGATATTGTTCTATTATTTCTCTGGGTATGTTTATTAAGGTTAGCTATTTCTTAGAGATAGCTAGTAGTTTTTCTTTGGAAATGCTAGGAAACAGAGAGACCACATATTAAGAAACTAGCAAATCTCTGTTTTGTAGTCTCACATGCCTGATTTTTTAAATTAATTCTGATGAGTGTTTTATGCTTTGACTTTTGTGTTTTGGTAAAGTATTAAATATTTTTAAAAGATAATTGGCTAAATTGTATATGGGTAAATTTATTATGTTTACTTTAGGTCTCTGTTTATTATTGGGTTTATGTATTTTTGAAGGCCATAGATTCTGGGCATGGTAGGGTTGTCTGTTATTATCTTCTTTTATTCTTCCTTGTTTAGAATGGCTACTTTTGTTTACTGAACTAATATATTTCTAGGTAGGTCAGTTTTAATTTTTTCATAATTTTGGCTAGTTAGTAAATTGTATATAATCTATCTTATTCATTATGACTATTTTGTTTCCTTTGTCAGCTCTACATTAAATAACACTTTTTCTTTTGGAGATGTGAGTACTCTCTGATGTGGTGTTTTTGATGATTTTGTTTTTTTATCACTCTAGAATTTTCTACATTATAATCTGATGCTATTTTTTTCTTCATCCAGTTTGTTAAAAATTGCTATTTTTATGCCAGCTACATATTGTTACATTTTGCGAATAATATATACAAGAGTTAAAACCTAATTTTTTTGAGAAATGTTTGTTTGACAGGTTTATGACATTTTCTATTGGATTGTTTTGGTTTTCTTCTCTAATTCTAACCTTTCATTGTATTTGTCCAAGATTTTCTAGTTTTTTTGTTTATAATTCCCTATTCTTGTTTTACACGGGTGTTTCTAACCTCAAAAAAATTATCTTCCAAATTTTTCCATATAGTTGTGCCTAATTGATGCATTAATTTCAATTGAGCCCATTGGTCTTTAAACCTAACTTGCTTATGGCTTTGTAATGGTTAACTTTTAATATTTCCAAAACTTTCTTTTTAGCAGCTGACAGTAAAATCTACAGAGCTACATCTTAATGCAATGCTGGGAAGCTGACAGTGGAACCATGTTGATGATTAAGGCAACAGCCTTCAAAACATGTCCAAGTAATTGGAACAAAATTAGTGAAATTTAAGTGATTTTCTCATAAAAAATTACAAAATTATCCTATATTGCACTCTGAAAATTACCGCAATTTAAAATTACATTTATATAAAACTACATTTAAATGTTGTTATTTGCTATAAGGCTTCTCAAAATGTTAGTTTTCTCTCTCTTTTTTTTTTAAAGAACACCTTAATAAACAGGTAAAGGACTAGGTTTAATACAGTTAAGAATTATTTCTCTAGATTATATATAATCTTAAACAATGGAGAGAAAATGCTAATGCATGAGCTTCTGGGCTTTGGAGCTGGAAAAGCAATTTATATTACAGTAAAGAAAAAAATTACTAGTTTTTTACCTGCAGTAATGAAAGCTAGTGAACAAGAATTCAAATAATTAATACACCAAATATACAAAATTAATTACACCAAATACACGTTAAAGGTTAATTAAATGTACAATTAAAGACAACTTTCAGTAGGTGTTCATCAAGCTTATGCTCTAAAACTGCAATATGAACATTTATGTTACCATTTGTCAGCTTTTGTACTCTAGTAAGTTAAAGCATCTAATATTAGCACTAGAGATACCTACATAAATAAATGGAACATTACCTTCTAATACATTTAGCTATAGTATGTTAATATAAACACTAGGTAGTTTTCATATAAAAATAATGTAATATTATCATTATTCTAGGTTTTTTTCTCTCCTAAATATTTAAGTAATGTGCAATAACTGCAACCCTTTAGCATGTCAAGAAGAGCTTATGAGAATATTATATGTTCTGGTATTTATGTTTATGAAATATTTTAGATTTGACCGTTATTTTTTTCTCAAAATGGGACATTGTATGTCATTTATGCAGATGCTAATGTGGAATCTTTAATCCCAAGCTGCTTACTTTTCATCTAATAATTTGAATATCATATTTATTATTAAGGTTTTATTTATTAGTAGTGGTACTTACTAAATATAAATAAATACATCAATGAACACTTAAATTGAAAAGTAAGGACACAAGTGTGAACTATAGTAGCTGCCTTGCATAAAACTTTTAAAAGAACTTAGCATAGTTTGAACAAATTAACATCATTTAACCAGCTACTTAATTTCAGATATAATTCAGCATGATAAATACTAATTCTTTTATTTTTGAATTAATATGATAAAGTGCTATGACTTTTCACCAAATTTACCAAGAATTAACTTATTCCAATGCAATAAATCATTCTAAAAGTTGTGATACATTAATGAAATTTTAATTTAGGGTGTCTCTTATGTACTTAATTGAACAACACTAATGATTTTATGTAGCAGGAGAATATGTAAACGTAAATCAGTTTCCAGAAGTAACATAATAAACATCAGTCTTTTTTTCAATCCAAAGATTTTAGTGAATGCAGAAAACTTATTGGCTTTAATAGTATTTTGAACCATATGACTTGTTAATTACCTCTCTTGTTATCAAACATATGGTGACTCTTGAAATGAACCACTGTTACAGAAGCTTTATCAAAACAGAGCTTCCCTTTTGGGCACTCAAAAATGCTGACATTAGATTTTATAAATTATTAGTTGCACTGCAATAAAGACTTATCTAGTTTTACATTTTGGATGTGCTAAAGAAGCAGCATAAACCCTGATATATGGAAATTATAATCAATCTGTCATCTAACACACTCTTATGCTTCACTTACTTTTAAATATGGTGGGACCAGTTTCGAAGAGACATGCTCTCCATCTTTAACCAACTTGACGACTGGTATGAGAAACTAACATCCATGAGGACCAATGGTTCTGTCCTGGTGGTGTTTTTTTCTTTATAAACTGGAAATTGGTATTACATTCTCCTATAATGTCGAAATTCATAAGATGATCCCTATGTTTATGAATGTAAATCTTCTCCCATGTGTCCAATTCTGTGCGTCTGTGTGCTTCTTTAAGTAAACTTTATTTCTCTTTTTATGTTGTGATTATCTTACCAAAAATGGTGTGCTACTGCTGACCTATCAATCTGTATGTACTTAACGTTCCTGAGATGTTCCTTTAACCGTGTTCCTATGTTCCTTTTAGTTTTTCCAATGTATATCTTATCATATTCTTAACATGTTATTTTGTAGATGCCTGACATTTTCTCCTGAGGAATGTTATTAAAACTATTATACACTAAAGCATTTTTCAGAGTGTATCTGTTAACAGGTGCCAATTTAATGTTAATATCTTTTAACATTTTTTTTTTAATTTATTCATAGCTACTGGATGGTAGATGAATTTTTTAAAAATCGGTCTCTCTTTTTCATTTAATAGTGTGGTGGTATTCTTGATCAATTTCTTCTTTAGGAATCTATTAACTTTTTTGTTTACTAAATTTTTGTTAAACCATTTATAATGGCAATCTCCTGTATCCTCTCAAATTCTTTTTTGTACTCCTCTTTACTGATTAACCCCATAGCTTACAAGCACTCAATTTTCAACAGCTTAACATATAGACTGGTGAATTTACCAATCAGTAAAGAGGAGTACAAATAGGAATTTGAGAAGATACAGGAGATTGCCATTATAAATGGTTTAACAAAAATTTAGTAAACAAAAAAGTTAGTAGATTCCTAAAGAAGAAATTGATCAAGAATACCACCACACTATTAACTGAAAAAGAGAGACTGGTTTTTAAAAAATTCACCTACCATCCAGTAGCTATGAATAAATTCCAAAAAAAATGTTAAAAGATATTAACATTAAATTGGCACCTGTTAACAGATACACTCTGAAAAATGCTTTAGTGGACAACAGTTTTAATAACATTCCTCAGGAGAAAATGTCAGGCATCTACAAAATAACATGTAAAGAATGTGATAAGATAACATTGGAAAAACTAAAAGGAACATAGGAACACGGTTAAAGGAACATCTCAGGAATGTTAAGTACATACAGATGGATAGGTCAGCAGTAGTACACCATTTTTGGTAAGATAATCACAATATAAAAAGAGAAATAAAGTTACTTCAATAAGCACATGGATGTACAGAATTGGACACATGGGAGAAGATTTACATTCATAAACATAGGGATCATCTTATGAATTTCGACATTATAAGAGAAATAATACCAATTTCCAGTTTATAAGAAAAAAAACACTATCAGGACGGAGCCACAGGTCCTCAAAGAGATTAGTTTCTTGTACCAGTCATCAAGTTGTTTGAAGACGGAAAGGATGTCTCTTCAAAACCGGCCCCACCATATTTAAAAGTAAGTGAAGCATAAGAGTGTGTTAGATGACAGATTAATTATAATTTACATTTAACAAGCTTCACTGTGTGAGTTCCAACAGAAATTTTTAAAAATGTCTTATTTTTTGAAAGTTCTTAAATGGACTTGATATATGAATTCAATTATAGTAGATTACTTTACAATCACAACATGAATATGCTACTTTCTTTGTAACCTTACATATTTAAGTTATCATAACATGCCTTCCATTTAGGCAACCTGTGTTCAATCACAGTACATATATGGAATCTGTAGAAGACAAAGCAGCATTTGAGCAAATTTTCTCAATGTACTGTGGTTTCTTCTGTCATTCATTTCACCTATTGCTCTATCATTATTTTCATCCCCATGAATATAATCATCATCATCATCATTGATACATAACACTAGCATGCATCTTGAAAATGGGCTATTCTGCTACCTGAATTGTGCCACATGAATGTGGAATTCCAAATGTCTTAAGTGATTAGTGAACTAGCAGGAGAAAGCATCATTGTCTTTAAAATGCTGCACAGAGGAAGTTCTAGAGTGTCCCCACAGTATCCATAAGAAATATATGGAAAAAGCATTGCAGTCTGAAAGATGAAGGAAATTTTCATTAAAAGCATTGTTGTTTAGAGCTTACATGAATAAGTATGGAAGAAGAGTATGTAATACATATTCAAACAGCCTATCTAGTATATTATTTCATTGCTTGCAACTCAAAAAAATTCAAGTCTTTTGCTTATATGGATATGTAATATTTATCTTCAAATTAACTTGTGACCTTCTCTTCTTTAAATCTAAATAATTAAACAGGTAATGCCTAAATCAGTGCAGTCCATTTATTTCAGTTATGAGCCAGTTTTTTTCCAAAGACTCTAATAAAAGACCACCCTTGAATTTAATTTATATCATCATCGTTCTTCATCATCATCAGCATCATCATCATCATCATCATCATCATCATCATCATCATCATCATCATTATTCTGAAAAGATTACCACAGACTTCAAAATATAGTTGCTAAGTTACAACCTATTTATACTATATATATATGCTCAAAGTACTTGAACTCATGATTAATGCAGAACAAGCCAATCGTAATATGTTTATGTTCACAGATACATTAGCTTGCAACTGACATATGCTAAATAACTGAATACACAAGGAAAGAAGTTGAAAATAGCTATAACCCCTGGTCCCATTATAAATTGTCAAGCTTTTCACTTCTGCAGATATTCACTTTAGTGCTGAAGTGTTATACAGGGTTTTGTTGTTATAGAATGCAAAGTTCTACAGTCTTCTTGGAATCATTAACAATGCAGTCAGAAGGGATTTTATCTGAATCCAGCCTCTCTATTTCATGTTCACTTCAACTTAGTGCACAGGTACTTGATTTTATTACAAAGTTATTTTTTAAGTTTTGAAGGAACATAAATTACTCTCTTTGTGAGCCAGAGAAAAGAGCCCCAGGGGCTATATGTGGCCTAAGGATGCCTGTTGGACCACACTAAAAAGTTGTGCACACAAGTTACTAAAAAAATTGCAAGAGAGTTAGAGAAATGAAAACATCTTAGCTCTACTGAAGAGCAATATATCTAGTCAACCATAAATACTCATAACTTTTGATGAGGCTGCACTTCCACTTATAGAGGGCAGCACATTCATGAAGTATGACATGAGCCATTGTTAGTTTAACTACAGAAGCAAAAAGTTGTTTATAGTAGCTTTCACAATGTACTAGAGAAACTATGAAAATAATATTGCTATCATAGCAAGCAAGTCAGCAGTTTAGATTTTCAAAAAGCTTGAGAAGCTCATAATATCCAAAAGGTGTATGTATCACAAAACTCAGTACTTCATAGACACCAGAACTGTTAAAGACCATAGGCAAGGAAGACCATGCACAAATCAAATGTCCCACGAACTAAAAACATAAACTAAAGGAAATAGTGCTGGAGAGGTGATCAGACCTAAACCCTCTTGGTTATATATTGTGGTCTGTGCTTCAGAACATGGCCAGTTTGAAGCAATGTCTTGAGAAGGCAGCAGCAGAATTCTCTGTTGATGTTTTGCATAATGCAATTGATGAGTGATTACAGGAATTTAAAGACTGTATCCATGCTAAAGGTGATCATTTTGAATAATAATATGTTTATATGTTTATTATATATCCATTATTTGGTATTATTATGAATATTGTATCAAATTGAAAAATTTGGCAATATTTATGGTAAGACTAGGTAATATACCTTGTTTTGTTTATATTTTGTAAATATTTTCCATTTATGCAAGCTATCAGATTTTGAAAATATTTTCAGAACGCTAATCAAAGTTATTCACTTTAAACACATTGTGGGAAGCAGCTAGTAGGCCTTTTAGCATAATTAATTTACAACTGTTATAGCATTTATCACTTTGTAATGTTTATTTAAACCTTATTGATCTCTTTACTTAATTGATAGGATCGTGAGAGACATAAAAGGAAGATGCAGAGGACATGTTAATTCTTTCCCATCTTTTATATTATCCTCATCACTGTTGATTAAAATACTGCCTATTTGAGATTGCTTCAATTTGATAGTCAAATACCAGACACAACTGACATAAAATCATGACACAATATGAAACACTTGGAAAATAAAATTGGCAATAAAGTACTCAAAATGGAGAATTCAGTTTAATCATAACAACTACTTTCTTTCTGGAAAGTTTAGAGAGGGGAAAAAAGGGGGAGGGGGAACATGATCTATTCTATCAGTTATAATGTAACTATTGAAGGTTATCAGTTATTTAGGATGAATTATTTTGTTCTTGAATAATATAGTTTATTTCCATCCTGGACTACCTTTTGTTAAACTAGGATTGATGTACATTTTGAAAATAAATGGAGATGCTATATACTATTATTAAAATTGATTATTTCCAGGCTATTTTGCTACAGTCATTGGTTTAAATTAAATTTAAAATCAAAGATTTTTCTGGCTCTGAGTCAGCATCATCAGTGGACTGAAAGTGTCTGGAGAGACAAAGGAACAGAACCATTAAAAGTGGGAGGATGAGGAATGGTGGGAGAATTTTGCTGCAGATATTTTTTGTTGACCAGTAATGGATTTTTCAAATCTTGCTTAATTGAAAACTTGTGTCTTTATATTATCTGGATGCTACTATATTTCTAAGGTCTCTCTTCTAGTCAGAGAGAGAGTGAGAAGAAAATAATATATAATCCAAAAACAACCAGATATTTCAATCTGGTTAGGAGAGCAGCCTTAGAAATACGTAGCATCCAGATAATATAAGCAAGAGGTTTTCAAATAAGCAAAACATGGAATTTGAACTGGTCAACAAATAATGTCTGCACCATAACTCTCCCACCATTCCCCCAACTTCTAATGCTACTGTCCTTCTGCCACTCCAGACACTTCAGTTCATTGATGATGCAGTCTAAACTAAAACTTTGGTTTTAAATTGAATTTAAACCAATGACCACAGCAAAATAGTCTGGCAATTATCAATTTTAACAACAACAGTGCTGGCCACAAAAGCCTAAAGAATGTTATAAGCTATATAATGCTTAATAAGTTTCGTTAAAGAGAAATAGTGGCTGTAAGTAAGTAATTTTAAAAAAGTACCACATTTGACAGTTAAACTTTTTTCTTTCAGGTTTTTAAGTGTTCATGCAGTGCTAAATCACATGGTTAAGAGATGCAATTAAAAAAAATTACAAATCTCAAGATTTTACTTATAATTCACCTATAAACTGCTGGTTCACAATAAAAGTAACCCAGTAATGAAAATGCAAAGCAGTCCTCTATGGAAGAAAACAACTGATCTGACATAAAATTAAAAAAAAAAATTAAGTCTGCTTTCTAGTTAAGGCATACATGTTAGAAATATATGCTGCAGCTACCTCTATAGCACTTTAGCCAACATTTATTTACAACACAATAGACCCAAGAAACAAATATTACTCATTTCTCTTCATGCAAGGTTAGATTTATAGACCAAAGTACTACCAAGAAGAGTTACAGGTTAGGACAATCAGAATCTACAACTTTCAACTGTACATGCTGAAACAAGACAGAATCTATTTCACACTTGTCTCACTTACAAAGTGTATTTTATCTTTTGGTGGTGAAGTTTAGACCTTGGAATCGGAAGTACCTGATCCCACCTTTATCGTCAAGCCTTCTTCTTCCTCCTCCTCAGCCATTGTTGAAAGCCTGGTCTTCTCATCATCACTCATAGCATCCTTTTTATTTCCTCTCTTCTTTTTTGAACTGTCATTTAAACAGAATGAAAAACACAAATCTTACCAAGTTATTACAGCCATTTCCAGTTAGTTTGGATACATATGTACAAGTTACTTTGAAGAAATAGCTGATCCTTTGGAATTTACTTATTTCTTGCCAGAGCATGTTTTGTTCAAGTAAGATAAATTCATTGCATATTTTTTGAAGCCTTGTAAGAATTTTATTTAAAAAAGTATTAATTAGGGAAAAGAGATAATAACCTTAATTTAAAAATTCAATAGGTAGGTATTGTATATTCCAATTCCATGGGGAAAAAAATTACTCATCTGAATAATAAAATTATTTTTGATGTGAAATATTCAGCCTACAACTTTTCATTATTTGCTAGCAACTACTAATCATCTAGAAGGCTATATTATTAACAATGAAGGTATGACTTTCACAAATTGTATCTAAATGTGTATATGAATATAATTTATTTGCAAATCACCATTAGTGCCATTAGAATTTCAATTAAATGAAAAAATAAAAAACAGATAAATAAATAAACTAGGTGTGCAGTAGTATCTCTAAGGAAGGATAAAAAAAAATTTTTTGACTATGATAACAATGTTTTGTTGCTTTTATTTTTATATACAGAAAATTTAATCTCAGAATAAATGTCTAAAGAACTCTAAAAAAAATAAGAGCACAATATGTAAACATTTATGTATGAAATCATGTGTTTAGTTTATATGTAAAATTTGAAGCATAAATTCATTGAATAGGCTTGGTATAACATATTGAACACAATTTTAGAAAGAAAATTGTTAAGATAGATCAAAGGAGAAAGTGAAGAGTGAGAAATAACTAGTCTGGGATATTAATTTGCAGGTGGTCACTATATGAACATTTTGCTCACAGATTATTTTAAATCATGAAATTTTTCGATTCCTCATATTGGAATTTCAGGCTTTTTACTTCTGAGATCATAGGTAATGGATACTGATTATACATGACATGAAATGATAAATTGGGATTTATCTATTTTTTATTTATTTATTTATTTTTTAAGGAAACATTCCATGCCTAAGTTTAGGGTACCTCTCCAGCTTTTGTCATTTATGAGGACTGAAGAAAATCTGAAATAAACCTCTTCAGGGAGGATGATCCTGGTAGAAATTGAACCCAGGCCTTCCACTGTGCTTTAATGGCCTCAGCCATCAGCGATGGTGTCTCTAAATCTGCCCATAATTTGGTCTCTTTAAATTCCTGTGCTACTGTAAACATTTCTCTTATGCAACCTACCTCATACAGATTTTTCTGGAGACACCAGAGGGTTAGTATAACTGACATGAACATCAATATGCTGAAAGTGTTCTTTATTTTAAAGTTCATTGTCCTCAAAAGTCTTCTTTTATCCGCAAAATTCCATTTCCTCTTGAATAGTCCATGTGTATCATTAGCCAAAATATTGTTACTGCCATTCTGTCAAGAATATTTTCCATTAATTATTTAGTTATGCATTTCTTTGAAAGTGAGTAGAGGAAGAAGTGAATTACCATCACAACAAAATCAAGGAAAACTTTATAATTTCCTAATTTTTCACAGACTCCTATTGTTATAGCATGCTCATAAGAAGTAACAAAATCTTTACAAGTATGTTTAAACATAATATTTTCTGAAATATAACAATATCAAAAAAAATAAACAAAACTGTACATGAGCAAAATGTTCATATGCAACCATTCACAGATTTTTTTTTTTGTTTAGCAACCAGTCATGAATTAAGAATTGCCTCAGTGTAAAGGCATTTAAGGCTGGGTTCATGTCAAAAGAATGTCTGAGGAGTATATGTCTTGCAAAAGTATACATAAATGGTTGATGTAAGGAAACAAAAACCAAGAAAGGGAGGCCCACAATCAGTGGAGCAATACTTTAAAACATTAGAATACCTAAATGGAGGAAGAAAATTTGAGAAGAGGTGAACTAAACAAATTGTGTGGAAGACTATAGTTCAACCATAACAGCAATTATTTAGATCATCATATGCTCTGATTAAGTAACACAATAAACACGTATAGTTCTCTGATAAAGGACCATTTTTTTACAGGTGATCATGTTTTGTTAGCTGCTAAGCAATTAAAGTTATAAATTCAAATTTGGAGCCAAAGACAACTAGAAAAGAATGCTCTGAATTACATTCTTGCCAATCTCCAGGATTGATAATTCTTTCTTTACTACCTCTATTTATTTTAATAGTGTTTAATGACTGTTTTTACTACTTAGGCACCACAGGCGGTGGACACTGATGATACATGAGAGGAAATGATAAATTGTGAAAGGATTTTTTTTTTTAAGGAAGGAAATGTTCCAATCTAAGTTTAGGGTACCTCCCACGCATTTGCCATTTATATAAGGGCTGAGGAAAACCTGGGAAAAACCTCAGTTGGTGAGGATAGTCCTGACAGGAATCAAACCCCAGACTTCCTGCTCATGAGTCCAAGCCTTAATGACCTCTGCCACTTCTGGCGATTTACTACCTCTAAACAATAAGTAAGCAGCTACCCTTTTTTTAATTTTATAATATTCTTACAATACTGTTTCACAAATAATAAGCCAGATGAAAAATTAAGGGAAGAAATGCTGCTATTTATCATCATACTACCTACCTGGCAAATCTTTTCTGTAGCAATTAAATTTTATCCAAGATTATTAGAGAAAAATTAGACAAACCATGATTAGCTATAAAGGACGTATACCTGATAAAATTTTAGTATATGGGATACAATTTAGCAGTTGCCTTAAGGAAAGATAAGTGCACATTCACTCTGTGGCATATGGGAGACAAAAATCAACCAAATGTGTACTGAAAGGACCTTTATAAATATGATACTCTTTTCTGCATATTTGTTTTGTCTATACATATTCATGCCAACTATTGAATATGAACACTCCAAAATGTTCATTTTTAAGAAATGGCTAAATTGAAATAATATTGGGATAATGGTGATACATGAAATTGTTAGTTCATATTTACATTTGTACAAACTGTTGTACACTTTTTGCCTATAGTAAAATGTTACCCCGGAACCAATGCTAATGAACAGAATTATCCCTAGTGTGTGCAACTATCACCTCCATCAGATGAAAGCTAGTAGCTTCCAAATTATTTCATGCATGTCACAAAGCGATATCTTTTAATATACATGCAGTTCTATTAATATACTGAATAATATGGAAACTTGAGTTTTATTGCTTAGTATTTACAAACAAACAAATATTTCAAATGGATGTGTGAGTTTCCATGGCCTGTGTCATTTCTAAAAAGATCTGTAATGCTGTTATTATCTATCCCTATAAATAGATCTTACTTTCATGAAGTAATAAAAGATATTTTGTTCATTATTGTGTAACTGGGAGTCCTAAAAGATACACTTTTCAGCAATTGTTTAATGTATTATGTCTATAAAGATAGAACCATTTAAATATCTTGTCAATGCACACCACACTCTTTAAGATGTGCCCAAGAGCTTTTATTGGATTTAATTCTGAAATTGTGTTAAGCTTGTACATAATCTATGTTTTTTTTTCTTTTGTATGTTAAAACCATTTACAGCAATTTATGGTTTGATAAGAAACATTATAGACTTAACAAACTCATAGGAACAATATTTCATATGAGAAATCAATGAGTCTCCCACTTGCAGAGGCCTTAGCCCTGGATGGGACATAAGTGGCTTAATTCATTCACTTCATAATTGAAGAGGTTTAGATGAAACTTTTCATTTCTGTAACTGGGCTACACCACATTTAATTAATTATATAACATACATTAAACAATAAATAAGGTTGCTTTTATTAATATTTTTTCTGAATTAACATTACATACCACTAGTTTCTATACTGGAAGAAAAGAATGTTGGGTTTAAAAGTAACTATTATAAAAAAATGCTGCTAATTCCGAAAGAGGTGGCATGATTCTTGGTTCTAACTATGGAAAATGCTACTGATAATATGATTTCATTAAATCATTCAATTGATAATAAAGAGAACAAACTAATTTTTATAATATTTGTTTTACTATTTATTAAACCTGAATTGAAGTGAACTTAATTTTATTGATAACTACTTCAACAAATACATTCATTTTACAGTTATAAATTTTAATAAAATAATTTTAAATTAATACTTAAAAATCAACAACACCAACAAGATGATAGGGTCTTCAACTAAAACTTGAACTCTTAATATAGGGCTATTGTAAAGTAAGTCCCCATTTCAAATAACTGTAGCTCTGTAAATATTTACAGTTAGATTTCATATAGATACCACTATGCTTTAGAGGGAATGGTGATTTTTTCTATATGGATTAAACAAATGTTTATTGCTATAGTAGTTGTGCCAGTTGTGGTTTAGAAAGACCGATAGTAATTTTCAAATAATTTTTAGAATGGTTTTGTCTATATGAGTTTGTATAGGCCTCTTTAAGTGCAATTAGAATGCAATAAACAATATTATAATGCAATGAGAATATTTCAATCATTACATGGATTGTGAAATGGATCCTGCTCTATAAATTTATTTTGTAAGCTAGTGAATAAATTTGAGGAAACTTGTGAGTTACTGATAAAAAGTGAGCGAGTAGACGAAAACCAGTGGAAAACAAAATGGGCGTAACTCTAGTTTTACAAGAAGCCCAGGGATTTTGTGAAATTCTGAATACATATAATGTTTCCAGTGTTAATAAACTTGCAAAGTATTTGGAGATAGTTATTTGACAGTGTGATGAATTCTGAGAAGACAGCTTTGCCACTTCCTTATAAAATGAAAATGCATTTTGAGCTCAAGGAATAATATAAAAAGATTCACATCATGTTTTTGCTTTGCAAATGTTAGCATAGTGTCAGAATACTATAGAATGACTAGACAAAATTTTTGAAATATTGAGGTGCATTTCAAATTAAATAGAGATGTTAACATATAATTAAAGGATATGGGAAGGAAATAATCAGAACACATTTGTTCAGCAAGGATTACATGAGTCAAGGCTACAGCCTGGTATAGTTTTGCATCACATTTTCTAACAGAACCTTATTTCTATAAAGAATTAAAAAATGGAAACACAATAGCAGTAACAGTAAACAGACAGTGATATTTTTTAATACTGTAATACCATCATTATAGAACCACATAAAAACATTGTTTTTATGCAAGACAGTGCTCCATCTCACATACACAATACTGTAAAAATAGTATTAAGATGATTGTTTTAGGCATTTTCCAAACTGTTGACCTCCAAGGTCAACAGATATGAATCTGGCTAACTACTGGTTATGGAATCATCTCAAAGAAAGAGTATCTCTTAGTAGAACTACCAATTGTGATGAACTCAATGGATGTTGGATGTCATTGAACATTTCTAGGAATGCACTTACTAATGTTAATTATAAAATGGAAGAACAACTATTCCTTATTAAACAATACAGAAGTGATTACATTTGAATTTATTTTTTACAAATAATTTGGTGTTTTATTTTGCCGAATCTAAAAATATGGCACATTTTTGGCCATTTGAAATTGGAAACTTCTCTAGAATAACCTTATACATTATTTAAAATTACAAGGCCATTCTCATCAGTCCTGGTGGTCTAGTGGTAATCATACATTGTCTTGTAAACTCAAGCTCACAGGTTCAGTCCTGGCCAGATTTTTTTGGTTTCCATTGGAAGGGAAGTAAAACAAAGCTGTGGGTCCCCTGTTGTAATTTTATGGCATGAAAAAGAACCTCAAGCATGAAAATAGAGGCCTGTGAGTAAAATTGCTCAGCTGTTTCATGCCCTCAATTGAATGGGATGCTGATGACCTGAGATGTAAAGAGCATCCATAAATAACCAAATCAATCAAAAGGCCATTCTCTTCAAATTTATTATAATTAAAGTCATTTTTTAAATTTATTGTACTGTTATATACTAATACTTTCATAGTATTTTTGCAATATCTTGATATCAGTAGCTGAAAATCATATAAAAGCTCTGCATATAGCAATGCAAGTAAAAAAAAAAAATCATTTCTATTCACTGAAAATGCACATTCCTTAAACAATTTTCAATAAAATGTATAAAGTCACTCTTCCAGAAAATGCAATCACCACACTGTAATAGAAAATAATACTGCTTATTAGCTCTCTGACTTCATTTCAGATTCAGAGTAATAAGTTACTCTCTTATACTTTTGTATTTACAATATTATCCTCTTTTTCTAGACTCTTTTTTTTTTTTTTTTCCTATTAATTTTCTCCCACACCCATAACTCTTCTGCACTTAACCAGTGTTTTCGCTGTATAAATTCTATAATAATTTAGAAAATAACAGTGGTTCATATTGTAGCTGAAGCTAATTAAATTTTACAGTTTGGTAAATTCGCATATGTGACAGAAAGTTGGGACTTTTTCAATTATACTTGTACATCCACGTTTGCTATCAGCATAGAATTTTATTGTACTATGTTAATTTATAGCTGGATGAAAGGAGACCAGTGCAACTTTCAAATGCTCATAAAAATACTAATGCTTTTATTCAAAGCTTGGAGCAATGCCAAATCATCTGTCATTAAGCTGATATTAATGTTTATTTCTTGATATGAGAATGCTACTGAAAGCTTGAAACTTGGAATATTCTGAAGGTTATTGCCAGCCTTAAACATAATGCTCTAATATGAGCACTGGAGAACTTAACTGTTTATTGAAGGTCTATGAGCATCAATTGTGTAAGTTAGCCAAACCATTTCGTATATTTTTATCACTCTTACTTGCTCACATACACCAACCCCCATACTATACATGCATGCATACAATATTTATTAGAATTTAAATGCCAAAAGTTTGCCAATTAACAAAACATGAACATCATAATGTTTTTTCATGCACATAAATCAGAAGTCCTTGCCACCTAAAGCAAGCACTTTGACATTTAGCATTCAGCTTTTCAGATGAAAAGAGCAATCTGAAGTAGGGAGGAGCAGAATTTGCTTGCAGTTTATATCTAGTACAGATTTGAGCCTGTATCTACAGAATTTTACAGCATACTCGCACATACCTATTCTAACCCGTATTTTTTAACAAGGAAGTATTACTAAAACTACAAAAATAAAGTGTCCAGGAGGCAAGCAACTTCATCATACAGTTTAATAAGATCACTTTCAATTCTATGTTGTAGAATAAAACATAATAAAACCTATATAAATGGTATATCCTACACTAATGTATCAACATGTTCACACTGACTCCACCTACTTTCATAATACTAGGACATGTTTCGGAAGCACTCGCTCTCATCATCATCTGTTGACTGACTAATGCTACTAGAATTGGTGGCTGGATACCAGGGTACTCCTCTGGTGGTGGCTGATGGTTCTAGTAGGAACTTGTTGAGTTCACCCAAGGAGCATGTGCAAGTAGCAGAGGTTGGTCAACAGCTGATTATGGAAGTGAGTGCTTCTGAAACATATCCTAGTGTTATGTAAGTCAGAGAGTTAGTGTGAACATGTTTAATACATTAGTGTAGGATATATTACCACTCCATTGTCTACAGCTTCATAAGTATAATTTATTTAAATATAAATTATATATTAAAGATTATGTATTTCATACATGATGATACTGTGTCAAGTAGACAAACATTGTTGCCTTAAATATTCAGAATCCATATATTGAGTATTTGCCATTTCTATTGCATTGGTTCTATACTTTCTATCTACATATATATTATTTGCTGTGAAACAACACTACTATGATCAATTCCAGTTAAAACATGGAAACATTCCTGGAAGTACGAGGGTTTTTTCATTTGGAATTGCTTAAAGGAACATTGAAGTATTAATGACCTTAATACTATGCCACTGCTGAATTTTAAACTTCTATACAATTCCATTACATGGAGAATATGTACTTTATAATTCTATTTCAATAGAGATTGTACTGTTGACATTAGAGAAAGTTCTGAACTGTTCAGAACTTATGTTGTCTATTGTTTACTTTAAATATGTCTATTCACTTTATTTAAATATGAAAATTTACCTATATCTGCATTGATCCTGGTGGCCTAGTGGTAGCCATACTTGGCTCATAGATCCAAGGTGGGGGATTAAAACCTGCCCAGGACTGATGGATTTTAGAGCACAAAAATCATAAGTATGGCTTCCTTCTGAAGGGAAGTAAAGTATTGTCCCACGTCATGGATTTAAGATGCATAACTTCAGGCCTGAATGAAGAGGCCTCTGAGCAAAATGTATTGGCTGTTTTACACTCTGAATTGAATAGGATGCTAATGACCAGAAATGTTAAAGAGTATCCTTACATAAGCATAATAAATAAAAACCTACATTCGTTCTTATATGCCTGTTTTATTTTATCGTAATTATTGTTATTTCTATACAATGTTTTTCTATTCAATTTGTGATGTCTTTCTAAGTTACATGCCTTGTACAATATTAGCCTAGATTTTCTAAACCTTCTTTGAAGTGACTCCATCCTAATGTTTTTACACTTTCTTTTGCCATTTTCACATCTACTTTTAACAAGGTGCCCTGTGCTGAGCTTTTTCCAAAGCATTTATTTGACATACTGTATAGATTCCAGCTCATTGCTCCATATTTCAATAGCAGCTATATTAATATTAGGTACTGTAATGGTAATAATATAAACAATAATATAAAAGAGAAAATATCAACATTAATATTGAATGCAGACTTCTATTTTAAAAGCGTGAGTTCATACATGTATTAGATACTTCATTAAAGATCCTATTTTCTCTTCTCTCTCCCTGAATAGTAAGGTTAATGTAATCTTTTAATCTTTATTGTAGAAATATTTGTTTTATAGAAATTCATAAACACCAACAAAAGCTGAAGTAGCATCAGTTGCACATCAACTAGAATTCTTAATTTATCTTGCAGGCCCCACCATTTTTTGTTACACACTTTGTGTGAAAGATGCTCAAGAGCATATTGATCTAAAATATCTCTGTTTAAGACCACTCAAAGCTGCATAAATGTACCATGAGTACACCAATAGCTACTAGTGACTAAATCATAGGTAGATAATCAACATACTCAGACTTATAGTATTTTAAGATGAAAAATTAGCAAATAAAATAGCATATGTAATTAAAAAGCCAATTTGATGTATAAGCTGAAATTTGTAGAACCAGGCAGGAGTATATATCAATATGTAAAACTGGACATTGAGAAAATAAGAGGATCCTCAATATTTTCTAAATGTATTTGAGAAAGCTGCTACATTTACTTCTGTTCCTCTTTGAATTTATTATTATTGTTAAAACTTTTTTTAACTGTCTCCTTTTTTTTTTTTTTTTAAACTCATTATTTTAATAATCTTATTTCATTAATACCAGTAGCATTGCTGATAAGAATAATTTTCTCCTTTTTCTTTATTTTTTTATATTTCAAAATATACTTCTAGTGTTTCAATATTCTTTTTTCATTAATGTAATCAAACAAAGATGTGCCTTGCTGCTAAGAATAAGCCAAGGATTGAATTGTTAGCACATTTCAATGCTGGGCAGATTTTTATGGTTGAATTTGAAATGCATACTCCCCTTAAATTCAAGCAAAGAAAATTACATACTAAAGAATAATTTACAGAGTGTAATATTTTTTCTTTGACTACCCTGATATACCTGGTTCAATTCCTGTTACTTCTAGTGAATTTCTCTAAATAGGACAAGTCTTTAATTGAATCCACCCTTATAGGAAACTTGGAGAGCTACTTGAATAGATAAATAGCAAATACAGTACAGAAAGCTAAAATAAGGTTGTACAGAATACTGCTGTAATGATCAATGACCCCTTCATTCGTTCCTTTTGTGGTAGCAACAGTTCAGTGACCCTTTATTTTTCGGCATTGTTGCATCCCAGATAGTTCCTTTTTTAATATTTGTAAATTACATTTTATTTTTTAATTTAGATAGCTACATTTGTTTTTGCCCTCAAACATTTAATTTTAAAGTTTACAGAACTAGGCAGAAATGCACCAGATGTAATTTCTTATATTAACTTATTGTATAAGGGTATGCTTATAAGTTTCCAGCTTTGCTGATAAGGATTACTGCCTTCATAAAAGTCTTATCTGGTGTCATACCTATCTGTTAAGTAAATAATTGCAGCTGTAACTTCCACTGCACTTTGTTCAGTTGTTCAGATATAGTTGCATAAAGAAAGCTATGTGTAGAAGATTGTGAAGTTCACTATGGAGTTTTGAGCTGTTAAGTTCTTCACAAAAGGAGGACTTACTCCACATGAAATTAAACAGTGATTGGGTGGTGCATATGGGGAAGCATCCCCCTCATACTCTACCATAAATGAAGAGGCCAAACTTTTTCGAATGGGTCAAGAAAGCATTGTATACGAAGAGCATGCAGGTTGGCCCTTAGATTTTTTTTTATTGATTTATTTAAGGACGCTCTTTCACATCTGAAGTCATCTGCATCCCATTCAACTCAGGGCGTGAAACGACCGAGAAATTTTGCTCAGAGGCCTCTCTTTCAGGCTTGAGGTTCTTTTTCATGCCGTAAATGTACAACACAGATGACAGCAGATTAAACTATGGTCCTCTACTATGATTCCTTGTCCAAAAGAGAATCAATGGAGTGGCGTAAACCTGGTGAAGCACTATCTCTAAAGACCAAGGTCACTCAGTCAACCAAATCATGGCCACAATCTTTTGAGACTGTGAAGAAATACTCTTCATTGACTTCAAGAAGAGAACGCCAAAGTAAATGGGGAGTACTATGCCAGCCTACTGCACAGACTGCGTGCTTCCCTCAAAGAGGTGAGGAAAGCCAAGTGGTGATGTGAGCCTTCTTCACAACAATGCATCTGGGTACACAGCTCTTGTTGCAAAGGAAACAGTGAAATGTGGCTTCAAGGAGATCGACTATCCACCCTACAGCCCAGATCTAGCTCCAAGTGACTATTTCCTGTTCTCAAAACTTGAGAAGGACCTTTAAGGAAGGAAATTTAAGTGTGACAAAGAAGTAATGGATGCTGTTAATGCCCATTTTGCAGTCAAGACTTCTAATTTTTTTGTGGGGGGAGGGGTTGAAATGTTAAATCAAAGATGTGAGAAGTGTATTGCAATAAAGGATAACTATATTGAAAAGTGAAATACAGTTTTTGTCTTTATCATACCTAGAAAATGGTTAGGCCATTATATTTATTATTTGGAATGTATACATAATACAGGTGAATTAGGTGTTCAGTTATGGTTTTAAATTTTAGAACATTAATCAAAGGTTTTTAAGGCAGACAATCAATAGCTTTGCCCTGATTTAACCACTGTGGAATCATAGGAGGTGAACACTGATACAAGAGATGAATTTGGAAAGATATATTTATGGGGGGTAGTAAATGTTTTAGGTCTAGATTTAAACTGCCTCTCTGCAGGGGTGATACTCCAGGTAGGAAGTCACTTTTTACATTTGATTATTGCTTATGGAAAAATGTTAGGTCCTTCAAATCATTAAAATATGAGAAAATATATACCTATATGAACTTCTTACATTATAAATGTTGTGAAGATATATACAGCTTTCAGATGAAGGTTTTACATGCAGGTTGAAAAATTGTAGTAGCTTTCCTACATCTCTATCAACTTGTTGGGTTAGAGATTTTTTTTTAATTTTTTTATTTACTTTATTTTCGGATGCTCTTTAACATCTCAGGTCATCAACATCCCATTCAATTCAGGGCGTGAAACAGCCGACAAATTTTGCTCAGAGGCCTCTTTTTTCAGGCTTGAGGTTCTTTTTCATGCCGTAAATGTATGACATGGGACCCATGGCTTTACTTCCTTTCCGAAGGAAGCCAAACTTATAATTTTTACGCCCTGAAAAAATCCATAGATCCTGGCTGGGTTTCCATGATCTTGGGTGGATTAGAGAGAGATTGTGGGGGCAGGAGATATATAGCAGCTCATTCACATGTTTTTGAGGAGCTTATAGGAAGTCTGTAGAGCTCCTCACTTAACCAATTAGACAGAGAATGCCCCCTAAAGAATTTTCGAAGGTTGAACAGATTCTTGAAAATCTCAATTCCCTTAACTATTACTATATAAATAGGTTATTTTGTCAAAAATAAGAAAAAATATGAGCTAAAATATACTAGTTAAGTATTAATTCCCAAGTTTTCAGCTGGTCAATGTAACTCATTGCAAGCATTCAGTATTGTGATTATTAGTTCTTTTTTTAATACATGCAATGATAATAAATCTTGTGAATGTGCAATTGAAAAGCTTTATTGAAAAATCTTTTAGTGGTTTAAGTGAATGTCTCTCGTCTTTATAGAGCATATAATTCCTCTTCTTCTTAACCTGTATTTAAAGGGCAGGGGGATATAATTGTTAAACTGTGTTTTTCCACACATATAATTAGTGAAGTTATATGGATGTATGGCTGTCCACTGTTAAATAAATTATTTTATTGCCCATGTTTGCTGTTTTGCTCCCCCCCCCCAAATACTTGGAATACTGGAGTCATCACTGATTTAAATAATTTAGACAGTATATTAAAATTACAAATGGTAAGTCAATCAATTCTGTTAGGTACATTTACTCATTATTTATTGGTATAAATATTGCCATTCTATTTGTTTACCTATTTTTTATTTGTAATGCTTGTTCCTATGATTTATTTTTAATAATACTGGCACTGCAATCTTAAGATTTGCAGTACCAGTTGAGGGATGATAGATGATAAATTTTGGCCGAATGAGTTTGGGGGACTTTGTGGCTTTTGTTTTTCAGACATTCACCTAAAGAATTAAGTGAAAACCCCTGAAAAAACGTCAGTCAGGAAACAACTGGAAATTGAACCCATGCCTGTCATTGTGAAACACAAAGCTATTGCTAGACTATTATGGTGGGCGTTACATAAAAAAAACATCAGAAATTGCCTCTGCCTCCATGGTACTTGCCAGTGATCAGGACTGAGAAAAACTGGAGAAAACTTCAGCAAGAAAGTATGGTCATGCCAGATTTCAAACTGCAGATCTCCCATTCATGAATCTGTGCTTTAGTGATTTTTTCCACATGTCAGTATTTTTGCCTACATGATGTTATTGGCCTTGATTAATTAATGTAGCATAAATGTAAATTTTTTTACTTTCTTTCCTAAATACAATACATAATTATTGCCAGTCACCATTCTTAATATAAATTTAAGAAAACTGTCACATTATATTTCTTATTAAAGCAGAAAGTATTTAAGATGATATAAGCTCCCTCCAGCTGTTATTTACTACTCCCATGATCAAGAAAGACTTGGTGAAAGAAAATTGTAATTATACGTTAAGAATAAATTGTTGGTCTCCATTTTGCTCTACAACTATGAAGACACTCAGCCTACAAGCTCTACTGCAGGACTGGCTTTTCAGGTGCAGCAGATACAGCCTCGCTGCACCAATCTTTTACCCTGTATGTACATAATTATTAATTTTATGGTTTTGTATTTTTAACTCATATTTAAACTATTTCTGAGGGGTGACATTTGAATTATTGATAACATTGTGCTGCTTTGGCATGATACTTACACTGGATCCTCTGGTACATCCCAACCCCATCAGAACTTATTTGGCTGCACTTGCATCCTGATTCATAGTGGTCACTATGACAATGGTAGACACTTGCTTTATGTTCTAAGATAGCAAGTACAGCCAAAACTAAGAATCAGATAGTGTGCAGCATTTAGGGTGGGGAGAAAGGTATGTCATTGATTTGTTGCTCCACTTCCATAGCAACTCGGAAGAATGCATGAATTGGCCAGCTTCCTAAATATAATTTTTTGAAACTTTGTTTAGCTACTACAAATTTGTAAATTCTATGTTTACTGGTATATTGATTTAATTACTTGTTTTATAGTCTATAGCTACAAAAATAAACTTTTTGTATTGTTAACAAATTTTTTCTATTATAAACCTGCTGTAGTACCTCTGATGTATTTTATTTTCTGTTGAAACATAACAGTTTTTACTTTATCAGCCTTTTGGTATGTAATAAGTACTGTATAAGAGTAAGTGGTTATAATCATGTATATTTTTATACTTAACATTATTTTCAAATTAAACTCCAATATGTGGAGATAGGACTGTATCAACTTTTTTATGTTGCTAGCCACCACTGCTTTATTGTTCAATGCTTTTTAAAGGTATTTCAATCCTTTTATACTTCAGCAGGAACAGTTTAAAGTTTGTGTGACACAAAGTACCTGCTTGTCAATTAATGAGTTTAAGTTCAATTTGTAGTAAAGGCAAGTTGACTAGGTGTATTTTATGGAGCCCCCCCTCCCCAACCTGAAATAGCAAATACCAAATAATGGCATTCAGGTGGATTATTTATGTCATCATTAACTGATTTCATCCATCATCTCAAAGATCTATAGCAACTAGCATAGGATGTTAAATGCTTACAATAAACAAAACAAACACAAAGGAAAAAGAAAAGGCTTTATGAAAACAGATATATAAATCACTTTGGCTACAAGTCTCTAAATGATTAATAAATTGAACTAAAATGAAGTCAAAATATTCCTTTCCTAAGTAATGAAATTTACATAATATTAACTAAACCCCTGTGGGTGTGTGTGTGTGTGTATATATGTTTGTATAGAGCCATGAAAGATGACAGTCTGTTAATCTTCTTTCTCTGATTTCAAGTAACTTTCAGCCACAAAGTTATTGTTAACCAAGGTAGGGGTGGGCACACTGAGCCAAATTGCAGTTCTACTATCTGTGCAAAGAACAGCAGCAAAGGAACCTTGTGCCACATTGATTGATGGTGTTATGTTAACAACTCTGCGTTACTGTTCATGCAGATTGCAAACCTCTTGTATGACTTGAAGTTACACACCTATGAACAAAGGTCAGAGAGAGGAGAAAAAAAGTGAATTTATGTAGCTAATTGAAAAGTCAAAATGGAAGAAGAAAAAAGTCCATTGCAGTCATTTATGTATATACTTGGAAAAAGCTATTATCAATATAGGCATAGAATATTTTTTTAATCCATATCAGAAAACTGAGAAAAGGCCCTGAAAATCATTATGCATTTTTACGTTTTAAAATATTTGCAATATATATACAGCAGGAATCAGTGCTCAGCTAATAAGAATAATGTTTGACTGTAGTGTTTCCCATTTTTGCACAAATGCACCAAATACTATGAAATTTTATGCATTTTCTGATTCTAGAGTTAAATTATTATAAGTAATAAAGTTCCAGTAAGTCAGCTTAGATATGAATAGAAAATGGTTTTCTTTTATATGCAGACTCCAATATGCATTTCAGTGGACTAATATAATATGGAGAAAATTTAGTTTCTTATTTTTGATTTTGCACATGCTAAACATATAATGTTCATTCATACAGTAATGAAAGTAAGTCA
Source organism: Metallyticus violacea (assembly GCA_030762175.1). NCBI lineage: Eukaryota > Metazoa > Arthropoda > Insecta > Mantodea > Metallyticidae > Metallyticus > Metallyticus violacea. The sequence goes on from CM060831.1 coordinate 51,163,204, forward strand.
CCTAAATAAAGCATACTCAACTGAACACGATTGTTCAAAATAACATGAAGATTAATTTTTATTAGTAGTACAAACTAAAGCCTAACAAATGTTAAAATAATTAATATTTTAATAAATATTAATTATTTTAGAAGATATTTTGTATAATTTTTTGACATAGCCAGTATATTAATAGTACAGTAGAACCTTGATTAGCCTCGTAGACACAAGATTGTAGGATCAATCCCTGCCAGTCGATGAATTTTTGGTCATAAAAACTCCAAGTATGGCTTCCTTTGGAAGGAAAGTAAAGCTATGGGTCCCATGTCTTAGATTTAAGGCATGAAAAAGAACATGAAGCTTGAAAGAAGAGGCCTTTGAAAATTGATCAGCTATTTCACAGCCTGAGTAGAATGGGACGCTGATGACCTGAGATGTTAAAGAGTATCCACAAATAAACAAATCAACAACAACTTTGTTTACCAACACTAATGAAGGTGAATGTAGGGAGTAGTTGATCAGAAAAGATGATAATGCTACAATTAGTTTCCTTGCCTTATTTTTATGTTCATTTAAAGAAATCAGTCACTTTTTTCTAACTTTTACTACCACCAATTATTTCTTCTGATGTCCTCCCAATTCTATTAAATAAAACAATGTCCATCAATAAAGGGTCCTCTTGTTGCTTCAAAAATTGCACTATGGTCTCTCCTATACTGTTGTGACATCAGAATGCTAAGTTAACCACCATTTCATCATTATTTCTATAATTTTTACTGTTGTTTCTATATAAAAACTTTCATTTTTTTTCTCTTAACTGATAGGGAAGATGTGGGGAAAAATTCAACAACAAAGTTAAAAACTGGCTTATAAGCTTCATAGTTACCATATTCTGAATGGCCAAAGTGTTATAAATAGGGGTGGTGATTTTTAGCATTTTAAAATCAGAAATTTAGTATTAGAAATTTAGTATTTTGATTTGCACATTTAGCATTTTGTAGTGTTTATACATTTGCAATTTAGCATTTTATAGTATTATGAGGAAAACATTATTTGAATTAATTCTGATACAAGTATATCTTAAAATAGCATTAATGTGAAATAAAACTTGTCAGTAGTTAATAATTTTAATACTAAACACTTAATGGTTTATATTATTTTTACACTCCTAAATTTAATTACATTTTTTAGTTCTCATTTTATTTATGTTAATTGTTTAATGTCTTTGCTAAAGTGTAAATGAAGAAATGATATTAAATTTATGACTCTAGCTGTGCTTTTAAGAATCAGATTAAAACTAAATATGTGGTATACAATCTTAAAATAAGGCACTTATTTTGACAAGTGCTCCAGAAAAACTGGATAGTCTACTTTGTGAACAGGGATGTTATCCGCTAAAAACATCTTTACTGTGTCTTGAACAAAGTCACTTTTCCCAGATTTTGCACTTTTCACTTTATCATGCATCAATTGATGGTGGCTTGCCACTGTTCCTCTTCTGATTTATTGTTGAAATTATCTTTTACACTGACATGTCCATGATTTTTGACATACTTGTCTAAAACATCCTCCTTTTGCCAATTCAGGCACTGGTTGCACAATTTACACATTAAAATTTTACCATCACCGATATAGAAACTTTCCTGTTTATAATTTTCTGCCCGCTGTTTTATCAATACTTTTGACCTCACTATCTTAGCTTTTGTTGACTTGACTTTATGCAAAAGGAATGAAAGATACAAAACTTGGTAAAATGTATGATGGTCAAACAATGAGGTTTTGAAGCATTTACACTATGCACGAGGGGTACTTTCTGCTTTCCAGAACAGTGGTGGCCAACTCGTCATAAATGTTCTAAGGATGTACAAACTGCCCACTTGAAGTTTGCGAAAGAAAATCAAAGAAAAATATTTTGTTTAAAAAAATTGTTGATTTTCCATTTACATCGTATTTTAGTATAGTAAATTTGGCATTTCATCGGGCTGTATCACATTTGTGAAAAATCACCACCTCTAGTTATAAGGCATAGTTGTACATACATTTCAAAATTATTGTTATGCAGTAGCCTCAAATAAGATCCCTTGTTAGCCCCATAATATTATCACACACAGATTAAATGTTGGTGGAATTTTCACATTTAATTACAAAAAAATTAATAAACAGGACGACCATTGGATAATCCTATAATTGTTTTTTTGAGAGTTGAATGATTGAGGTTTTGCTGTGTATCATAAACATAGATGAAAATTCAAATTGATCTGCTGGTGCTGATGTTCGTTCAATTGTTCAATTTATTAAATGGGGATATTATGAGATATACTCTCTGGTAGGCTGCTAACTGATCTAAGTATGTAACGAGAGCATTATGCTGATGTGTCTTGTATATTTGTTTTATAGTTGATGAAATTGATTTATGAACTTACATCAGATCACTTACATAGTTGTGGTAATGTGGTGGAAGGGTATTTCTAGGAGTTATTTTATTTCAAAATATGCATGCTCATAGTTCAGACTGTTTAATATAATTTAGCATATGTCGATTTTTTCAAACAGATGATGTATCTATGGAGTAAAAATGCTAAATACTGAATATGAATAACAAATCCTTCTTAACAGTAAATATATATTGTAATGAAAGTTCTTATGACGTATGCCTTTATGCACTGTATAGTGTTGTATGTATGTGCAGTTAGATTTTATATTAATTTAGTGACGAAACTTTCCTTGCAGCTCTGCATATATGTTGCAATAAAAAATAAAATAAAAAAAAAATTATTAAAATAATGAGTAATTAATTCGCTAATAAGTAACATAATTAGCTAACAAACAGTTCTAAAAAGAAAGAAGAGTAAATTATCTGAAGTTTGATTATTCTGATATGATATAATGAACTACTGTTTCTTCATTTTATCATTTCTAATCACCTATTTTTATTAGGACTCTTCTTTTTCTTTTCATCTTTGACAGTTGCTGTCCCTTCATTGACTTGCTTCCATATACCAGTCTTGTTTACTTCCTCAGAGATATTGATAGAAGTCAGTGGAATCTTCATTATGTTACCATTGGCTAAAGGGATTTGTAGATTTCCAGCTGTATCAAAATCAGACTTTCCTGCCTAAAAAATTAACAAGAGAAATTATTAAAGTGAAAAGTACTTTGCAGAATAATTTATTAAACCTAGAAGTTCCTGTTGTATTGTAATACCTCAATACACTATTCTGCAATGGGAACTAATATTTGAAAATAAAAAAAGGCTCTAAGCACATAAAAGAGTGCTTAAAGACCACCTGTGGTAAATATAATACATTATATCTGCCAATAAAGCACTGGACAACTAATTTAATGATAAGTTGTTCCTTAGCTACATTTTGTCCTAAGGCATTAGGATACAAGAATTAATGCTCTTTTATGACAGGAGAGCCTTTATTTACAAAATTAAAATAACAATAACATTTGCATAAAGCATGTTCATATCATACATTTAAACAATGTGAATTAATATGGAGTACAATATATTTGTACTTCTTAGGACAATCTTCTTTGAAACGGATAACAGTTTTGGTTTCAATATATGGCTACTAGTTATTTATCTTAACTTTTCATGATAGACAATGAGGCAAAAATTATCTTCTTGTGTTCTTTTAAGTCTAAGTTAAGTCTGGGTCAAATTCTTGTTTGATTTTTGTTCATAGCTACAGCCCAGATATTAATTGTATGGACATTTTTTTGTTTGACTTGCAATGTGAACTGAGAAATCTTGATATAGAAAATGATTTTGTACGCCTCTTTTAATGGCTCTTTTTTGAACAGATAAGGAATTTATCTATTTGGGTACAAATATGCACTTGAAAGAGAGTCATTTAAGCTTTGTCAATTCATGATAAGCATTTTGCTTTATTAAGTTCACACAGGATTTTAATAAGTCATGCATCACTTAAATCAACACAAACAAAGGGATTTTTGAGAAACATTTTACACATATCAAATCCTATATCCTGAAGAGAATTTATTATGAAAATGAAATGTATTTATTAAGTCTGTACCACTGCTGTATGAGGTATAACATCATTGATAACTTCTAAACAGTATCCCATTCCCCCCTTCCATTTCATCCAAATGATGTCTTTCTCTGTTATAATACAATACTATTTGTTGTATACAAGCGATGTTGCTATGGTCAACTTGCCCATATTTCCAAAACATTAAAAAAGCACCAAATTCAATTAAAGGAGTGAGACCTTTGTATGTTTAAGGATATATTCTTTCAGATGTTATGAAAATGGAAATTGATGCCATTCAAAAACACTATTGATGTCACAACTTTCACAATTATGACCATAAATTATTTTGTATTCATAAAAAAAATATGTCATTTCAAGGATAGGGCAGAATTCATTCATTTCAATAGGCCATATAAATTTCCTAATTCTTCTAAGCTATTTCAATATTTTCTGTTTTTCTGCAATGTATCTCATGCAGTATCCAGATCAATGTTAGAAATAGCTATCTTGCTGAAAGGTGAAACTTTTCCCTACTAGATGCAATCCAAATGATATTGCATGACAATGAAGAATTTTATTTGTATTTTTTTATCCATCTTTCCTGCAATTTTCACAATCTTCCCAAGTCATGATAGATCCTCCACTATGTTCAACCGTTAGCAGAACATACTGGTGGGAAATTTTCTCTCCTTATTTCAACAGACATATATTTCTCTCCTGATACAAAAGCACTCATATTTGAATTCATCTGTGAAATTAGTGTTCTTGTTCATTTTTATGCACATATTTATTGTGCAGTTCTAAATCTATTTTTTTTACTGGTAACCCTAATAAATTTATCATCCATTTTTGCAGTTTTGCTTATGGAAAATCTTGGTTGTTACCAGTATTTTTATGACAGACAAGAATACATTGCACTCCCCCAAAAGATATAAAAACATTCTTTAGCAACCTGACAGATCAACATACTGCCTTCATGCTTTTAGCATTATATTTTCTCTCTTGGAGCCATAGCAATCATGTAATCACTAAGTATAACCAATAAGGAAATATTCTTAATTAGCTGGTGAGTTGATTTAATATTCTTATGCTCCACTTATCATTGAATTACACAGAACATGTTTCACAGGCCATTGTCTGCACCACAACTGTGAGTAATACAAAACATATTCTTTTAAAAAAACAACAAAATATTTTTATACATATGCATATTTTAAAATAATATGTAAATTTACGAATTAACATAATAATGAATCTCAATTGATTTAAATCCTGAAATCATGCTTTGGGTGTATTCAAATTAATAAGAGATATATGTGTATTTGAGAATTTCCTCAAAAATCCCTCTTACTTTAATTCAAATTTTGCATTACTTATGAAAAATTGTACATGGCCAACAGTGTCATGTAGTCTTCCCATCTTCTCAATAGCTAAAGTTTGATACACAGTTGGGATGCTAAACAGAAATAGAGTTTATAAGAACACTGCAGCATTTATGTTTTGAACTAATCTTTTCTGTAAGACCATTAGATAAAATTTTACTGTAAAATTCTTGAAATAGTGTGACATGGCATGTAGAAGAGCACCTGAATGCTATTTGGAATGATATAATATGTTGAATTTAATTAAAACATTTACTGCTATTTAAGATAATACAGACTGCCCATAAATTAACCATATTTTTAATAGTGGAGCTTTGAGATTTATTTCAATTTATTATTCTGACTCTGTGTCAAAGCATTAAAAAGGAAGTGAAGGCTGCATGCAAAACTTATACTGTCAATTATGTGATATTACTAAAGCTACAAGGCACCTTATGGTATTACCATGAACTGACAAAGCTTATACAAAACTTCTGTTTAAATGTTAATTTGCTTCTAAAGTGCCTTACAAATGAGTTTGATCACATTATTTCTAAGCATGATACAGCCATTCCTTTTGCTACTGTACAAACTATAACAGTGCACTACTTTGTAGGGTCAAAATTATGTGCTATGAAAATGTCAATGCTTCTTACATGTCATAATCTTGCACAAAAAAGAGAACCATGAATATTTGTGCTTTGGAAAGGTAAGAACAAAGAACAAAAATTTAAGAACAAGCATTTGACAAATTATTCAACCACATATACATGAAGAGCCACAAGAAAAGTTTATTTCATATTGTGCAAACATGCATCATTCTCTAACACACAGTGAAAATTGTTATGCAGTGGTAACATATAAGCAGTGACCTTGAACAAGGCAACCACCTAAACATTCCAGATTTCAACTTTAAACATGGAATGCAAAATCAGCATAATTATCATTTTCATAATGCAGTAAAAATTTAAACTGATTAGATTAAAAGTTCTTTATTAATGATATTGTAATCAATTTAACGAAAATTCAATGTTTTTAAACACTCATGGGTTATGAATGAAGTAACAACTGACACTCCATTTCTAATGGCATCCTATTTTATATTATTACAGATAGTTCAACATAAAAAAAGCTGTATTCCATCAGCAAAGAACATATTAATACTTCCTTGAATGCTGCTTATAGTGAAGATTTTGGCCAGTTTGCTAAAAGTAAAATGATATAGATCCCATTGTCAAATGACACAGTCAAAAGATGAATATCTGATAAGGCAAAAGTTAAAGAAACTTAACTCATTCAAAAAAAAAATTATAGAATAAAAATTGTCTGCACTACAACGAATAAATATACCATATTCAGAAGAATAGCATTTTACTTATGCATGTGCAATATATTGACCATAATGAAAATGGCATATATGAAGATTTTAAAGTATTTCTGAATTTTCTAAGCACCCTAGTTCCACAAAAATTTAAAAGTATTAAATAATTTCATTGAATAAAAAGGTCTCAAATGAAAAAAATTGTCTTGGAATTGCATAGATGATGCAGCCTGTCTTACAGGCAGAAATTCACATTTAGTCAATAAAATTAAGGATATAGCAGGAAATAACTTGTCAATACATTGTTACAATTATAGGATAACCTAACTTCCAAAAAAATTATGCCTGAGCTAAAAGAAGTCTTGTGTCAGTTGCTAAAATTATTAATAATGTAAAATCAAGAGTAAGGAGTGAGAGGTTCAGTAGAAAAGTCTAAAGCATGGAGAAAGAAAAGGGCCAAATATATGAAGGAAGTAAAGTTCAAGTCAATAACCAAAGATATAAGGGAGATTAAAAGTAGGTTGGCAAGAAATGAAGAGAAATTGGAGACAAGCATCGAAGAGATAAATCAGAAGATGGGATGGGTTGAAGAGGAATTAGGAAGAAAGTTAGCAGAATAGTTAAAAATGGAGAAAGTGGCGGATGTGAGCAGGAAGCTGAATGTAGTGATATTTGGAGTAGAAGAAATAAAAAGACATAGGAAAAAGTAGAAGAGTAATTAAAAGAATATTGGGCAATAAATTAAGAGAGAGGGAAATTACAGATTCCTGGAGAATTCGAAGAAGGGGCAAGAATTCAAGGCGAATTTTAGTTAAATTAGCCACATTTAATATGAAATGGAAAATATTAGGCTAAACAGGGAAATTAAAAGGCACAAGAATTTTGATTGAGAATGACTATGATAAGAAAGAGCAAGAAATTAGAGTGGAATTAATAAAACAGATGAAGGAAGCCAGGAATGAAGGTAGAAGAGCAGTTATGCATAGTATGCACTTATGAATAGGAGAAAACCAGTCGATGCAAATGTAAGGTCAAAAAATGCTGGCTAGAGGGGAAGAGAGAAGGGAGTAAAGATGGAAATCTGTTGATGCTGCATCTAGATCAAGGAATGCGGAATGGAGGGGGAGGAGAGGAGAGAAAAAAGGGGAATAATACACATCCGGTGAGGAGGAGAGGATTGTGTAGCAAAGAGCATGTCGAGGACCACACTGAGTGCGAAACAACTGAGTGGGGTAACTGATATGGTGGATAGAAGTGGATGGAAGGAATCAGTGGGGTCAGTGGTCAATAGGTTTGAGTGTGGTGTCATCACCCTTTGAGAGTTTGATCAAAATAGACAGCGATAAAAATTTAGATCAAACAAAAGGGTTACAAGAGCAAAAGTAAAACTAGAATGATTTATATGGAAGCAATAGAAAATAAGAATTAGAGAAGGATTATTGGTGATTTTAAAGTTTATATTGCAAGATTGGTGAAGCATGAACCAGAAATAAAGTAGGACAGTTATGTGAGAATAGTGCAATGGGTAGAGAATGGGAAGTAGGATCTATTGCATATACAACCCGGGAGTTAAATGCATAGATCCTAAAATAACAAGCCCTCCAAGATTGTTGTATAATGTGTAAAGTTAATGTGAGAAAATTATGTAGAAATAAAGTTTTCATTCATTCAATGTAAAAACATTGCTATAAACATAAGAAACGAGATCCGATCATCAAAATATTCATTTTCATTTGATATTTTGTTAGTTGTCTTACAGTAAAGTTTTGAAGTGATTATATGAACTCCAAAAGAAAGTAAGATCTATTTCTAATTCATAAAAAAGGTGATCTGTTCCATTATTTTCAGGATGAGGTCAGGCTACTACAACTCAATGACATATTTTGTTACATATATTAATTAAATTTATAACTCAAGGTTCAGATATAACAATGTTTAATGTTTCAAATTAGTAAATAAAGAACCCACTCTGGATTAGCATGATTTTTATTAATAATAATAATAAGTTTCATTATTATTATTATTATTATTATTAAGTACATTTAATGAATGTCTACAGATTCTGACCCTGATCATTATCTCCATAGCACATCCCAACACATACAGCATAAAAAAAATTGGATATAAATCTATTATCTCAATAAATTCCAACATGCTTGAATCTCTGGTTCATCAATAATTACCTATTGGAATCCAGAGAATTAAAAATCCCCATCTTCAGATATACAACCATAAGTTCACTGTTGCTATTCCACATAACTATCTAGTCAAAATCTTCACTCTTACTCATTTTACTCTTTTTAAGAGCTTATATTTACCTAACTTAACTTTTCGTAGAAACTTACCAAGATTACTAATTTGCCTCTTATCATTAAAGATTTTTCTGAACATCACTATTTTTCTCCTCTTCAACCATTTCTGCCCCAATAAACTTATCCTCCAATCATTGGTTTCTTTACAATCAAATCGGATATGTATTGCGACTTCCCTCCCTCCCAACATAGAACAGATATCACAGATATCACACTCTACCACTGTTCCTCGGACTTCACACTTCTAAATGAAACTGGGAGATCTTCTCTTTTATTATTATTATTATTATCTCAAACACCAATTTCTATTCAAAATTAAGTAAAACTTTAACATTTTCTCTTGAATTTGAAAATATACATAACATTTGTCCATACCCTCAAACCTAGTTCTCACTTCTGACCAAAATCTCTTAATAAAATTGCCATTAGGCTCCCACATAACAATGAGAGTTAAACACTATTAAAAAAAAACCTCATATCTCCTAGGCCATTTAAAAACCATTCTTTAATCTTCCTTGCCCTTTACTATTACTCAAATTTGCTTCTTGATATTTTAGACAAATTCTCAATATATGGTTATCTGGTAATGATGCAACAGAACAAATCATCAGAGACTTCTATATTCATGGGGTATATCTTTAAAAAACTTTCACTATGTTACAGAGCATTACTTTAGTTATCCAAAAAATTATCATATTTTATCTTTGTATGTTTTAAGAGATGTTTGATTTTTCCTTCAACAGAGTCACATTATCCATGGCATCTATACATGGGGTCATTCTCTGAAACTAATATGCTATTACATCATAAAATGATGTTGAGATTAATGATTAGTAAAGCTCAGTACGATATTATACACTTTTCTTTATTCAACTTGAATGGTACTATTCTATCTATATATTTATTATTGCCTACATAACTTACATTTTAAGGCTAAAAAACCGCCACGGGTGGCCGAGGTCGTTAAGGCATTGACTTGTGAGCTGGAGGTCTGGGTTCAAATTCCCCCATGACTGTTCTCCCTGACTGGGGTTTTTTTACAGGTTTTCTTCAATCCTCATAACTGGCAAATGCCGGGGAGATACCCTAAACTTAGGCCTGGAATGCTTCTTTCCTTAAAAAATATCCTTTCGCAATTTATCATTTCATCTCGTGTATCATCAGTGTCCAGCGCCTGTGGTGTCTCATTAGTAAAAATGGGCATTAAACACTACTCAAAAAAAAAATTTAAGGCTAGTTTGTATTTTAATTATAGTGAAAACTATATATATACTGATACCTTATTTTTGACAAGCTCTTATTCTATATGAGTCTCTGGGAGATAATAAGTTACTACTTACTAATATCTGTCCCATTAAAAATCAATGGCACATCTACACACTTATAATTATTTATCACATTTATTATTCTTTAATTGAATTTGTAAGCTACTTGGTAAATAATATATAATATTATTACAAATAAAGTTACAATTATTTTGACAGAACATCTAAGAGCATCTAAGGATATCATTGTGACTTCAGCTACAGAAGACAAAGTGTTTATTGTAAGGCTCTGGTCATAGAATTTAGAGACTCTGAAAAGTATGTGGCCTCTCATAAGTTGGGAAAATCAGCTCCTCATAATTTCACAAATAAGAATTAAAAGTTAGGAAATGAATTGACCCACCAAAAGATACATGGAGATCAGAATCAGACCACAAGAGATGCATTGAAATTGGAACTGTAAATGATTGCTTGAGTCAGGGACAATGATACACTATCAGGATGAGCCTGTCAGGAAGCTATTAACCATTGCTTGTAAATTAAATAAAAAATATTAACATTTCATATGCTAAAAGTAACCTTGGAATTTAAGATTACCAGCCAAGAATAGGTCAATCTCTCAACCAGAAGTTTAAGTAGTAAAGATGCTAAATAAAACACCTTCTATAGCATTCTTTATATAATCTCTGGAAATTAAAAGATATAAGGAGAAATTTTGTGCAGAAAGTTTGTCCGGTCTGTATGGAAATGGAAAGTGCTGCACATATATTGTTTTAATGTATGGGAACAAAGGAATGGAGGTAGAAATTGATAAAGAAGAAATGGATGCAAATGCTAAAGGAGTTGGCAATTAAAAAAAATTTGGGGATATCTATCTCAAATGAGGAATTTAGGGGATTATTTATACAGAGTTAAAAATAAGTGCATGTGGATGGTTAACAATGAGTGTTGTCTAGTTTGTTAAATTAGCTTTAAAATGTTGGTACTCACATAATATGTTTAGGCTTTATAATAATTAATCAGCAAAAGCTGTTGTGAACTACAGCTGCATTGGAATATGTCAAGTTTATCCATTAATTAGTAATTGATGAACTCAAGAAGAATTGGAATAGAATAGGGACTTAAAAAGAGTACAATACCATGAAAAATAAATAAGGAGAAGAATGGAAAAGGAACCCTTTGATGTTGTGAAAGAACTAGCTGGTGGTTGCTGAACCTCTGTCTTCTGGAATTCCGGTAGGAGCCTACTGATGAATAAAGACAGAGGTTAGAAAGGATCACAGATGTTAAAGAGATACTTATGTTGTCATTATTTTATTTTGTATTTTTTCATGAATTGGAATAAGAATAATTATGCATAATTTATAATTTAGTAAAGAAAGTTAATGTTACACACAAGTTATATTCATGGGAGGAAGGCACACCTAAGAATGGCCAGGGCCATATTGGTGAAGACCTCTTGTATTAACCTTTTGTTTTAGCATCATTTCTCTCAGAAGGGGGTTAAAACCTCTGTCAACATCTATTAGGATACTACAGAAAAGTGTGCCAAATTTATTTTCTGCTACAATTGGCCTTCCAGCTGCCCTAACCTCAAACCAACTAGATAAGAATATGGTTTGCAAGAGAGATATTCCAATATAGGCAGCCTGAAAGGTTTCCTGATAAAATCAGTGCAGATTTCTCAATACAGATTATACGTTGAGAAATTGCTGCACAGCCACAAAGAATAAGGAGATCTTTCTGAAAAAATACAGGTGCCTAAGGTACCAAATGCTTGTAATTACCATATACTAAGGAAATTAAAATATATTTAAAACTTTACTGGTATTTCAATAACAACTTTGTAACAGTATTTGTCATAATATTTGTAATATTGTTTTTCAGTTTACTGAATTCTGTTTTGTGGAGGTTGTATTATATATAACTTAAATAAAGTTATAAATTACTTAAATGTAAAATTGGAACTTAAACACAGTGAAGCCAATCATATTAATGGATATCATTGTATGATTAGTTGAACTACACACTCTTAAAGCTTCACTTACTTTTTATAAATGTATGGAACCGGTTTCGAGAACATTTTGTTCCCATCTTCAGCCATGCTAAGGTTCAAACCTTAGCATGGCTGAAGATGGGAACAAAATGTTCTCGAAACCGGTTCCATACATTTATAAAAAGTAAGTGAAGCTTTAAGAGTGTGTAGTTCAACTAATCATACAATGATATCCATTAAAGTTATAAATATTCTAACACACTCAATAAAATATTGTGATATTTGTAACATAATTTATAAATAATTAATCTGAATTTAAACCTATCAAAATGATAGATGAATAGCTATATTCTTAAGAAAATAGCATAAAATAGTTTGGACAAATGTATTTTTAAGTTGAAATATTTGTTAACAATATTATCTTAATATATGAATTTTAAGTGTGTATTATGTAACAGAATAGCTTCTTATACTTCAAATTAAGTGAATTCTTTAATAATCATCTTTGGTATTTGAAATTCTGCTAACTCTAAGTGCACCACATTTTCAAATATGGTTAACTTATTGGCCTATGTCTAAAGTGTGATAAGATTATTTGGAAAGAAAATTTTAAAAGTCTGGAGAGATTATCTGTCATATATACTTTACTTCATTAAAAATAGCTGCAAATTATAAATATTTCTGCAATTTTCTTATGTGTAAGTTCAAGAAAACTTCATCTATTAACCATGAAACTCCTAATGATGTTGTGAAATAAAGGAATACATAAATACTATAACATTTAAAAATGTGATTAAATGCTTCAGTAATATTCTTAATTGTGTTATGGTTATCTTGAATAATTTTTATGCAAGCAAGGAGTATTACTCATATAATAACATCAAGTACAGTTGCATACAATTTTTATGATGATTATATACAGGAGTTTGGGAACAATAAACATCAAGTTGGTAAATCAACAGTGTAGATTAAGCATTTCTTATCCAAAACTTTTTGTGCTAACACGATGTTACAAATATAAAATTGCGTAAGAATTTATACTTGAAATACTGGAGTTCATCTGATCTGTATACAAAACAATGTAATGGCATCTATAGGAAAACAAAATTAAATTACCACTGGACTATAAGAAGTGAATAGCCACAATGCAAACCACTCTCAAACTGAAGTAGGAGAATTGGTATTCTCTGTTTTATGCTGCTCCTCCTTTAAAAACCATACTGCATAAGTGTATAAACCAATTTGTTGCTAGCATGCCTTAACTACTGATGATGATGATGATGATGATGATGATGATGATGATGATGATGATGATGATGATGATGATGATATAATGTACTTATACAGCAGTTTCTTCATGATCAATGTACAATAATAAAGTCATTAAAAATTGTTAAACATTTGTATAAAATCACAAAAAATAGTAAAATGAATTTATTTTGTGTCACTCAGTGAATGATGGTACAAAATTTCAGGAAAATGACAGACCTTATGACACATGAGATCTGGGGAGGAGGAAGCATTGTACAAACAAAACATGAGACAGATGCAAAATTTCAAGGCCTATCTGTTCATTATGAATTGAATTCATTTTCTGTATGTTAACCACTCATGTTTTTTTTTTTTTTTCCATTTTTTAATGGTGTTTAATGCCCATTTTAACTGCTGAGGCATCATAGGCAATAGACACTGGTGATACATGAGATGAAATGATATATTGGGAAAGGATATTTTTTAAAGGAAGGAAGCATTCCAGGCCCAATTTAGGGTAGTTTCCAGCATTTACCATTCATGAGGACTGAGGAAAAGTTGGAAAAAATCTCAATCAGAGAAGATGGTCCTTGCAAGAATTGAATACCAGACCTCCTATTTATGAATTCATGCCTTAATGGCCTCAGCCACCTGTGTTGGTTTCTGCAGATATCTGCCAAGGAAGTATACAGTGAAGATGTTCTTTCACAATTCAAAGGCTCAAAAGTATGGCCATGTTTTGACCACAAAGCAGAGTGCTCCTGTTTTTCAGTCACTATAGTGTATGGGACCATGCTTAACACCATTGCCAACACTGTTCAAGATTACCAAATAATGTATAGATTGGGGGATATGTTAAACATTTCTCATAGTAGTGCTTTCACCACAGTGCATGACCATTTGCATATAACAGTGTACCCTCTGTGTACCTGTACCATGATAATACTTGGCCTCATGTTTCCAATGCTGCTGCCCAACTTTTGGCCGACAAAATATTAAATGTGTGTGCAGTCTAAATCTTACTCCATGTGACTTTATGGTTCACCTGTTTGAAATTGGAACTTCAGGATAAGCATGTCAGGTCATCAAAGGCTGTTAAGAAGAAGTTGGAGACAGACAATGTTAAAAGAGTGTTCCAACATCTCCAGAAATAGCAGACATGTTTGGCCACCAAGCAATGGAACTATTTTGAAACCTGGATATGGAGATTGTTATCCTGCTTCATGAGTAAAACATCCATTCTCTCTCTTTTCTGACTTGTCCCATACCTTCAGGTTATTTGTATAAGGTGTATATGAGTCAAAAAATTAATTTCATTTAGATTCATACCAATGTTCTAAAATGTAAAACACTTCCAGTCCCAAATATTTTGGATTAGGGATGCTAAACCTTAATCTTATGTTCTCAAATATGATACAAATTATTACAGATATTAAAAGAAGCTATTAGTTAGCATGCTGCATTGAATAAAAGTCATCAATAACTTATGCAAGACATGGACATGCATTTTCTATGTTTGCCTGCCTATTTCCAGACCCTTAGCAGGAAGACATCAAGACAGGTTCAGTATATTATGACATGTCATTGGCTTTCTTTTTTCAAGCTAAAAATGAAAATTTGCCAAATTAGAGTCAGTGATATAAATAACAATGATTATTTACTGTGATGCCAATGTTAAACATTTCACATTTATAGTTATTATTCAAAGAAAGTCTCAGTTGTAAAGCTTACATCCTGCAAAGAAATCTTCCATCACAAGCAATTTATATAAGTCCATATTTAGCCATTGAACAATATAACTAAAAGATTTTGTGATATAGGTCTACACCAATATTCAAAGCAAAACAACTAACTGATACATTTTCTCAGAAATATGTACATTCTTTAATTTTACAATTTTCATTTGTCAGTATCAACTGTGAGATCTTAAAGATAAAGAATGATTAAGAAAGATAATTATTCTGGCATTGTACAGTGAGTGCAATGTTGCAGAAAACATTATAGTGCTTATCTTCTCTAGGTAATACCTGGAAATTTTTCATCAATACAGCCTGAAGCCAAATGCAATTTGATATTAAGTGCATCAGCAATGTTACTATTTAGCTGTTGCACGGTTATTATAAGATTGATTATATGTATAGTAAAAAATAAACCGGAGGAAAACTGTCACCATGGAAAAAAGGGAAGCAAGCAGCTTCTAGGTGGACTCCATGTGTCTTTCAATCCTTTTACTCATTTCCAAAATTAAACTTGACACTAGTGATTATGTTCCGAGTTTTTATGTTTGAAGGAAAACAATGACGAATTTATATCCCATCTGTACAGAAATTTTACTTCTTTGTAGTGGCTATATTTTAATTAAAAGTTCAATGAATTTTTCTGCCTTGTCATAGTGCAATAAATCAAGTAATATTATCAATACCAAAATGAAAACTGTATTTATACATTGCAAGACTAGATTATACGTGCAAAATAGAGCATAAAAGAGAAATATACATTAATAACCACATAAGCCTAATTGTATTGTATTATATATTGATGTAAAAACAGAAAAAAAAACTGAGCTGCTACAATTAGAATTAGAAATAGAATTAGATGAAATTTCTAATAGCTTTTCGGAATATAGCATATAACAAATCATTGCAAGTTAATAAGATAACTTGCAAACTTAATAATACCATGATATTTTGCACATGAAACTATTTCAAAGGTAATTTCTAAACTTTCAATATTTCAAAATCATGCATATAAGCATATAAGCATGCAAAAGTGAAGGAAATGAAAATATTTAGTTACATACTTCTCCTTCAAGTTGCTCAGCTCTGTTCCGTTTTGTTGTCTCTGGCATCACATCATCAAGAATCTTAAGTTCTCGCTGAGTGAATATAAAATCCAATGACTTTCTTATTCCTATCATAACTACAAGCTGCAAAAAAGATAAGAAATGTTGATTAAATAAATGATAATTAAGGCAGTATCTTAGCATATAAATCAGATCATGCCTTCCAATACAATAATTGGGGTTTGAACCAAGAAGCCAGATATAGAACTATGCTTTGTCCTCACCAACTAAATTTCTCTATCATGCCTATAAATATCATCACAGCAAAATATAGTATGCTTAAAAGTGGGTTATTCCAAAATTGGCTGCTCCTTTACCATTTTCCAAATGCACAAAATTTCTTGTCAATATGAGAAATGACCTTTACTTTATTCAGAGCAATTTATAAAGATTAATTATACATTTACATAATTTAATAACCATAAACATATGCATGTTATGCTCGAATTTTGAGGTTTATTAATAGATTTTGTTTCTTTTTTCCTTGTTTGATTTTGTTTATTTATTTATTAATTCAGGCAATGAACTAAATTACTATTAAAATTCAAATTCAAATGTATATTTACATGCTGTTAAGTATAGTTAGGTATTTAGTTCTTGTTAAGGAAATACTTATATGGTATAAATGAACCCAAGTCTTCTGATATACTAGTCAGAGACTGCTGATGAACCAAACACAAGAGTTAAACAGTGACAGTTTAGTAACACTAAAGAAGCTGTAAATGTGTTTATGTAAAGAAATTAGTGATTAATAAATTCATTCATTATTGAAAAAATAATATAATCATAAATAATTATGTACAATACAGCCAAGGATATCAAAAGTAATGAACTATTCAGAAATAAATAGTAAAGAACAGATTTATTTGTTCTGGAATAGAGAAAATTGATATCTAATTCTTTATTATAAAAAGGAAGAAGTTGGAATATAATATTTCATACAAGTCATACAGGGCTTTTGCATAAAAACTATTCTGCACGAGTGATGCAGTGTTTTGAATCCTGTCAGCTGTGAGCAATGTTCCCCACTCTTTCCCCTACAAATGGGATAGTTTCTATGTGAAAATCTTGTACTAGGCTACAGTATAGATAGGAAAAGTTTGGAGGTCATGGCCAACACTTGAATAATAGATCTTTGGCTTCTTATGCCGGGGCTGTTAACACCTGAGTTATGTTGTTGTTATAATATTAATTATAAGTTATTAAGTGTAATGTAGCAAATTCTCCACTTATTATGGGCCCTATAATGAATGTTAAGAAGAATTGTATGAACATTTCCCTTCATTGTCATAAGAAAGGTAATGCCCAAACCAATGTAATATACTACAACAAAATATAACACTGCATATCAAAATGCCTCATATCATTCAAGAATGTAAACATATAAGTTAATATATATTTAAAAAAAGTTCTTTCTGACTCCTATTTTGGTAAAGTAACATGTGGTCCATACCCTTGTGGTTTTCTTCTATTTTGTTATGTAACATGTTTCCAAAATTGCACAAAGTGATATCATAAATAAATAAATCAATTGCACCAAAATTGTGTATATATGAATAATTCCAAGAAAGAGAAAACAAACCATGTTCTGAATAAGGTATTTTAGGAAACTATTCCTCTATACATAGTTAAAATGTTCATGCCAAGAATTTTAGTATTTCTCATCATGTTATTCAATTTCAGAAACACATTTTGTTCTCTCAAGTTCAAGCAATATGCATCCCTACAGTACATAAGAGGAAAAAAATAGACTTATGTTCCCTAGTGGCATTCTCATGCAGACAACTTTCCGTTCTCTGTATGAGTTTATAGCATACTCCTAACTCCTGACTATCACGCAGGACCTTAGCAGTTTGCTTGTGGTTTGTGTTGTGAATTCAGGTGTTCAGAGTGCTTATAAGTAGTTATTGTTTCACTTCATTGATGTTAAATTGTTACTAGTAATTTCTCCCCCTCCTCTGATGATTAAATTATTTCAGGACTGAAAGAGTGCCACCATGCATAGTGATGACAGAAGTACATCCAACTAACCGAAGTCTGCATCAGTCAGAATTTCTTCAGATTCAATGGTGAATTTCATAAACAAGAAGCAGGATTAGCTATGGGAAATCCATTATCACTTTTTCTGACTGACTAATGTATGAATAATTTAAAAATACACATCATCACATCATTCCCTTACATTTTTAAAGTCAGGAACAGATATGTTCACGATATATTTGCAGAGGTTTAATGAGAAACATTTGATTGATGCTTTGAAATTGTACTACAAGAGAGAGAATTAAATTCACATCTGAAACAGAACAATACAACATAATTCCTTTCCTTCACTTAAAGATTATATAAACAGGAATTTATTTGAAATTTGGAATATACAGAAAGGATATGCATATTGACAATTAGTAAAAGCAAGTGGCTTCAATCCCTTAGCACACAAACATGCAGTCCTCAACAGCTTAACACACAGACATGTTAGCATACCCAAGAATGAGTTTGAACATAATGAAGAGTACTCACATATAATACAAATGGCAAAACCAATGGATAGAGCAAAGAAAAATTGTAGACAAAAAAATCAAGAAATTCAAACAAGAAAAGAGATTAAAACAGGTTACAACATGATTGCTATTGGCCATTGGAGATGCTGATATTTATCATCTTTTTCTCTAGCCTCCCAATAAAGAGCATCCAGATTATTTTTAATTTGTTTGGTGCTATCAAGTTGGCTGTATTTCTATAGTTGTTCTCTGTTCAGGATAGTATTCATATCCTACACAATTGGCAGTGGCTGTTCTCAACAAATTTCATCCTAAAGAGATGTTCTGATACTCAATCATGCCCAATAATTAAGTGGAATTGGACAGCTCTAGCTTTTCTTGGTTTCAATAAAAGATATTTGAAAGTCGTAAGTACAATATAATTTAAGTCTTTAGATATTTATATGGTTTTCCTTTAAGTTTTTATTGGATATTTTGTTGCTCTTGTTCAGTTATTAATATTTTGATGAATTTCAATTTAGAAGGAAGTTCTAGTTCAAAAGATGATTTTAATTTTGTGGTGGGTCCTGTAATCTCATTTCCCTAAAATCCCACATTGTAAAACATTTGCTATAATTCTGATCTGGATTGTATGATATAGTTTTCTCATTTTATTTATAATGAACATTGGTGGGTAACTGTAATTCATTATACTTGCAGTACTGCTTTAGAGTCACTTAAGATAACAATTCTTTTATTTATGTTAGGTCTATTAAGTAGATTTTATAAAGCTGCTCTAATGGCCATTATTTTGCCATCAAAATTAGCATACTGTCCCAAAGGTGTATACTGAGAGAATTCTTCACAGTATATTCTAAAGTCTGCTTCCATTTTTAAGAGATTAATCTATATATACTCTATACCATGTAATGATCAGATTATAACATCTAGTTGTTTAGTGTACTAAGTGCTGTTAATTTTAATACTTCAGGTAGGCTATTCTTCTTGGAGACCATTGTATCCAGATTTACTTTCATGCTGATATATATATTGTGAAGGTTCAATTGATATAACTTAGCGCTTATTTTTAAAGGTTTATCTAATTTTTTTTTTTTCTGTATTAGTTTTTGAAAGTCTGTTGTGTTTTTAATTATTGTGTATTGTCAAGAATATGAAACAATTTATTCTTGTGTTGATTGCTTTTTAATTTCTGTCCCAGTGTTGCCATTTTAATATTTAGTTTTATTTTAATTGGCAGATTATTAGTTTTGCTCCACATTGCAGCAATTATTATTGTTTTTACAGCTCTGTTATTATTCTTAATTACATATATTGTATTGTATCTAATTTAGTTTTAAGTTGTTGTTTATATGGATATTATCTCACTTTCATAGAGCAACTTGGACTTTGTGTAGCTTTTGTACATGTCATTAAGGAGAACAATGAATCCTCTCCATTTGATGCCTGCTAGTCTTCTTATTCACTTTCTTAGTAATAGTGTTGATCTGTTTAGAGAGGGAAAGATTTTTGTAAAGTGTTATTCTAAGTTTAGTGTGCTCTGTCTCTTGTAGTAGTTCATTATTGATTTTAAGTTGCAAATAGTCTTTAGTGTGTTGATAACTGTAAAGCTGGAAAACTGTTTTTAGTGTTTATTTCCACATTGTTAGTGGAAACCCATATTTCTATGCTATTGATAATTTTCTACATTTAATTTTCTAGTTTTTTTGTAATGTTGTTTATTCTGTTTATTTATTTTTTTTGTGGGGAGGGGGAGCTATTCCATGTGGTGAAATCATCAGAAACAATCTCATATTCTCCTTTAGGAAGTCAGCTTATATTTTGCTGATATTCTATGAAAATTTTAAAAAGAATTGGATTGGGGACAGCATCTTGAAGAAGGCCTACTTTAGTTGAATGCCATTTAGAGAGGATATTATTCCATTTTACAGCTATGTACCTTTGTGATAATGAACCATCTGAACATGTTTTCTCTTATCCCAATATCTTATAAATAGGTTTCTCTCTCCATGCTTTTTCCGAGGCATTTTTGAAGTCAACAAAGAAGTACACATTTTTTTTTTTTTTTATTTGAAGGCATTTTTAATATCCTGTGTTAAAAATAAAACCTGTTTGATGGTCTGCAAGGAGATTTGGAGATTTCAGATAGTTAATCTTGTAGTGTCTCATTTGTAGTTGAATGGTTTCAGTTATGATTACCTATGTCTTCCAATACTCTTCCAGTGGTGTGATTTGCAATGTCTGAAGAGGCAACAACCATATCAGGATTTGTTGAGACCACAGTATAATGAATATAAGTTTGGTGTCATTGTTTTTGTATATTAAACTCACTGCATTTTCTTCCAAAATTCATCAGTTGTTTTTCCTAATGCACTGGAGGAATTGTACTCTTGCTGTTTTGAATGTCCATTCAGGTCTCTATTATTAGGGTACTTTGCCTATTAAGTCAATATTTGTTGGTGGTTATTCTGGTGAATGTATATACCAAAAAGTGTAAATTTTGCATTCTTTAAGCATACTTTTGACTGAGTGATTTCAGGTTGTCTGCGGAGTTCATGATTTTCAGTGTAGATGTTTTACTTATAAGAAAGTTTCTGACCCTTACTAGGAAGCCATTTGTCAATTTTTATGTAGACAATTTATGTAGTAGTTTTTACAGTTATAACTTGACCAGTATGCTACTTGTCATTTGTTAATGTTTATATAGACAATTTGTATTGTAGTTTTTAAAGTTATAAAACTTGTTGTTATCATTATCATTATTAGTTTTTTAAGAAATATAAAGATATTTACATGATATTTATGTAATAGTATTTCAATTTGTGACTTTTTACTGAGTGATAAACAAATGACATTCCAGAGTAGAGTTGAAAAGCACTGTTATGTATTAGGGCTCTTACATGTGGAAAGTTTGCCATAGCTGTAATCTGCTTAGTGTTATCCAGGTGCAGTGCAAAGAGGTGGGTTATTGCACACAGGTTACAATATTGACAGCAAGAAAAGAAACTCCCATTCACAGGAAATTTACTTATCATCTTGGACCACATAAAAAATCCAGAAAACACTAGAGAGTTCTGTATTACTTATTACTTTGTTTCCAGTGAACAAATTCAGCCTAAATAATCTGCTCAACTCTGACAATAATAACAGAACCCCTAATGAAAAGAAACCAGGAATCTATCAAATCAATAGCTTGAAATGCAACAAAGTGTATATATTCCAAACAAAATGAAGCATTGGAATTAGGTTCAAAGAACACTGGAGAAACATCAAGTACAACAGATAGAAAAGTCAGTGCATATCACTTTTGGAGAGATAAACACGATATAGAAATGGAAATAAAATTACTGAAATATTCATAGATAGACCTTTGAGCTGGGAATAAGGGAAAAAAATTTATAAAAAAGTGAAGATTAATTATAACAATCAAGATCCCAACAGAAGACAAATTAATCCAAAAGTTCACAAAAATGTCCATGAGACATCCAACCATCAATGAATGTGGCAGTTGACTAACAGCTGATGATACAGCAATGGCCCATGAAATATGTTCTGTATAAATGAAATGTAAGCGGAGCATAAGGTATTAAATTGACTCACCAGCTAATTAGAATATATAAGCAGTTGATTGTTACTATTATGTGTTTTTGTTGCTATCATTTCAAAGCAATGTTAATGGCATAGGATTTGAAATGTTTTTGTTTTTAGTTTGGGTATGAGCATTATTACATCTTAATTTGTTGTGATCTAGCCAGCCTATGCTGTTAAATTTGGTCATCAGTGAATGTAACCTAAAAGGTATTGTTGTGTTATCCAATGGTATGCCCATTCTCTTTCAGTAATGTTTATGTATGCATTGAACAGAGTAAATGATATACAACAGTTCTGTCTCAAAACTTTTGATACTGCAAATGCTTATATAAATTTATTTCCTTATAACTTGAACTTTACAGTCTTCACTATTTTTGACATAAATTAAACCTCTTTATGGACACTTGTATTTCACAAATTTAGAATGTTTTTGTAGCTAACTGAGTTATGAAAACCTAATTATCTACCATGTAGACAAAAATTCACTTTTTGTTCAATTTAAAATTAATTTTTAGCTACCATGATTAATCTCAAACTGAACTATTCATATAATATTGCTGAATACTTAAGCAGCACTTATATAGTTTGAACATCAATGATACTCACCATTAGCGGAAAAAGTATGGACGTTGTGCTAAAGGACTTGATGACCCACAGCACCACCAAGCAAGCAAGTTGAATAAGTGTAAAAATGTGCACTCGTTTCAGCGGTACCTGAAAAAAAAAGTGCACTTGTAGACTGCAGTGTCTACATAAAAGGCTTAGATTCATTTTGCACTACATTCTATCCTTCCATGCCAACATGGGTGCCAAGGTTGCTAAGGCATGAATTTGTGAACGAGAGATCTGTGGTTTCATTCCTGTCAGGAGTCGGTCCTGGTGGTGTAGTGGTAACCATACTTGCCTCCTAAACCCAAGATCATGGGTTCAAACCTGGATATGGTTTATCTGAAGGAAGCCTAAGTATGGCTTCCTTTGGAAGGGAAGTAATGCTGCAGGTCCCATGTCATACATTTACAGCACAATAAAGAACCTCGAGCCTGGTAAAAGAGGCCTTTGAGCAAAATTTGTTGGCCATTTCATGCCCTGAATTGAATGGGAAGCTGATGACCTGATATGTAGTGTCCATAAATAAACCAAATCAAACCAAAAATCAAATTCTTGTCAGGAACATCCTCCCTGACTTCAGGTTCTTTCCAGGTTCTCCTCAGTCTTCATTAATGGCAGATGCAGAGAAATCATTTAAAATAAGGCCTGGAACCTTCCTTGCCCTCAAAAAAAAGTTTCCTTTACCAATTATTATTTAATTTCATGTATCATCAGTGATCGGTAAACACTGTGTCTGATACCACAATAACTCTATCTGTTAAAAGTTTAAGTATTCTTATTTTAAGGTCTTTGGATAAAAAATGAGTGCAATTTTGAAGTGCAAACTAATATTTTGGAGGACCTGATTATCTGCTAATATATAACATTTGTATATAAATGGATAATTAAAGCTGTATATCTATTATAAAATTTTGTTATTTATTATAATCCTTTACCTTATGAAATGTTATCATCCTAGCTTTTGAAATTGTATTTTGTACAGCTATGACCCAATTTAAAAATATTCACCTGCAATTTATCTTCAGGTATTCCTAACATAATTTGATCATCTGTGCATAATAATGTTTTATATAATGTGTTCAAATTCAAATGGGATCGTACATAACTTCATGACATCATAGTTATGTTTGCCAAGCCTAACTAAAGCTAGTAATCTATTTCTTTTTCTTGATAACAAAACAAAAAAATAATTTTTGCATGTTTTCTTTCTGTTTCAAAGAATTAAGCAAGAATTTTGTGCTTTTATTACTAACCAATATCCATTCAAGCTTGTAAATTAGTGATCTGAATTATTGACATGATGTTTACTTCACACAGACATAATAAAGTAACTGGAATGTAACATAATGTACATTATCAACCATGTAAGCAGCTTAGTTATGAATATGACTAAATTGTGATTACTGCTAATACATTTTGTTAATTGCTTTTTATGACGATTCTTGTGCAAATTGGTGAATGAAAGTACATACACATAAATGTATAATGTTCTTTTGTAACATTCACAATGCCCTTAAGAAATATTTTTAAAAATTTAATGAAGTTTTTGTTATAACAAAAACATGAATGACATTTATTTCTAGTTAAGATGAAAATAACTAAACAAAAGAACAGTATCTGATGTCAAGAAAAGGGTTGATTTTTGTCATTAATGTATGTCTGAAGGGTTAACTCCCTTTGTATTAATTTAAAACATGGGACTTCTTTTTTGAAAAAAAGGCATAAGCTCCTAGTCCTTAATAAATAATTTGGATGGACTAACTTTCAATCATGAAAATAAGGAGATTTAGACAGATTGTTGCTGCTTTTATTAGAGGAATAGAAAAAGTATATTTTGGAGTGGAGTCATGCAGTTTAAAATATTTTCGGTGCATCCCCCAAAATAACCACATATCTAAATTTATTTGGTTGTAATAATAATTTACATTTAAACTTAGTAAATTTGATTAAGCAAAATTTAAAAATATCATTAAGAAGGATGGAAGGTTATAAAAAAATTAGATCAAATATAATTTGTCAACCTAAACCTGCACTCCATGCACACATGCAACACACAAGATACTATTACTATGGCCTTACAGCCCAATTTTGGGCTCTAGCCTCCTCCATCTTTCCCTATCACTTGCCAATCTCCTCCAAACTGCCATTCCTAATAAAATCCTGGAATCATATGTCACTCTATCCATTCATCTATTCCTTGGTCTTCCAACTGGCCTTTTACCATAAATCTTCCCCTCCAACACCTTCTTTGGGATCCTATGTTCCTCCATTCAACATACATGTCCAGCCCATTCCATTCTTTTCAGTCTAATATAAGTTACAATGTCTGAACTTCTGTACAGTTCATACACTCCTGATTGTATGTAATCATCCATTGTGAGGTACCACACAAAAATTCTTCTTAAAATTTTCCTTTCAATCACACCCATTCTCTCTTCCATCTCTTTATGTAGGATTCATGTTTCACATGCATAATAGAGAATGCTTCTGATTATCATTTTATATATTGTAAGTTTTGTTCTCCTAAGCACATTATTAGATTTCATAATTCCAATCAATGCAAGGTAAACTCTGATGGCTGCTGTTATCCATTTTTGAACTTCAATCAATCCATCATTGTTACTAGTCAACCTCCTCAAATAATTTAACTCTCAAATTAGGTTCAATCCTTATTCTCTGTCTATCTTTGGTTTGTATCATCTGTTTAGTTTTTCCTTCATTAATCTGTAATCCCACTCTAGCCACTCCCAGGTTCTTATATACTCCTTCAATTGCTGTTAATGTCCATCCCAATATAACAAAGTCATCTACATATCCATCAATTTGAATGTATTATTGTAATCTATCTCAATCTGCTTAACGATCCACTAAAGAACAATATTAAAAACCATGGGGCTCCTTACCTCAGCCCAGTATTAATACAATAAGTCTGTTTTACCCCCCTGTATCATAACTTGGACTATGGAATCTGCCATCATCATCATCATCATCATCATCATCATCATCATCATCTTTACAAGTATAATTATCTTTGGATGAGTCCCTTGCTGATGCATACGTTGCTCCTGGTGGTGTAGTGATTACCATACTAGCCTTCTAAACCCAAGATCGTGGGTGCAAACCCTGCCAGGACCGATGGATTTTTTTGGGCGTAAAAATCCTAAGTATGGCTTCCTTCAGAAGGGAAGTAAAGCCGTGGGTCCCATGTCATACATTTACGGCACAATAAAGAACCTCAAGCCTGAAAAAAGAGGCCTCTGAGCAAAATTTGTCGGCCGTTTTATGCCCTGAATTGAATGGGATACTGATGACCTGAGATGTTAAAGAGTGTCTGTAAATAAACCTAATGAAAAAGAAAATCTTGCTGATGCATGATTCCATATATCTCCTGTCTATTAATACTATCATATGCTGTTCTGAAGTCTATAAATAGATGGTATAAATCCAAGGTTTTTTCTTTATATCCAAACGTTTTTTCACTAGCCTTCTTACAAACCCCTTTCCAGCATGTCTCTATCCCTTCCTCAAACCTCTTTCTTTTATCCTCATATTCAGATCCAACTATCCTCTGAAATTGAGTTCTCATATCCAATGCTTCCACATTAAGTCTAGGCTGCCTTTCTGATTTCTCTCTGGATGTATTATTAATTCTACATAAATACTTGGCCTTTAATAAATAGTGATTCGAATCACAATCTGCTCCTAAATAAGTTTTAACATCCTGTATTCCCATAGCTCTTCTTTTAACTATTAATATATGGCCCATCTGATTAGCAGTAGTGCCATCTAGGAGTCTCCAAGTTTGTTTATAAATGTCTTTGTGTGTAATTGAGTTGAGCTTATAATCATGTTTTTACTCTCTGCCAGATCTGTTATTCTTCTACTATTGTCATCAGACAGATCATGTAGGCTGTACTTCTCCACCATACCTCTAAACTCATCTTATTTTCCTATTTTTGCATTGATACCCCTAAAATTACTTTCACTTCATTAGAAGCTGGAGCCTCCAGCACCCTTTACAAATTATGATAAAAACCATCTTTCTCTTGGGGTTCTTTCTCTTCTGACAGCACATATATATTTATCATTGCCATATTATAAAACTTCATCCTCAATCTCAACACAAGTCCTTTCATTGATAGGCCGATACTCCATTATAATACTTTTAAATTTTTGGAGTCTACAATAAATGCCACTCCTCATTCATAAACCCCTTCTCTCTTCCCACTATGCAAGATGAAGTATCCCATAATATCCTGGATCCCACATCCATGCCATTTAACCTCTTGAACAGCTGTTACAGATATATTGTACCTCTTAAGCTCTGTGATGACTGCTTGTACAGTTCCAATTCTATAATAAAATTCTGACATTCCACGTACCAAACTCAAAAACCCTTTTTCATTGCTTAAGTCATTGACTATAATTCTTTCGGCTCTGAGGTATCGATCAAGGCTTCTCAACAGTATATTTTTTACAGATGTTTGGTTATCAGCCCTAAGATCTAACCCCCAACCTGGAGGACCAGGCTACCATATTTTAAACCCCAGATAACAGGGTGGCCTGGCTATATCCCCTGGCACTGGGTATCCATTTTAGTCACCTCTTACAACATGCATGAGTTACAGTGGGGTTATTCTTTATACTTGCCTCCACACAAGTACAACACACAAGATGGATATATATAAACAGAATAAAACACTTAAATATTACATAATTATCTCTCAATATTCCTAAACAACTAGTGTTCTTCAATATAATATATTATAATATAAAATGCTTAAATTTTCACATAGTTTTTGCTATATTTTGAACAACTTGTGTTCTTCTTCAAAGTCAGAAACAAGTTAAGTTGATAAAAATAAATATTGAATTATTGATATACAGAGTGTTAATGAACTGCATTGAAATAATTTCAGAGTGTCCAGATGTAGTATATAAGCAATTTGGACATTAAACTTATGGCCTACCTATTCAAATTTTGAAGCTATGGTTTTAAGTTTCTAAAGCATCAGTGTGCGCTAAGTTTCTAAAGTGCCAGTGTTCTAATGAAGATGCCCCTTGAAAGCATAACACATGATAATGAAGGGAGTTTCTGAAAGTATCACTCTGATATCATGGTTATGACATTAGCTTTCCAGTAAGAGATGGTCATTTGTTTTCAAATTTGACTCTCGTTTATCACATTTATTTTATTTTGTTTCCTGACTAGGTCAAAATAATACAATGTTTAGCCTATGTTTTAAGTTGATGTTTCAATTTATACTTAAATGTCAACTCAGGTAATTACAACCTGTATAGTTTTTATTATACTTACAAATCAGAATTGTGTTAGGTAAATTAAGTTTTAGGCATCATGTTTGTAATAAGCTTATTAGCCAATGTATATTGGTAATACATTCATTGTTGAGAAAGAGAATAAAACTTGAAAGCATTAAGTAAATTTCATTTATAATTCTTTAGTATGTGTATCACAGCACTTCATATTTAATAAAAAAATAAAATTAATGCCATGCCAAGAATTGAACCTGCAGTTTGCAGAAAATGCATTATACCACACAAGCAAAGAGCTCCCTTTAGAGTAGGCTATGTAATACAAGGAGGTAGTTAATAGATGTTCAGTGTTACACTATCAAATGATTAGTTCAAGATTTGAGGGATTTTTATGGCATTAAATCTTGAAAATACTAATAACAAACTCTGGAAAATTGATATTTCTATGCTTGCAAGGCAATTTTAAAGACATTGTAATCTAATTTTTTAACCAGCTTGGCTTTAACACCAACTTCGGCATCTGATGCCAAAATGTTTAACACTATAAAAGTGCATAATGTTTAGTTGTGGACCATACATTGCCTGTCTCAAATTGCTTATATATGGAATCTCTACTTCTCTGAAAGTTTTATGGTATAGTTCATTAACAACTTGCATATAGTGCTACATTTTGTAATTGAGCATGTTGTAAACAAACAATGCAAAAAAAGTTGTTTACAGAAAAGTATGTGTATGCAGCATATAGCATTCAGTGATAAGAAGCTACAATGATATGTTAGAATGATGCAAAGACCTATAAATAAAATAATATTAAAATAAGTGTACCTGCCGCAAGAACATGTAGTCTGGTTGATATTTCACTGGCATGAACATTATGAGAAGTCGGTCAAAAAACTGCAGTCCTTTGAGAGATGCCACGCCCATATATAAGAAAACTCCAAACAACACTGGCATTGGTATGTGACCAAGTACTGGTGTTAGTACTACAGAAAGGCCAATTGTCAGGAAAATTAGGATGTGAGTCACACGTTGTTCCCTAAATAGAAATTTATCAGCGCATTAGCTAAAAAATACAAACTTTATGACCCTGATTACACATGTTATCTCCTGTTAGCTGGCACACTTTTATGTTATAAATCTAAAATGGATGCTGTTGTTCCATGAGTAGTCCATGCTTGGCTTGGGACATAGCTATTTAGTTCTGAATTTCTTATCACCGTTATAAATTAGGTATATGCTCTTAAATTTAATTGAAATCAATCGAGATCATAGTTCACATTTAATGAGTTTAAACAGAATAAAATAAACATTATGCAAAGTCGAAGCAGATTATAGAAAACTGACCATTATAACTTAAATGAAATAAATTTTCATTGCAATATGATGGTCATGCTCAAAGTTTTTAGCAACTTCTCAGATA
The DNA here is from genome assembly GCA_030762175.1 of Metallyticus violacea. NCBI lineage: Eukaryota > Metazoa > Arthropoda > Insecta > Mantodea > Metallyticidae > Metallyticus > Metallyticus violacea. The sequence goes on from CM060831.1 coordinate 51,192,921, forward strand.
GTAATTTTATTTATAAAACAATTATTACAACTTTTTAAAATACTCTCCAATGACACATGCATTTTTCCATCGTCTGAAGTATTTAGAAAATACCTTAATCCAAGATTCTTTGAGGATTGCTTCCTTCTTCCTGAAACCTTCTGTTTCCTTATTTCCTTATCCTGTTTACCAGTTCACATCAGGATGGTTTACAAACTAATGATTTTTTTTCGTCAAAAGTTCCCCATGCTAAGATGTAACCATTTTGACATGTGGTAGGCTCTTGCATTTCTTTCACATGGAGAATAGTCTCTGGGACAGCATGGGCTACACTTCTTCTACACTCTCTTCAAAATTGTTAGGCCCAGAGAGTTCTCCGAAGGTTAAGCTATGCAACCTAGGTATCATATGTCTTACACTTTCTTGCAATAATATATATGTGGCTATATTGGTGTAAAGTTGCCTTAGTAATGCTCTTAACGAGTAGGAAATTTAGATTTGCAAAAAAAGGAATACAATTTAATTGTCTTTTTGAGCAGCAATCAAACTCTTTTATCTATATTTAAGAGAGAGATTTTCTAAATGTTTGTGCCCATATATAAGAAATGTTGTATTAATTATTTATTCAATGTATTACATTTCATTGGGGTAACATTTTGAACTTGTAACTTATTGCTGATTTACAAATTGTGTAATTTTACTACTTTAAAGATCGAATTTATTTGATGTATGTATGTATTATATTAACAATTATTATTGTGTAATAAATCATGTTGGAATTGTAAACCACTCTTTCCTCATGTTGTAAAGTTGCCTTTCTATGGCCATATCCTGGGGCTTCTTCTTCCAGTACACTTCCAAAGCTAATATTTGACCTGGGATTAATGGAAAAATATCAAATCTTGATCAGTGAGTTACAATACCATCATACATAAGCATCATTTAATGCATTTTTGTATGCTTCAATGATTTCATCAGATGAAAACTACTGCCCACAAATTTTTTCCTTGAAGAAGAAGTTACATGAAGTCAGGTCAAGTGAATAAAATGGGTATGATAATATTTTCATTTTTTCCTTCTCCAAAATGTATATTGTTATGACAACCCTGTATATTGAGGCATTGTCATGATGCAGTATGCACACTGCTTGATTTTGAGTACTGTGACATGACTTTGTTAAGGCATTCTTTCTTACCTCTCTGCAGTAACTGTATGACCTATGTCCAGAGTTATTGAAGTGAAAAAACTTCTTTTAGAGAAGAAAACTGCAACCAATTGTATTTTCTGCAGCTCCAATTTCCTTTGTACTTTCATTGGTGGTCCTTCTCCAATAAAATATACAGAAGACTTCCTCTTCATTTTGGGATCCATGATACATGTTTCATAATTTTTCATGATATTATAGATGTCCCTGAGATCCATCAAATTTCTCAACATAGAACAGTAACGATCAATCCTTGTATCTTTTGGTATCTCCATCCACAAATGTGACACCCAATGGGCAAATCTCTTGGAAAGGCCTAATAATCATGAATGATTATCTGTGCTGTACTGATAGTTTGTTTTACAGTATTTTCTATATCAAAGAATATCAACTGAGAATCTTCTTCGTCAGTCCTGGTGGAGTAGTGGTGACCATACTTGCCTCCTAAACCCAAGATCGAGGGTTCAAGCCCGGCTAGGGTCGATCCAAAGGAAGCCTAAATATAAGCTTCCTTCGGAAGGGAAGTAAAGCTGTGGGTCCTGTGTCATATTTTTACGACATGAAAAATAACCTGAAGCCTGAAAGAAGAAGAGGCCTCTGAGCAAAACTTTTCCACCATTTCAACCTCTGAATTGAATGGGATGCTGATGACCTGAGATGTTAAAGAGCATCCATAAATAAACCAAATCAGCAATCAACAGAATCTTCTTCCACCTTTTCCTTACAGCACTCAATACTTACTTGAATTACAAATTTTGCAGGTCTTCCGGGACAAGGTTCATCTTTAAGAGACTGCCAACTTCTTGAAAATTCAACCAATTTTTGACTGTTGCCCTAGAAGTTGCAGACTTACCAAAAACATATACTAAAGAATGGTATTCTTCTGTATTCAAATTCTTTTTATGGTATTAGTTAATAAAGGCTTGAAAGTCATGTTAATAAAAGCTCTATCAGTCTGACTCAACACTGAGCTTTAGTCCTCTTAGCCAGCTGTGAAATTCAGTGTAGGCAAAAGCAGTAAATGCAGATTTCAAGGTCAAAGAACTATGTTCTTTTAAATAAAAGCAGTCCCCCTGTCATGAGATTAATGGTTTAGAAGTAGCTAAAAACTGGTTTAATGTTCGAATACTACTACATGTGACTTCTACCTGTCATGTGTGTTCCATTTTTTAACCAAAAACATGAATTTGTAGACTAACCTGACTCCTAGGAATTGTGGTTTTTCTCCTGGTGCAGCACATTCTGATTCCAGTTTCAGGGAATTGACATGATTGATAGATAAGACAGTTGCTGCCACAAACCATGGTAGTCCCATTATTGAACATATAAGGATGAGCACGCCAAGTACAAATAAATCTAAATGATACCCACAGCCTTTCTGTAATTAAGAATAAACATAATACATTACAAACTACTTTAAAATGTCAGTTGTTTTCAACCAAGATTATGTGAAATGCTTAGGCATACACAGAACACTGAAATTCTTATAGATTTTATTGCACTGTACACAGAAAAATGATAGCAGAGAAGTAAAAATCTGCATATACCACATTATTGTTATTATAACCTGTCATGTGTACTTGATTGAATGTATCATTTTACTATCTGCTCATCATTGCACTTTCTTCTCTTCTTTGCTGAATAGCTTGGTCATTCCTAAATTATATGTACAATTCAGTCATTAGTATCTTTGTCAGTTTATCAGCTTTCTGCACTCCTAACACGACTAATGAAAATATAAAAAAGTCACTCCTTTGGTGAGGTTAACTGAATATCCTTAATAATGCACTAACTGCAGAAAACTGGAAGTAAAGTATAAGTAAAAGAGGATCCAAGCCTTTTTGACAGATTTTATTTTATCTTAAACTAAAACATTAATTGAGATTATTGTATCATTGAGTCAAACTAACACTCTTTTGCTCAATTTATGCGAATTTTTAAAAAATTCACATATCATCTATGGGCTACAAACATTTTTCAGAATATTCTTAAAGATTTTAATATCACATTAGCACCTATAAACAGATTTAATGTTAAAAATCTCCTGATTGACAATGTTAATGGCAGTATTCCATAAGAGAATAAAGCAGGATTTATAAAATAAGTTCTGCAGAATGTGAAAAAATTTACATTAGAAAAATAAAGAGAAACATAGGCATAAGTTAAAAGAACATTTCAGGAACATAAAATACAAGCAGTTGGAGAAATCAGCAATGGCATCTCATTTCTGGCAGAAAACCATGACACATTGACAAAAAAAAATTATTAAAATCAGTGCAAGGAACCTACAGAATTAGTAACATGGGATAAAATCAACATTTACAAGTACAAAGACAGTTTAATGAACTTTGACACTTCCAGTAATGAAAACATAAACTTTAAGTTCACCACACCTCCACCAGAGCAGATTACACATTCCTACAACATAATGGTTTATCCTCCAGTTGACAATGAGCTGACAATGCATTGAAGGATTCATGAAACTGGTTCTACATATTTAAAACAAGTAAATGGAGCAAAAGAGTGTTAGTTCGACTCAATCATACAATGATCTCTGTATATGATTAGCTTCACTATGCAATGTCCAACTAACATTTTTAGTTAATACATTAATATATGTTACATTAATGCTTACCACTCCATTGTCTACAGCTTCGTAAGTACAATTTTTACTTAATAATACATTAATATTCATTGCCCTCTAACTACTCATAGGAAAACTGACAAAAACTAATCAGTTTTGTAGATCACTCCTGAAATAAATTATTTTGTACCTTGCTTGAAATGACAAATGTTTAGAAGAATAGCAACAATCAAAATTTTAGAGCCATAGATTTAAAAAAAATTATAAATTACATATAATTAAACTGTTTTAGAAGCTAAGCAAAAATAGTATGTACAATATAACTTTGTAAAGCCAGTTGGCAGGTGATCAACAAACTTTGGCAGATACCAACTTCATTCAATTTGAAATTTAAATTTGGAATTTGAAATCAAATTTGGAACCAGTATTATAAATAACCCATAAGATATCTTTAATAATTATTTTGCATCCAAAGGCAGTAACGTAAATTTACAACGCTCTACACCAAATACAAGTAAAAACAGGAGACTCTCAAGTAATTTTAATAACCAATAATAATACATTTTTTGTATCCCACTGATGTTAATGAAATCTCATTATAATTAAGTCACTAAAATCAAAAAACAGTCTAGGCTTAGAGGATACTCATATCACTGACTAAAAAGTGCTGTGGTGAATTAGTCAACCCATTTGCAAGTATAGTAATCTTCCCTCTTGAATTATGTACATTTCTGGAAAAACTAAAAATTACTGAAGTCATACCATTTTACAAAAGAGGATAAGAATTATGTAAATAATAGATATTAATCAGTAAAATATGTACAATAATTAATGAAATATATATTACATTATGGTTGCAGGATAAAAAATACAAGTATAGATTGCAATAAAATATATTCCTGATATATATCAGATGAATGGTTTCAAATAAGAAGTGGTATATAAGAAAGTAAACAGAGCAAGGAACAAAAAGAGAAACAACGACATCAGTACACTTATTTCTTACAAGGAAGAAAATAGAATGTAAACAATGCACATACCATCCTTCAGCCTTCTATAAATTCTCAAAAATTTTCAAAAAACATAACATTATTTTAGCTCCAAAAACAGTTACTCCATAAAAAATATACTAAATTCTAAACTAAAAGAGGATATTCCACAAGAGAACAAATCAGAAATATATCAAATGAATTGTAATGATTGTGAAAAAATTATATTGGAAAGACTAAAAGAAACATAAAAACACAGCAAAGGAACACATCAGGAACATAAATCAAAAACAGGAAGAAAAATCAGCAGTAGCTTGGCATTTTTGGAAGGAACAACATAATATTAACAGGAATCCCAAACTACTGAAAAACAGAACGTACAGTCTGGGAAAATATTTATATCTGGAAGAAAAAAATCATGTTTTCAACTTTGAAATCCTGCCAAATGATATCTTAATACAAAAGTTCATCCAACCACCTCAAGAGACAAACCAAACCACCATGAAGAACAAGACCAGCAGTTGATCTGGAACTGAAGATGGGAGCGATTAGCTCCAGAAACTTAGTTTTCCTTTTTTAAAATATTAGTGATGTAAGTGTTACAAATTAAATTCAAATCATTTTAAATTCCCCCTTGTATATTGATTACCTGTTTTCTAAATCATTGTATTCTTCTATTAGAACGTATTCAACATATTAACACTAACTGCATTTACATACATTACATTAGGACTTGTTTCAAGGCAATGCTCCTATAATATTCAACCTGAATTATTTGAAAAATTTATCAAATAAGAAGAGATTACCTCACTGAATGTTGTTACTTGCAATGAATACTGGGCCAAACAACACTAGAGAAAAAATGGTAAACTGGTTGGAAGAAACCTAGTGAAAGCATTTTTTTTTAAAAGAGAAAAGGTTGTTCAAGCTGCATAAAAGGTTATGCTGATTTTATTTTGAGACTTTCTGGGGATTTTGTTGGTGGACTGCAGCCTTGCACACCACAATGAAGCCAGGACATAGTGTGAGGTCTTGACACAATTTAAACTGCAATCAAATGCAAATTCTCTAGACTTTTGACTCTCGTAGTTCTGCTTCAGTATGACAACACCTTCTTGCACTCACCTCTAAGGACTCAAGATCTGTTCAGAAAGTTCAAATGGGAGATTTTTGTCATCCCCTGTATTCACCAGATGTTGCCCTGAATTATTTCTATCTTTACTTTTACCTCCAACCTCAATAGCCAGCTTACTAAAAGTGATGATGAAGTGAAATTCAGCTGCATAATCAGGATATAGCATTGTACAGACAAGGTCAAAAAACTAGTATAGTAGAAATGTTTGGACCAAAAGACAACTATGTGGAAAATTAAAATAGGAGTTCTGAAGTCCAATTAAAAAGGTTCAAAGAAATTTATTCATGACCAAAATTTTCTTTTTTTTTCAATATAGAGAAACTTACTTTCAGAATGACCCTTGAAGTTTAAGAATAGAAATGCTGTAGAACAATGGAATAAAATAAAGTAAAATAAGCCAGATATCTAAGGATATAGTAGCAACTTTTATTATTTCAATAAACTCATATGCGCTATTTATTCCTAAACTCTCTAAAATATTTAAACAGCTAGAATTTCTAGGTAAGCTATTGTGCTAAATTTTATGTACTTGGTGTGTATCAGTGTATCAGTTTTTTCCATCACATAATGAATGATATTATTTTACTCATTTATGAACAACTTCCATGCAATAATTTATACCATTTAATAACTGTATGCCTATTATTTATTTTTAATGATAAAATTTTTTATATATGCGCATACCCTTCCATAAGTTTCCGGCTTAACCATTTTCTAGGTATGATAAAGACAAAAACTATATTTCACTTTCAGTATAGTTACCCTTTATTGCAATACACTTCTCATATCTTTGATTTAATATTTCAATCCCCCTCCCCAAATAGTCAGAGGTCTTGTCTGCAAATGGGCATAAACAGCATCCATCACTTCTTCGTCATATTTAAATTTTTTTCCTCAAAGGTCCTTCTCGAATTTTAAGAAGAGGATTTAGTCACTGGGAGCTAGATCTGGATTGTAGGGTGGATGGTGGACCTCCTTGAAGCCACATTTCTTCACAGTTTCCTTTGCAACAAGAGCTGTGTGTACAGGCTTGTTGTCGTGAAGAAGATGCACATCACCACTCAGCTTTCCTCGCCTTTTCTCTTTGATAGAAGCACATAGTCTATGCAGTAGGCCAGCACAGTACTCCCCATTTACTGTGGTGTTCCTCTCCTTAAAGTCAATGAAGAGTATTCCTTCACAGTCCCAAAAGATTGTGGCCATGAACTTCTTGGTTGATTGAGTGACCTTGGTCTTTAGAGACAGTGCTTTGCCAGGTTCATGCCACACCATTGGTTCTCTTTTGGACAAGGGATCATAGTAGAGGACCATAGTTTCATCTCCTGTTACAATGGTTTTCAGAACTTAAAAATGTCTGACAACAGATGTTCGTTGATGCTTTTGGACTAAGGAAAGAAGCCTACGCATCATCTTGCACTAACCTTATTCATGTTTAAATGTTCATGAATAATTCAAAGGACTGTTGTTTTAGAAAGGCCCAACCTTGCTGCTATTTCTGTAACTTTGAGCTGCTGATCTTCCATAATTTCTCTTCCAGAAGAGCAATGTTTTCAGGAGTGAGCACCTCCAAGGGCAGACCTGCACTCTCTTCATCTTCAATATTTTCTCAACCCAATCAAAAAAGTGTGGCCCATTCTTTTACAGTAGAATATGTGGGGGATGCTTCCCGATATACACCATCCAATTAATTACTGTTTAATTTCATTTCTGGTAAGCCCTTCTTTTGTTAAGAACTTAATAACAGCTTGTTACTCCATTTGGAACATGTGACAATCTTCTACACATTGCCTTCTTCATGCAACTATATCTGAACAACTGAACACAGCAGAGCAGAAGTTACAGCTACAATTATTTAGTTAACAGATAAGGTATGATACCAGATAAGGGCTTTGTGAAGGCGATAATCCTTATTGGTGAGCCGGAAACTTATGAACTTACCCTCCTATTTTTTAAAATATCAAGCAGAATTCTATTCAGAGCCTTGTATCATGTATTTTATAATGACTTACCTTTAGTTTATTTTCTTTTCGATTTACTATGACAGCAGTAATTTGCTGATCCATGAAAATCAGAATAGTTCCTAGCAGAGCAGGTAAAGCAGCTACAACTGCTGTCCAGAATGGGTTATGATTGAAAGGTGCAATCACCCAACCTCTATCTGGCAATGTTGGCTTAAACTCCTTTGGGACCTAAAAGCAACAAAACTTCAGGGTTTCATAATTTTCCCGCCAACCATAATTTTCTTCATAATTTCAACTATTTTTTATAGTACACCCTGAAGCTTGGTACAGTAAATAATATAAATTGTGAATAAAGTGTTCTGGCCATAGATAAGTAAAACAGATGCACCAAAAATGCTAAGGAAAATTATATTTCAATTAGCTCAAAATAAATTTTTTAGTGTGTTTGATGCATCTGTTTTACATATCTAAAACCTGAACACTCTGGTTCACCATTTTTATAACACTCTATGAGATAATTTACACTTCTTGATGGCTAGTGTGTGTGTGTGTGGGGGGGGGGGAGTGAATGAGTTTGTTTATTCAAATTAACATACACACTAATTACTTTACAAACTTTGCATGAGTCCACCAGAACGTACATGCCTTTTATAATACACAAAAAGTACATTATTTAAATAAAAAGTAAATATGTCATACCTCCATTGCTTAATGCAGTTAAAATAATAAAAGCCAACCAAAAGGGAAAGAAAATTGCTTACATTTCCCTCTTCATCCAATTATGGAATATTCTGTAATGATACAGAATTCAAAAGACTAAACAAATCGATACTTTAGAAAAATTTGATTTAAAGTGGGTAAAATTTGTCAAAATCTGTAAAAGCAGTGAAGACCTTGCTAGAATTATTTGTATGCTAGAGTGCATGCATGAAATGATTTTTACAGTACAGTCAAGCCAAAATTAAATCAAAATTGTTATAACTGTTATTCTATATTAAACTTCTTCAGAGTGAGCAAATGCTCAAAATTAATAATCAATATACAAAGCATAAATTTAGCAATTATGAAGGTCATTTCAAAAGCTCTCTGAATGTTCCACAGATTGTAACAGAAGTTTTAAAGCAGTTTTGCTATCAAAACCTGCCATCTTCCATAGAGACATTGTGCAATAATACATTTATAACTGCATTTTGCAGTGCAAATATGTGTATATGGGAAAAATAGCAAATATCAAACATCATACAGTTATTAAGTACTTTATGGAGTTGTAGAGGCACTGAAAACATGAAAGATAGAGGGGGCAATGGAAAGGACAGAATCAATGGTAAGGTGGGCATGAAGAAAGATCAAATTGCACCAAAGAGGAAACATAAAGGGTTATGGATGGTATGATGGAGAATGTGCAGAAGCAAAGAAGGTGTTTGAGGATCTAATAAGGTGGAAAAAGACAGAAGAGGAAGATAGGCAAATTTCCTTGTTAAAAAAAGGGGACTACAAGTGTCAGTTCAGAAAAAAAGGAAAGAATGGCAGCAGAGAATGGGAAAACAAATTAAGAAAGCCAGGTAAATTTTCTTGTTAAAAAAAAGGGGATACCAAGTGTCTAGTTCAGTAGTTCAGGAAAAAAGGAAAAAATGGCAGCAGAGAATGGGCATGTGTGGTCAGTTGTGAAGGATATCTTGAGAAAGAAAAGGAGAGGAAATAAGATAATGCCAATGAAATGAAAAAAAAACATTTTAGAAATCTAATAGGTAGTGGGAAGGCTTTGAGTTATGAACTAAAATAAGATATTACTGTAAATAGGATAGAATGTTTAGATAAAGAGTTTACTGTGAATGAAGTAGGATATCAGATAAAAATTTTGAAAAGAAAAAAAGCTGCAGGAATAGATAGGATTTCAGGAGAATTTTGGAAAATATATGCAGAAATAGTAGGAGGTATTAGGCTGCTAGCAAAGTTACTAAATAAAATCAAGGAGAGGAAGGTGAAATCTGAGAGGCTGGAAAGTGAGCCTGATCATACAAAGGGAAAGGGGATATAAATAACTGAAGAAATTATAAAGGAATTAGTTTGTTAGTTATTTTAGGTGTAATATATATTGGCATACTAGCTGCTAGGTTGCAGGAGTGGACAGAGAGGGAAGGAAAATCATAAGAATTTCAAGCAGGTTTTAGAAAAGGAAGAAGAACATTAAGATAATATAATGATAATCCACATTATAGTGAATAAATATCTAAAAAATAAAAGGGGTAGGATTTTCTTTGCAGATTTCGAGAAAGCATTTGATATGGTAAATAGGGAAGCATTGGTATGAAAAATTATGGCATAAGATGGTTAGTAATGAGTTTATTCTAGGACTTCAAAAATATATGAAGGATGCAGGTTTTGTGTCAGATTATATTATTCAAAATATAGGTTTGAGACAAGGGTGTAAATTGAGCCCAATGTTGTTTAAACTGTTTATAGATGATATCTCACACAAGATTATGGAAAATAATAGGCACTGTCCAATAATTGGCAAGAAGGAAATACCAGGATTGCTTTTTGCTGAAGACCTCATAACAGGAGCGGTAACTGTGATAGGATTGCAACATGATGAGATTACTAGATTTTTGCAGAATGGGATCTAAAAATAAGCAGTAAAAGATCAAAGACAATAGTACTTAAAAAAGGAACAAAATTAAGAAAAGGTGAGAAATATAAACAGAGACTCAGTAGAGGTAGTTAAAGAATTTTATTACTTGGGGCTGAGATTTATGAGAATGGAAGATGGGAGGTCCAGTCTAATTGTGCACAGGCCAAATGGAAATTAACTATGAAAGCTGTTAGAATAAGTTTGTAACAAGTTCCTACTTTGTCATGAAATGCTTAGAAAGATTATACGAAGCTGTGGTTGAGTCTAAGATGATGTATGCAGTAGAAATCTGGAGAATATCAAAGGGGCAGATAAAGGTTGATGTGGTACACAGAATGTTTTGCAGAGAAGTTTTGGGGCTACCAAAAAGTTCACCAAGGGGGATAATTTTGACTGAATTAGAAAGAGTAGGAAGGAAAGGTATAATAGCAGAGGGAGTCTTGAAATATTGGCATGGATGTCTCAAACTAGACAACAACAATGTATTGAAAGGATGGTTTATGTATCAAAGAGATGTATTAGGAAGAGAGAGTTAGTACGGGAAGGTGGGAAAATTATTAGAAGAAATCAGAATGGGGGATGTATAGCAAAAGCAATGTTAGTAGATTTTGGAAAGAAGTGAGACAGAGAGCAGATGATATAGAAAAGCTAGAGATTTGGGCTAGCTTAGAGGATAAAAGTTCTCTAGATTTATATAAAATAGTCAAAAAAAATTAGGAACAGGAAAAATATATAGATAATGTTGATCAATTTGGAAGAATGGACTTGGCATGGATGTGTACAGGTATACTATTTTTAAAAGAATTAAGAATAAACATTAAATAAGCATATATTATGTGTGGGAAAGTGGATAGTGTGTTCCATTGCTAATTGAATGTGAAATGGTAAAAAAGGTGGCGGGATAGTACATGGAATGAAAAATGGAACAATTTACAACAAGATTTGGAAGCAATAGAAATGTTAGCAGATTCAAGGGTAGAGAAAATCAATATGATAGGGGAATTCCTAGGAAAATTAAGAGACAAGTGCAGAAGTATAAAGAAAGAGCAGGAGGGAACACACAGTGGTGAAAATGAGGGTTCTTTACCATATACACACCCAGGCAGTTAAGTTATGGGAGAACCCTACTTTCAATACTTATAAATTTCTAGGGTAGTTTTAGTAGCGTAATTTTATGTATATCTAATTGTAATATGGTTTGATAAAATAAAAATTCATTCATAAAGAAGGGTATGAATGCAACAGAAATTTACACAGATATGACTAACACTCTAAGGTACTCTGCACTACCATTTTCAACTGTTTTTATTTTTCAAGTAGGTCGAAGAGTTTAAATGCAGCCATGGAAGCTTGGGAAATGGCCCATGCAGCAGAAGACCAAAAATTTGTCTTGACATCAAAAATTACTGATAAGGAGCATGACTTGGTTCTTGAGGATCGCCACATAAAGTTGTCCAAAATTGCTGAAGCTCTGGGAATTTCAGGGGAATGCAGATTTCACATTTTGAAAGAAGAATTGTGCTTGAAGCAATTATTGGTAAGATGGGTGGTGACTGCTAACTCAGGATCAAAAGTGAATCAGGGTGTAAATCTCTGAGCAAAGTTTGGTTCATTTTCAGAGAGATTCTGCCAACTTTATGCATCAATTTATGATCAATGATGAAACATGGATGCACTATTACACACCTGAAACAAAATAGCAGTCTAAACAATGGAAGCACCACAATTCTCCACTGCCAAAGAAGGGCAAGTGTGTGAAATCAGCCGGGAAGATCATAGCAACATTTTTCTGAGATGCCAAAGATGTACCACTAATTATTTTCCCACTGGAACATCTATCACTGGAGCGTAATGTGCTGACCCTCTGGACCTATTGAAGACAAAAAAAATATGTGAAAAAAGCCTGTTTATCAAAAAAGAGTCATCTTGCATTAAGAAAATGCTCGCCTTCATACATGTGCTGTAGCAATGGCAAAAATTAATGAATTGGGGTATGATTTGCTGCCATATCCAACTTATTCTTCCTTGGACTTCTATCTGTTTCCTAAACTGAGAAGATTTCTTGGTGGAAATAAATAACAATACTTGAATGCAGGGTCTAATTGTGCATACATTTCATAAAAAAAAAGTATTAAAATAAAAGTATAAAAAAGGATAAAATAATGTCATAGTCATCATTTTGTTGAGAATTTTTATAAGATTAATTTCATTTTGAAATATACTTACATTTAATACTACCCATATATGAAATGTTATCAGACACCAAAATGATCTGAACAATGAAAACCTGAGAGGCCATTTTGAAGATGAGCATTTAGCAGAAGCTTTGGTGCTCCAGTATAGGACATTGAAAAATTCACAAGATGCTGCTCCCACATCAACATCTGCATGTATTTTAAATTTAAACTTGGCCTCCAAAGAAACTTGTTGATTACTCATTATAAATAGCCTATATTGTTCACTATTGCCAAAAATTCCACATCTGATGCTTCCAAGCTTTGGTCAAGTCACTCACTTATCACACATGCATAGTGGTGATTGCTGGGGAGTGGGAAGATAATACTATCCAACTTTGTTAAAATACTGAACACTTGGCTATCATAATTTTCCGAGAATTTAAAAAAGAAACCTGCCCTTAATAACAAGATAGATGCTTTTAATTTAAAATGAATTTTAATAAATATCCTAGTAAAACATAAAAATGAAAACCATAACAATAATATGAAGGAGACAAAAACATTTAATATTAATAACAACAATAATAATAGAATTAATGATTTTTAGCAGGATAAAATAAATAAATATGTATATTGCAACATAAGGAATATAAATCGAGGGTCATTGGTTATTTCTAATAACATTAAATAATTTCTTATGAAATGCTCTTAAAGTTTGGCAATCTCGCGTGTTTGCTGAATACCGAGCTATTTATTTCCCATTTCTCTTTACGTTTTACTTGACAAAATAAACAAGATTATATTTAAAGAGATGATACCATATTTATCACCAATTGCACTGCCAGGTTTATGACGCATTATGATCTACATACAATTGTTGTTTAAACTGACGAATTCCAAAACATTTAAAGTGGATAGAGCTGCTAATATGAAACGAGAACTGTGAAATAGATACTAATTTACAAACTAAGACAGAAAGTTATAGTGAATGATGATGAGTAAAGTGATGTTCAGTGCAATGGTAATATATGTGTCGGGTTTCAGAGCATGCATTAAGTTTAAGAGAGAAAGATTTTGAAAATGGAAAGATAGATAAAATGGAGAAGATGTACAGACAATTTTGAAAAGTAGCGTGAGACAATGGATATTTCTTCGGTCTTTTAAGCAGAACCAAGATAACATATCAAGGGAGAGTGTTATATGATCGAACAAATGCACATTGTATATGTAAATATGCACATATTAAGAGCATTCTGTAGTTTTTTTGTTAGGTTAGAGTTTAAGTCTGTTAGCAGAAAATCACAGTACTCAAAGAGATGGCATCACCAAGGAATTGTCCCAAGACATTTTAAAGGTTCTGGGTAGAGGCACGTTTAATCTTTTTAAAGGTGTGGATAGAGAACTAACTTTACTGCATGTTTCAGCAACATAGTTTTCCCAGTAGGGATTACTGTCTTTAATAACACCAAGGTTTTTCTCATTGGAGGGAATTACAGTTTGATTGATACTAATGGAAGGAATATTGCCTTTGTCTATGGTACTTTTAGTAATTACTGGTGTCCCATTACCATAGCCTGTGATTTTAATGGATTAAGGCCAAGGACCAGAGTATGTGTCCAGGAATGGGTTGAATCTAAATCCTGGTTGAATGTTTGTTATTATGTCATGAATGTCGTTAGTTAGAAAGTGTTATAAGTTGTAAGAGTAGCATTAATGTTTACTGTGGCTATAGAGTACAATTAGCAAATAAATATATTGTAGAAATAGTTAATATATAACAGTTGCACAGGGAATAGATTATTGAAACTGCCTCTATCTTTCTAATAAATACTCTTACTGGCATCACAGAAAGCTTCAGAATATGTTTTAAAGAATTAGAGACTTAAACCAAAATATTAATTAATATGCCTGGCCGCAATTATTTATCTATTCAGCTTTTATTCTTATATTCACAACATGTTGCATATTGGAAACCTTTTGAATGTTGAATAACATACCTGAAGTTTTGGTGTTCCAATCCCAACAAAATAATCCAACCCTGACATTGAGAGTATTGCAATGATGACAGCAAAATCGCTGACCACCTGGCGCACCTAAAATGATATTATGATGAGTTCAGAAAGTTATCAGCAGAGTTTCACACTTTATAATAGTTACTTTTGCTTTAAGTGACTAATTTAAATGGCACAAGGTGTATACAGAAAGATAGAACATAAGTGCTTTCTATTAATGTCACATGTCTACTATTAGCCAAGACATTTAAATGAGTATAGAAGCTATTTGTGTATACTATACTTTTGAAATTACTAACATACTAATCTAGCTGAAAATTATTACAGATTCTTGAATTGTATTGAGTAAGTATAATGAATGATGGTAAAAATAGAATATTACCTTAGATGGAAAGAACAGAGCATTCTTGAAGTCTTTTAATTGTACTGAAATTAAAAACGTCCCTAAAAATAGGATGATTGACATTAAAAACACATCAGGTACATAGTGTGGAGTTGCACAGCCTGAACCAACCATTGTGCCATTTTTTCCCTAAAAGAAAACAGCCATATCAGAAACAAGGGCATCATTAAATAAAAGATCAGTAAATTTATTAACAGCATTAAAACAGCTAAAATAACAACTCTGCTCCTTTTCCCATTATTTTATTCATTATATTTCAAAATAAAAAACATAATTTAATATTTTTTCTGATCAGAGCAATAGCTGAGTGTGGGAAAAAAGGTCACTGAAAATAAATAATGAAATAGGTAGGGAAAAAAAAGCTACTGTACTAATTGATCAGACTTAGAATTCTTAATTTAGCATACCAAACAATCATCTTTGCTAAAAGATGTCCAGTTATATTTATCCAACAGGGAAGAATTGCTGGGAGGTGTGCAGTAACACTCATAATTGAGGTCTTCATATCCATGAGTATTAACAGGGAACTTTTTCCCAATACTGAGTACATTTTCAACTGCCTATGAAAAAAAACAAAATAATATTTTAAAGGAGGCATTATGTTTCATAAGTAATAAAATATCTCAAAGCACAAAATCTAGATAATAAACATTATCTGATTGGCCAAAGCAATATATATTATCTATTTGATCTATTTGTGCTTCTCCATTTCTTATTATTTAAGCTACATGTTACATAATACAATAAATAAAAATGAAAAATAAAGTTACTATAGGAACAATGCAGCTAAAATAACAAGAACTAGAGGAGCAGAAATACTTAAAACACTAACCCAAATATATTTAAAGCAGCTTGTGTTCTTTTTCAAAGGCTTATGGCCCCCCCCCCCAAAAAAAAAAAAAACCTCCACAATATATAAAAGTTTAGCGAACTAGGACATCAGTGTTAAAGTAAAGAAAAACACATAAATTAATTACACACCTTAACACCTATTTCAAGCAAATTAGCTCTTCTTCAGGCAGAGGCAATCATGTTATGCAGCACATTACAACACATGCAAGTAAAAACTGTTAACCAAATGATTAACTATGAATGATAGAAAAATTCCAATCACAAATTTGAATTTATGAAGAACTATTCCATTGGAAACACACTTTATCTTCTGTGTGCCAAAAACAGTTTGACCAATGAATTCAACCATTAAAATTGTATTAGATACTGCAAACAAACCAGATATTATTATGGAAAATACTCCAAATCTGATAACATTTTAAATTGCAATCTGCCTATACTTGGAAAATAGGCTACAAAAAAATTAGTTTTTTGGAGACACTAACTTTGATTAAAGTTCACTGATTTGCTCAACACATCTTTTAAAACATTAGCACAGAAAAACACTTACCTTATAAATAAAAATGAAAGCTATAAGAGTTGCAAAATTTTCTTCTGTAAACCTAGTTATATAACATACTAAAGCACTTGCATCTACAGCAACCAAAATTAAAAGAATTGCAGTAATCCACATCCCAATCCAAAACCGGAATGACATGTAGTCCCAGTGTTGACTCCTGAAAGCAAATAATATAGGATGTAACTTTTTAGCAAAGCTGCATATAGTTTGATAACATTTCATGCTTAAAGAACATGAAAACTACACAAACTCTTATTCCTGAAACAAGAACTTATTATAATCTTTTCTGAGTCAAAATATTTAGAATACTATCTATGGTTTCACTTACATGAGATTTACTCAGGATATGTTCATGGAACAATTGCCCATTATGTCCTGAGTAAATCTCATGTAAGTGAAACCATAAAAAGTGTTCTAAATATTTTGACTCAGAGCAGATTATTAACACATATTTTGCTGTGTTCTATTCCAAATTGAATTGATATTGAAAAGACTTATTATAGTTCTGAAATATTATACATTTTGATAAAAAATAAAAAATATCTTCTCAAGGGATAAAGTGGAATTTTATATTCTATACCTTAATACAGTTACTTTTATTTCATGTATTTACTTTCTTGTGGCGAAGGATTTTATATAAAAAATTGTTTTAAATTACGCTGGGCAACAAAAAAATAATTTTTGAATGTTTCGAGCCATTCATGAGGCAATTCCAATAATTTTGGGTTGAGAAAAACAAATATGACAATGAAAAATTTTTATTAGCTCAAGTTTCTATGATATACACAAGGTGGAAGTATTACATATTAACGGATTGAGAGAAAAGGATACATTTTAATTACATACATGTTAACAACAAAGAAAGTGCATTTGATTTTTTTAACTGGTAATTACATGCTAAGAGTTCTAAATTGCTGGAAAAATACTTCGCAGATAGTCGTGTCTGAAGAGAATCATGTGGTGGCCTATTGACTTCGTCGTCTATTAGCTTGCCTCTTATGATGGAGTTCCGCAGAATCCCTATACAAAGACCAACAGTAATCCGCAAGCATTACTTCATTCCAACGGCCCTGATATCTTTGTTCCATAACAGAAATGTCCTGATGGAATCTCTCCCCATGTTCATCACTAACAGCTCCACAACTAGGAGGGAAAAAGTCTAGGTGGGAGTGGAGAAAATGGATCTTAAGGGACATGTTGCATCCAAGGTTACGGTATTTTTGCAGGAGCACTGTCACCAAATGCTTGTAGTTGTCATCTCTTTTGTTGCCTAAAAATCCATGAACAACACCCTTGAAGGCTTCCCAAGCTTCCTTTTCTTTCCCCTCCAAAACTTGGTCAAATGCAGGATCCTTTACAAGTTCTCTTATTTGTGGTTCCTACAAAAATGCCTTCCTTAACTTTTGCATCACTTCATTTTGAAAATTTCTCTATGATGTACTTAAAGGCCCGTCCTTCTCGGTTTTCATAGCTTTGACAAAGTTTTTCATCAAACCCAGCTTGATATGCAGGGGTGGAAAAAGAACGTCTTTTGGGTCCACAAGAGGCTTGGCAATGACAATTTTCTCGCTAGGGTGAAGATTTCTTGCAGGCCAGTCTTCTTTAATATAATGCAATTTCCTATCTCTACTGTCGCACATACATAAGAAGCAGCAATACTTTGTGTAACCCAGTTGCATTCCTAAGAGTATGACAATGACTTTTACATCACCACAGATTTTCCATTTGTGTTCATGATATTTAATTGAGTCCAAGAGAGCTTTCATATTTGCATATGTCTCCTTCATGTGAACAGCATGACCAACAGGAATAGATGAAAGAAGGTTTCCGTTGTGAAGTAACACAGCTTTCAAACTAAGCTTGGAGGAGTCTATGAATAGCCTCCATTCAGTTGGATCATGGTTCAAATTCAAAGACTTCATCAAGTCATTAATGTCGCAGCAAACAATATGATTATTTTTCTTCTCAAAAAAGGGAAGCAGTTCCATGTGACGTTTTCTGTACTGTGAGATTCTCACATCACTTTGGAGAAGATTCCATTGCTGTAGTCGAGACCCAAGAATTTCTGCCTTCTCCTTTGACAGGCCAAGGTCCGTAATGAGATCACTCAATTCCGCTTGATTCAGTCTGTGCGGTTTATCATCTTTTCCCTCAAAAGCAGGGTCATGGGATGTAGAAGACTTGTTTGGTTCTTCTTGTTCCACACTGTCTTCATCTTCTACTTCAAACACACAATTTTTGGGTGGAGTAGGAACTGGTAAACTATCCGAATGTGGAATGGGTCGAATAGCAGATGGAAGATTCGGGTAATGAACTGTTCTTCTTTTCTTCATAGACAATCCTGCCTTTATAGGTGGAGTCAGGCAGAAAAAGCAGTCATCTGTATGGTTTGTAGGCTCCCGCCAAATCATAGGCACAGCGAAAGCCATACATCGCTTCTTCTTTTTCAGCCATTCTCGCAGTGTAACTGAACATGCGTTGCAACATAAA
The DNA here is from genome assembly GCA_030762175.1 of Metallyticus violacea. NCBI lineage: Eukaryota > Metazoa > Arthropoda > Insecta > Mantodea > Metallyticidae > Metallyticus > Metallyticus violacea. Next base: position 51,211,898 of record CM060831.1, read on the forward strand.
TGTGGAGCCCAAGACTTATCCTGGTCCCCTACTTTCATACCGAAATAATACTGATAGGCAGTCTTCACAAGAGGCGTCAGATTGCGTTTCTGTGAGGAAAATGTTATTTCACCACAAATATAACAAAAGTTATTCACCATATTTACACATTTTCATGGCATTTTTACAAATTTTACACTAAAAAAGCTCTCGCAAACCAGAAATTTTGCATTAATTTGAGTAGAAACTACATGTAATTCACAGTCACAGCAACAGTATCTATGTTTATGACTTACAAACAGCTGAAGAGCATTTGTGTTTTGTTATTTGACAGGTGTGCCAACTCCCAAAAAAAATTCCCCCAAATTTAAAATCTTCACTCTAAAAATGAAATGTCACTTTATCTTCCAAACAAGAGCTAATCTATAATTTTTATGGTGATTTTTGAATTCAGCAGATGGAAATACATGTAAATTCATGATTTTTAAGCCCGAAACATTTTCATTGTTGCCCAGTGTTATTTTAGGGAAGTTGGAATGAAAGTTATTTTGAATTTACAAATATAAGGAGGAGGGGAAAACACATTCAGAAGAATGTAAACTTTACATTATACAGAAAATGGAGATTGTTTTTAGTTATTCCCTAGTGAAATATTTCACCCTTGTTTTATTTCAATAGATAAAGCTATATGAAGTATTTTTAAAAATGTTCATAAGTTTATTACAAACTTCCGAATAAACTCCATATTTTATCTGATTAATTAACTGTAATGTAGTACATCAGATTTAATAGTATCTTATTTTATGTAAATGATTTGAACCTTTTGCACATTTGCATTTGTAAAAGATTGAAGCACAAATGAATGGCATGCATGCATATGTTAAGTAATACAACAAATCAAATAAAATGGGAAAAAGCAATAAATAAATACTTTGCTTCACATAATAAGATTTCATATTGAATTCATGAAACTAATTATTTTTTCATTGTTCACATTACTCACTAATTGAGAAATATTATTATAAAACAAAATTATAGGTAAAAGAATAAACAAAAGCAATGTTTAAAATGAGGGCTAATTGTGATGTAAATCTACTATGAACTTACTTGTTTCTAGAGAAATTTGTTTAAGCACATTATACTCCAATTTGTATTTTTCATATAAACACAGTTTGTTTTAATTCCTAACATAACTATTCATTTGTGAAAATTCAGTTATGAAACCCTATTTTTGCCTAAGCAAAAAAACAGATATCAGCCAAGAAAGAGAAATTTATTCTATCATTCAAATACTATTCTTAAAAAAAAACTTATATCTTGAAATACTTACTGGCAAAAGTCATACATAATGGTTTCAAACACTAAAACTGGACCAGTAGATCCAAGGATGGTTAAAGGCTGTCCTGAGAAAAATCCATAACCAATGCCACATACAAAGCCAGACACAAGAGACTCCATAGCTGCCATATTGTTGCCTGTTGCCTGTCCAAGGAGCCCACCAAAAGTGATGATTGGTGAAAGGCAAGCAAAATAGAGAAAGATCCATGATGCTATGCACTGAAGAGCCAATGCTTCCTTAAAGTCTGACCAGTACCTGAAACAATAAATTACTTAAATAAATTGTACTTACAAAACTGTAGACCATGGAGTGTAATATATATCCTGATTGGTCAACAGCCGATTATGGGAGCTAGTGCTTCTGAAACATGTCCTAGTGTTGTGTAAGTAAGTGGAGTTAGTGTAAATACATTGAATACATTAGTGTCAGTCAACAGCTGATGATGGGAGAGAGTGCTTCCAAAACATGCCCTAGTGTTATGTAAGTAAGATGTAAGTGGAGTAGTGTAAACTTGTTGAATACATTAGAGTAGGAAATAAATTATTTTTTTCATTGCTTATGATCATGCAGAAGGAATTTTAAACTTAAAATGGGTTTTACTTATTATGAATAGTGTATTATCATTTTAATATATTAAGAGCATTAAATTTTTCATTCTGTTTTAAGAAAAAACACTTATTATATATTAAAATTTAACATAAAAAGGCAAAAGAAAGTCAGTAAAATGTACTAAGAACTTCAAATTATTTTTGAACAGTGTTTAACACCCATTTTTACTACTGAGGCACCACAGGCAGTGGATACTGATGCAAGAAAAAACCATAAAATTCACTATGGAAACCGAGGTTAATAATACTTTACCTTTTTTGGACCTAAGGATAATAAAAAGGAATAAAAATATAGAATTTGGTATATGCAGAAAGGACACACATACCGACAATTACATAAAAGCAAAAGGTTTCAACCCCAGACCCCACAAGGAAGCAGCATTCAATAGTATGACATATAGGCTAGTTAATACACCACTCAGTAAAGAAGAATACAGGAAAGAATACACACAGCAGAAATAAATGGATTTAACAAACAAATGGTAGATAAAAAAATAAAAAGATTTAAAAATAAAAAGGAAATTAAACTAATCACTACACTCAGTTCTTCACTTAAAGAAAATACTTATCAAAAATTCACATATCACCCTTATGCTAACCATAAATTCCAAAAAATTTTCAAAAAGTACAACATTACTCTGGCACCAATAAACAGATATAGTGTTGGTAAACTATTAAATCTAAATAAAATTAAACAAACAAAAAAAGAAGAAAGAAGAAGAAAATTCAGCTATATATAGAATTAATTGCAAGGATTGTGACAAAATATACATAGGAAAAACAAAGAGAAATCTGGGGATAAGATTAAAGGAACACTGGAGAAATATTAGACACAAACAAGAGAAAAATCAGCAGTGGCTGCACATTTTTGGAATGAAAATCATGAAATAGAGAAGGACATAACATTACTAAAAACAATTCAACATCCAAAAGAACTTAATATATGGGAAAAAATTTACATAAAAAAATATGAATACAAACTTATGAATTCTGATATACCGGAAGCAGACAACATATCGTTTAAGTTCATTAACAGACCACCAGAGCAAGCATAGTAACATACATACTTTGCTGAAATTGACTCCTCAGTCGTCGTTTTGGTTGACAATGTGAGGAATGTACCTCACGAAACATGTACCAAAATTACTTTTATAAGTGTGTTTGTGAAACTTAAAGAGAGTTTTAATGTGACGACATGATTTTTAGTGTTTTACTTTAAATCAAAATAAGACTGTTAAATATATTTAGTTGAATGGTAAAAATTAGTAAGTTAATAAAAATATTTGTATCGGAGTGATAAAATATTGACCTGGAATAGAACCTGGGTTAGAACCAGACTGTAATGTAATATTTGTAAACTTTTTGCTATTTAAATAAATAAAATAAATAGCTTATGAAATATGTAACATTCATGATGACTAGAGTAATATTTAACTGTTTTATATTAGGCAAATTTGATAAGCATGTAAAACTTAATTGCTCTCTGTATATTTTTCATGACATATGAGAAATATGGCATAGTCTGCTCTCAGTTAACTTAGACTGTGTTTTATCACTAATATAACTATTTAAGGTAATGCTGTATGGTCAATATATATCTATAATGTTTTAACAGCAACAAAACCATAAAAATATTTGCTAATAATAAACAACATTCTGGCATTAAACATTTTAAACAAACAGCATATTCTACTATTCTTATAAAAGAATTTTTGGCTTATGAAATGAAATGAGATAAATGTGTAGCTATCACTACTATTTATATTACAAACATTGAAGTGGTGATACTTAACTAAATAATTTCATTTAAAAATTAAACTGATGCGAAGTTTTGTGTGCATTAATATTTTTTCATTCCTTTCTGGAAAAAAAAAAATTTTACTCTCTCTCTCTGATGCACACATGTACACATTATTTATTTCTAATAGCTATCACTAAAATGTTCTATGAATTTTAATATATCAACATGTAGTTCAAACACGTATTTAAGCAGCATAAAGTATAGTTACATCAAGATATCAGGTTTGTATATAATAATTTACGGTGAATGTATCCATTGCAAATTACTATGCGTATTTTTTTTTTACAAAATATTGGGTGAGCAGAATATGAGTTTCCCATGCAAGGACAGGTCACTCACTCAATCAGTCAATCTGTTAAACTACAAAGAGGGCAAAGACCATGGTTGGGGAGAGCAAACTTTGTGGCAACATATTATAATATGACCAAAACAGAAACTACACATATACAGAAAGCTATGGCCAATATGGCCTAAGAAACTGAGAGCTCATTTACAGTTTGCATACACACAGAATTGTTCTGTTAAAAGATTATTGGAAGAAAAATTCCCTAATGATCAACTTCCATATTGTACTGTGATTTATAAACTAATTAACAAATTTAGAAAATGGAGAGTGTTTAAGATAAGAAGCAAAGACAATGATAAAAAAATAAAGTGTATAGAACAAATCTACACAATAGAGGAACTGAAGATGAGCATCTGTCAAGAAATAAATTCAATTTTCCCACAGAAATTAAGAAAAGTGACGGGTAATTTCATTAGTTAATACCAGAGATTTTAGAAAATGAAGCAACATCTCTTTGCACATTATTTAAGTTATTATTTTTTTTTGTAATATTATTATTAATGCCTCCAGTACTGAAGTTGTAGTTTGGTAAAAAGTGCAGATTATGTTGTCATACAGTCATAAGTAAATGCTGCGTATCCCATGCAGCCTCGCTGCTGTACACAGGAAACCCATAATCTGCTCACTCTGTATATATTTCATTATCCTGAAAAATCCTCAAAATCTATTTTTTTCTAAAAAGTTAGAGAATGAGAATACAACTCAGAATTTGCATTTTTCCACTACTGTCCTTGAAGATTATACCTGTATATTATAATAAAGTGAAGGGAATAATAATCTACTGTGAACTTGTATCCTGTAATTCTATAAAGCTAAACAAGTCTTATTAAAAACATGATAAATTTATACCATGGTGCTTTCCTTTTCAAGTCATTAATGAGGCCTCCAAATAGCCGTCCTGATCTGGCAAGGCCAGACTCCTCTCGCAATTTTTGTTCATCTACCTCTTCATCAGGTTCATCTTTGTTTTTCTCTGGAGGTCGTTTCCTTTGATCCTGCGAAGATGAGAAAAAATAATTTATGTCATCACTCTAGAAGAATTAATAGCTTATTTTCTGAAACATTTTGCATCTAAATGCACATTTTGTTACCCTCAGGTAACTGAGGAGGCAAAAGTAGGGGGAACCAAAAAGTGGAACCTGAATCACGGAAGGTCTACATCTTTCCTCTTGTAATTATTGTGCTAGAGGTAGAGAAAGCCTAATTAAGCTTAAGAAAACATGAAATGAAATAGCAGCTTTTGCTTGAATAATTAGATAGAAAAGAAGTCAAACTCTGAATAGCAATTGCATATAATATTCTTACCTGAGATGGAACAGCTGCAGGAGGTTCAATCCTAATGGTTGGATCCCATTCTCCTGGAGGTAGAACAGTGACAGCATCAAGAAACTCATCTATTGCTGCCAATAAGTGATTGCGATTTCGTGCTTTGTAAGCAACATCATGGAATACTTCATCTGACATTAAAGTAGCCATGGCACGGCCTACCTCATGGAAATTTACTAATCCACCCTAAAAAGAACATGTAAGGTATTACAAATTTGCACCCATACCAACCCCCTTAAAAAAGAACAAAAAGAAACATGGGTTTTATGTATTAATTAATTTATTTATACTGGCAGAGTTAAGGTTTTAGGGCCTTTTCTTCCACTCAACCAGTCTTACATGGATGTACATTTATATTAAATTACAACATTAGCTAAAAACTAAAAGAGAAATAGATAATAGTAACTATAAACACAATACATGAGTTACAGTCATTGTCAATACAGATCATATTTAGCAGCTACATACAAATTAAGTGAACTAGATGTAAACATAACTTTAAACAAGCATCTGTAACGCTTAATATGTACAATAATGAATAGCTATTACAAAGAGTTATTTAGTAACTATTCTTTCTGATAAGAAGTTCAGACTAACCAATGTTATGTCACTTCAATAAAGTAAACTTATATATTTTTGAGAGATATTTGCAATTTGGGTTTCTACTGAGAAGCTTCCTCCAGTATTATACCATTTTCATTATGGAAAAGAATACAATAAAAACTACTTAAGTTCTGAAAATTCTTTGATTCATGCAGGAATGTGTTCTCTGTTAGATTCACATAGAGATATTAGTCTTCCTTTTATATTCATATAAATAATAAAATATTCAAATTATCTATGTATGTATGTGTGCCCTAATTTATCCAGGGAATTTAACATTTCTTCACTTGCTACCTGTTCTTCCAAGAACGTCATATATATTTTATCTTGTAAGCTTTGCAGAGCATTTTATATTGGTTTAACTTCTACTGTTGTTTCGCTACGCATGAACAATCATAGACGTTCGTTAAAACGTCTCCCTTGCCAGTTGCCCAACATGCCTTATCTCACTATAAGGATTTTGATGATGCTTTTAGTCTAACTCTTATTGATGCGTTACCTACACAATGCTCTGAAAGTTTACTCAGAGATAGAGAAATAACAGCTATATTTTTATATAAAGCACATATACCACCTGGTTTAAATCTTACATATTAGTTTTTTTCTTCCCACACTCTCATTTCTAGTTTCATCTGTTTCCATGCATAACGTTACCTTCGATACTCAATATTTACTTTCATCACTTTCACTTGTCTAGCTTCTTGCCATTGAAGAACTCGCAGTAGTTCGAAATATAGCAATTTCAAGTGTAACTTTTTCTCAGTGTTTTATCCTTATCTACTTTTGTTATTATATTTATATATATATATATATATATATATATATATATATATATATATATCACTAACTGGTTAATTCTTCAGAACAAGTTTCTAGAGCATTCGCTCTCATCCAATACTATTTCAAAAGTGCTTTCCGCTGTTCAAACGATTTGATCATTGTTGATTTACCTGTCACGTAGCAATGCTATCATAATGTATGTGAGTCACATCTGTTTACAGAATATCATACTGCACATTACTGTTGTTTTTCAATCCACTTTGAAATATATTAAATAGATATCTACTGTGAAAGTGTGTATACATTTTTTGGCACCCTCGGTATATATCATTTTTCATATATAAAAAAATGAAAAATAAAGTAACTTGCAAGGAACTATATAGCTAAAATAATAATTAGAGAAGGAGGAATGAATAAAGCACTAAAATAGTTGCACAAATAGTGTAATACTTGAAATTGCTTGTGTTCTTCTTCAAAAGCAGAAGACAAGTCATTATAATGATATACATGGTGTGGCCCAAAAAAAAAAATTAGTAGCTCTTGTGCACAATGATTATCTATCACACATGATCTATATTTTTTCCCATATTGCACACACAATTTATCATTCTAATGACCAATCATCACACTGCACCCCTGCTACACTGCGCGGAACTTTTTTGATGTTTGCACCAAGTTCATTTAGACCTTGAGGAATGAGTATGAAGCACTGTTCTTCAGTATCTCTCATAAAAATGCAACATACAATGACAACTTTGTGAAGGATAGGAAAATTTTAATGTCTAGAAATTAGCTGATCAGGAAACAGTTGTTGGAGTAGGTACCCATTCTCATGTCCAGTATGGGAGATCATGCTATTTTGTTAAAACACTTGCTTATGCATATCAGGGTTGTTCAGCACACAAAATGTGATCTAATATCCCTGAAAATGTTCAATAACTTGCACCTTAAACACTTCGTTGAAATGTTAATTCTGTTTTCATGTATATTCTCAATCAAGTATGGATCAATGATACCATGGGAAGACAGAGTGGCCCACAGCAGTTACCTTTTCTGAATGTAATAGTCTCTGTGCTTATTCATCTAATTTTTCTCAACTGAGAAAATGAGCATTTTGCTTATTGACACAGTCACTCAGTTGCATATCACATTCATCAGACCACCATCAGTTTTGGAGATACTCAGGATCTTGATATGCATTGAACACAACACATGTACAATATTGGACTTGTGCTATAAGTATGGTTACTGGACTCATGAAATACCATGCATAACATTTTTATTTGTAAGAACTATTATGAATATGACCTTTGATTACCTATTTCTTTGGGCCACTCTGTATATCATTTGTCTTCTGCCATTGAAGAAGACATCTAATTGCACTATTTGTAAGACTTTTTCTGTATTTTTATTAATCTCTGTTTCTTTATATATGAAATAATATATAAAACATTTTAGGTTAATAATGAAATATGAAAAGTAAGTACACAAATTATGCAATATTTTAGGTAGAGAATGGCATTTGGCACTGACATCTAGCCTTCTCATTTAAATCTTACAATATATCTTAGTCCTTTTGTTTTCTGTCTGTTGATATTCACCGCATGTATGTATCACATATAATGCAGATTAAGCCTTGGCAATAATGCTGATGAAAATTTCAGCATTGTTTTCTAATTAATTTAATCACAAAATGTATTGTAGGTATCTTATGAGTTTTGAGCAATCTATTCTTCCCTTTAAATTGCTTTGATATTTCACTTCACTTTTTGTCACACATGGCATCCATGCGGGAGAAACTGTAGTAATGATGCACATATTACAAGTACAAAAGTTAACTATACTGAAAGTATATAGGGTCATATTTTTGGAAACTGAACTTTAATCTAATCCCATACATGGCTGATGCATATTGTAAATTTCTTTAAAAGTTATAATTTCTGAATAGTAACCCAACTATTATAAAAATTATTGCCTGTGCATGATTAGGAAGGAATCCTATGTTCAATTTGAATACCAGGATTTTTGCTTTAAAATATTATGTGTTAATGTCCCATATTGATTACTACATTGATCTTCTTCAGAAGTATTAAAGACAGATCATTTTTGTGCTATGAGCCTGAGTATCAGAAGTTACAAAACTATCTGTTATTTCATTTAAGAACTTTCGAAAAATTATAAGAAAATTTTAAAAAAATCTTTTGGAACTCACATGGTGAAGGTTGTTAAATGTAAATTTTATCTGTTATTTGTACTAAGGAATGAGGAAATAATGTTAAAAAAAAAAAAGGTAACTTGACCTCAGCAGAATTCAAGCACCTGCCTTTCACTTATGCTATTACTTTGTATAAGTGCAATAACTAAATGAATTTATGTTTGTTTTTTTATGACAATGGTTTCACTTAATATTATATTAGTCATATTTAGTTATACTGAGAACAATGAATTATATCAACCATAAATTTATTCTACAAGAAACACTTACTGTTGGTCCCAGCAATATGAAGATAAAACGAGTTGGGACAGGAACTTCTGTTAAATCACCTAAAAAGTTAGGCTGACTTAGTCGTATAAATGCTGATAATGTTTTGTCTAAGAAGTCCACCTCACCAACAAGAATATTAGAAGCTTCAGCTCCAGGTGGTATTTTCCTCATGAAATGCATATTTCCCTGCAAAGTAAACAGCAGACATTTACTAGTCAATGGTTATAAATCATTTATAGCTGCTTTTTAAAAAAATGTGCTAAAATTTTTATTCTGTATCTTTTTTAACAGCAGGTAAGGCAAATATTTAATAAACATACAGATTAAAGACACTAAAGAATTGATTGCATTTTATGTAGAGCTATGTTTACAATTGTTTGAACAACCCATTTCTTTCTCTTCATTTTTTAAATGAATTTTCTCTCTGCTATATGCAACAATGGAATTGATCCACTAAATACAGAGGAAATTACAGTAGATTATTGTTTTTCTGCACATGCTGTAGAACTTTTCCTCTTAGGTGCATAAAAACATAAAAAAGCAAAGTTTACTAGTTGACTGGCTGCTGATTTTGCCACTGATTGATTGATTTAATTATGGATGCTCTTTAACATTTCAGGTGATCAGCATCCCATTCAACTCAGGGCATGAAACGGCCGACAAATTTTGCTCAGAGGCCTCTCTTTCAGACTTGAGGTTCTTTTTCATGCCGTAAATGTGCGACACGGGACCCACGGCTTTACTTCCTTTCCGAAGGAAGCCATACTTAGGATTTTTACGCCCGAAAAAATCCATCGGTCCCGGCCGGGTTCGAACCTGCGATCTTGGGTAGAGGAGGCAAGTATGGTAACCACTACACCACCAGGACCGAATTTGCCATTGAGCTACTATACTTAAGTGCTGCACCACTTGCCATGGAAATTAATAATGCCAGTGTGAGATATGCAAAACCCAATCACCCCTTTGTTCACCTGTTATACATATTCATATAAAGTTTACTGATCTCAAAAAATGAGAGTATATATTTGTTTCAGTATTTATACAAACCACATGAAAAAAAAATATTATGCTAAAAAGAAACAAACAAATTTTGTTGTCATATTTTTAATAGAAAAATAATTCCAAATGAACAATTATAAAGCCAAGACAATGCATTAAAATGACAAGTGATGTGAACTCTTAGGTCATGCTTAGTTTTTCTCTATACTATAATTGTCAATATTTTGTTCTCACATTATTTAACCACTTTTCATTATTTATGAGGCAAAAAAAAAAAATATATTTCTTATCCCATATGATATTTGTTTTGAAAATGCTTTGTCATAGAAAATACACTAAGATATTCTTGCATTATCATATATATTTCTTGTTCAAGTTGCATAATGTCATCAGTAAGTCAGAAGCCATATTACTTACTATAGGTTGGTCCTGGTGGTCTAGTGGTAAATATACATGCCTCGTAGATCTCGGAGTTAGATTTTTCTATATGTTAATATTTTATTCATTAGTTTAATATCATGTGTTACCAGTTATGGAAGTAGCTACTAGGATTAGAATGCAAATGACATAAGGCAGGTATGTAATATCTAGGGGATAGTTTTTGCATACTTTACATTAGTTTAACATCATACGCTGCCATAAATTAAATGCATTTAAAGTTATCTGATAAATTACAAGGTTCTATAGTATATTTAGTTCCACTTATAGATATCAAGAAATAAATGCTCATCATTTAAAACGGAGGAAGATATTGTTATGATTTGCATCTTACAAGATACAGAAACTCTCCAAGTTTATACAACAACAATGGTGTGAAGAATGTGTTCATATATGTTTGTGTGCTAATGTATAATGTGAGGATAAGCCTACATTATATATTCAGTAGAGCAACTTTAATAGTAAGCATGTGGATGCCACAACAAAAAGTTCATTGCCTGCTCTTATTAACATAATATAAAATTTTTGCATGTGTGTGCAACACTGTTCACTGTAAGTGGAATGAATAGAGTCTAGATGTCTGCAGAGCAACTGGAGATGCACACATCAAGTTGCATTGATCATTCTAAGCTTGGAGATTTTCTACATCAAGTTGTTATGTAAAAGTTATATTAATAAATATTTAATCTTATTGCACACACTGATCTTATACAAGATATGGGACATGTCATTTAAAAAATTCAATAAATATAATAATGCAAAAATTGGCTTCATAATTCTTCACTATAATACAATACTCTACTTACTGGGAACTGGAGAGATGGCTAGTCAGGCTAGTCAGAGGAATGTGCTGACAATACAACTATTAATATTCTACTTTCGTTAACGGAATGAGAATGGGCCAAATCTTAAATATTTGAATAGATGATATACAAGCAATGTGTAACATTTTACTTGGCAGATAAAGCTGTCTCTCCCCAAATACATTGCTAGCCATACCTTACCATCAATATTAAGAAAGCAATAAAATATATTCAATATTGACATATAATACATATAAAATATTTATGCATAACAAATACAATAAAATATAATTAAAATTATTTTATACAATATTAACATAGATAAGACAATTATTTAATTTATTACTGTCTCAAAAATTAATCAGTGCTATAAAAACAGTTTTTATACAATATTTCCAAGAGTTCATTTTTAAATCTTTGCAGTCTTACAAATATCTTTTTCAGTAGTTGCACATTTTTAAACCAGTATAAATAAAAATATTTTTAAAAGGGTGTATTTAATTGAGAAACAAACATTTTATTTCTTCCTTCCCATGAGAATGTACTCGTACCTCAGAGTTTATGGAAAAGTCCTTTAACTTTAGATTTTATAAATACAAATTATAAAATTATTCATAATATTACCATTTCTCAATACCTCTAAGCAGAACACCTATATTTCTATTTATAGTGCATATAAAGTTTACTTTTGACTTTTTAAATACTTGGTATTTAAGCCACCACAGAAAGTACAGAAAACTTTTAATATGAAAATAAAGAATAAATGAAAACTGTCAGAGAGTAAGTTCTGCATTTTAAGTAGTTACCATGTAAATAGAGACATGAATCTCTGTGCAAAGTATGCAAGTTCTGTTGGGCTTCTTTGTAAAAACTCAAAAGTCCACTGTAATAAAGGCTCTATGATACATTTTTCTGTTTTATACTTACCAGACAGCAATTCAACATTTTATGATAGTGACTCTTATGTTTTTCCATTACATTGTGCAGAATTTTAGTACAATTCTTTTGCAAGAAAATTAAAAATTATGCTGTTTAAACAATGGATTACAGGAGAAGCGAACTTAAAACTGATAAGAATTGCAACAAAAATTTAAGTAAAATTTTATTTTTAATTTAAACAATAAGAATTTCAAACTTGGATTTAATTCTCATTATAACAAATTTTTATTTGTGCTTTAATAATAATAATAATAATAATAATAATAATAATAATAATAATAATAATTATTATTATTATTATTATTTTTTTTTTTTTTTGTGTTGTAGGTATTTTGAAAAATGATATCAAATTATGCAACACAAAGCAAAGTGAAGTAATATTCAAATAGTAGGCATTGGTTGGAATGTAATCTAAAATAACAAACAAATTAAGTGTTATATATCCTACATTAATGTATTCAACTTGTTAGCACTACTCCACTTACTTTTTAAAAAAATTGGACTAGTTTTGGGAAAAGTCCCTCCCATCATCGGCTGTTATTGACTCACAGCAACAGTCAACACTCAGTTAACAGCAGCTAATGATGGGAGGGACCTCTCCCGAAACTAGTTCAATTTTTTAAAAAGTATGTGGAATTAGTGTTAACAAGCTGAATACATTAATGTAGGATATATTACCACTCCATTGTTTACAGCTTCATAAGTATAATTTTACTTAAATTAAGTGTTAACTTACATAGTCTTGTTTATTATATAAAATATTTTTATCTTTTATGTACCAGGATGGGCTTATATCTGAATGACACTGCAAATGCTTACCTTGGGATGAACTCCATCACCTAACTCTCCAAGTGCAGAACCACTACTAAAATTGCGACTTATTGATGCTGAACTGTGACTGTGTTCCATCCCTTGAGACCCAGGGGCATTAGTTGATCCTTGAAATATAATCAAAAAGAAATGTTAAAATGACTAAAATAATATCATCAGTTACTTAGCTAAGTTTCAGTTCTCTACTGCATTCACTTTATAGAATGTGAGCAAAGTAGGCCTGTTGCAACTATTTATAGTACAGAAGGTGAACATTGCCCTTTCATTGTTTATTGTCCACTAACTTGAAAGCTTCATTATTGTGGACAAATACTAAATAGTTATTTTTAACCACATCTCTAAATGGTTAGTGGTGCTATAATACTTGCTTCCTTGTCCCAGTTAATTTCAATTATATTTATTCAAGTGAAAACCATAAACTTTCATTACAGATACTTAAATCCATTTAATTACCATAGCTCTTCTAATTCTAATATTATTTTAATGGCAGTAACATAAATATAAATTAAATTAAATTTCTGTACTTGAGCACCCTAGATGACAGATTTTGAGGCATACTTTTCCTGTGCATTTTCGTTTTTTATTTTTCTCTTATCTTTTTATTATTACTACATGTTATTTTATTTTTGTTATACTGTATAATTAAATGAAGTGAAAAAATCACAGTAAACTTATTAAATATATAAGTAAGATTACAGCATCATAAAAGACTGACATGAGTGGCAAGGCTGATAAAATATATACTTGTGAATGAAAGATTTGGGGTTCGATTCCCACCAGGATGCCCAACCTGACTGATGTTTTTTCAGGCTTTTTTTTCAGTCCTTATTAACAGCCAATGCTGGGAATATATCCTATTTAGGCTTGGAATATCTCCTTTCCAAAAAATTTCTTTTCCAATTTATCATTTTATCTCATATTATCAGTTTCCACTTGCCTGTGATGCCTCAGTAGTGAGAATAAGCAAACATTATTTAAAAGAAAGAATAAAGACACCATACAATGAAAGAATTTATGGAAATAGAAGCTGAATAATTAAAAGTAATGCTTTTCAAAAAGCATTAACAAAGTTTTCAGAATAACTAAAAGTTCCTTCATTATAATGCATAGGCTGCCATCCTTATTCAAGATACAAAGTTTTCAGAATAACTAAAAGTTCCTTCATTATAACGCATAGGCTGCCATCCTTATTCGAAAGCATCTTTATCTGACCCATATAGGCTGCACTTGTTCATCTCATCAAGTGCATGTGCAAAACAATTTCTTACTATTAAAACAAAAATACCTTTAGGCACTTAAGTGTCCTAAGCTAAAATTCATTTATTATTATTATTATTATTATTATTATTATTATTATTATTATTATTATTATTATTATTATTATGCTGACCAATTCCTCTTTACTTTGTTTTTGTATTATCTTTAAAAATTTAATGGTTCAATATTTTTTTGTCTTGTACCTTTTAATTCTATTCCCTACCTTAGTCTTGTCTTTTTTCAATGTCCAGCATATTGGATATGCTGTTCTGTACTATAATTTCCCATTCCAAGCATTCATATCCCAAGAGCTGCCAACTCTTGATTAGTAATCAGGTAGATTATCAGTAATGTTGTAGTGTACATACCCCTTCCTCTTCTCACAAAGCTGAATCCAAAGCATATATACATTACTTGTCAGCTCTACTGCAATAAAAAATTCTTTGTGGTATGTTTAGTATCTGGCATTTGCTCTTCTGCAAAGTTCCTATTTTAGCACACTTCCACCTGTGATGCCATCTTAAATAGTGACTCCAAAATTGATGTGCATAATAAAGCTGTGATTTCTGTTCAATTTATTTTTCTCAACACTGAAAACTGTTTCTGCAGGAGAGTGACCATTAGGTATCCAAATGCAATTTTACATAATGTTTTATTTCTTACTTGTCCATTTGTTCATTTCTAAGATCTAGATCCTTTTAAGATTTATTCAAGAAAAGTATTACTTTGTTAAATTGCAAATTCATTTTCAAGCTTGACATGTTTACTTTCACTAACCAAATATGGAAATCTATGAATAAAAAATCAAAATATTATAATACTTTTTTTTTCCATGTGAAATATCTGCAACTTCTGCATACTTCAGACATTACTTCAAGTGGAAATTTCTTTAAAACGTATCTAATAGCTGTCAGATAAAACACCTATTCATCACTATAATTCTCTTTCAATTATATATTCACTTTTGCTCCAATTATCTAGTCCTCATTGGCTTCCTGCTAGTTCCTCTTTTTGAATTTAATATAAGAATTTGAAGTAAAATCAGACTAAAGAGAAGTTGACTTAACTAATCTGACCAATAGGTATAAGTACAAAAAATTTTCTGCTTAGAAGATTTATATCTAAAGTCCATGTGATTTCAGTTGCCATGTTTTCTACTGTCCTTGTCTTCAAGGGATCATAAAAGCATTAGGGACAACAACCATCTTTTCTCATAATTCTTAGAAATATCAAGCAGTTTGCATCCCTTACATTGTATCACAGTGCCTTTACAGTTATTCAGGCATCAGTGGAGTGCTGCTTGCTTGTGTTGAAGTCTGCTTTCTTTTGACTAAACACAGTGTTTTCTTTGTTGGTTTTATTAAAATTATCAAAATATTCTTGGAATTTCAGAGCTATGCTTCGCTCCAAATATCGTAATGAGTATTGTTCTTTTTTTTAACAATAATAATGATAGATAGTGTTAGGAAGCGCAAAGTCTGAGGCATGGAGATTGTTGTAAATGTTCATAATTATTTTACGGATTGGGCCCTGAAGTGTGGTAAGTCAACAATATGTGTCCAGTGTTATAGAAAGAACTTCAGCAGGTACAGTCATTTTGTCTCATAGTGTGAATTGAATTTTGCAAAAACAAAAACAAACTTTATTGTTTTATTGAGTGGAAGTGTTTTGCAGATTCCAGGAAAGAAATCTCAGAAAAGAACCCCAAGTAAAACTGTAATAGATTCATTCCCTAATGTCATTAGATGTGTGATGTATTCATTATTTACAACTGATTTTTTACCAGGTCTTCAGAATAAGTTAGGCTGTAATAAAAGAAAATTTGTTTAAGGGGACTATAAGGAGTTTAAGAGAAATATTGAAAAAAATAAATTTTAGGTAACTCTCAGGGAAGGAAATTCCTAAAGGAAATGATGGATATTGTTTCTAAAAGATTTATATTCTTAAGGAAAATTAAAGAATTAAGGTGTGCCAGTTGCACTATTGTTTATTTAGATGAAACTTGGATTAATGACAGTCATTCAAAAACCAAAATTTGAAAGGAAAACGAGACTGATTTCTCCCTTTATAACTTCAATAGAGAAAGGAGGATGTTTTATTATTTTGCATGCTGGATGTTCTTCTGGTTTTATTCCCAATGCCCTTTTAATATTCATTTCAAAATTAACAAAGCATCATCATGAGGAAATGAACAGAACTGTTTTTAGAAACTGATTCATAGATCATCTATTTCCAAACATTCCTTCCAATAGTGTGATTGTTAAACAATTACCCCTATCATTCTAAGAAGATTAATAAAGAGCCAGTTTAACCAACTCATAAATCTGAAATAATGGCTTGGCTTTGTAATAAAACAATGAGTTCGATCTTCAGTCAATGAAACCTGTATTATATAAGTTAATTTAAATGAAAATAACTTTCAAGAGGTATGAAATTGCTGCAGAACATTTACATATCATAGTAAGATGGCCTCCTTACCATTGTAATTTAATTGCAATAGAACTCATTGGTGCAAGTGAAAAATGATATTGCATAACATAACATTTAAAAATAAAGATAGAGGTGTGTTACTTGAAAAAGCTCTTTAAAAAGTGAACAAATAAAAATGGAAATTGACTATGAACACTTCCAAACTATTGAAAAAAAATACTTGGAAAAGATGATTTAATGGACACAATTAGTGATCAGTTCATAATAAATTTAGAGGACACAGATGATGAAAATAGAACCAGTTTGTAATATTTGAAGCAGAGAAGCCAGAAGAAGAAGAGGAAGATCCCACTACTGATGACACAGGCTTAATGCAGGGACTATCCTTCATGTCCATCACTGCAGTGATGCCTGAGGAAAGAGCAAGTGGGAGGAGTGAGTATTCTTATTTCTTTCTTCCTAAAAACCACTGGACAACATAAATCTCATGGACTCTGGAATGTTTTTTGCTTAAGATCTCATTTTTCTGTTGGGATCCACTAATAGCAGAAATAACAAAGCTTCTCATTGCTTATTGATCCAAGGAGAGAGAGTTAATGGGTACTACATATTTCAAAAAGTTGTCAGATACTGTGCCACACATATCATCATATACTCTTAAAGCATTTTGCCTTTTATCTCTTCTCAAGACGTAAAAAACAGAATCAAAATTTTTTTTTACATTTAGTGACTACCAGAAACTGCATTTTGGTCAGAAATATGTATAAGAAGAAACTTCTTTTTTACAAATTTAGCAGTACTTTTTAGTGCACAACCATATTATAGTATTATTAGAAGAAAAATATATGCGATTTTCCATGGAATACCAAGGGAAGACAATTCATTATTAACTATTGAGAAAATTTCTCCTTTGCTGTTATTACCCTTTTCCAGTCATAAAAGATAAGTGCAAATTTGACTAGGCTAGAAATTAAAAAAAGATACTACTAAAGGGTAAAGTTTTATTGTTATTGTACCTTAAATACTAACAGAAGCTAAGGGAAATGGTATTTCTTTCAAATATTTAGCCATTTCTTTCTTCATTTCACCTGCCTTATATTGAACTGTAAACAACTTTCTTGCTTTCTATGCTATTTTATCAGGGAACATTGCTCTAAATAAATATCTAATGTGGTCAAAAATTGCTAAAGGGCCATTGTGTTCTAAAAGAAATGATGTTAATAACAATTTGGCATTCATGATGATTGTTGATTGTTTCATCATTATTAATGATTACTAATAAAATAGGCTTGTTTTATGATTTCACTTGGTCATATGTTTGTGCTTCTTAGATGATTAGAAAATAAATATAACTTTTCTTTTTTGTTAATTATGATAATTAGTTAATGGATCCTAGATGTGTCTTCTATAGTCATCTCAACTGCCATGTGCTACAGAAAAATTACACCAATATAATGCAGAACATGTTTTTCATTAAGCATGAAGCAACTGAATATGAGCGTTACCTTGTGCATGCTAAACACAAGAATTGAGGATATTGAAAAATAGAAAATATGGGCTAGTCCTAATATTAAAAAATCTCTGAAACTATAAAGAAAATTGAAAAATGATTGGGGAAAAGAAAATATACAGAAATTTGTGATAAGGCACAAAGGAAAGGGCTGGATATTAAGGGAAAATGACCAATGTGAGAAAAAGCAGATAGTACTTGGCATTATATGAGTATTTTAGAATGCAAACAAACCAAGTTTAGGGAGAACAGTTTCTTTTATGAAAGTGAATGAAATAAGTGGCAGAAGGATTCTATATTTAAGATCAAATAAAAAATATAAAAGAACTTGGGAAATATGTTGTTAAGGTGATACAAAACTAGCCTTGAAAGGTGGGAAATACAAAGGGGAATAATAATGTTGATAATGGCACTATTTAGAATTGGATTTATACCCCCATTATATACTCAGCTTGGGTTAACTATATATGATAGGGTAAGGAAGATATGCAACTCATTAAATTGAGAGTTATAAATAAAGATAATCTAGTAAAGCAATGTTTGATATATCAAGAATCATTTTTCACTAAGAGGTGGTTGAGTAGTTTAAAAAATATTTTAGAGAGCAATGGATTATGGAGGAAAAGAGATACGAATGTTAGACGTTTTTGGAATGAGGCAAGAAGATGTTTTAAAGATATAGAGACACAAAAACTATTTAATAATTTAACTGGAAGATATCACTGGTATTTTATGTTAAGATGAAATGGGCATGGGAAAGGGAAATTTACATAGATAAACAAATAAGGAGAAAAGAGAGGGTAGAGCATGGGCGAGAGCAGGCATGTGCAAGTTAAAAGGTGAAAGAGGAGGCTTTACACAAGGGGAATGCCCATTATGTAGCTGGAAAGAAGTCTTAGAATATATAGTGTTTGATTGTAAGGAAACTGAAAACTGAAGAAATGAGCTCATTAAGGTAATATTTAAAAGGGATAATATAATAACAAAGAGAACGTTTATAAAAGAGTGTGCAGGAGTGTGAATCAGTATTTATTTAAAGTCAAACAGAAGTGGGAATGGATAGTGAAGAAAGAAGAAGAAAATTCACACAAATAATAGTATATAATTGATAAAATAATGGTATATACAGAGTAAGTTATATATCATTTTGGTATCTGGGTCAGGTTAGAGTCGGGTTCCTTGCTGATGAACCGGGGACTGGGGTCTGATCAATAGAAGTGAATAATTGGTATTCTGTTTATTTGGAATTTAGATTAAGGCACTAGTATATCATTAATTATTGTAAAAATTGTAATTGTGAGGCGGCACATCTAAAATGAGCCTGGGCCAGATAGATGGAGGTCCCTTGTAGTTTGTATTTTCTTAGAATTCAAATATATTCAACTAGGTGTTAAGTATATATAATAGGGTAAGGAAGATATGCAACTCAATGAATTGAGAGTTATAAATCAAAAAATATAAATGAAGGTAATGATAATAACTTTACATACATTTTGTAATCCAAATTAACATATAACTAGTGGGAGAACCTCAATTTTGGAAGTATGTAGAAATATTAAGCTACTTTTATGATGATACCTTTGGTTGGATTGGAGCCTGGTACCCTGAATATTCCAGTAGGCAGCTTCTGATGAACTGGGGACTGGGGTCTGAGGCAATTAAATTGGGAAATTTTATATTTAAATGTTTAAAATAAAATAACTGATAATATTTGATGAGTCATGAATTAAGAGTAATATGTAAATTTAACTGTAATGTTGTTTATTCAAATTCATTAATTCATCTTCCTGCTCTCTGATCTAGAAAATTCTCTAAATTACAACCAATTATACATGTAATAGACAAACCCAGGACACAAAGACCCTAATTCAAACAGTAATGCTGTCATCTATTCTGTCCCATGCATAACATAAATTCAAGGTTATTAAATCAGTAAATGGAACTGACAATGCATTTCCATAACCATTTCCCCATTGACTTAATGCCCCAGTAGTGGGTGAGAGGGGTATTTTAAGATTTATGAATAATTTGGAATAGTTGGCAGCTCTGTATCCCACTATTTCTCAATTTTCCTTCAGTATTCTTTTCTGGGGTTCACTAAATTGCAATTTAGATATTTAGAATCTATTACTGTAACTCCTTTCTCTTATAACAACTGAAAATGGTGATACTTATATTTTCAAGTCAAACTCAGCTTATTTTTAATATAAATTATGAATACAACATTATTCAGTTATGCTAATCTATCTCAAAGTATCTATAGTTAATATCTTCAAGTTATTATTTTTTTGCTGACAATATATTACTTTCATGATTATATCTTCTTTACCTTACAATTCTTTCAAATGTGCCTTTATACTCATTCAGTTGCCATGCTTCAAATATAAATAATAATAACCTTACTTTCAGTTTTTAATACATTCAGGAATCAAAACACAGTGAAACACGCATAAAAGCTCTTCTAGTTAAAATATTTAAAAACCTCTTTATGGTTTCATTCCCATGAGATAAGATTAGTCTGAGTTAATTCAAATCATTCATTGAAGTTGGAAAGGTAGGTTCTGTGAGGACTCTGGTGATTTAGTGATGTATCTAAATATGGTACTGTTTACTTCCAGAATATCAAAATTCATGAGTTTATGCTCGTATTTTTTATAAAAATCTTTTCCCTTGAGCTAAGTTCCTTGGGTTATTGAACAGCTTTTAATATACTGTTGAACAGCTATTTTATGATATTCATTCCAGAAATGTGCTGCCATAGCCGATTTGTCTATCTTCTGTTTATAATGGATGTTTCTCCAATGTTCTTTCAACCTGATGCTTATATTCTTCTTGGTCTTACTTATATATATATTTTGTCATAATCTTTGCAATTAATTTGGTATATATCTGATTTTTTTCTCTTTTGATCTGGAATTTATTTTATTTAACTTCAATAATTTGTTAACACTATCTGTTTTGATGTGCTAATGTAATATTATATTGTTTACATTTTTTTTTAAATTTATTATCGACTGATGGGTGGTAAGTGAACTTTTTGATGGTTTTTCCCGTGATAATGCACTGAAAGTTGTAATTTGTTTAATTCTTTTTTGTTTCTG
Source organism: Metallyticus violacea (assembly GCA_030762175.1). Classification (NCBI taxonomy): domain Eukaryota; kingdom Metazoa; phylum Arthropoda; class Insecta; order Mantodea; family Metallyticidae; genus Metallyticus; species Metallyticus violacea. The sequence goes on from CM060831.1 coordinate 51,233,473, forward strand.
GGATCTTTTTATTTTTTGTTTGATGATCTGTTTTTTAACCCATTGGAAATGGCTACTTCTATTATGTGCAGATATTCTTTCTTGTATTCATCTTTGGTAAGTGGCAAATTTACTAACCTATACATCATGCTGTTAAAAGCTGCTACCTTATGAGATCTAGGATCAACCAAGGGCTTTAATGTAATTATTTGTATGTGTGTCCTTTTTGTAAATGCCAAATTCAAGTTTGTGATTACATTTTATTATCTTCAGACCCAGAAATGGCAATATATTATTAATTTTGTTTTGATAGTAAATTTTATTATAAGTTCTTGCACGTTTAACAGATTTAGTGCATCTTTCACATGTTTTTTATGTAAAATGGTGAATACATCACCTATGTATCTGTACCAACCTTAAAAATGTAGGGAAAGTCTTGTATTTAAAAAAAACTCATAAACAAGTCGGCCAGGAACAGTGATAGTAGGCTACTCATTAATAGTCCAGATTTTTGCTTAAATTTTTTTTTTCAAAAGTGAAAAAAGTTTGATTTATGCAGTTTGGTAAGTTCAATGTGTTTATTAATATACCCTTCTGTTAGTTTGGAAGACAGTAACCATTTTCTTAAAAATATTAATAATTTACTTTGTGGTATGCTGGGAAATACTGGAATGAACATCATGAAATGAAAGAGGCATAAAGTTATTAAAAGCTGTTCAACAACCCATGGAACTTGGCATAAGGGAAAAGATTTTTATAAACCATACTAACATAAACTCATGAATTTTGATATTCTGGAAGTAGACAGTACTCTGTTTAGGTTCATCACTAGACCACCAGAGTCCTTGCAGAACATACCTTTCCAACTTCAAGAGTGATCCTTCATTCGTTTAACCATTGTTGATGTGAACAAGTGTTTCAGGAAACATGTCCTGGTTTTTTTAATTCTTCAGAGTAAAACCATAAAGAGTGTTTAGAATATTTTAATTCAGACTGATCTTATCCCATAGAAGCTGAACCATACAGATTTTTTAAATATTTTAACTAGAAGAGATAACATTGCTTACTTTAAAAGATATTATTATTTAACATTTTATAATCTAATTCTTGTTCCCTGAGTTTATATTATTTACTGCACCATGAACATGAATCAGTTAGGATATTAGTTACAGCAAGATGCAAACCTGAGGATACCAGTTTGAATCCTATTTGATCAAATATGACAGGCTCAGGTTTTCAATCAGCATTTTTCTTCAAGGCATTGAATAAATATTGAATTGGTGAAAAAAATCATCCAATATTGACAATCTGCTGTCCTGGAGTACTAAGTTACTGCTAGAGAAGTTTAATCAGTCTGTCAACCAACCCCTACCTACCCTTCTGTCTGTCCATTCATTTATCCATTTCTATATCAAACTAAGCCCTTGCCCTGATTTTACTATTTTTCCATAAAAATAATTATACCGAAACATTGTAAGAAACTAATCCACTGCTTTTGGATTTTGCTTGAAAGATTTTTCCCTTTCTCCTAATCTAAGCACAGAATAATGCTATTGGTGCTTCACATAATCTCACTTTTCTTATCTACCATCTAGCCTATTAATTTAAACTCCTCAGTGTTCCTTTTTTCTAATTCTGCTACACCTTCTCCATTGTGTCTTCATGGTCACAGTTTACCATATTTATATCAAATATGAATATATATTTTTAATGCCGTTAAGTGTTATGGTTTTCTTTTAAAACATTTACAACAATAAAATCTTCAATTATAAGATTGTTCATAATCAAATGTATGATTATATTTGGGCATAGCCGAGTGTTAAATAAACATTGTCAATGTAAATACTTTAATAAATGTGCTGAAAAACTATTTTTAATTTCTTGAGTGAATATATGTTGGCAGAAACTCTACATATCAAGAAAGCTATAAATGCAGTGCTTGAACAAAACATAAAAACAATATAACAATAAATAATTGCCATTTCCATCCTCCAGGTAAATTTTCTTGCTATTTTTGTGCAACTCTTAAAATTAATTTGCTTAGTTCATTTTCCAGAACATGGAGACAATCATATAGACATGCATCTGAAAAAACTAGCAGTTAAAATAATGCTTTAAAAATAAAGGCATGAAATTGAAAATGATTTCAAAAACAGAACTCTTGAAAACAGTAAACTGCTCTTTTTGAAGATTTCCTTATGTATTTTTTAAAAATGAAACTAATGCCTAGAAAAACAAAACTTATGAAAGGGCACATGCTTGAGTTGAAAATTAAATGGCTGGTTAGTGCTAAATTTGAAAAAAATATGTCCAATTGCATTCTTGTGACTAAAAAAAAGAAGGATGAATTTTGGAAATTCATTTGGAAGACACTTAAGGGAAATAACCTCCTCTTAGTTACAAAATGGATTGAAAAAAAAAAATTAAAGCTCAAACTCAGGAACAAGATAATTCAACATGCCAACATTACTAACTTGTATTCCTGTTATCTTCATATGAATAATGTAAATATTGCTAATTTGATAACAACATTTACTATTTATCTTCATGAATGAATTTTCTGCAAGCATCCTTGAAGTTTTTTACCCAGATCCTTGAATCACCACCCATTAAACAGTATCACTATAATTGCTTACACTATTTAACATTACAATGTAAATATATGAAAATGTAACTTTTAAACCTGAAATACATAAAACTTTGTATAAGACTCCATATATAAGTATCTCAGAATACATAATGGAAATAACACAAAGCATTGAAACATGATAACATCCAAATATGTTGTATTATTGCCTCACTAATCTAACTATATTTAATTAAAGAACTTGTACAAAAATCTACAAGTTTCAATATTATAATTACTGCACATATAATCAGTTGCTTGTCACATTTTATTAGCTCTATAATAATCTTTAACTCTATGATCATGGGGATATTAAGATATTACGATGTTGCTTCATTTATTCTTCTTAAGTTTTTATTTATTCTTTCTATTGTTCTATTTTACCCCATTAGAAGCTACCCATTATCTGCTAAATTACTTTTCTTATCCTTTTTTTTCCCTTATTTATCTAGATAATATATATTGAAAACTGATCTAAGCAAAATAATGCTACTTTAAATAGTATGTAACTGCAAAAGAAATGAATTTCAAATTAAATTGTAAGACTATGCAAGTCAGTCAACTCCATTCAAGAGCATACACAGGGTAGAAGGAAATGCAGTGCCATAATTTTATAAGGTGATTCTATGCCATAAGTAGAACAACATTTTCTAATCACTTTGGTCATTGATGTGTTGTTGACACATGCACAAAAAAGCATTATCTTTAATGAGCTGCAATATGTGACAAAATTCATACATTCTGTTTATATGAATGGACATACAAACAGAAATAGAACAAACAATGTCGTTTGCTCTTTTATTATAACTTGAAACATTTTGATGTAAGTTCACCTTAAAAGTTTTATGTCAATCATTTTGGTTTGCAAAATCAGATTTGGTATCACTAGGGCAATATTGTTGTCATACCATTGATGTTGACAAAGATTAAAAAAGTGAGCAATGCTAGTTATGAACTAGTTTTTATAGTAAGATTTATGCAAACAAGCAATATTGAGCATCTCAATTTTTGCATTTTAAATTTAAAAGTTAACCATGCAGAACATTAAGCAACATTGCATGCAATACAAGACATGGCAATACCCAGAAGCTAAGATTTTTAATTTATCTTATAACTATGAACTCAAGCCGTGGAAGTTTACATATGCAATGCAATGTCTTGAGATAAAGTATTTATTTTCTCAAAACTGCCATACATAAGAAAAAAAAGGCAATTACACTTTTTGTTTCCCTTATTAAGTTCTATTATCATGCTTATTTGTGGCAGAGTTCCCTTCCACTCTGTATATCCCAGCTTTTCAGAAAATGTAGTGCTTTGAGAGAAAATTTACTCAGTAAGTTAGGAATGTTTAAAACCACGAACTTACTCTAGTGTGTTCTTTGTCACTAAAGTTATGATTTATCACTAATATAGAACAGTTTTCTGAATATTTTATCTCATCCCAAACAAAAATTCCATCTTTTTTTTCTTCCAGGCATATTTTCCATAACAATCACAAAGAATGATTATATTAAATCTTCTGCGTGTGTTAAATACTGATGCTGCTTATGAAACAATTTGGCAAATACAATAATTTTATTAACACTGTACAATTTGTTTTATTGACACACACAATTGAACACATATGTTTCCTTAAGAATCTGATATTTAACAAAAACAAAAATCGTGCTACTCATATAGGTAATATACCTGTTCATTAACATGAATATTTATTTAATAATCAGAATATTTAATGCTTGTGGGAAAACATGCCTGAATGATTAAATTCAGTTAATATTAGTGTGAATTGCATTTGAAACATTTGTGCTCAAACTTACAATGGGATAGAAATATCTGCAACAGCTGTCACAAGAAATGTTAGCTAATTATAAGCACAAATATTATCTGCATCAAAATGTAAAATATTGTGAACTTATGCTCTTGATGCTATTAACAGAAAAATAGTAAAATAAAGTTAATATAGAACTGGTTTGGTGACATACTTTTATTTACTTGGTTTTAAATGGACATGTTTCAGGAACATGTGCTCCCATCTTCAGCAGAAAATCTTCTGAGAGAAGTGTACTGTATAATGGTTTCCATAAAAAGTTGTGTATAAAATGATTAAAAAATTTAAAAGAATTACAGAAAGTTTTAAAAAATACAGGATACTTTTAACTCCTCAAAACTTCCACAGTATTAAAAAGTTCTTAAAATGATTCTGCAAAGACTGTGATTATGTATATATTGAAAAAAACTAAAAGAAATTTGGGAACCTGTATCAAAGAACACTTCAGAATTATGTGTTACAAATAGATACAGAAACCTGTAGTGACAGCCCACTTTTAGTCAAAAAACATGAAATTGAAACTAAACTGAATTTTTTAAAACTCACCTGAAATATTTTAAATAAATGGCACAAGAGAAAATATTTATCTTAAAAAAAATAAAAACTGCATCATGAACTTTGAGAAACCAATTCAGATGTGTCTAATAAAATTTTTTGTACAGAGTAGTAGCCATGGCAGTAGCAGTAGCAGTATTTATTTCTCATGCATCAACATACAAATTTTTTTAATAAAATAAACACAAATAAAAGAAACATTAATTTTATATATAACGATTAGGAACAGTGCTTTCTGCAATTCCAAAAGGCACTACAATAAAAATTTATTCCAATTTGATTGGCTCAGCCCCCAGTCCCCAGTTCATTAGCAGCTACCTACTGGAACATCCAGGGGACTGGGCTCCGATCCAACCAAAAACAAAACACAATATTAAAAATAAGCCTATAGAATATGCTACTTCCAGTTGAGCTTTTGCTGATCGTGGAAACAAACATTTCCATAACACGTCCATTTAAAACCAGTAAGTGAAGTATAAATGTCACCAAACCAGCTCTATATCAACTTTATTTAAATACTGTGCTTTAGTTCAAAATGACCTTAGCTTTGAATGACCTTGGCAATCAATCTGCATATTGTTATACATAGTCCATGTTAATCAGTAACAATGTATTATATTTCTATTTCAGTGTCTTATTCATATAACTACTCTGTATTTATTCTGTTTATATAAGTAAATTTGTTTTTCCCATTTCATATATATGATCAAGTGAATATGATAAAATAAATATGAATATGAAATATTAGAAAGATTTACTCTTCATAAAAATTATTTAACTCCAAATCTATACAGCATAAAAACCAGGTTTGGAATATATTACGTTCTGAGGAATCAATTTGTAAAAGTATTTAAACTAGTCTATCAGCATATATGTATAGCTTTGCTTCATTAAAATTACTTTGGTACTATGTCTCAGTAACAAGAAAAATGGGGGGGAGAAATTTCAAAATCTGCTAAAATTACTTCTATATTATTGTACTAATGAATAGTATCTGTAATAATAATAATAATAATAATAATAATAATAATAATAATAATAATAATAATAATAATAATAATAATCCCTGTATGTATTTAACATACATTTTTAAAAATTAATTCTAATGCAGTATACGCTTGCAACAGAATAATAATGTTCTGTTACTTTCCTAAATATATTTGTTATTTCAAAAGAAAAGTAATTTTCTAATTTGTATTTGTTATATGGAAATTTGAATAAATGCATTCATTCATATTAAAAATTTTACAGAGCTGATAGCTGTTTGTAATCCAACATGTATAGATTTGATTCCTGCTTGTGCAAGACTGAGTATTAATTTTCCAGGAAGGATATTTTTTATTTGATGCCAATCTCTCAACAGTGAGACCATTATGAAATATTCATGTCCAACACTGGCAGTAATATTATACTTCTGAGAATTCATATATCTTATATTTCTTTATTTCTCCATGATAGAAATAAATTATAAGTACAGATGGAAAATCATAAAAAGCTTAGGAGTACTAGTACAATATACCAGGAACTTTTCTGATTTATTATCCACTATTCCTTTTTTATAGGACATATAATTACTGCATCTAGCCCCACAGAAATTTTCCATATCATTGCCATTAAGAATGGTTACTAAACACAAAATATATTTCTCAGTTTATCAGTTTGTGTTACAAAGAAAAGTAGTGAAACACCAAGGATCAGTAACAAGCAGCTATGCAATGTTTTCACAGCACATAGTTACTGCCATTGAAATTACATGGATTCTAGGTCAAATTTTCCTGTTTGTGTCTGCTGCACAGAAAAGTGGATAGAGACTTTTATCATATGAGTCTCAAGTGTACAATGTGCATGCTGCTATCAAAGTGTTAAGGTAGACTATTTCAACCTAAAAAAGGAGCAGCATTATTGCCAAAGTGTATGATGAAAATAACATGAAAATAACACTCAGGAGGTCAAAAGAAAATTAAATATGATAGCTGGCTTTTAACATCCATTCATTCAAAAGATTACAGCTGTACGACTGAAACAGCAGCATTAGATATGCTTAAGGGCACATCAATTCAAACAATTCAGCACTGGCTTCAGAAAGAAGTCACTGAGGAAGAAAAGGCTGCACTTCTGCAGATTTCAGAAGACTGGCAGAAGGTAATGTTCTCTGACTAAAAAACTTTCAAAAATTCAAGTTGGTGAGAAGATAAGCCATGTCTTGCAGCAAGACCCTATGTAAACTTTCAATACTTGAACACCCTGGTAGTGTGATACTGTAGGGTGAATTTAATGGCAATTATGGGATAAACAGTTATATTTTCTACCAGTAGGCATATTCATAAATGTCATAATAAAGGCAAAGGTGATTCAAGTTAATTCACCAGCCTGAATTCTATTGAAATGGTTGAAACAAAATGAAAGATAAAATTCAAGAAGTAATGGCTACACATGAACAAAAAATAATTTGTTCAATGCTCACAAAACCATAGAAGATTATAAAAATGAAGCTTATAAAAGTATTAAATTGAAACAAAAATCATGTTAAGGCAGTATTTGTCATTTTATTGCTTTTCTCTTATGCATGCAAAGAATTTCACTGTAATAACTGAAGACTGTCTTTTGATCTTACAAGATACCAGTATATAATTATGCATTGAAAAATATGATAATCTGAAATACAAGCAGACAGAAGGATTTAAAGCAATGTGACAACAGAAAGATGTATTCTGCAAAATTTCAACTTCATTATAAGAAAAAGAATGAAAAACAGCATAGCTATAATGAAAATTGTTTTTCATTGTAAGTGCTCTAAAAGTAAAGGACATCAGTATGGCAAGACAAGGATCAAGGGAGCAACAAGGATTGGAATCAATAAGCTTCAGTGGTAACAGTTTCTATAAGTGAAACAGTTGCAATGTACCACATGCCTGAAATAGGAAAGCATTCCAGCTAACTTAAGCGTTAGAAAAATACCCAAGCATTGATACAATAAAAAAAGTATTCTCTTACATATATTATGACTATATTACTATACTGTATTACTACATTACTAATTACTAAACATATGAAGAAATATGAAGAATTCCATGCATAAGATTATATGATGTTAAAATATAAAAGTTTAAATAATTTTCATCACAAAGGATCAAAATAAAGGAAATAAAGTAAAAAATATTTTTAAAATTCAATAAATAAGGAATATCAATTCAAAATTAAAAATCAAAAAACTATATAAGGCTGCATATATTAAGCAATACATAAATAAAATCCATTCCACATAAAAATAAAAAACAATAAGAAGTATAAAGCTACAAATACTCAAATACATTTGTAATGTATTAAATAAATAGTAAATATTTTTAAAAAACAACTACAGATCACATTAAGGCAAAAAGAAATGTTACACATATTATTAATATTATTTTTAAAATTCTTTATTTTTTTTTTTTACTCTTCTGATTTATAATATTTCAAAGGATGAAGTAAACAAATCTTAATGAAAATACATGCATTATTTTGCTTATTCTAGCTAGAGGCATAATGAATGAATTCATAAAACGGAGAACTATGCATAAATGTTTTATATTTTACCATGTTTCCATTATTTGATTTTCTTCTGTTTGTATAAATATTCATATAAGTGGAATAAAAACAAGTGGAATTAATGATATACACATTAAAGAATACATCAAACTGACAGAAATTTGCATAAACCAAGCCTTTTTCACTTTCAAAGGAAAATTTTATAAACAAGAAGCAGGACTTACAATGGGCAGCCCCTTATCTCCATTTCTAGCTAACCTCTTCATGAGTAGATTTGAAACACACATCAACACAGCGTTTCCATTCATATTTAAGGTATGGTACAGATATGTGGATGATATATTTGCCATAGTTGACAAAAAACTCATTGACGATGCCTTAAAACTTCTAAATATTCAAGATAAAAACATTTCATTTACATACGAAATAGAAACAGATAACATGCTGCCATTCCTGGATATTAAAATAATGAAATGCCAAGAAAAACTTAAATTTGGAATATACAGAAAGAATACACATGCAGATAATCACATCAAAGCTGACAGTTTAAACCCTACAGCACACAAACATGCAGTAATTAACAGTTTAACACACCGGCTAGTTAACCTACAAATTAGCAAAGAAGAATATTTTAAAGAATACAAACAAATAGAAGAAACAGCAGTTAAAAATGGTTTTAAGAAAGAACTAGTACATAAAAAGGTGCAGAAATTCAAGAGACAAAAACATATCAAAGAAACCACAACACTTTCAGCAAAAAAAGATAAACTTATTTTTAAAAAATTCACATATCATCCATGGGCCACAAAAAAATTTCAGAATATTCTTAAAGATTTTAATATCAGGTTGGCACCGATTAATAGATTTAATGTTCAAAATTTGCTGATAGATAATGTTAATGACAGTATTCCACAAGAAGAAAAATCAGGTATTTACAAAATAAACTGTGCAGAATGTGAAAAAATCTACATAGGGAAAACAAAGAGAAACATTGGCACACGGTTAAAGGAACATTTCAGGAACATAAAGTACAAGCAAATAGAGAAATCAGCAGTAGCATATCATTTTTGGACACAAAATCACGACATAATAAATAAAACAAAATTATTAAAATCAGTACAAGGACCTACGGAATTAGCAACCTGGGAGAAAATATACATCTACAAATACAAAAACAGCATAATGAACTTCGACATTGTCGGGGATGAAAACATAAACTACAAGTTTATCACACCGCCACCAGAGCAGAATATACATTCCCACAGCTCAACGAATGATCCGACAGTTGAACCTTAGCATGGCTGAAGATGGGAACAAAATGTTCTCGAAACCGGTTCCATACATTTATAAAAAGTAAGTGAAGCTTTAAGAGTGTGTAGTTCAACTAATCATACAATGATATCCATTAATTCATATATATATTAGAAAAGTAATCTCTCTTCAGTCCTAAATTGCATGGATGATGAGCAACCTTGACTTTCAACTAATGGTGACAAGTCTGTAGCTTAAGTAGGAACCAAATTTATATCATTGAATTATAATATAAACATAAATATCTTCTCCATTTGAAGACACCAAAATCTTACTAGCGCTCCAATGTATAGTTAAATATTATTACAAATTTTGCATATTAGGTTATATATACCAGAGGTAGAAATATCATTTTTATATGGAGTAATCCAATGAAATATGAACCAACATACAGCGTTTTTCCACTAAGCTTGTGCACATGTGTTTCCTGTCATTGACTGGAGCAATGTCATGCTAGCTTATGGCTCTAAGTTAAGTTCAGTTCAGTTATTACAAGTGGTATATATTTTTATACATTTAATCACAAAGTGAATTATGGCTCAGTATGTTTTCTATTGCACAATGCTTATTTATGATTCATAGTGTTAATTCAATCAGCTCGTCTTCAGATTCCAGTTTGTAAAGTTCCAGATCATATAATAATCTTTATAATAAAGTAATAATAAATAAGTAAAATAAATAAAGTAATAATAAAGTAATGTTCAGTCTAAGAAACCTAACAAATAGCTTAAGGTTCTACCAGGAAATTTAAGTGTGGCCATATAAAATGGTGATCAGGGTATTCATCACTCCATCATTGCAACCGGCTATAACTATGAAGATGCTGAAGTTGTAGCACATGATTATTCTTCTGTGTCCTATTAACAGCCTTTTCCATTTTAACCAACAGCTCCAATTTCTGTTCAAAAGTAAGAACATTTTGCTTCAGCTTCACAGAATCCATTATGCAGCAGCAGGTTAATTCACTTTCTACTATCCACAGATGTGGCTGTGTGCAACTGACACATTACCATGCTTGCTATTGTGAAGTGTGAAGGCATACCATTTTGATGTTACCACACTTGTTATTGTGAAGTCATGCCACTTCCATGTACTGCATCTATGATGGTATTACAATGCAATGAATATGTTATCAAAATGAATGTATATCTAAATATAGAATAATATAGAATAATTTCCTCCCCTTCCTTTCTTTTCTTATTGAAAAAGTGCCATTGTTTTGGTATTGCTGATTATTTAGGTGCTGAATATGAGAATTTTACAACACTCTTTATCCAGTTATCTGAGCCTATTATTTAATTCATATTTGTATTCTGCCATTAGGCTCAATCATGAGCAAAATGTATTGTAAATAACTATTATTACCAATGTGAATACCCATATAAAATATTAATGTCTCTAGCCTTCACTGTCAATGTAAAAAGTACCTTAAAGTAGAAGGAGATAACCACAAATTTTTGGTTTAAAACTTTGGTTTATTAAATTCTTTTTGGAATCTTTGTCCCTAATTTTATTCTACTTTTAATGTTAAGTACACACATGAAGAATGTTTAATAAGTAACTCAACACTTCCTTTTTCTCTTTCGGAGTTTGTTATTTCAAATATACTAAATTGTTCAGTTATTTGGTAATGAGTTCTTTTTTAATTTAATTTCCTAAAAATCTAGGCTTTGCATCTCCTAAATAGTACAGCATGCATGAGGGTAGGTCCGTAAGTTTCTGGTCTAATCATTTTCTAGATATGATAAAGACAAAAACTATATTTCACTTTTCAATATAGTTATCCTTTATTGCAATACACTTCTCACATCTTTGAATTAAATTTCAACCTCCCCAAATAGTCAGAAGTCTTGTTTGCAAAAGGGGCATAAACAGCGCCCATCACTTCTTCGTCACACTTAAATTTCTTTCATAGAAGGTCCTTCTTGAGAAGAGGAGTCACTGGGAACTAGATCTGGGCTGTAAGGTGGATGGTTAAGTCACATTTGAAGCCACATTTCTTTACAGTATCCTTTGCAACAAGAGCTGTGTGCACAGGCATGTTGTCATGAAGAAGGTGCACACCATCACTCAGCTTTCCTTGCATGTTGTCTTTGATGGAATCAATGAAGAGTATTCCTTCACAGTCCCAAAAGATAGTGGCCATGATCTTCTTGGTTGACTGAGTGACCTTGGCATTTAAAGGAGGTGCTTCGCCAGGTTTACACCACTCTATTGATTCCCCTTTGGTCAAGGGATCATTGTAGCGGACCGTAGTTTCATCTCCTGTAACAATGGTTTGCAAAACTTCCCTCTCATTGCCACACCAGAGCTCCAAAATGCCTGACAACAGATGATTCGTAGCTGCTTTTGGAATGAGGAAAGAAGTCTAGGCACTCATTTTGAACTAACCTTATTCATGTTTAAATGTTCATGAATAATTCTAAGGACTATTACGTCAAAAGGTCCAACCTTGCTGCAATTTTTGTAACTTTGAGCCGCTGGTCTTCCATAATTTCTCCATCCACAAGAGCAATGTTTTCAGGAGTGAGCACCTCAAAGGACCGACCTGTACACTTTTTGTCTTCAATGCTTTCTCAACCCATTCGAAAAAGTTTGGCCCATTCTTTTACAGTAGAATATGAGGGGGATGCTTCCCCATATACACTGTCCAATCACTGTTTAAATTCATTTCTAATAAGCCCTTCTTTTGTGAAGAACTTAATACTCCATTTGGAACATGTGACAATCTTCTACACATAGCCTTCTTTATGCAACTATATCTAAACATCTAAACACAGCTGAGCTGCAGTTACAGCTGCAATTATTTTGTTAACAGATAAAGTATGACATCAGATAAGGATTTTGTGAACGTGATAATCCTTATTGTCCAGGCCGGAAACTTATGGACCTACCTTCATATGTCATTGCAGCATTATTCAGCAGATCTGTCTTTCAGCCATTTTCATGCTGTAGCTATGACTACCTCAACATCATTAAATCTCTTCCTGCAGAATGCATCTTTTAGAAGAACAAAGAGATGGTAATCACAAACTGCAAGATTTGAGCTATAGCATAGGTGAGGAAGGACTGAGTATGTAGATCTTATGCTGTTGTGAAGAAGAACTTTAATTGCAGCTATGTGGGGATGATGTACCAGAACTGACTTCTGAAGAGCTTTAGAGTTAACTGTTTTATCACATAAAAGTATTAATTAAAACAATCCCTTTGGAACCCCAGAAGAACGTGGTTATGACTTTATCATGCCTGAGATTCTGTCCTGAACTATTCTTTAAAGAGAAGTTTTGTGATGCTTATACATGGATTGTATTCTGATCTCATGCATGAAATAATGAGTCCATGTATCATCCCCTGCTACAATAATGGACAGTAAATTATTGCCTTCAACATTTTAACGAGTAAGTGTCTCTGAACAGATGATTCTTTATAATTCACCAATTATGCATTGAGGATCATTCACTAACATTCTAGTGGTGGATTAATGTATTGTTATTTGCTGATTGCTCTGAATAAGAATGTTGGCATATTCATTATACAGGCCTGACTGCAGTGTACAGTGCTCAAAAAACAGAATCAGTAATAATGTCTGGAACTTCTTCCAATGATGAAGCATTCTTACCCAGTGATTGACTATGCTTTCATCCACTACCATCTTTCCATATGCACATTTCTTAAACTCCTTTAATTGCTGGTGATGTACTCATTCAATCCAATTACTACTACTGTTCAAACCGAAGATATAAAGGAGATTAAAAGTAGGGAAACAAGAATTGAAGAGAAATTGAAGAAGAACATCAAAAGATAAATCAGAAGATGAGATGGATCAAAGAGGTATTAGGAAGAGTTAGTGGAATGCAGGAACAGAATAGTTAAGATGGAGAAAGTGGTGGATGCAAGCAGGAAGAACAAAGTGATATTTGGAGTAGAAGAAAGAAGAGAGAAAAAGACATGGGAAGAAGTAGAAGAAGTGATTGAAGTAATATTGGAAAATAAATTGGAGGGATGGGATATCAGAGAGTTCCAGAGAATTGGATGAAGGGGCGAGAGTTCAAGGCCAATTTTAGTTAAATTAGCCATAATGAATATGAAATGGAAAGTTCTTGGCCAAAGTAGGAAATTAAAAGGCACAAGAATTTTTAGTGAAAATGACTATAATAAAATAGATAAAAAAAATAAGAGTGGAATTAATAAAAAAATATGAAGGAAGCCAGGAACCAAGGTAGAATAGCAGTTGGGCATCGTATGCACTTATGGATAGGCGAAAACCAGCCGACAGAGCAGCAAGGTCACGAAACACTGGCTAGAGGGAAAGAGAGGAGGATTAGAGATGGAAACTGTTGACGGTGCATAGGTCAAGGAACAAGGAATGGAGGGGAGGAGAAGAGGAAGGAAGAAAGAGGAACAACCTGCACCCTGCGAGGAGAGGGTTGTATGGGAACAAGCTTGTCATAGACAACACCAAGTGCGAAACAGCAGATTGGGGTAAATATATGGTGGAGAGAAGTGGATGGGAGGAATTAGTTGGTCAGTGGTCAAGAGGTTTGAATGTCGTGAAGAGTTTGATTGAAATAGAGAATGATACAGGTTCAGATAAAAGTGTTACAAGAGCAAAAGCGAAACTAGAATGATTTATTAGTAAGAAACAGAAAATAAGAACTTATAGGGGGAATAATGGTGATTTTAAAAATTTATATTGTAAGATTGATGAGGCATGGACCAGAAATGAAATAAAGTAAAGAGAGAGTATAGTTATGTGAAGGTAGAGAGTGGGAAGTAGGATCATTTGCACATACAACCATGGAGTTAAATGCATAGATTCTAAAATGACAAGTACTCCAAGATTGTTGAATAATGTGTAAAGTTAATGTAAGAGAATTATGTATAAATAAAGTTTTCATTCATTCATACTACTATTCAATTGCCACTAATGTTTTTTATAACATACAGCATTATCCATGACATGCTTGTTGCTATACAACCCTTTCCTCCTCATAGGGTGCAGGTTGTTCCCCCTTCTTTCCTCATCTTCTCCTCCCCTCCATTCCTTCCTTGTTCCTTGACAAATGCATCATCAACAGTTCCACTTTGAGAATTCTGCCATCTCTGTCATCCAGCATACGAAGAAATTATATGAGATAGTAAGATAACATGTGAAGGGTCAAAGATATTGCATACATTGGATTGCATTTTTCAAGATAAAGAGGCCAAGAAAAAATATGTGTTGCTAACTTACTGAATATTGAATAGTCAGTCCTTGTTGCTTTTATGGCTTGAATAGAGATGTCACTTAATTCATTTTTTGCCATAGTGTGCTATAATTTAGAGGGCTACCATTATATGGTTTATTAATATCAATGATGGCCAAGAAACTTGGAACATTTCTTGATAGTCCTTTTCCTAGGAGTTGTCTAAGTACAAATAAATATCTACAAAGAAGCATTCAGCTCTAATCATTTTGTTGTTCTAAATTCTTAATTTAGAATTAGAATTCTTCTCAATATCTTTCTATATAATCTTGAAATGGAATTGATAACACTTATTAGTAATAGTAATTAAAGCAGATTTTTTTATATCCTATTTTAAAAGGTTTGAGATGTGTTGTTGACCATCCAGGAGAGAGGTAGTATGTGTTTTCTAAGAAAGCAGTTAAATATAATGTAAAAACTTCAAACAATAATTCTGTCCCATTCTTTAGTAAATCTATTTGAATCCCATTTGAACTAGTTGAATAGACACTCATCATGGCTTTTGAAACATTTTTAATTTCTTTAGTCATATAGTCATTTATTTGAAAAGAGGCAGAAGAACAGTCATATCAGCATTTAAAAGAAATTCTACCCATTCTTCTGTAAGTAGTTTGTAATAGTATTCTTTCCACAAGTTTAATGGTATTAATTTATGAGAGTTTTCTCCATTCTTTCAGTCCTATATGGTTTTAGTGTAAGACATGAATACAAAAGCAATCTTAAACAGATGAGTTTACAATATAAATGCATGCAAAGCTAGTGTAAACAGCAAATAAAAGCATTTATACATGCACTTAAATCCTCTTAAAGTAAAATATTTAAAAATTTAAACTGATTAATATAAGTGTGTACTCATATGTGCTGGTTTGTTTGGATGTGTTGCATGGCTTTTGCTCACATTTTAGGAAATTAAAATTACATATGGTCTTAAAATAATCTGAATAGTAGAGGTAGAGATAATGGTATTTTGACTCATATATTTCATTTTAATTGAATTATTTCCACATCATTCAATAAAATATTGTTTTCAGGAAGTTAACCAGTTTGTGTCAATGAGAGCTTTTTCAGACTTCTGAGACTAGATAATCCAACCAGAATAAAAGCTAGAAATGAAATTGTGTGTTTGTGTGTGTGTGCATGTGTGTGTAAAGAATGTGTTTTATTTCATCTCAGTAAATTTTTTTAATTCCAAAAATGTTATATCCCCATATCCTGAAAGACCATTTATAGAGTGAGGGAGATTTTGGTCCAATCCTTCTGGGCCAGCCATCCTGACCTTGGGTTTTTTCTTAATTTTTTAATGCAATTTTTCCATGAATTTTCCAGTTTCCCTTTTCATTTAGTTGCATTCTGTTGACTTTATTACAAGATCAAAAGTACCAGAGTTATAATGACTTGTGTTTTGTAAAGGTTTCTGTTGTCCTGAAGTCTGGTATGGAAATGGACCTTTTGAGGGGCTCAAATTTCTTGGGAGAGGCTCCCCTAGCACCAGGATGTTCTATCTGGAAACCTGTTAGAGACCCAGTCTATGTCCATGAATCACCACCCTTGGATTCTTGCTTCCTGGTATCTATCACACCTCATTCCTTCTCCCAGAGATGCCCGCATGGGAGGCACAAATGACCAGCAATGAGCAGGGCTGAAGTACTGAAGTACCCTTCTCCATCCTAAACAATCCAATCTAACCCAAAGTTCAGTTGTAAACTACCATCAAGCACAGTAAGGCATTCCACTAGCTCTTATTAGCAACATTTCCAGAGAAATATTCATGAACATGAATTTGGGTAATGGGATTGAGCTTGTCAGCACAGTTTGTGCATGTTTTGGTGTGCACCACATGCAGTTTCAAAACAGCAACAAGCACAAAAATACAAAGAGACAGAAAATGGTAAGTAATATATTTACTCATCAATGAAAAAATTACAAATTTGGTGCATTTGTTTCTCATTAAATAACTTACAAAGAGAGAAATACACCAAATGAAATGCACGAAAGGATGGATGCTCTATATAGAAACACTTAAGGACCATTTCCTAAATAAACTATGTTTTTTAGGTTTTTATGTAAAATAGGTCCTTTTAGAGTTTGTATATTTAATTCAAGCAGTACCTAATTACATCTTGATGTCCAAGTAGATGACAAAAATGTTCCAATTTAAAATAAAAAATCATAAATATCTAAGCATAAAAATTAATTTCTTAGCTTACTTTTGTAAATAAATCAAATATTTATAAAATTAAAGTAAATTTTATCTTGCCCTCTAACTGTCAGATATATTTTATAATTAGCAAAGCATTACATTTCAAGGATCACAATATAATTTATTATATTATCTACAATCATTAAAATGTGTACATTAATTATCAACTGAGTACATTAATTTTTCATTCTTTTCCTGTACAATAAACAATTAAATTTCTTTCTTAGTGTTCTACAATGAAGCTCTTTCTATTGGATGCATGTATACATGTTTTATTCAACCTGTAAAATCATATTAATGTACAATGATATGCGATACATCAAGTAGTTTATTGTTGATTTGGTTTATTTACAGATACTCTTTAACATCTTAGGTTATCAGCGTCTCATTCTATTTAGGGTGCGAAATGACCAACAAATTTGGCTCAGAGGCCTTTTCATTCAGGCTTGAGGTTCTTTTTCGTGCCATACATGTATGACATGATACTTATGATTTTTACACCCAAAAAATCCATCAGTCCTAGCCAGATTTGAACCTACAATCTTGGGTTTAGAAGGCAAGTATGGTTACCACTACACCACCAAGAGCGACTCAAATAGTTTAATTAAGATATAATCATATAAAATAAATTTAAAAAAATAACATTTATACAATGCAGAAATGGAAATATAAAAAATTATGAATTCCACTTTTACTTTCTTATTACAATTGACCCTTAAAAGAAGATATGTACAGCTTTCTATCCCTGAAATTACCTATCTCCAATTTTCCTTACTCTGAAAAAAAGTGAATAGCAAGAAGCTTTACACACTAAGGCCTCTAGTCTCTCATTTCCTTCAATTTATGCATTATCTTAAGGGATCTTGGCAGCTGCTGGGAATTTAAATACTTATAAAGAAAGAAAAATGGTCATATTATTGTGTGATTATGTTGAACTACACACTCCTAATGCCTCACTTACTTGTCATAATATATATAACCAGTTCGAGAACATTTTGTTCTCATCATCAGCCAGGCTAAAATTCAACTGTCTGATAATTCATTAAGCTGTGGGAATGTGCAGTCTGCTCTGGTAGTGCTGTGATAAACTTGTAGTTTATGTTTTCATCCCCAGCAGTGTTGAAGTTCATTAGACTGTCTTTGTATTTTCAGATGTAGATTTTCCCACAAGTTGCTAGTTCTGTAGGTCCTTGCACTGGTTTTAATAATTTTGTTTTATTCACTATGTTGTGGTTTTCTGTCCAAAAATGATATGTTCCTGCTGATTTCTCTATTTGCTTGTACTTTATGTTCCTGAAATGTTCATTTAACCGTGTGCCTATGTTTCTTTTTGTTTTTCCAATGTAGATTTTTTTACATTCTGCACAATTTATTTTGTAAATACGTGCTTTTATCTCTTGTGGAATACTGTCATTAACATTGTCTATCAGTAGGTTTTTGACATTAAATCTGTTAACAGGTGCCAACCTGACATGAAAATCTTAAATAATATTCTGACATTTTTTGTAGACCATGGATGATATGTGAATTTTTTAAAAATTAACTGATATTTTCTTGCTGGAAGTGTTGTGGTTTCTTTGATACATTTTTTGTGTCTTGAATTTCTGTACCTTTTTATGTACTAGTTCTTTTTAGAACCATTTTTAACTGCTGTTTTTTCTATTTGTTTGTATTTATTAAAATATTCTTCTTTGCTAATTTGTAGATTAACTAGCCAGTTTGTTAAACTGTTGATAACTGCATGTTTGTGTACTGTGGGGTTAAAACTGTCACTTTGATGTGATTACCTGCATGTGTATCCTTTCTGCATAATCCAAATTCCAGATTTCCTTGACGTTTCATTATTTTAATATCCAAGAATGGCAACATGTTCTTGGATATTAAAATAATGAATGTTCTTGGATATTAAAATAATGAAACATCAAGGAAATCTGGAATTTGGAATATACAGAAAGGATACACATGCAGGTAATCACATCAAAGTGACAGTTTTAACCCCACAGCACACAAACATGCAGTTATCAACAGTTTAACACACTGGCTAGTTAATCTGCAAATTAGCAAAGAAGAATATTTTAATAAATACAAACAAATAGAAGAAACAGCAGTTAAAAATTGTTTTAAAAAAGAACTGGTACACAAAAAGGTACAGAAATTCAAGAGACAAAAATGTATCAAAGATACCACAACACTTCCAACAAGAAAAGATCAGCTAATTTTTAAAAAGTTCACATATCATCCATGGGCTACAAAAAAATTTCAGAATATTCTTAAAGATTTTAATGTCATGTTGGCACCGGTTAACTGATTTAATGTTAAAAACCTCTGATAGACAATGTTAATGACAGTATCCCACAAGAGAAAAAAAGCAGGTATTTACAAAAATAAATTGTGCAGAATATGAAAAAATATACATTGGAAAAACAAAGAGAAACATAGGCACATGGTTAAAGGAACATTTCAGAAACATAAAGTACAAGGAAATAGAGAAATCAGCAGTAGCATACCATTTTTGGACAGAAAACCATGACATAGTGAATAAAATAAAATTATTAAAATCAGAGCAAGGACCAGAATTAGCAACTTGAGGGAAAATCTACATCTACAAATACAAAGACAGTCTAATGAACTTTGACACTGCTGGGGATGAGAACATAAACTACAAGTTTATCACAGCACTATCACAGCAGAATTGACATTTCCACAGCTTAACAAATTATCCAACAGTTGAATTTTAGCCTGGTTGATGATGAGAACAAAATGTTCTCGAAACCGGTTCTATACATTATGACAAGTAAGTGAAGCATTAAGAGTGTGTAGTTCAACTAAATCATACAATAATGTCAATTATATAATTGGTTTCACTGTGTAAGTTCCAATTTACATTTTAATTAATAAAAATGGTGATAGTTTTGTGATATCCTATGACATTCTGTATTGGAAGTCATGTCACACAAGTAATCAATGTTGGAGAAATATACATTCCATAATGAAGCTATTACTGCTGATACAAATGAAAATGCCATGAAAACTGTCACTAGATATATTGCTAATTTACATATCATATGCTGCTTTCAAAGAATGTGGTTTCCTGAAACTTAAATATTCATCATATAGTCCAGACTTTTCCATTATTATTTTCTCTTCAAAGATTAATTTGTAGACAGCATGATAACATCCTCAAGGAAATGATAACAAGTTAGAGGATCAAGATCATTTTTTCTATTCCAAATTGTTATTTATAACCGAGGCAAAGTGAAGTTAGAGCATTGATGTTAAGAAAGGGCACAACGAAAATTTCTGATTTTACTTGAATAATCAGACTTTCAATTTCATACTAGAACAAATAAATTAATAATTGTCTCTCATAGGGATGTAAGTTATACATTTCTTTCTTACATTTTGCGACAAAACGGTGTCTAGATTGTGAAGTGATCTGAGCTATTTGTGAAGATAATGAGATGAATAATGAATTTAAAAATTAATACATTGCAATGTAGAATATATTGTGGCAAATGTACACTCATTGTTCAATGGTTAATGTTTCACAACTGCATTTATGGTACTTGATATGCATAAAATGTTTCTGTAAGCTTATATTTTCAATTCCGCTCTTTTTGCTAGTACTCTAATCTATATAACCAAACAAAAAATAGAAACAAGTGAAAAATATTAACTTGCTAATCAATTTTTCAAATAGAGGAGACAAAATTATAAAAACTAAAGAATATGAAGTGCATAAATTCATAAATGTGAAAACTCTATTTTCTTATGTTCACTATTTAAATGATGAAGTATACATATAAACCACTGCATATCTAATTTTAGAAATAACTAGAACATTAATAATTGCACATTATGACAATTTAGAATAGAAGTTGACACAAACACAGAAGCATTTATAAACAACAAATTGGTCTTATTTCTTGATACAGTGAGATAAGAATCAAACAGAAAAAAGAAAAATATCATGCAAGAATGGAAGTACAACACAAATAATACATGGGTTGCAACATTAAAATGTAAATACTACTATATACAGAGATGTTACTTCCACATCAAAGCAAGACAGACAAAACAAGCAATAGCATTAAGCTGCTATAGGTTACCAGCTCCAGGAATAGAGAGAAATCTGCCAAACTCTGTAGGCTTGGTCATGTTGGACATGGTGCTGGCAGACTGTGTTGATGGGGATGATTCCTCCACTGGAGAGAGAAACTAACCTCAATTGATAGTATGTAATATGCATACACACACATATACACACAAACTTTTAATACATGCACATTATATATATATGTCTAAGTCTTAAAATATAACTTCTTACAGGTTATCTATAGTAACACATGTGTCAAAATATCTGGTTACATTAAACTTCATTAAAATCATTTTAGATAAATAAATACATTGGCTTATGATTCTATACCCCAAAAAGCAATTTTTATAACCAGAATTGCAACATATAATGCATATAGTGAAATTTTTACACAAATACATATGATTGCACATTTCCTTTCAATTTTCTGTTTCCAAGTGTAACCCATGATAATTATCTTCTTCTTACAGTATTGCTTGATGGAGATATTCTCTGACATAAGCATATTTAAACAAAAATGAAAACTGTTAGAGATGATATGCTATGCAGTCATATATAGACTACTCAGCAGTCTTATACTTATTACTATATATTATTTTTGCAATTTATTTCCATGTAGAAATAGCTGTTTGGAAACAATGTTTAAAATTTTCTTTACCCAATTCTCAAATAGCAAATTGACTCTTGTTTATAACAACTATCTACATTATACCAAAGAGAAGGGTCAGGAGAATATTCTGGAAAAAACTATCCAAGAACGGTGAAGGGAGAGGAAAGGGTAAAAAGGACAAATTTTTGGCACTTCAGCTCCAGTCTTAACTTGATTGGGAAAGAGGATATCAATCAGAATATTAATGTTCAGCCTCTGTGAAATAAACTACAAGATTAAACAAATAGAGTGATAAAACAATGTATTCACAGCATTTCATAAATAAATCTTCTGTGCTGGCCATTTATGGCAATATTCATTAAATATTCAGAAAATAATAATTTTAATCCATCTTGTGGTACATAGAGAATTTAAATTTTTTTCCACTAGCAACATGTGATGTTTTAGCTATGTGGATAAAGTCATGTTCATTCCTTAATCATAATATCACCCCTGGTGCCACTGTCTACATAGGGTGACCAGACTCACATAGATTAAAAAGAGAACAAATGCTTAAAAAAAATCTAATACAAAATATCTATATCCATTCAAGCTTATATTATACTGAAAATTATTTTTCTATTTTATACAAAATATTTTAATACAACTTAATAATAATTATTTTACAGTTAAGGTACATTTGAAAGCCAAGGAAAATATAATGCTAAATGTTAAATTATAAGAAGACTAAAAGGCAGCACAAAATGCGAATTTAATATTATTTTGTATGGTGTTTTTGGGAGGAATTGTGGATCCACAACTTTACAGCTTCAAATTCATTTCTTCCTTTTCTGAACACAAGATATTTGCTGTCTATGGCATTGTTGAACTTATATTACTGTTTTGTCATTTTTAATGCATGAATGATAATATCTAACTAAGTTTAGAAACACATGGTCCAGAAAAAATACAATTCCACACATGCATGCAAGGCAGAATGGACAGACTGTGAGAAAGTGGGAAAGAGACTTGATCTGCTTCAATCCTCCAATTACTAGCTATCTGTAAGCAAAGAGTATATTCCATTGATGTTGCTGCCACCTATAGGCAAATTACTTTAAAAAAAAAAAGGTGTAAAAAATATGATTAAATTTCAGGCATACAAATTATGAAAAGAAAGACCTTGCATGCTTTTTAAAACATTTGATCAGGTTCTGAATAAAGGTATAAAAAGTAGGACATGTCTGGACAAAAGAGGATATCTGGTCACCCTATTCTACCATAATTATTCTAATTTGCAAGGAATTTCAGGCCTAGTGCTTGCAAGATTATAAGATCTTTGATCCTGAACTGGTATTAACTAATAAAAAATGCTATAAAAAGTTTGTCTTTAAAACAAATGTTTACAACAGAAAAAATTCTGATATTTAATCTTGTACTAGTACTTATCAGCTATGCTTTATGTCAGGAGTGCCATAAACACTTCATTTATGTCCATCACATCTGCAATAGATCTAGCCATAGATCTGCAATAGATCAGTCAGGGTCATGATCCACCAATATAATTCAGAAATACAGCCCATATGCATACTGCTGTGCCAGTTCTCAAAAACACTGCATCAAAATTGCCCAAGCTAGTTTTAAATGATACTCACATATCTCACTTACTAGAATGTGATTAATTAAGGGCTTTGTCCATTGCACCAAAAAATCCAATTTCCATTTTAGATTAGCCTTAATTGAAGTCTTAAAACCAGAAGCTGTGATGAGCATATGAAATGAAATTGAAATTTACTGAAATACTAAGAACAAATACAAACTACCAGGGGGCCTCCTCTATCTGGCCCAAGCCATTTTAGGGTATGTTCTCTCATAATTATAAAAAATATAAATTAGATCAATTAGATTAGATTAGATTATTCCATCACCTTTATCCAAGTTCTAATATAATTAAACAATACAATATTTCCACCCCATGATTTCATCGGTCCCCAGTCCCCGGTTCATCAGCAGCAGCCTACTGGAATTCCAGGGGACCAGGCTCCGACCCAATCCAAGGTCCTAAATAAAAATATTCCATTACTCTACCTATACCATTATAGTAGCTACAACCTATACAAACTAATAATGACTTTATTTCTCAAATGCATACTAAATGCTACATTTCAAATTTAATAAAATTATAACTCACTCCCAACCATAATCACCTTTATGTAATGATGAGCATATGTAAAGTTCTTTTGATTTTTCAGAACAAAAATGCAATTTTCTAAATTATATTGACTATGTCACTTAAATATTCTCTCTTTTGTATCACTACTATTCCATGCTTCCTATATATGAACATGGAAAAAGCTAGAGAATAAAACATGAAGCAAATGCTTTAATGTATAATAGAGACAATAAAGCTGTATTTTTCTTTACATGCACCAGTTAGAAATTATTAATATGCAAATCTTGATAGAGAAGAGATATTACAACATTTGTTGTAGTAATAACCGTATTGAAAGTATTTTGAGACATGCTCATTTTAAATGCAAGTGGTCAACATTATACTTCAAAATGTAAGAGTAATTTATGATATTGAATGTCCATCATACAGTATTTCTGAGCAACTATTTTTTTTCTAATGCAACTGACGGGCGTTCATGCCCATATAAAAGATAAATTAAGTAGGAGTGTTTACATCTCCTGCAATGGCATGTTATGCCTCTCCTCCCATTCCATAAATTATGTTGGTTTAAACAAAATTGCCAAATATTATCCCAGATTTAAAAGTTTGCTACAGAATGCATAGTTCCTACATATATTTTCAGTCCAGCTAAGTGTGCAAAAATCAAATTTTTGTAATTGAATTAGAAAAATTACAGCTCATAACAGAAGTATGTTTTTGATAATGCATTTGTACCATAGTGTCAAAAAAATTTAAATAAACCCCCCTCACTCCAAAAATACATATATTAAAATCCCAGCACCAATTACAAACATGAGAGATTTATCGGAAGCTTAATTAGAAATTAGTAACAGTGAAATAGAACAAATGTGGAGACTTCTGAAGATATGATATGATACAAGTTGTACAGTGATGAGATATCAAAATGTTTATTTTTTTGGATGAAGATCTTTTCTCATATTACTATCTCCATGGAATTATAGTAGCCTTCAGTAATTGATTTCCCTCTTGAAGTTGTGGTTTTTTTGTCCAAGTTGCAATCACTAATTTCTCCACCTGTTTATATCTAACATTTTTAAAGTATTCTTTTGTCCTTGTTTCTAAATTTCTTTGCTTGCTTGTCCTGCTTATGAAGATTTGATCACCATCCAAACAATCATTTTCATAAATTCCAGATTCCTTGCAAGATGGGATTCATCCTTGGTAATCTTTCTGGCAAGATAAAAAGAACACATAGATTTAAACAGGTAGAGAAATTTGTGATTGCAGTACATGTTGGACAGAAAATCACAACCTCACAAGGTAAACCAAATTATTTAATGCTAATGAATGCTTTGAGTTAACAATATGGGAAAAATTTTTCATCTAAAATAATAGAAACATTGGGTTATGAATTTTGATATCCTACCACTGGACAACCAGTATTGTGTTTACGGAATTAATACCAGAAAGTACTGTGTCAAAATTTTGCTGTGATAATTCATTTTCAAGGTATGTATTTCAACATGTCTATTCAATTCCTTTTGTAACAGTGCTAACAAATTACTTTAACTTTAGAAAAGAACAAGGCATGGAGATTCCCTAGCACCCCATTTTGCTGTAGCACTGCAAAATAACTAATTAGGTATTCAGTTGACTGAATTGTCTCCAGTAATAGATATGAGATGACAGAGCTGCAAGTGGATATTGTTGGCTAAAAAGAAAAGAAGAACTACTTAGACTTTTGGTTATCAGAGGAATCAGCAAATGTTCAAAAGTAACAACGGAAAGAAAAAAAAATATGACTGGGGAGGAAGCGCAAGTAATGTTCTTAACACAAGAATTGTTTGTATACACATATCCTATGAATGTTACATGAAACTAGTACTACATATTACAAATAAGTAAGTGGAGCAATAACAGTATGTAGTTAGACTCAATCATACAACAATCTTAATTATATGATTAGCTTCACTGTACAAGTTCCAATTAACATTTCTATTTAGATAAAGTAGTATTTGTTTAGTCCCTTACTACATAAAAAGAATTTCCAACTTATGCTCCATTTGGCATGATTGACATTTCTTTTTTATTAAATAATATAAATTAATCTGATTATGGTATTTAGTCAATAAATTCTTTTCCATGGTTAAAGGTTTTGCTTAATGGTATTAATTATAAGACTTGTCTTATAAAACAGTTGATGAAAAGAATATTTAAGGATGATTTCTGCATATAAAATGTGAGGAACTTCCTACACTTGATTTTTTGCTTGTAGAAAAAGTTAGGTTAATATATAATTACTACAATATGAGGAAATATGCACCTATTGCCACAACAAATTAATCATTTTATACCACAAATGTTGTGAAGATATATACAGCTTTTCTATGAAAGTTTTATATGGAGGTTCAGGAATGATAGTAGCTTTCCTCAACTTTAACAACTTGTAGGCATAATACAGGAATTGCAGGGCAGGAGGAATATAACTCATTCACACTATTTTTGAAGAGCTTTTTAGAAATCTTCAGACTATATCTACCAACTAGACAGAGAAAAAGATATTGTGTTTGCCGTTCTAAATAATTTTTGAAGGTAGAACAAGCTCTGTGAAGTCTCATTTCCTCCAACTACTACTAAATAGATGGGTTCTTTTGTCAAAATAACAGAGAAGTGTGAACTGAAAAACCTACAATGATTTAATGTTTTAGTTGCAAGAATGTTTTCACTGGATCAATATACCTTGTTGCAAGTATGCAATGTGTGATTGTTATTTTTATACATGCATTGGTAAATGAATGGTGTAAATAAGTAATTTAAAATATTTTTTGAAAAAACCTTTTAGGGTTTAGACCGTTGTGAGAAAGAGGAATTTGTCTCTAAAGAGCATCCCTGATTGAATTGGTCAAAAAGTGGGAAGCAAAATTGTGAAAATACAATTTTGTGTGAATAAATGCAGTAAAGTTACATGGTTGTACAACTGGCCAAGGTTAGGTAAATTACTTTTATGCATACCAGAACTATAAACAGTATTTATTGTTCATAAAAATTGTTATTAAAATGCTACATTATGACATTAGTTGCATAAAATTACATAGTAGCAATTACTTCATTAAATTGTTTTCAATTCATAAATGCTGTCATCAAGTGAATATTATGTTATGATGATATTAAATAAATAATTTATATATTACTGAAAACACAATCAATAATTCATTTTCATTGCAGGAAACATAACTACGGTCAATTTTTTCAATATTAATGACATTCAGATTTTTTAGTTTGGGCTAAAATTTCTTGAAGTAATTCATCTTTGCTAACAACAATAACAATAGACAAAGAAAATGAATTATATATTGATACAATGATGTCATAAGTAATAAAAGAATACATTGATATTGATATTAAAATTTATTTTATTTTATTAACATGCTTTTATAATTCTGAAATACCCCCCAAAAATAGTATTGAAACTAGTAATAGTAATGTTATACAATTATTGCACCCATAAAAATCACATAATTCGCATTGCTCATTTCTTAAACATTTACTCATGCAATAAAGTATAACATTATGAACTAATATAATATACAGTTGCCTAATATTCACACCCTTGGTCTAGTGGTTAGTGTTGCTGACTGCAGGCTAGGAGGTCTAGGTTTGATTCCCAGTACCTACTTAGAAATTTTTCTGATTTAGGGAGGTTAGGAGTAATTGTCCACACAGCCTTGTGAGGACAATTGGGAAGCTGCCTGATGGAGAGGCGGCGATCTTCAATCTAGTAAGCCATGATAAAGAGATCAGTGGGATGTGGTGTGCTGATCACATGCCCCCCTGCAATACTGCCCTGTATCAATGTTATCATGTGATGGATGTAGGGCTGTAAAAGGCTATGAACTGAACAACTGTTTGTGAAACCGGTCCTACATATTTAAACAAGTAAGTGGAGCAAAAGAATGTTAGTTTGACTCAATCACACAATGATCTTAATATATGATTAGCTTCACTGTGCAATGTTCCAATTAACAATTACAGTTGTCTAAGTTTTCCATTCTGTGCCCAATAAATACTTGGAATTCTGGAAGCATCACCAATTAGAATAAATTAGGCAGTGAATTAATTATAAATAGATCCAATATGGTGAGTCAATAGGTTTTATTATATTTATTTATATATTATTAATTGAATAAATATTGGCATTCTATTTGTTTCAATTTTTTGTTTATTATGATGGCTCCTAAACATAAAAAATATCAGGAGTCACCACTAGAATATTTACCATTGCCTGTTATATCTATATAAATGTGGTTTACACCTCAATTTGAGTAAGGTCTGTAACCCATCTGTGAATGTTCTCTGAAGTAAAGATAATTATATATTTTTAGTCACTATTGGACCTTATATACGTTTATAGTACTTATCCATATTATTATTCATCACAGCATAATTTCTTTATTGTTTCATTGTTAACACTGCTTTATAAACTGTATTAAAAACAAATGCGTTATCAACAAAAAAAAAATGTGGCCATTACTGTAGCAAGTTAATACTGGCATTATTTTAAGTATTATATGTTTCCAATGAACCATGCCATCATTTTATTTTACGTTTGCAATTAGCTTTTTTAAATTATACAGTTTGGAAGTTGATAAGATTCATTTATTGTAAAAGCAAATATTTTACAGCTGAGAAATTACATAAAGATCAAATAATAAGAAAAAAACTACCTGCAAATGCATCAACTGTCCTTTTTCCATTAGTGTTGCATAAAAGTAGCAGTCCAGTAATTGTAACAACAATAAACAACACCAATTATTATGATCACCATTATCATATTCATCACTAGGGCCTGGATTTTAAATACCAAAAATACTTTCAAAGTGACTTAATATAAATTACTTTATGACCTTAAAATTAAGTAAATAAAAAGAAAAAAAAACTTAAAAGTTACCTAATTTTAATCTTCATACACCACAATTTCTCACTCATTACAGAATTGTAAAGATTTAAACACCTTTTGTAGATTTTCAGTTGTGAAAAATTGGAGATAATCGGTTGGAAGATTCTTGAAAATTGTGTATTTACTGAACTCATATTACTGCATTGCCTGAGAAACTTCTGTTGCATTTTTCTTTGTCCCTTTGTGCTTCAAGACCTCACTTGTGTTTTTCTCTATTTACATGCTGATCAATGGTGAATCTCTTTCCTGCTGAAATTTTACAGTAGAGAATACTACCATCAGTTGAAAACACAGTGTTGCCATATTTCAAAACAAACAATTTTAATTTTGTAGAGGTACTTATTTTTACTTTCAGCATGTTTAACACTGAACTGATACATGGCATGTTAAAACTGAATTACAAATGCAGAATGGAATGTGAAGAAACTATAGGATCTGCAGACAAGACCATCAAGCAATAAATAGCAGTTATGTACAACCTCATACTCCATAAAAAGAGTACGCTTTAACAACACAAATAAAAACCTTTAGTCAAACCACTTTAAGTTCAAAATAAAATATGTAAGGAGAGGAATGTATTGACATATTTCCAGGGATTTCGAAGGACTTAGATCTGAAGATTCTGGATATTGATTTTTACTACTATTTTAGGAATAATGAGACATAAGTGGATAAATTAACAAAAACTATGACTTATAAATGCCCTTAAAAGTTGTGTAAAAATCACAAAAATGCCCTGTTTCAGAGAAAGGTCAAAATGGAAATGATCTTTGCACTTAAAGTGATATGAGGTATGTTTATTTTCAGAAGCATCACCCATTTATTATTAAATATATATGCAAAGTCATCAAAATCCGAGCCCTTTCATCACTAATGTAGCAGCATTACTATTTGCAACACTGCATTAAGTAACCATCAATACATCAATGAAGAATTGGGGGGGGGGGGTTTGAAGAGAACTTCCACTTTCCTAGACCATCATGTTGATTTTTGTGATAAACTATTATTAATATCATCATAATCATCATCATTGTTAGCAGTAGCAGTAGCAGTAGTAGTACTAAATGAGCACACAGACTTAAAGTGATAATTCAACCTATGGGTTGAGGGAAAATCCTATATATAAACCTCAAGTGCCATGTAGAATTCAAACCAAAGTTTTTGCTTTAGACCCACAACTTAGGAATGGGGGAGGCATCACCACTGAAGGAAAGACAATACAAAGCCTAGCACTTTATTTCTTTTATGCTACTTTGCACTGCATTTAGAATTCAATTGGTTCCGATATACAAAAATGTTTCTGCTATCGTGCCTGTTTAAGAGAAGCTCAAACAGTTCTAAATATGTCTTTCAATAATTTTAGATGCTGTGTGAGATCTAAATCCGGACAAGTGGTGCATTTGTAGTGACATAGCATTTACAGTGCACAAGTCTATACGATTATTACTACTGAGTAAAACTTTAAACAAAACCAACATTTAATTTGCTTTTAAATGTTAATGTCATAGCCAAAAATATTTAATGCTGCTACAAAGAACTGAAATAGTATACAAGAAACACAAAGCTTTATCTTCTGTAAATAATACCTATGAAAAATGCTCTACTACAGCTTTGTAGCTATTTTCTTTCATTTTTTCATTGGCCAAAATAGATTTGCATTAAGAATAGCATAAAGGCACAAAGATTTTTGCATTATTAGGTATTTGAGTTACATCAGCCAATTACAAAACTCTCCCTTCTCTGCATTCCTGAAAGTAGACTTTCCTTGTTTGTGGGGACCTAAACTGCTAATTAGCACTACAGGAATTTACACTGTAACTGATCTGAATACATCACACAGAACTAAAGCAATACCAAATCTTTACATATACTTTTCTCTATAAATTTCCATTTATTCTCCACATAATTAGACTGAATATGAATTTCAATACACAAGAACATCAATAAATGAGATATTCCTTTGCTTACAAACTTTGTGAAACCTTATTGATGCTTTGTAAAAATATGTTTCTGTAATGTTAATGTTCTCTAATTCTGCATTATTTTTTAAAAATAATTACAGGACAGGTGCTACATTAGCAACACAGTACTGAAATTTGGTTCGTTTCCAATACCACCATTGATTTACAAGATGCAGTTCATAAGTTTCCAGCCTGACAGAAGGCCATGACTTACTGCTACCATGCTCAAGCTATATGATGTATCACATGTTTCACAAGTGTAATCAATGCATTTCCCTTTGGGTCATGCCATTCATTTGCTTAAAGAAGCTCATTTAAGTGAGATGTATTGCATAATATAGTATAATGTTCAAAACTGAATACAGAGCAGTGATTTAATTTTTAACTAAAAAAGGATTTTAATATTAAACAATGCCTTGATAGTGTGCATATGGAAGCTTCCCCTTCATATTCCACTGTGAAGGAGTGGTAAAAATTATTTTGTTTGGGCAGAGAGAGCCTTGAATGAATGAATGAATGAATGAATAGTGTTTAACGCCCTTTTTTGCCACAGAGGCACCACAGGCGATGGACACTGGTGATACATGAAATGATATATTGGTAAAGGATTTATTTTTTAAGGAAGGAAACATTCCAGGCCTAAGTTTAGGGTACCTCCCCAGCATTTGCCATTTATGAGGGCTGAGGAAAACCTGGAAAAAACCTCAGTGAGGGAGGACGGTCCTGGCGGGATTCGAACCCCAGACCTCCCGCTCGCGAGTCCGCGATTTAACGACCTCGGCCACCCGTGGCGGTGAGAGCTTTGAAGGCAAGACAAAGTGTCCATTAAGGTTGTAGGGCTGAGCCTATCCAAAATTAGCACATGCTAAACTTGTAAATATTAATTTTTATTAATAAATTGAAATATCTCCTTATTTGAACTAAAACATTGTTTATGATATAGACAGGTCCTCACTAACAATATGATCAAAGGCTCAGCCTATCTTGTGCAAGTGCAGCAGTAATTTCCAGTACTATTATCAGGGAGAGATGAAGGGTTTATGGAGTTTTGATTCCTGTATAAGCTGGCTTGGTACCCTGGCTGCAGCTGATTATGTCTGCTCTCTTCTGGAATTTTGTAAAACCTGAAGTCCAACAGAAGGACCAGGATGCAAATGATATCAATTTAAAATTTAATATTTCATTATTTTTAGCTGTACTGTGGTAACATGGAATGATATATATATATATATATATTTGTTTTCAGAGTATAAATAAAATTTACTATAACCAATTGTTTTTAAAATGCATTCTTAAACTCCCTTAATCATATTTTAGTTTTAATGGGACTGCAGTCCATATGATAAGTTGGTAACTTTTCATCTATAGCTCTTTTTCCTCCATTTCTACATAATTGTTTTCTGTAGCAGAATAATGCAGTATTTTACAAGACTTAGCAAAAGAGATAGTAAAAAGTTCAACAAAGCATCAAAAATTCATTTCGAGAGGATTTATGTATATACAGCAAAAGGACCAAAGAAACTGAGCTTATATGCACATAGATACAAGGATGAGCCATGGAACATGAATGTTTTTAAATATTGCATATAATTGTATTTAATAATAACTTACATTATTTAATTCTTAACATGAAAATATCTTCTGATTACATTACAGAGTCATTTTCATGATAATATTTAACATAAATTAGATTTTCCATTAATTTCAACATCCCATGTATCAGCCTATTCTATACAAAAAGTCACACTTTGCCACCTCTTAAAGATGGTCCATATGAGAATAAGCCAATGGATGTGTTGGCACAAGAATAAATCTCCCTTGTCAATGAAGAAGTTTTGAGTGACAGGGGTCTGAAGACAAAAGAAATGACTGCAAGTTTGCGGCTTTCTGAAATAATGTAACCTTCATCAGTCAGTTCAAGATGGTGTTCTGAATTCTTTCAACAATTTAAATGCAATGTGGAACATTGCTACTTGCAATGATGAGAGAGCAGCGTTGGAATCCATTGTCACAAGTGATGAAACTATATTTCTCTACTCTGATCTTTCAAAAGAGAATCAATGGAGTTGCACAAGAAGGGTGAAGCATCTGCTAGAAAAGTCAAGGTCACACAATTCATGAAGCTCATGGTGGGAATTTTTTAGGACTGCAGAGAAATGTTGATGATAAACTTCAAGGAAAAGAAATAAAGGTAATTGGGAAGTATTATGTGAGCTATTGCATCCATTGCACAACAACTAAGAAAAAGAGGTATGGAAAACTGAGTTGAGGAGTGTGTCTGCTGCACAATAACTCACTAGTCTATATGGCTGCTTTGAACACATGTGACTCCCAGGAGCTGGATCATCCACTTTGCAGCTCAGACTTTGTCCCCATCAACTATTACCTGTTTACAAAACTGAAATCAGACCCTTGAGGATATAGTTTCACAAATGTAAAGAGTTAAAGGACTCTATTTTTCAGACAAAGCTTTTGACTATTTTTAGAGGGATTAAAATGTTAATCCAGAATTGTATTGTTGATTTGGTTTATTTATGGACGCTCTTTAATATCTCAAGTAATCACAGTCAATTCAGAGCATGAAATAGTCAATAAGTTTTGCTTATAAGCATCTTCTTTCAGGCTTGAGGTTTCTTACATGCTGTAAATTTATGATACAGGACCCATGGCTTTACTTCCCTTCTGAAGGAAGCCGTACTTAGGATTTTTATGCGCAAAAAAATCCACTGACCCTGGCCTGGATTGAAGCCGTGATCTTGGGTCTATGAGGCAAATATGGTTACCAATAGAACTGACCCAGAGTTGTGAGAAATGTGTTGAAGTAAGGGAGATTACATTAGAAAATGATTACTAAATTTTTATTTTATAACTTACCTAGAATAGCCAGTTTGGAAACTTATGGATGACCCTCATAGGTCTTTTGCTTACTTCTGCCAATCTAAGTTTAATGTTGAATCATCCTTTAACTGATCATAATTTTAATTATTCATTGTTTTAAAAAACAAACTCTAACTTACCAACAGACAATATTTGTGGGAGATCCTAATTTATTTTGAACCTTTTTGTCCCCCCCCCCAAACAATTTTAATAACTGTTTACCTAAACCAGTGTAATACAACTTGAAAATTCTGTGCTCTCTAGGTAATGTTCCCTTTAGTTTTGCCTTGTCTGATTTTTTATTTCATTTTAATTAAGACATAAGGAATGACTTGAAGCAAATATGGTCTCAAAATGTGCACACTACTGATTACAATGAACTGCAATGTAGATAGTATTTATTTGAACTATAGTTATATAATACATAATTCTCAATAATCACATGAAATTTGAAAAAGCATAACAATTTTTAACTTTTTCAAATATTTTTCTTGTTGGTGTGGAAAAAAAAAACAGTAGCGGTAGTGGTAGTGATCATCATCATCATCATCATCATCATCATCATCATCATCATCATCATCATCATCATCATCATCACAGTTTGATCAGTTAACTGATGTAGTTTATCAAGAAACCTTTTCCCATTTCAACATAATCTTCAATGTACTAATAATAAATATTAACATTAATAATCAGCTTTTAATTCTTTGATTTCTCTGCAATATAATTATGGAGCTAAAGATTACATTGAAATAGATATATATCATTCAATCCTCCTGTGTATCACATCAAATTTCTGAATTTTTACATAATGTATAGTTGGAATTCTAAAACTTTATGGTTTTGCAGAGAGAAAGGGAAATAATGACTAAAGTAAAAACTACAGCAGCAGCAGAGTTTTGGAACTGCTTACCACTGATTTCAATGTTCCTTTCATAAATATCTTATCTTTCTTGACCACATTTTGTGTCTGTGTACAGCATTTTTCACACTAGTAAGGTAAGAATAATAAAGTTGTAAATGTAAGCTCAAGTCATTCGCAACATGATGTTTCAAAACTGGAAGCAGAAGTATTAGGCTGCAAGCAAGGAAAAAGAGAAGAAGTAGATTTGTGTATGATAAACAATGTGCCTCTACATAAAATATTACGAAAAAAGAGATTCAAACCTTGTGCTACCTGGCACATTGGAAACCAGGTAGTGAATCCCATCACTTGTGGAATGGTGTAGTCTGCTATGAGAAACCATAACTATTAAAAAATACTGCACATGTATAGCTAGTTTATAAGTACTCAATACTCAGCATTGTTTTATAAGCAAGTCCTGTGCAAAACACTAGAACAGGTAGTTAATTATACACAAAGGAATAAGAATTTGCAGGTGAAAGCAGCAAAGTTTTTAACAAAAGTCTTACTTTTGTGAACATATACTTTTAAATATTTATATCATATGTGTACTAAACCCCTTATATTCACTTCTGGAAATAAAAGAGTTTTGAGATAATATTTTAATATTTACCATGCATACAAATTTCAAGGGCACAAATAATTTTAGATTTTGTACGTTAGCAATAATATACTGCACATAGCTACAGAATGGTAGGGAACAGCTACAGGGCAGGTCTCATACCAATGTGGTGAGTACCTGGAACTGTAAGATATGGACCCTTGTTATCTTGAACATCAAGCAGGGCTGTCTGGGATGTAGGACAGCTGGAACTTCTGCACACAGGCTGCTGTTCCATTTGTGGTGATTTATCCTGGAAAGCTGATCACAAACGTCATGCAAAGTAGTCAAGATGAATTTTCAATCCTCAAACTTTAAAGGAACTATAGGATTTTCTATGCCTATTTTTTTCATATGTTACATTAAATTTACATGGGAGAGGGGCCAAGATTATGTCTTAATGATAAGTCATTCAAAATGTTACAGTTTAATTTATGAACAACATACCATTTTGGGGACCTTCTTTAAAAACATAAGCTTATGAAAGCACACTTTATGAATTTAATTAAAATCAAATATATGTAAAATTGTTCTCCATCTTTCTGACCATTGAAAGAAGAAAAGGAATGCTTTTATGTTTCAATCTGACTTCCAGATTTTCATGACATAATTTATGAAATTACAATGGTAAATGCACATAACTAATCTATATCCTTATTATCATAGAAAAAGCAAATAGTTATTTTTATTTCCTATTAAAAAATCTGTTTT
Source organism: Metallyticus violacea (assembly GCA_030762175.1). NCBI lineage: Eukaryota > Metazoa > Arthropoda > Insecta > Mantodea > Metallyticidae > Metallyticus > Metallyticus violacea. The sequence continues at coordinate 51,269,597 of CM060831.1, forward strand.
CCTTGGTTCCAAAGTTTTCCAAACTTGTTCAAGACAGCATTGACTTGGTACCATACTGTTCTCCATTCTGGATAGGTTTCTGCATTATTCAGGTATGAAGATAAAATTAATCATCTTGTCATTTGCTGTATTTTGCACTCAAAGAAAGATAATGAGTCGCTGTTTTGGTATCTTGCCACCTACATATTTTTCTCTCCACAGAGAGATTGATTTTATAGGAAGTGCCCTAAAAATCAACCTTCTTATTCCCATTGTATACACCATTTTATTGAATTCCTCTAATAATGTTTTCAGTTTTTCCTGTCACTCAGAAACAAGACATGTTAACCCCATATACAATTTTATGCCTCTTACTGAAGCTCCCTAGCCATCCATTATAAGGTTGGATATTGGCTTATTTAGTTTTTTTTGCCAGTTGGAGCATTTGGGCCTTAAGAATAGGTCTGGAAATATGCATGTTCTTCAAACAAACTATTTCCATAGCAGTTTGCTTATTTCTTTACAGCCTTTGTTTCCTGTTTTCTTTTCATGTTACCATTATTGTCTGCAAGTCATTCATGATGTGATCTATATTTTTCAAAGAGTTGTACACCTGAGTTTTTCCAAAATTAAACTTTATTTTAACTTATTTCTCTTATATTCCATTTATCCTTTTTCTTTTGTCTCATAACTTTCAATTTATTGCTTAACAACAATGCCACATATTTACTGACAAGTTGATCATCAAAATCACAATTCTATGCTTTGTATAGCCACTCACAAGATGTGTTGTTTGTGTAGTGTATGGAAATTTATTGAAAGTGCTCTTCTGCCTAGGCAATAGGGCAATAAAACTACTGTCCAAAAACCCAAGCACTCTTGCAAAGAATTCCAGTTTTTATGACAGTTACCCATTTTTTAATGTTACTAAATTAACAATAATTAGAAAAGCAGAACAAGGATAAAACAATAAGAAAAAGTCTCAGAGTTGTAATTTTTTGAAACAAAAAATATAAAAAAACCATACACTGTTTTAAAATATAGTTTACTTCAAAGAATGTGTTCTATGTAGTATTTATATTATGCATAAAACCAACAATTTTTAACCCAAAATCTCTACTGAGGTCCTTAAGTTGTTGGATCATATCTCATTTGAGAATACTATTTTCATTATAAGCACTGGCAAAATATTTCTGTTTCCACTTTGGACCACTTCTTATTTATTCAAAAAAAATCACATATAGACATATGGTTTTTATTGGTACCAATAAAATTTTTCAAAATGGTCAGGATTCCAGGATTTTTAGGTTCCAAAATGGGCAGCTTTCATGTATGTGAAATAGGATGAAACAAGAGGAAATGAGATCAAAGAAGTAGATAAATATGAAGAAATAAGCTAGCAGCATATACCAAAAATGCCAGCAACAATTATGAGAATATAGCAGTGCCATGTCTGAGTGGTTAGATTGCTTGCCTCCCACCAAGTCAACTCAGGTTCAATCCCAGTAGTTATATACGAGATTTGTGGCAGACAAAGCAGCATCTGGACAGGTTTTCTTTGGGTTCCTCTGTTCATTTCGTTACTGTTCTTTCATTACCTTCATAATCTCAAAATAATGTATTCAGCCAGCTCTTGATATGCTACTTGTAACAAACTGTGGTTCTGCCCTGTGTTGCCTAAGTGCAAAACTTATAAGTTGGCATTGGTATCATCATCAAATCTCAATTCTCTTGTTAACTTGCTTAATCTAAAATATTATTTGATTTTTGTTTCAAAGGTCTTATTTATTTACATAGCATTTAACTGTTTTCTTTAGCTTATGTTCAATGAACAATGGGTTTCTAATTTACTTTCTTTGCTTACTGAAGCAGTTTACTTCAATTATTTTATCATTCATACTATTTGTCTACAGTTTTTCATTATAATATTTCCTGCTTACTTTTGAATTTTATATAAATTTTATAAATATTATAACCTTTTGTGTGTGTGTGCGCACGCGTGCGTGTTTTCTATATTTTATACACATTTAAAAAGAACTGTTCCTTTTTTATAGTCCATTGCAATCTTCAGTATCTGTAATCTTAATTATATAGTTTCAACTTTGATGTTCATTGTATTGATAAAACATCAAATGAACCAGGTTAATACATCTTTATGCCAAAAAGACATATAACTTAATAATTACTTGCCAGATCACATTAAAAATAACAAACAAAACTCTTTAAATTATCACTTAAGATGGAGCATTGCTTTTATGCTATTCCAGAGTATCTGTAAACTAGAACATAAATACAGATAAAATTTAAGGACTGTGACAGATTTACCATTGTATAGTTATATTATCTATAGTCAAGTTTTGTACACAAATTTTTCCTTTTCTTTTTACTTTGACTTTCTTAAAATTATTGACATGTCATATCTCATTGAACTTTGTACATAAATATGAATTAACAGGATGAACAACTAAAGCCATTTGCCTTCATAGAATGAAAGAGTTTCCATAGAAAAATATTATGATACATTTTTAAATTCTTAGAAAAATATTCTTCTCATATTGCAGATAAAGGTGGGAAAATTTATAACTATTCCTTGTTAACGGCTAAATATTGGAAATACCTATTCCCTCAAATTTCTGTCTTTACCATTTTAAGAAACCAAACTTGTAAATTTGGTCTTGGAAATATCTTCAGCATTCATAAGCAGATCTTGGTTGCCTGGTTTCTTGCAACATTTACTTCTTTTAGAAAAGGAAACATAGGAGGACTCCTGCTTTTCAATAAAAACTTACAATAATTTTCCATGACTAATATAACTATATTTAATTCTGCTAACATGGTTACAGAATAAAGTCTTTTCTTGGGTAGGGTACCATACGTGACATATCTTTGTTATTCATATCTACTGTGGCATACAGTGACAGTTCAGTTAAATGAAGCATGAATGCTCAGAAAATAATTATACTTCAGCATTCTATGATAAAATTTCAGTTGGAAATATATTCTGAAATAATGTTAATTTTTAAGATACAACAAAACAAATTTTAGACTGTGGTTACATGGTTGTCCAGATTGCACCATGTCTTAAGATTTACTGCTATCAACATTTCAACTCTCATATAGGAGTTTTTCTCTACACTGAAAGGCAAAGCTATTTATGTGGTGGTAGTGGTTGTGCTGGTGGTGGCGACTGTGGAGGAGTAGTAGTACAGTGTGCTTTGGTGGAAATCCATAATGTTTGTTGATTGGTCCATGAATTAGTATGGAGGGGAGTCCATCATATCTCCTCATATCTTGTACATTTTCAGTCTATTGATTTTTATGTATTTTGGCCATTCCTCTGATAGTTTTATGCATTTTCTTATCTAAGCTAATCAGAAGTGTTACAATATCAAATTGTATGATATGTTTAGTTACATGAGGTACGACCATAACAGATTGTACGATAAGTTTAGCTCGATGTGGTATGTTCTATTTTGTCTGATTTATCCACGTAAATGTATTTGATATCCCTGATGGTTTGTTTTATCATTCTTGTACAGAACAGCCAATTAACAAAGTACACTGGCTGTGGAAGCCTATGTGAACAGATTTTCAGCATGTAAATGAAATAATCTTCAAACACAGTCATAAAAGATTTTCCACCAACATCGACAGAAGTAAAATCAAGTTTGGCTATCCCTTTTTAAAAGAGCTGTTCCTTTTTTCTTTGTCTTTCTAGTAGGCATATTTTAATATCAATAACTCTTAGATGAGATAGACTCTCTATCCTAAAATTTTGGGAGTAATTTTATTATCCTTAGTGATAAAATTATCTTTATATTGAAGATACATCAACAGGAATTGTGTTCAATAATGACACTAAAAGGAAGATTTGTTGAATATATTTTTTGTAACATTGGGTTAGCATTCAATAGTTTTTCTTGTTCACAAATGTTTTTATTTTGAAATGCTTCACTACTGTGCAGAATAACAGGGGGTTAGTGTTCAATAGTTTTGCTAGCTCACAAACATTTATATTTTGAAACTCTCCACTGTTGTGCAGTATAATGTGCTCATTTTTCAGTCAAATGCTGTCAAAGAATAGTTCAAAGGCACTTAGTAACCTTTGAAAATAATTTTCAGGAAAATTTTTAGAATTCTTTCCATATAATTTATTTGACAGTAAGTATAAACATTGCATATTAGAATAATCTTGAAATCAACAATCCAAATGTCTGCCAAACTTACCAAACATTTCACAATATATATGCTGATAGCTGAAACTTCTATCTTCAAAACTTCTCCTACTTAAGATACAATTTCTTGGTAAATCTCTTCACTATCATTTAATAGTGTGGCTAATGCGCAACAAATTTCTTAAGTTTTATTTTTGCAGTACAGAATATCACTTACTTGGTTCTGAAGACTTTTATGTGACATATCAACTAAAGCAAATATTTTTCTGAATGTGTTTAAAAGGAAAACAAACTTTAAATCTTCCAGAGCTGCCAGAAAACCATATCTGATGTAGTCTCATCAGGGTGTTCTAATTTCTAACATTGCACAAAATCACTATAACTCAGTTTCTGTTCCTGCATACAATTTTACTAATCTTGAGCAGTAGCTCCACTGTGTTGGGCAAACATTTTGAAGACCACATTGTAAAAATTCATCCAAAAATTTAGCATGTTTTGAGGAACAAATGATGTTGCAAGCCCATTAAGCATTCTAAGAATACTTTTCTCTGAGGTATTTGACATCACTTTTAAGATTCAGAATGTGAGCATAATAAGAACACTTTATACTAAGGTATTTGACATGCATTTTTGAAATTCAGATCATAAGCATAAAATTGAACAAATAAAGCCTCTAGATGTATGGCTCCTATTAATTTTCCACAAAGTAAGTGTGCCACCTTATGACTGTGCAATTATTACATTAAAATTCTAATATGAAATGCTGATTAAGTTTTGCAATAGCCTGGATATTGGTCATTACTAATATTACAAATTTTTAAGAATCTTTCTTTATTTCTCTATCATATGGTTAATGTAGAACAATAGAAAGCCGAGCCTGTGGTTTCATCTATTAAAAGGCCACAAAAGAAATCTTTAATTTACTGCTTAATATGATGTGCTTTTATGCAGTGAATTTATTTCAGTTATGGGTTGGCATAACTTGGCTGCATACTGGAAGGAGCTAGTCATCAAAGTATATAATGCATGCGTTGGTATCAGTTGTAATGTAGTTAGTCTGAGAGAGCCTTGTCAGCATTGTGCAGTTGTGCATTTGCATGTTACATGGAGCTTTCATTGTGGGTGTGTTAATCGCTTTTTGTTAGTTATCTCACTATGTAAACATCTTGAAGAATGGATTTTTATATGTGAAAATGGATTCTTGCGGAGAAGTGGTAAGGCAATTCACAAGAAAATATATTGGCAATATTCCATGCAGAGAAATTATTTGCCAACTTGTTAAAGTGTTATGAGAGATAGGATCTCTCAATGACAAGAAACATGTTCCAAACTGCCATTTTCTTACGAAAAAAAAGTAGATGAAATACACGATTTTCTTATGCAAATTCCAGCAATATATTGCCACTGAGGGGCATCAATTTCAACATCTCTTATAATATAGGTTAATACTTAAGTATTATTATAAATTTTAATACAGTATAATTTTATGCCTTAAGTAAAAATATGGATACTAAAATAAAAATACTATCTTTAGGCACATGGATTCTATCTCTCTTTTTCCAGTTGCAGCAGCTATACTTTCCCAATAAGCAGGCATATAACTCAAATAATCACTCTATACATGTAGCAGATAAAAGCATTGAACCAATAGCTTTGATGAGCTCAATCATAAAGTCTTCTAAAAACTAACATTTGCTAATAGAAATGCTTAGCACTTTATTTTAGCCATTTTACATAATTTTCTTGGTTAATAGAGTCTTCTGTTTATGAGGAACCAAAATGCCTACTCTTATTTACCTAGAAAATACAGTGCATAGATAAATCTTAAAGCATGTCCTCATTCTGCTTTACCTTTCAATTATGTAAAGATATTTTATTTTTTAAGCCAGTTATCCCTTCCTCAAAAACAGTTATATTTACAAAAGAATGTTAGACCCAGTTTTTGTACAACTAGTGTTTTTATCCTGTCCAAATAGAAGACTATCAGCAATTCATTACGACCAGATAAGCATTCATATGGCAGGCTAAAATGAATATTTAATTTATTGACCTTCTGAACCAAATTTTTTTAGTTGCGATATTAGACTCTCAGTTTCAATAAATTTACTTTTTTTCTGAAAAGAGGTTGCACAAAGCTCTTTTTAAACACATTACTGCTATAAATCTGAAAATTCACTTACATAAAGAACTTACGTAGCAAGAATGAGGTTTGACACCAGTATTAGATTGTTAATGTAATACACTTCTTAATAGCATGCTATCCATATGAAGCAAGTTTTGATTTTCATTTGAATTGAATAGGCTTCTCCTGTCCTCAATGATGTGCATGCAAGTGCATATGCTATTAATCCAGTTAAAAAAACCTCTGAGTAGTTTTGCCATGGTTCATGGTCCAAAGCTCTCACCAATTTTTTTGGCCAGCATCATCAATGGAGGTAATAGCCTGACTGCTTTGCAACAATATTGACATTAATTAAAAATATTAATTGGAACTTGTACAGTGGAGCTAATCATATAATTAAGATCATTGTATAATTGAGTCAAGCTACACACTCTTATTTCTCACTTACTTGTTTATATGTAGTGCTAATTCATGAACGATTGTTCGCATCTTCAGCTAACTGTGACTGCTAGATAATTCATTAGGCTGTGGGAATGTGTATTCCATTCTGGTGGAGGTGTGATGAACTTATAGCTTATGTTTTCATCCCCAGAAATGTCGAAGTTCATTAAACTGTCTCTGTATTTGTAAATGTAGATTTTTTTTCCATGTTGCTAATTGTAGGTTCTTGTACTGATTTTGATAATTTTACTTTATTCAATATGTCATGGTTTTCTGTCCAGAAATGAGATGCTTCTGCTGATTTCCCCATTTGCTTGTATTTTATGTTTCTGAAATGTTCTTTAACTGTGAGCCTATGTTTCTCTTTGTTTTTTCAATGTAGATTTTTTCACATTCTGCACAACTTATTTTGTAAATACCTCCTTTTTTCTCTGGTGAAATATTGTCATTAACATTGTCAATCTGGAGATTTTTAACATTAAATCTGTTTACAGGTGCCAACTTGATATTAAAATCTTTTAGAATATTTTGAAATTGTTGCATAGCTCATGGATGTTGTGTGCATTTTTAAAAATTGGTTTATCTTTTCCTGCTGAAAGTGTTGTAGTTTCTTTAATAAGTTTTTCCTCTTGAATTTTTGTACTTTTTTGTGTACTAGTTCTTTTTTAAAACATTTTTAATCCCTGTGTACTAGTTCTTTTTTAAAACATTTTTAATCCCTGTTTTTTCTATTCGTTTTTATTCTTTAATATATTCTCCTTTACTAATTTGTAGGTTGACTAGCTTGTGTATTAAGCAAAAACATGCAGTGGTCAACAGCTTAACACACAGGCCAGTTAACCTACAAATTAGTAAAGAAGAAAATTTAAAGAATACAAACAAATAGAAAAAACAGGAATTAAAAATGTTTTAAAAAAAAATAGTACACAAAAAGTACAGAAAATCATGAGGCAAAAACTTATTAAAGAAACTACAACACTTTCAGCAGGAAAAGATAAACAAATTTTTAAAAATTCATACAACATTCATGAGCTATGCAACAATTTCAAAATATTCTAAAAGATTTTAAAATCAGGTTGGCACCTGTAAACAGGTTTAATGTTAAAATTCTGTTGGTAGATAATGTTAATGACAATATTCCACCAGAGAAAAAAGGAGGTATTTACAAAATAAGTTGTGCAGAATGAGAAAAAATCTACATTCAAAAAACAAAGAGATACATTGGCATAGGGTTAAAAGAAAATTTCAGAAACATAAAATACAAGCAAATGGAGAATCAGCAGTAGCAACTCATCTCTGAACAGAAAAACAAGACATAGTAAATAAAGCATAATTACTAAAATAAGTACAAGGACCCACAGAATTTTCAACATGGAAGAAAATCTACATTTACAAATTCAGAGACAGTTTAATGAATTTTGATTCTTCCTGGGATGAAAACATAAACTTTAAGTTCATCATACCTCCATCAGAGCAGAATATACATTCCTACAGCATAACTAATTATCCATTAGTTGAGAGTTAGCTGAGGATGAACAAAGTTTCATGAAACTAGTACTACATGTTATAAACAAATAAGTGGAGCAATAAGAGTGTGTAGCTTGACTGAATCTTAAAATGATGTTAATTATAATATTGATATTACTGGTATTACTCTTATCTCCAGTGATGATGCCAGCTGCAGAAGCTGAATAAAATTTTGGCTTTGAATTAAACCATAAAATAATGAGCAGTATTTATTTGGTGCACACTAGAGATCAAGTATTTATTTATGAGTTATTTTTTAATTAATTATATAAACAAAATTTAAATATGTAAGATTATCAATATTGCAAATATTTCTTGTATTATTTTAGAATTATAGTTGGGTAATATTTTCAATATTTTATACATAATAACAAGTGCATTTAATATAAATGAAAATGAATGGGTAAAATAAAAATCAGCTGGAGGGCGAAAGATGCAGAAGTTAAAGGCTTGAAATTAACAAATGAGAATTTGTAAAAAATGAATACCTCAGTTTAGGAAATGAGAATTTAATAACAGAGCTGAGAGCAAAGTGGTAATAAAACTTGGATTCTGTATGCATGGTCTGTTAACAATTCCTACCGAATGCAGAAAGTGCAAACCAATGAACACTTAATAATTTTGAAAATTTGAAGGTAGAAACTGCTGTGGGCATATGTATGAGGCCCCTAAAAGAGATATTGAAGCAGCAGGGCATATAAAGGCCATGCCTTGGTGTTCTTGGCTTCTTCTCTTCTCATTTCTCAGTTTCTGCTTAGTGGAGGTTTATGATGTGACTAACTTGCACGGCCATAAATTATTAATCAGTTTTGTTCATACACAGAGACTTTTTTTTTTTTTTTAGTTATGATTACTGTTTCCTTCTCAGCTAAGTTTGTAATAAGTGTTAGTATGCATATCTAAGGAACTGTAAAGATTGCAAAGTTTGTAATAAATTGTTGACCATGACTTACATTCTGAGGCAACAATAACCTGTGAACAGGTAGAAACAAGCCCACGTTCATAATAATATTGCCTCACAACCGGCTTACATTATCAGAGGCACAGGTATCCTAACCACCCAGCAGAAGGCATTTATTCCCAAGCATGTATGTGAAATAATACTGTACATAAATAAAGATGTGACACAAAAAGTGATGTTTTATTTTTCAATAAACTGAATTACTTCCTTCCTGTTCTTTGAGTAGGGCTCACAAAACACAGCAAAACCCTAAGACCTTGTTGTTGTGAAGCAGAGCAACAGGCTGAGACCATCAACCAACAAAACTTTTCAACAGCCTAAAAGTTTTTAACTAGATTAATAACAACACCAGCCCTGAAAGCCTAAGATGTTAAGTGCATACACTGCTTAAACAGATGCTGTATCAATATGCTTTGACTCCCTTATATTACTCAGCATAACATAATGCAATGCATTTTTTATACGAGTATAATTAATATATTGTGAAGATAGTTTAAAAGTAATTATATTGAATATGAATGATTAAATGGGTTATTACAATGGAAAAATGAATTGTTGCTGAAACATGATCTACTTGCATGCCACTATTAAGCTCTTTCATATACTATATTGTTTGATTTAGCAATTTGTTCTTTAATTTTGTTTTTTCAATAAAAATTCAAAGGTACAAGGTATCAGTTTTGTAATGTGCTGTTAAAAACTAAAGCAGTAATATAAACAATAATTTATTTTATTGTTGTAAATGAGAAACCCATCATAATAATGAGATTTTGATTTGACTTTATTAGAAACACAACTATAAAAAAGCTGCTGTGGACCAAATTAAGGGCAAAGTTATGCTATAGTATGCTAATTCAGTCAACAATGGTGATAATTAAGGTAGAACAATCGTACTTCAAACAGACTGTTATAAGAAGTATTTTACAGACTACTCTATTAATTTATAAATTAAATTTATTCATAACTTTGAAATAAAGTGCTGCATCTCTGAAAATGTTATTCTCAATTTTACAATTTCAAGAAGACAAATGGCAAAAGAAATGAATGAAAACAATTGCCTAAATTGTCTGCATCAATACACCCATTCTTGCTGCAGGTAAACTTAAATTATTTCAATATTAACTAAACTTAGAATCTAACACAGTATCATTAATAATCAATCTCTTGTGAGTGAAACTATTTAAAAAAAATTACTCTTCCTAGCTTCACTTATTCAAAGTGCCTATAGTTGAATTCACACTTGAAAATGAAAAAGAAATATTTCTAGATCTGAAGTAAATTAAAAATAGCATACCTGAATTCAGAATCTACAGGAAAAACACATAGACAATTACCTTATATTTAAGCTCATTGCTTCAATCCTTGATAATATAAAGCAGTAACATTGAATAGCATGACACACTGTTGAATAAAAAAGAATACATGAGTGAATATCTATTCAAAATAGAAGCTGCAAAATCAAATGGGTTCAGCAAACAAATGATCAACAAAATTATTAGAAAATTCCAGAGATAAAAAGAGATTAAGCAGATCAATTCTCTATCTGGCATTCAGAGACTAAAGTTTTTAAAAAAATTTATGTACTAAATGCAAGCCAATCAAGTTTTAAAAACTTTTCAAAGATTGTAATATCATCTGTACCAAAATGACACAGTGTTAAAAATGTATTAAAATGAACTTGTTAGGGTCCCTAAGCAAAAAGTTCTGCAAGTGGTTGTGTGTGAGCATTCTCTCATTGTACAATTTTGTTTACTTTTCTGAATGTTGCTTTAATGCTCAGAAAAATGATACATTCCTGTCATACATACCTATAAAGATTTTATCACTTTCTATAAGCATGATGTAACAGTAACAGTCTGTGAAAACTAGGAAATTATAGAGCTTTCCTTGCTTTTGCTGCAGTGCTAATTCAACTAGCCATCGCTCTCTACTGTACTAATTTTCACACAACAAAATCTTAAGATAAATGGATAATTCTTGGACATCAAGAAAATATAAGATACAAACTCACTCAGGTCTTTTCACTAAATGGAAAATATTTTCAACAGGATTGTAGTGGCATTTTTTGAATAGTGTTTAACATTCATAGTCAGGTCTTTTCACTAAATGGAAAATATTCTGAACAGGATGGTAGTGGCATTTTTTAAATAGTGTTTAACACTCAATTTTAATACTGAGCATCATAGTTGGTGGAAACCGATGATACATGAAATGAAATGAGAAATTGGGAAAAGATTTTTTCTAAAGGAAGGAAGCATATCAGGACTAAGTTTAGGGTACCTCCCCAGCATGTACCACTTATAGAACCGAGGAAAACCTGAAAAAAACTCTTAGTCAAGGAATGGCGTGAATCAAACCTCAGAGCTTCCACCTTATCAACCTTGACTTCCCATGTTGGTAATGTTTTGGCTAATGTAGATAAGGGTTGTTTAAAAGAAAATAGAACTTTGAGAATATAACCATGCCTTGGAGAACAATAAACTTTTAAATAAAGAACAGCTTTCAATGTAAGGAAGTTCATTTTGATTATGTAATACACTTAGCAAATCCAAAAAAAACTCTATGCGATTGGTTATCTGATGAGAGAAATGTTCACAGTAGTATGGGATCCTAAGGAAACTATAATAATGGCAGGCATGATAATGCACAAACTTCATACTGTAACAGCTTATACAGGAAGAATAAAAAGTTAGCTAGAAAAATATAAACTTATAATGTAAGGAATCAAAACGTTTTTAAACTTTAAAATAATCTGTGAGCAAAATAGCCATAGTGATCACTTGTGCTATAGCAAAACAGTTTCCTGCCTAAGGAGAAAAACACCAGGATCTGCCAGATTAATTGTCAGGATTGCAAGAAGATTTACATAGGGAAAACAAAAAGAAAATATAGGTGCCAGGTTAAAGGAACAATGGAGAAATATAAAATATAAGCAAGTAAAAAAATTGGTGGTGGCAATGCATTTTTTGGAACAAACACCATGAGATAGAGAAAAAGGTAAAGTTTTAAAAGACAGTCCAAAAACTAAAATTTAAACAAATGGGAAAGGATTAACATAAAAAAATACAAGCTACATTACTTTTGGCATTCCAGAAGTAGAAAGCTTAACATTCCAATTTATCAAAAGGCTGAGTCACTCAGACAGCAACTAACTCAACTACAACCAATGATCCAACAGCAGGGAATGTGGATGTGGTCCACAAAATATGTCCTGACAAAACCTTGAGTAAACAAAGCTAGAAAGTTTTTCCTTCAAATAGTTTGGCTCTTGAGAGATTATTACATAAACTTATTTTTCTACATGTAAATAATGTAAATTAACATTTATATAGTCTCATAAAATGGAAATTTTAATGTTATCATTTACATTCCCCTTAGAGCACTGCAAAGCATGACATAAAATTAAATCAAATTATTAGCTTCACTGTGTTTAGTTCCATATATAATTTTTAAATAAAATGAAATAACAAGTTCATCACTACATTTTATTACACATTTCTGAGAAAATATAAAGCAGATCACAATATAACAAAAGTCAAACCTAATAATTGTGAATGGGCAAATAGTAATTTTATTAATATAGTACTGCAAACACTTAACTAGAACCCTTTTTAATTATACTTTACCATTAAATAGCTTACGTTATAAGTAGGGCTAATGACACGGAAAAGAAAGAACTTTATTTTATCCATACACAGTATTTATATCCTTTTATCAAAACAAAACACATTAATTCAAAGGTATAGAAAAAGCAAACTTAAGAGAAGATAGTGAGCTACATTTCCTATAACTAGAGCCCAAATTTTATGTTATATATTATCATTAAAACTAATTATAAAGAAATTGCTATGCTTATTTAGGTATAAAGCTGTAAATAATGATACATTTTAACAATATGTTTAAAAACAAATCAAATATTCATAATTAAAAAATAAAATCAGCAAATAAAATAGATTAACAAGGCCTAATACAACAGAACATGGTCTAAAATCTTTCTTTTATACAGCATTCAAAGAATATGATGCATTACCAGAAAGCACAAAAGCAATTAAGAAAATTGAACATTTACAGAAATACATGTACAGTCATTCCAAAAGAAACAATATTCAAAATAAAACACAGCAACCCTAAAATAGCTAGGTTATATGGTTTACCAAAAATTCACAAGACTGGAAATGGTATGCGCCCCATCATTAACAACATCAATACTCCCTCTTACTATTTAGCAAAATGGTTAGCTAATAGATTCAAGGCTTTACCAAAATTTCAAACCAGGAGCATAAATAATTCATATCAGTTAATAGAAAAAATTAAAGACATAAAATTGCACCCCTCTGACACTCTTATATCTTTCGATGTAGAATCTCTGTTTCCTAGCATACCAAAAGAAAAACTCCTGATTTATCTACATGATTGGCTAAAAACAAGTGGAATTAATGATATACACATTAAAGAATACATCAAACTGACAGAAATTTGCATAAACCAAGCCTTTTTCACTTTCAAAGGAAAATTTTATAAACAAGAAGCAGGACTTACAATGGGCAGCCCCTTATCTCCATTTCTAGCTAACCTCTTCATGAGTAGATTTGAAACACACATCAACACAGCGTTTCCATTCATATTTAAGGTATGGTACAGATATGTGGATGATATATTTGCCATAGTTGACAAAAAACTCATTGACGATGCCTTAAAACTTCTAAATATTCAAGATAAAAACATTTCATTTACATACGAAATAGAAACAGATAACATGCTGCCATTCCTGGATATTAAAATAATGAAATGCCAAGAAAAACTTAAATTTGGAATATACAGAAAGAATACACATGCAGATAATCACATCAAAGCTGACAGTTTAAACCCTACAGCACACAAACATGCAGTAATTAACAGTTTAACACACCGGCTAGTTAACCTACAAATTAGCAAAGAAGAATATTTTAAAGAATACAAACAAATAGAAGAAACAGCAGTTAAAAATGGTTTTAAGAAAGAACTAGTACATAAAAAGGTGCAGAAATTCAAGAGACAAAAACATATCAAAGAAACCACAACACTTTCAGCAAAAAAAGATAAACTTATTTTTAAAAAATTCACATATCATCCATGGGCCACAAAAAAATTTCAGAATATTCTTAAAGATTTTAATATCAGGTTGGCACCGATTAATAGATTTAATGTTCAAAATTTGCTGATAGATAATGTTAATGACAGTATTCCACAAGAAGAAAAATCAGGTATTTACAAAATAAACTGTGCAGAATGTGAAAAAATCTACATAGGGAAAACAAAGAGAAACATTGGCACACGGTTAAAGGAACATTTCAGGAACATAAAGTACAAGCAAATAGAGAAATCAGCAGTAGCATATCATTTTTGGACACAAAATCACGACATAATAAATAAAACAAAATTATTAAAATCAGTACAAGGACCTACGGAATTAGCAACCTGGGAGAAAATATACATCTACAAATACAAAAACAGCATAATGAACTTCGACATTGTCGGGGATGAAAACATAAACTACAAGTTTATCACACCGCCACCAGAGCAGAATATACATTCCCACAGCTCAACGAATGATCCGACAGTTGAACCTTAGCATGGCTGAAGATGGGAACAAAATGTTCTCGAAACCGGTTCCATACATTTATAAAAAGTAAGTGAAGCTTTAAGAGTGTGTAGTTCAACTAATCATACAATGATATTCATTAAGTTATAAAATACTTGTGAGATTACTACATCAAACAATTTAAATATGTGAAATATGTAAACTATGCTATAGATATGAATTAAGAGTTAAAAAGCATTTAAATTTATCTTAATTGCTAATTTTGAACATAAAATTATTTAGTACTTTGTAATTTTTGTTTATGTTAGTTAAAATCAGATATATGTAAATGTATTACATATATGATATAGAGTAATTTAAAAAAGAATATTATCTTCTACTTAAAATAATTTAGTGCAAAGTACATGTATAAGTTCATGCTATAATATTATCAGATATAATATTATAAATGTAAAATGATATTTACTATCTCTATATATAAAATATTGTAATTTTACATGTTCAAAATTGCCTGAAAAATGGTATGTAGTATTCCTATAAAAAGCACATTCTCAAGGGGCCTATATATTAATAAATAAACCAATAAAAATGTAATACCAAATTTAGAAATATGTATATAAATATATTATGCAGAAATTATATACAACATCAAATAAATAATTTCTTTATTAGCAAAAAGCTTACACATATTAAAAAAAGTTACATCTTTTTTAACTTTCTTTAAGTTACAGCTAATCAAACTATAAAATTCATACATATAATTTCAAAATAATCAATAATGAATTCAATTAAATGTACTTACGAAGCTGTTGACAATGGAGTGGTATATATATATATATATATATAACCAATGTACTAAAATTTGTTCACACTACATTCACTTACATAAAAACTGCGCATATGTTTCGGGAGTGATCCCTCCCATCTTCAGCCTGTAGACCAACTGTTGTTAGAAGTGGCAGTTGGGTCTCTTGATGTTCTTGTGGCGGCATGTGTTGGTTCTATTAGGATTTTGCTGAGTTCATCCATTGTAGGAAAATCGAAATTCATTAAGTTTTGCCTGTTTTTTGTAATGAAAAAATTTTCCCAAGTGGAAAGTTCTATTGCATTGTGAAGTTGATTCAGTAGTTTTGTCTCTGGTTTAATTTCAAGATTTTTATTCCAAAAGTGTGCTGCTATCGCTGATTTATCAATCTGTTTTAAGCGCATATTTCTAAAGTGGTTTTTTTTCCAGATTTCCAAATTCCTCTTTGTTTTTCCAATGTATTTTTTATTGCACTCTGCACACTTTATTTCATAAATACCTGACTTTTGTTCTGTTGGCGTGTTGCCCTTTACTCTGCAACCTAATAAGTTCTTTATATTAAAATTGTTCTTTGGGGCTAACATAATTCCTTGTTCTTTAAATATTTTTTGAATTTATTGTGGTAAATTGGGTGGTGCGTGAAACTTTTGAATTTGTACCTTTCTTTTGAGATTTTAAGTGTGGAAACATTTCTTATTGTTTTCTGTGTGCGTATCTTTTCTATGGATTCCGAAAGTAAGATAGTCATCATTTCTTATGATTTTTACATCTAGGAAGGGGAGATATCCATTTCTTTCTTCCTCTATGGTGAACTTTATAGATTTGTGTTGCAAATTCAGAAGTTTTAGTGCATGTACTGTATGTTTTTTTGGAATTATAGCAAATATGTCATCCACATACCTATACCATGTTTTGAAGATTAGAGGGAAGGCTTTGGTGATATGCATTTTAAACGAACTCATAAAAAAATCTGCTAGAATTTCCCATAACTAGTCCTGAGACCTGTTGGTAGTATTTTTTGTTGAAAATGAAGAAATTTTGTTCAATGCAAATGTTAGTAAGTTTTATCAAGTCTTCAATTTCTTGTGCTTGTAGATCTAAGGATTTTAACCAATTCTTTAACATCAGCATAAGTTTATTTGTTGGTATGCTTGGAAATAAGGCTTCTACATCAAATGATACCATTATATTTTCCACTGTAATTCTGTAATTTTTTAATTTTTCTACCAGATCCTATGAGTTTTTGACATTCCAAGCTTTGGTATTTTTTTAAGGATTTGAAAATGTCGGTTAATTTTTTTGCTAACAAGCATGTTGGTGAATTGATGTTATTTATTATAGGTCTCATACTTTATCATTTTTGTGTAATTTAGGAAGTGCATACATTCTAGGTAATACTGGGTTACTTTGTGTGAGTTTTCGTTTTTCTGTAGTGGACAGTATTTTCATTGCATCCAATGTTTTGTTCAAGTTTCTAGTGCAGCTTTTAAGTGGATTTTCTCTAATTGGTTTGTAATCTTGACCTTTTAACATAGTTTCTATCCTGTTTATGTAGTCTTCTTGGTCCAAAATGGCGATTTTATTGCCTTTATTTGTTTTTGTGTATAATATCGGTTTTTCTTTTAGTTGCTTTATTGTGTTCTTGTAATTGTTGAATTTATTTTGGTTTTTTATTTTCTCTAAGGTTTTTGTATATTTCAATTTTATAAACGATTTCTCACATTCTTCCAGTAGCTATGTCAATATCCGCAATGTAATCTTCTATTTTTTCCGAGAAATCCACATATGTTTTTAGGCCTTTGTTTAGGAATTTTAATTTGTTGTTTGAAAATGTGGTGCTTGAAATATTAATTATGTTCTCTGTTGTGTGTGTAGCTGGTTTGGGTACAGTTCTGATTTGAAGTTTTCCCAAATTGTAGAGTTTCTTTTTTAATTTCTGATTCTTGATTTTCATTTTGTTGGTTAAATTTTTATGTAAATGTTGTTGTAAGTTATCCCATATGTGAAATCCCAAAGCCCTTGAAAGTTTTAAATGTAAATTCTAACATCTTAAGTCGGTTTCACTTAGTTTTTACATTGTAAGCCTCTCTCTACTTCAATTACTCTTATTTCAATAGCTTTTTGGTGTGGGCTATTGTCTATTTTCACTGTTTTCCTCACAAATTTTGGTGTTATTTTGTTTCTAGGCACAACTTAAGGAATTTAATGTTAGCTACGCTGTGTCATTTTTTAATTTGTAGTTTCAATAATACGTTTAGTGTTATTCAAATTTAAATTATATGTGTTGAGTTTGTTAGTGTTTCTGCCATTTTCTGTTAACCACATGGTTGAATTGCTTCTAAAGACTTGTATGCATATGTAAACTCAATTAAATGTACTTACGAAGCTGTTGACAATGGAGTGGTATATATAACCAATGTACTAAAATTTGTTCACACTAACTCCATTCACTCACATAAAAACTGGACATATGTTTCAGGAGTGATCCCTCCCATCTTCAGCCTGTAGACCAACCGTTAGAAGTGGCAGTTGGGTCTCTTGATGTTCTTGTGGTGGCATGTGTTGGTTCTATTAGAAACTTACTGAGTTCATCCATTAGAGGAAAATCAAAATTCATTAAGTTTTGCTTGTTTTTTGTAATGAAATTTTTTTTCCAAGTGGAAAGTTGTATTGCGTTGTGAAGATTGACTGACCCTGCTTACTATGTATACATATTTCAATCAATTCACCCACATCATTTAGCTATCTTCATGTATATCACACATGCATTTCCCCTACTTCTCTCTTGGCTTTGCCACTGATTACTGCTCTGTTTTTATGTTTGGCAAACCAGATATTGAGATGTGGTGCAAGTAGTACTTGTCTCTTTGAAGAAACTCTTTGCTTATTCCTATTATTCAAATTGTTTCATTAGATGTTGTTCAAGTTAAGACATATATTTGATATGTTTGTCACAGTTCAACTACCTGTTTCAGATGTTAATGCAACTGCTTGTCAACTGGCAGGCCCAGTTAATTCTAGATCAGGATGTGTTACCTAGATTTTTATCTGGAATTTTCTATTACCCTGAAATGCCAAGTCAAGCTGGAGGTTTGCAGTTCTATTGTTTCATTTCTAAGTGGTAGACAGCAATCCAGATTCATCATAACATAATGCCATTAATTGATAATGCACTGCAATCCTTCACTACGCTTTGCAGGCATAGCATAGCTAGAGTTTGACTCGGTGACCATGGTAATATTATACCATATAATTGAAAGTGTAAAATAAATAAAAGTATCCCTGCTTGTGTACCTCATCAATATTTATCTTATCTTTGTGTATAAACATGCAGCATTAAAATATATTATAATATAAAATTTGGGCTCTACCCACAACATACCATTGTTAAGATATTAATGTTATTGGGTTAGACTTTTAAGTGTGATAATATATTGCCTTATACATTGGAACATTGCAAGCTAAAGAAAATGAATCAAGTCTTGAAATAAGTTACTGTATAATTGATATCATTGTATGATTCAGTGGAACTACACACCCATAATATTTCACTTACTTGTCACAATGTTTGGAACTGGTTTCGAGAATATTTAGTTCTCATCACCAACCAGGCTAAAGTCCAACTGATTTGGAGTTGGATTTTAGCCTGGCTGATGATGAGAACTAAATGTTCTCGAAACCAGTTCCATACATTATGACAAGTAAGTGAAGCATTAGTTTAACTGAATCATACAATAATATCAATTATATGATTGGCTTCACTGTGCAAATTCCAATTTACATTTTAATTTAAGTTGCAATATAATCTTAATTAGCTAGTGAGTTGGTTTATTACTCTTATGCTCCACTTACCATTAAATTGAAGAAAAGAGTATTAAATCCCACTCACTTGCTAATTAAGAATATATTAGTTGCTTCCCTTAATTAGTTCTGACACGAAATTAATTTTAATACTTACAGTATATTGAAGTTATAGTCTATTCTTGAGATACCTTGAAGTGTCTGATAGGAATGCAAACAAAAATAGCTCTCTAAAACTAATCTAGTTAATAAATTATCATTTAAAGAGCTAAGACACCACTTATAATAATAGAGGCACACTTAAACAGAAGATTGGAGGAAAGAAAAGGACAGGATAGAGATAGATGAAGAAAAGAAGAAAATATTCAATCAAGGAATGTATAGAATATAACTCCTTAAGTGTATTCATAGCTCAACTTGAAAACAGGAAAGGAGAAGTGCATTTGGGTTAAGCACTAATGTGCCCAGCTGATAAAAGCAATTTGTTACATATTTTCTTCCCAGTTTTGATATTGTTTTCTAAATTAGCAAATACTAATTATATAATTAAACATTTTCAATAACTTCATTGCAGGGATATAAGAGGAATCTTTCACATAGCACCATGAAATAATGGCACCATACTTTCAATGTATTCAATTGATGCTTATAGTCAGCATGTGCTATAGCTATGCCCTACATTGCCTTCTCAAAGTGTTTTGCTAAATGCTTTGGACAGTGCTGGAAATAAGAAAATTTTAATTTAAACAAGCTGTTCATAATACAATAGCCATCACTGTTACACTGATATTGCTAGCTATTAGGGCAAGAACTAAGCATCTTTTCAGCACACACAGTTCTGCTAAAATACAAAAGGCAATTAGTTCAGTACATATAATGTATTACTAAGGCTGTGAATAAAGCAGAGTTATTCATGCATAAGAAAAAGTAATATATTTTACATTTTATAACATATATGATGACACAGAATACAAGCACGCACACAGTTCAACATTTGAAAGAGGACTATCCATAAAATGAAAGTAAATTTTGCAAAATTAAAAGCTAGGACAAAATATATAACAAAGTTCTGATATATCAGGACAGCTTTATTATTGGACATAAATAAAAAGCTTTATATGTGGAACAGGAAATGATATGGATAGTGCAGCAAACAAATCATTAAAATAATTACTTGGAATTACCATTACAGTTAGTTAAAATACCAACTACATAGACAGATTCATTAAAATATACAATAGCCAAATAGTTGAAGTATCTAATGGAATAACACAACAGAGAAGGGATAAGAGAGGTGAATGAGTAAATCAGACTGCAAAGGAAGATAGGTTTAAATAGGAGATTTAAATATATTGGGAATAAATAAAATAGAACGAAAAGAAAAGCGAAAATAAATTGGACAAATGAAACAGAGAAAGGTTTTGGTGCAATGACACACAAAAACTGTTATGAAAGATAGAAAAATTTAAAATGATTACAAATACAAAGAAATACCATAGAATTTTTTTTCATTGGAGAGCTGAGAAACAATACTATTCTGACTCTCATATGGAATATTCTGGAATGAGGAAAAAATGAAGATAACATTTTAATACATTACCAGTAACTGAAAAATTATTAAGTCTTGAAAATATTTGTTAGCATATAATTTTGCCATAATACAAATATACAAATATCTATAGATAGGTTAATTAGAAATTCAAGTAGAGATTAAATTTTAAACAGAAATTAGAGGCACATCCATGTTTCATAAATCAAACATAATTTTACGTTAAAGACTAAGATTATTACCTGATTATTTGCCCAGAAAATCAGAAGTTAATATATAAACACTCATTACATAACAGTACCAATTACATATACTTACATTTTGTTAGAATTTTAAACTACAATAATCATGCATATTTGCTCAGCAATGCTTAAATAAATTAGAGATAAAATGGAAAAAAATAAATAAATAAAAAACTTTAAAGAGAATTTTTTTCTCTCTCTTGGAAACAAACCTAAATTTATGGTTCTCAGTAATTGCATTTTATTAGTAATAGTATCATCTTGTACAATACTTATCATAAAGATTATGTTCAATTAGATGGTTTAAACACTCTATTTTACACCAGGACAGATTTTAGAATAACACTAGTCAACAAGACATTTTTGCCACACACACAGACACACACACACGCCCACAAAGAAGAACAAGAAGAAGAAGAAGCAAATTGTATATGAGGAAGGTTTTAATATGCTGATTACAAATCTGTTTTTGGCTTTTTTCTATCACTTATAGTTTTTTATTTTATTTATTTCATTTATATTTATGCTTTAATTTTTATGAGCATTCATAGTCATTTTTGTGTATAGCACACATTATTAAAATATTGTTTTGGTGTATGCATAATCTTAATTTGTCTACATTTCAAATATCCAGACAGCCAAGGGTTGTATAAAAAGTATCTGGTGTGACCACATGTGAACAGTCATGATAAAAGATTTTGCACATTTGCGAAGATTTAAGTGCTCATGCAGGGGGTTTACAAAATGCCATTGGTTCCTATGCCTATGGGGCAGTTAAAAATAAAGCCAAGCATTACATAAAACATGAATGGGGAAAAAGATGCATCTGAAATTGAGGAAAAGAAATATTCAGCACTCACCAGTGGTTGACTCAACAAAAGTTTTATTCCCAACCTTTTATATTAAAAGGTTAGCCAAAAGCTTCATGAAAACACTTGGGAGAATAAACCCAGAAGGATATATGTCTGAATGAAACACTTTGTAATATCTCAATAAAAGGATGTTATCTTAGTAATGACAACAAATAAGGGAGCTAATTGAGGATGAATCATTTGAAGAAATCATGAGTGAGAGCAAAGTGAGAATTTGGAAAATCTATAAAAGGCTTTGAATGAACTTCTTGGGTAAAACAAAGTCCCCTGGCTACAGACAAAAAATGCAGGAATTATTGGATGCTTATAAAGAAATTGGTTGTCCTATGTCTCAAACTCCATTTCTTACACTTATATTTAGATCTTTTTCTAACCAATCTTCATGATATCAGAGAAGAGTTATGTGAAAGATTTTACCAAGACATTAAATTGATGGAAATATATTATCAGAGCTTCTGGCAAGAGTTCATGATGGTCTTTTATTTTTTGATGCTATATCATGATAATTTGGATAAAGTGTATAAAAGAAAAGCGTATGCTAAGCATTTGTAACTTTCAATTCTGCATTAAATTCCATTCAGGTATTAGTTTTAATATTGTAAGTGTAGTAATTCACAATATTTATGTTAAAGCTTTTGATGTGAAAAAATATTTAGTGATTAATGGTGCCTGATATTTATTATCATTTTAATAAATTTAATGCCTAAGTTACAATTTTAAATATGTTTGTGACAGGAGAAAAGTGAATGTGTTTCTGAAAGTAGTGTGAAACATTGGATTAGATGGGCACAGTTTCATATTTGGTGATTAAAATTAATTTTATTTTGTTGACCAGTGCAATTAGCAAAATGAATTGGCACAGAAAGTTATGTGGTAGCTGGTTTCGAAAGATAATGTCTAGCAATAGCAATAGCTCAATAAATCCAACACGTGCTTACTGAAGATAGCCTCCTGAGTAAAGGAAGAAATGTGTGTTGAAATACAATAGTGAACCATTCTTTGTTACAATGGCTACAAAAATAAATACATATAAAAATGGATGACCCACAGCAAATTCACTTCTGAGAATATGAATTTCAGCATGGAAAAAAAGTGTTTCACAAGAAACAAAATTATGCCATTCCCATTCTGACTTAGGTATCACTGATCTACCATATAATATATGGTCCATTGTTCACCATATGTTCCTCATTTTTCTTTTCTTTTATATATTTCCAGGGAGGAAATATGAAGTATCTTTTTAAAGTAATCAAAATTAAATTAAAACTAAAAAAAGAAACTAAATACTCTAGTAAGAAACAGACTATTTATACAAACGTCCATAAATATGAATTTAATTTTTTCTTCTTTTCTTCTTATATAGGCAATACTGCCTACTTTTCTTCAATGCTCCTCAGTCAGGTCATCATGCCAATGTTTTCAAGGATGTCCAGTTACTCTTTACCCTACAAGAATCTGGCTGTTCATACTGTCCTATCATTTGATATCCTATCAATGTGTTCATTCTACTCCATGCTCTTCCTTCTTATCCATTCATTGATGTTTACAATTTTGTACTTGTTTCTTATATCTTGACTTTTAAATCTATCTTTTAATGTTTCATACCAATGCATTACAAAATCCTCATTTTTGTAGCCTTCAGTATTCTTTCCAATTTACTTGTATATGATCTTGTTTCAGCTGCATGCATGGGCAAGGCTCTTGGGTGGTAACATCACCTTTTACACCAGCACATATGAATTACAGAAGCTTAGTCCTCTTTCTTAAGGAAAATCTGCCCATCCTTCTAGAATACATCCCTTAAGTAATAAGACAAAGTATGTGGTTCTAGCATGAAGGTGCAACATATCACTGTTCTTTTGGGGCCTACCAGAATTTGATTAGGTAATATCTAAGATAATGGACAGATTGCAGACAGCCTACACCTTAACCCCTCAAGTGATTGGATCTGAATCCTTTGGACTACTACCTATGAACAGGATAGTCCTAATGGATGAGGAAGATTCATCACTAGCCCTACTTTTGGCTGTTGCTACCATCAGTGAAGATCAGGTAGCAGAATACAGAGCAGGGTGTTGTGCATCTAGTAAGAGAGTGTCTTGAGAAATGCAAGGTACATTTTGAGCACTTGTTGGAGTAAGGTCCAGCTGGCTATAGTTTTCATACAGTATGTAACATAAAATGTAGCATTGATATAACAAATCATTATTAAGCCCTTTTTGATGATTTTATTGCTTTTGGCAATGCATTCCATTTGACCTTATAGATTCGTAAGATTGTATAATGTCCGCTATCCTAGATTACTGTTATTGGATGGTATTTTTATATGCCCTCTATACTTGTTAAATGTAGTAATCAAACATATCCATAGGCCACAGAGCACAGAACAGCTGGCAGTAAAATTTTTATCCATAATTATCAACTTCTGCAAGTTTGTATGCTTTATTCTGAGATGCAATATATATTGAATACAAAAAATCATACTATTATCAATGAAATCATACAGAATGAACACATTATACTATTTTTACCTCCTCATCTCGATTAAACATGTACTAACTACAGTGAAAACTTATTTTAAAAAAAAAAGTTATGGTAAATGAAATGAGAGCCATAGCACTTGAACCTATTCACCTACTATATGACATGATTAAGTACATATTTATATTGATTATTCACTTTAAGATAAGGAAGAGCAAGAATCCACAGTAAACTGGCATTATCTGAACATTAAGCAAGAAAATTTATTCCAGAAAGCAGTGATTCTTTTTGGCTTCTTCAACTATTCAAACAACAGTATCACATGAGCTAAAAGTAATCACAAAATTACAGAATTAAAAAACACTAAATATTGCCCACAAACCTAAATAAAACCATTACACTGTAGTGGATACTCACACATTTTCATCTACAGCAGAATGAAGAGGCAGATGTTTTGAACAAAAGCTAAATAAAATATTTTATCACTGTAAAATTTACTATTAATATGATATTTTTGATAAAATAAAACATGAAAATGCAAGAAAATCACGGTCTGTTTTATTAATCAAATACTTGGTACTAGAATCACTACGATATAAAACAATAATGCTCCAGCTTGGAATCGGCCATGATGTTTGGCAACTTACATAAATAACATTTCATCTATACATCAGCAAAATGGTATTATGCAATGCAGTAAATATAATAATGGATAAATCATCTAAGCAAATGATAAACTGTAATGTAATTTCATCTGGACATAACAACAAAATTAAAAACCCAAATGGAGACCATTCAAGAGTATACATAATTAGGACTACTACAACTACTACTACCTCTCCTAGGAAGAGAACACATTTATCATGATACACTCCATTAGAACTTGAGGTTAAGGAGACTTACAAATCCTGGTTAATGATTGCAATCTTCAATTGCGATTCAGCTCTCAATGATTAAAATAAATAAAAAAAAACTGAAGAACCAAATGCATGAGAAGGAAGAAAGTTGCAAGATGAAACTTATTATCATACTACAAAAATAATATCTATAAACATGTTATTCAAAAAAATGAGCATGCTATCAATTATATAATTGTGAATTTTCATGGAGTATCACCATGGAATCCCTTTCATTGAATTTTTACCTTTAGCTGTCTTACAACCCAGAACACACTGTTAAAACCCATAAGAAAGGTGCAGGATGAATACAAATATATGCTTCTTTAAGGTAACATTTTTTTTAACTGTAATGTCATTTGAAATAAGGAATGAGGAAGCTCCAGCATGTTGACATCTGAGAAATTTATAGTAGCAAACTAATATTTCCACAGTAGTAAAACAAAAGCAGCATTATGTCATGCATATGCTGTAAATCAGTATGAATGTATAAAATAAGATTTACTTGCTAACAATGAGGAGACTTAGGAGTTCTGAATTGTGAATTCATGCTGAAAAATAAAAGTATGATCAGGAAATAGATAAGAATGCATAAACCTCTTTAGTAATACTAGCTATTCACAGTTTGACCCTTTGGCAGAAATTTGTGATAAATAGCACCCTGAATATCAAACATTTGTCAGTTTAATAAGATGGAACAGCTATGAACTCATTAATCATCTAAAAGATAATTTATTCCACAAATATAAAAACATAAAAAGCTTGAGTCAAATGAATTAGTAAATTATTTTATTTACTACTAATTCCGGACATTCAGGCAATTTTAATTTCTAAGCAGAGTTGTGTTTGATGATTATTTGGCTTCTGAATGCGTAAGTTTTCATGGCTCATATCCATAGTTACTAGTATATGTCCACAGCATACATCTTAACCAACCAGGTAAATCAGCTTTAGCAGAGTACTCTGTTACTACCAGGCCTCACATTGATTTTGATAATAATATTTGAATTTAATATAAACAGATGGAACAACCTTATTATTACACCTCTTCCTATAAGATAATTTTATTTAGTAATATTTTTATATCAATATCAATATTATTACTCTTCAATATGGTTCTGTTAACATGGGTAATAGAATCACTTCAGAGTTTACAAAGATAAAAATAATATGAATAGAGACATAGGTCCTTATCTTAGTATCATCTGGAAACCATTTTTACAACAGCGAGCCACCAGCCAAGTCAAAGCTAACCAACATAAGGGAAGGAGGGAGAGTACAGCTCACCGGTATATAAAAGGATCACAATGGCAAGCGATAGCAGGAGAATGGCACAAAAAGTGTACATCTCAGCTTTGATAAAGTGCACGAAATGACAGTGCCCAATTTTATCTTCAAGACACAGCAGTACTTGGAAGCAAAGATTTTAAACAATCATTTTTTAATTATTTGGCTTCTGTTTATCATAGGCATTTTAATGTAATAAATGAATGGTTCACTGTTGTATTTTATTTGTTAGTACTATTTAGTTCAGATATGATAAAATGCATTGTTACATTTTGATCTATGCTGACTTCTACTTATTGATTTGTTCACAAAATTGCATCTGCATTTATGTCATAAGGTAAATTGGTGTAAGATGCCAGTCAGTGACAGATGCCACTTTGTTCATATTTCGTCACTGTAGCGCCAGATGGCATATTGTTCAACTATTAGCATGCATTTGATGAATGTAGGGACTCTTCATGTGAGATTCTCCAAAGTTATCCTAAAACATCTGTTGGTGCCAAGTAGTGAGTAGGATCTATATTATCAAATTCTATTCAATTTATTATACTAGCATGGAGGTGGATTTTGTGAATTTCTATAGTGGCATTCGCACATAGTTACATATTTACAATCTTGTCTTACAGAGATTTAGCTGTAAATAATTAAAACAAACAAAAAAAATTTGTATCAGATAATATGTCAATTTGTATTTGAATTGTTTATACCCTTGAAATTGTTTAATATGACTTGGTAATCTGCTGTAGAAGTCCTTGTATATTTGGATCATTGCCAATCACTTTAATTCTTGGCCTATGATAGTTATTTTTTCTGATGTTATGTTTGTGGATATTGTTGTTTTTAATGGATGTTTCAGTACAGCAAATAATATTGCTTTGTATACATTTAATGAATAAAAAGTATTTTATTTTCAATAAATTCGCTACACTGGGCTCTGTGAGCTTATGTTCTGGATTATCCTAATACTTTTTTTTTAGGGGGTGGTAAAATAAATTCTGTTTCTTTGGCATAACTATGGTACATTTCACTACCATAAGATGCATGGTTGAATGATTCCATTATAAATAATTTTCAGTAACTTGCATCACCTATGGGTTTGAAATATATCAATATATAAATTGCTTTACTAATTTATTACATATATATTCAATGTGTCAAGACAATGTGTTATTTAGATATATTTCTAAGAATTTATGTCTGCTGAATCTAATATACAGTGGGTATTTATGGGTAAGTAATAATATGTTTTGTTTGTTGCTGTATTACATATGCAATTTTTAATTAAGAACAGATATATTTAACTCAATTAAATGTACTTACGAAGCTGTTGACAATGGAGTAGTATATATATATAAACAATGTATACAGTTTTTTTCACACTAACTCCATTCACTTACATAAAATTTGGACATATGTTTCGGGAGCGATCCCAAACTGTCACAGTCACAGTTTGTCAACAAGCTGAAGATGGGAGGGATCGCTCCCGAAACATATGTCCAAATTTTATGTAAGTGAATGGAGTTAGTGTGAAAAAAACTATATACATTGTTTATAGATATATTTAACATTATTGGAGACAAAATGGAATGAACTTTCCATAAACTAAGTTGTTGTCTCATCTACCAAAGAAGAGACAGAGGTCGTTAAGTCATGAATTTGTGAGCAGGAGATTTGGGGCTGAATTCCCATCAGGACCATCCTCCCTGGCTGAGGTTTTCTCCATATTTTCTTCAGTCCTCATAAATTGTAAATTCCAGGGAGGTACCCTAAATTTAGGCCTGGAACACTTTCTTCCTTTAAAAAAAAGTCTTTCCCAATTTATCTTTTAATCTTATGTGTCATCAGTGTCCACTGCCTGTGATGCTTCAATAGTTAAAACTGGCATTAAACACTATAAAAAAAATATATACCAAAGGAAAGTGGCATCACTGGTGTAAGGTGCCAGCTTAAGAAACAAAGTTAGAAGGGTTATGAATATTTTATTTAAATCAATCCTGATTAATAATGTTTATGTTTTATGTAAGCTTTTAGTTATGAACATAATTACATATCCAGAACAAAAAGATGTTTTTGTGATGGTACCATAGTACCATAAAAAATAATACAATTGGGTGAAATGACTTCAAGAAAATCTCTTTTAGGTATCAGAAGATGCAAATAATAGAAAAATGATTAAATAGGGAAGTTCCAGAAACAAAGGTATATGATATTGAACATTAAAATGGAGGCATGAAAATAAAAGTTATCTAAAGGTTGGCCACGACCTATGGATATTACAAGAAAATTATAGAAAGGCATTATTTCTGTGCTAAGAGCAGCACCTGAGTAATAATCCCTCAAATAATTAACTTTTTAGAATTTATGATGACAAGTTACAGTCAGTGCCAAAATATGTTGCTCTCTCTCTCTCTCTCTCTCTCTCTCTCTCTCTCTTTTATAGGATATTGTTCTTTACTTCAAAATATACTAAAAGAATAATTTTTAGCCTGTTATTTTAAAAAATAAATCAACATTTATATATTATTTCCTTAGGTTTTGAGTACTTCATGTTAGAATACTTGCATCATCCTCATCATATATGGCACCTTCCCCCACAACTAATGGCATGTTACCCATATAAGATGTCATTTTGAAGGATTAAAAGTATGACCAAATTGTGACCTTATGGCTTACACTGGTATTTTACAGCACACCTTGTTTGAAGGTTTGACCATTGTAATGTATAAATTTTGAATTTTAAAGCAAGGTGACTATTTGCTTATAATCATGTATTATTCTTTAACTGTGGCATCTTACACCACCTTATTACACATTTCTGTTCTTATCTATTTTCTTGCTTCTTTTCTTAAGTGATAATTGTCCATTTGAATTTAATTAAGTTTGCTGCAGTTCTCTATTTTTTCTAAAATACTTTTTAATTTCACAGTAGGGCAGCCCATGTGTCATTTAATAAAATCTGATATAAAATTAAATATTTAGTCTACAAAACACAAGAAAATTAATTCAGTAAACCAATGCCCCATACCATTGTTACTCTCAAAAGATGTGCCAGTAGGTGCCAGCAATGAAGGCTTTATGAAGCATGAACTGGATCTAATAAATTATTAAATAAGATGATGCACCTGTTTACTCTAAAGATTAAATGTTAAATTGTTTAACCCCCATTTTTAAAATATTTTTAGCACATGCTGATTAAATAAATCATTACTTATATCAGTTACTTTTAGAAATTCGTACCTACCACTAAAATGGATGCCCACTGCAATTTTTTTTATATGCTTTGTAAGGTCTCTATTAAAGTTTAATATTTTTAATATTAACACCTATGATCTCTTGAAAGTTATTGACTAATATGTCAATGTGAAAATATTTGGAAACGAAATATTAGGAAACTTCATGTTAAACCATTTTGAACTTTATATGTTCACTCCATTAACTCATAAATCATGAAAACACTTTGTGAAATGGAGTGCTTACACCACCCCATTTTGGTTAATATAATGTATTAATATGGTTTCAAATATCCATATATTATTACCAGCAAGCCACTCACCAAGAGTGATGCTCACATAAAAAAAAGTAAAATACATTTCGAACTGCAATGATCACTTTCACCTATAATGGTACATGTGTACTCTGCTTATAATTGTGGAGTTTCCACTATATTTAATCATCTGTATTTAGTGTTTGTGCTAAGCAACCAAGAAAAGACAAAGAAAAGTTTTCATGAAATTTTGCAATTGAAAGTAATGTCATCTGAAGTTTTCAAATCAGTATATATTTGCATTTTCTGTTGATTCTTCAAAATTGAAGAAATGTTGAAATAAACTTCACTCACCTGCTTTTAAAATTAGGACATATTTTGGGAACTTTCATTTCTATCCTAAGCTGTTGACTGACTGCTTGGTAAGGTTAGGGCTGTTTGTGCAATTGTAGCTGGATTTGAGTTGCTTCTCTGTTAATGACCATTGGCTGGAATAGGCATTTGTTGAATTCTAACCGACAGACATCAAAGGATCAAAACCCAGAGTTACAACCAAACCAACAGCTCTGAACTTATCAAGCAGTCAGTCAACAGCTGAGAATAGAAATGAATTTCCTGAAACATGTCCTGATTTAAAATCTGTAAGTGAAATTCATGTTAACTTAAAAAAAATTAAATTTTAAAATTTTCATTGCTTCACTGTACAATATCTTCAAAAAAATGTAAGTATTTTACCTTTCTGTTTCCTGAAATGTATTAAGTATTTTATATATCCTGGATAATGGAAATATATAACAAATCCTTGCTATTGCTTATCTTCAGGATTTGCAAATGAACAAGTAATGAAATAACATCCATTTCTCAAAGAAAAGTATGAATGATGCTTAATTTCTTTACTACTTAAATAATTTGCTACAGAAGTACTTGATGTTCCACAAATAATATGCCTTCATTGCATCATCTGTACATCTGCAGAGAGCATCCATACTCTACTCAATCAACCTGCATATTATCAGGATAATGTACTTATTATCAGGATTTTCTGCCATCTGTAATTAATTCTATTTAATTTCTTTGGCTGCTAATACAAAGATAGCAACTTTAATCTCTGAACAATATTAAGAACAGCTTATTAATGACAAAGGTTAATTATTATTTTGAATATAATTTGATAAATTGCAGAGTTAAAACATAACAATAATTAGCCATCAACTGTAATATTTAAAAATTGATTAATTAATAGTAAAATTAATCATTCTGCAAATCTATATTTATATGTACAGGATGGCCCATATAAAGTGTTACAAGCTAATATCTCTTAATGGATCAGTGGAACTAAATGTTGACTTTTGCACATTTTTTTTTTTTCCAAAGGATGAGGCTGTCCTGACTGTTTCATGGGCAACACTTCAGTGGGATCCATTATGAGGCTCCAGGAGTGAATGCAGAATTTCAAATGGAACAATGGTAGACTTTTTGATATTTGGATTGTCCTAAAATAATTAAGCAACTTTAATTTAAAACATTTTTTTTTTCAAAAATAAAATGTTGAGAAGTTATAGAGGTGTTTAAAACCAGGCATACTAGATAAAGATATTCAACTAAGCTATTATTTTTTTTTTAATTTTATTAACTGTTTGAAATTATCTCCATGAACATCTAAACACTTGAGGAATTCTTTTAGAGTTTTCTCTAATAACATACAGCTTAATGTACTCATTACTTCATGCTCTTTTTAGTTGAAGATAATGCAGACATAATGTTTTGTTTACGGTATACCCATAAAAAGTCATTCAAAGGTGTATTACCTGTGTCTACTGTCCTGCATATCACCTTCAAAGGCTTGAACAGTTCTAGTGAATCATGGACATGTGCTGATATCTAGTTAGAACTAGTTTCTCTGTCATACTAAATATAAATTGTTCAAGTATTTATGAAAGGAAATGTAATTTTAGCTTAAAAGGTTCCTTTCTTATAAGCAGTTTTATTATAAATATGTTTGCTTAAAAAATAGAAAGCAGATCTGCTTAATAAAAAAAGAACAAAACAGCTATCAGTTAATGTTTCTCTATGATTATCACTTTCTGTTATTGTAATTGATTTGGGAAGAGAATATGTCAGTTATTTTCCTTGATTTTACTGTGGCTGAATACCACCATGGGTTGGCCAAGGTCGTTAAGGTATGAACTCGTGAGCAGGAGGTTTGGGGTTCGAATTCCGCCAGGATCGTTCTCCCTGACTGGGATTTTTTCCAGGTTTTCCTCAGTCCTCATAACTGGCAAATGCTGGGGAGGTACCCTAAAGTTAGTCCTGGAATGCTTCCTTCCTTAAAAAAAATCCTTTCCCAATATATCATTTCATTTCATAATCATCAGTGTCCACCATCTATGGTGCCTCAGTAGTAAAAATGGGCGTTAAACACTAATCCAATAATCCACTGTAGCTGAATGTTTCACAAAGTGCTTGGTGTCACATGATGATTACATGCTGCATTTGTCCTGTTCATTCATGCTATTCATTTCTTTCTTGCACTACCCAACAATACGGCTATATTGCAGTGTGCTACTATTGGCTTTCATCATATGCAGGAGGTTTGGTACAGATAATGTCAGGTGAGTAGCTACATAACAGTCCAACATGCTCATCCATCTATTTTGGAACTTGTTCAATAATTCACATATGCATCTTACAAATTAAATTTAAATTTAAGTAAGGAAATACAGTTTTGTAACAGATCACACTATGGTGCATCATCCTGCTGGTACCATATTTCTACTTCTACATTGAGAGCTGCATTTTTTAAGAGTGCAGGTAATTCACAAAATGGCAATGTGCCTCACTTGTAGCTGTGCCATCAAAAAAGTAAGAGCCTATGATAAAGTCACCAAGAATGCCACACCAAACATTTAATGACCAATAAATGCTGAAAAGGTAGTTATCATCCAATGGGATTTTTGGATGCCCAATAATGCCTATTATGTTTATTACATGTCTAGTGCTCAAAAATGTTGCCTCATCAAAAATATGTTGCTCTCTATAGCCATTCATAAAATACTATATGCACCCAGCAATCTCTTTGTGCGAGTTCCTAATGCAAGCATATATGATAAGCATGGCATTTCTACAAGGACAAAGGACAGTTGATCCTGTCACTGGCCAATTCATGTTGATTTATCTGTGAATTTAAAAATATAGTAGCAATTATATTGACAGCATTCTTATCATTTACTTTTAACTTCATCTTAATGTGGTTTCAGTACTTATGTAGCTATATTTCCAGCCATTTGAGTTGTACGTGTAAAATTTGCACTTCAGATACCACTATGGACAAGTGGCTATGCTCACCTCTTAATCCTAGCCAGGATTGATGGATTTTTTCAGGCATAAAAATCCTAAGTATGGCTTCCTTTGAAAGGGAAGTAAAGCCGTGGGTCCCGTGTCGTACATTTAAGGCATGAAAAAGAACCTCAAGCCTGAAAGAAGAGGCCTCTGAGCAAAATTTGTTGGCTGTTTCAAGCCCGAATTGAATGGGATGCTCATGACCTGAGCTGTTAAAGAGCGTCCTTAAATAAAACAAATCAAAAAAAAAATCACCTCCTAATGAGGCAGTCAGTTCAATTCCAGTAAGTCATAAATGGTATTTGTGGCAAATGTAGTAGCATCTGGGCAGGTTTACACTGGGTACACCAATTTCCCCTGTCAGTCATTCTGCCATTGCTCCAACATCATCTAACCCTCATCTTCCCCATCATCATTCAGCATACTATTGTCCACTGATTATTAGTGCACATGTTGATCAGCAAGCAAGTTGGCATAAGAAAAGATTTACATATACTTACATTTCATGTCACTCACTGAACACTTCCGATGCAATAATAATTCAATAATTTCTCCTGCATTTACCCAATATTAACAACTGTTTAGCTCTATTTTAAGTCATGTCATGTTTCTGAGTCTATGAGTTAAACAATCAAAATTTTAAACTGTTTTTAAGATTTCAGATAGCTTTGAAATTGACAGATGCCAGATGTTGTTTTGTCCTTTATTTTTAATATTTATTTTTCTAATTCACAAAATGTAGTTAAGCACTATAGTCCTGTTTCAAACTCTTTCTAACTCCTCAAAATTTCACTTAAAAAAAAAAAAAAGGCATTAAACAACAGCTACCTAATTTGTTAAATACAATCACAATATCTAAAAATCATACCATCTTTCCATTTACAATTTTCAAGTATCCATCTATAACCCTCATATGGATCCTGATGTAGAAGTATTCGCCATGAAGCAAACCTGAAGGTCCCTTGTTTCGAAATGTTTAGCAAAAGTCAGCATCTGTTATATTGATTCATTTAAGAGACATTAGCTTGTAATTTTTTATTGGGCAGCCCTGTATATTATTACTTTCCATTTTTCCTTTTGTTTTGGTTATTATTAATATTAAAGTAAGAGAGTATCCAAAAGTCAACATGTACTGCTGGCAATAACTAATTAAATTAAGACATATACATGATAAATTTTGTATGTTACATATTATTCTGTTAAAAAGTATTATATTTAGTGCACAAAAATATAATCTTGTAATTTCAGAGCTAAAAATAGATGATTAGCCATTAAATTAGAAGTCTTTATTATAATACATTAACTAAGGAATGGTAAAATTAAACATACTGCAAACCTTTATTTATGATATCATATTGTAACTGTAACATTTATTATTACTTCCCAATATTCATGATGTTATGATTATTATAAATCAAAAGAATAATGCAAAAGTTAATGACGCATTGCTGGCAATAATAATTAGCTTAAGGTGTATACATGGTAAAATTTGTATCTCTATACTAATATTTCAAACAAAAATTTAATGTAAGGAAATACAGTTTTGTAACAGATCACACTAACAGTGTGTCTCAAAGTTATGTACTTACTTTTGGATGAGGAATGATTTCTTCCTATTTCTGCTAATGATCTTATTATAGGTAATCGAGACATGTTGGAAGCTGTGCTTTCCTTACGACGCTCATGTTGATGCCGATGCCGGCGCAATAATGCCTCCCTGACCTACAATGCATATAAATAAACTTTTTCAGATAATCTGAAAATAGAACTTAAAAACTGAGAATTTTATCTTTGCATATGCATTTGCTTCTCATAATCTTTAGGGGGGAAGGATGAGGGGAGATGTGTTTACAAATATATTGCCTTTTTAATTGCATTTGGCTTGGATTATATCTATATAGTGATATAAAGTCTGCCATTTAGTACTGAAATAAGTAAACAAAATTGTGAAAAAAAAATACTTTCTGTTACATGCTTGTTTTTACTATTGAAATAAATAAAAAAAAAATAGTGAAAAACAATACTTGCTATTAAATATCTATTTTTATAATTTATTCCTATTTCTCCCTAATTTGATTCCTATTCTTACATATTCAATCAGCTATGGTTGTAGTCATAATTAATCTAAGCATTTGAATGAAAAATGTTTGGGATGCAGTAGAATGGTAGTTAAAACAGAACATTCACAGAGATTAGACTTGTGAGAAAGCAAACCTTTGAAACAGAAAAAACTTGTAAACAAACTTGTTTCAACATACCTTTTCTCTTGTATCAAAAGGTAAATGGCCAGCATTTACCATGTTATCAAGGACAAGATCTGCAACTTGTTCAAGAGAAGAAGCTTCCATATCAAGCATGACTGTTCCATTGAGGAGCATGCTACGGAGCTCAAATAATGAGTGTAATGTAAGTGTAGCTACATGTGGCTTTGACCATCGATTTCCACCTTCTTCAACGTCTTCTTCAAATTTGATCCATCTATAATTGTAAATTACATTTATAATTTACGTTTTGTTTTTAAGTGACCCTGCAATAATATAAAAACAATATTTGGGTTTAATGTTTCTAAACCTACAATAGATGTATTTAAGGAAACAAGCTTTTTATCCAGTCTCTATGCTTTGCTTACAAAATGAATCAATACTTATTTATTATAAGAAATAATCTCCTACATATCAGCTCAGCTACTCATACAAAACAAAGGCAGATGATCAAATATCCATTTCTACAAAATATGGGTAAAAGGTATATTATATAGGCTACTAAAACCTCTTAACATCTTCCTTTGGTTATTAAGAGGTCTTTGAATTTGTGCCAGTTTAAAAAGAAATTGCTTAAATACCTTGTTGCACTTTACAGTAATAAAATTAACTTACTAAATGCTTGAATACACATGAATCAAATACATAATTAATTAATTTTATATTTCCACACCAAGCATTATTAAGATTTAAGTTTATTTTTTATACTGATTAATTTTTTAACCACATATCTTTGTAAAGGACAGTCTCTCCTTAGAGCTGCCAGCTCATTGGGGCATTCTGTATAAATAAATAAAAATAAATATCAAGGACAATATACATCTCTAATCTATCAGCATGCCTTATGTATGTTTATGTGACTATGCACATAAAAATGATTTAATTAAATAAAAAAATTCATTAAAAACCCTTTTATATTGCAATCATTTAGAGAGAGAAATGCAAACATGTAACTATTCATCATGAATAAAAATACCTTAATAGGTTCAGTTTTCTGTAGGAAGTAACAAATGAGAAATTTAAGATTAAACTATTATAAAAATATAACAGTCTCAGATGTAGTTCAGCAACAGTCCAAAACAGAATGTCTACATTGTTTATAAAAATTTCATTCTTATGCTCAATTGGGAAATTCTTATATCATACAAACTGAATTAATTAAAACTATTTCAATGTTTAGTGTGCACATTTGCTTAAGCTCCTATTCCTACAATAATCCCATTATGCCAATTGTATGCTTCATTCATGAATTAGTAAGGCAGTATGTTCTCAAATACAGCAAAATTGCTATTATTTTATATGGGAAAAGTATTCAGCAATCACATGTTATCAAAAAGTTAATGGGTCATTAAATTTCATGCAAGAAATTTTTGAACATAGGATAATTAGCAAGGGATTAAGGCCTGCAGTGTTCCCTCATTTGACAAAATGTGATGATTATTTAAGGGAAAATTTGGAATATAAAATATATGGAACATTAGAAAAACTGAAAGAAAGTAAATGCAATGAAATTAATTTTGGAAGATGAACTAATTCATGTGAAACACAATTTTCTAAATGTTACCAGAAATATGTGGATGTAGCAGAACAACATTTCCATCATCTCCTGTCACATAGAACATGCTTAATGTCAAAACTAAAATTTTAGTTGTAATTGTGAGAACTTGGAATCAATTGCACAAATATTATAACTGCTTTGCCCAAATTACCGCTCTACTGACTTGACAGCCACTATGAAATAGGTGACAAAACCATGAAAACCTGTTATTATAAAGCCATCACTGTGAAAGGTGACTTCATGCTTGCAAACTACTATACTGTAATTATGGAAGAATCATCAGTTTTGAATGCAAATGAATTATTTAAGAATTCTTACAATAAAATGCACTGACCTGGCTGTTTCCTTCCACATCATTTCATTTCCATCATAAACAAGTTCTCCCATTTCTGCAAACAGAGGATGTGGTTCATGAGTTCCATCATCCACATCTTCTCCCAATATGAACTGCACGCGCTGTGCTGGTGGTGTGACTGAAAATACACAAAAATGCAATCAAACATAAATACCAATGATTCAAGGTATTATATCAATTGTAATAATATGCATGAATAGTTTTTATGTAATGTGATTTGGGTTATGTGCCTCGACATTAAACGAGCAGAAAGCTGCAAAAGTTAAGCAAAAAATAAAGAAAACTAATGAACTGAAAAATTCTTGAAACAAGATTGCTGAATCTCAAATTATTTTGGAGGCTTAAAATAGTGATTAATTAGTTGTCA
This sequence comes from Metallyticus violacea, assembly GCA_030762175.1. Classification (NCBI taxonomy): domain Eukaryota; kingdom Metazoa; phylum Arthropoda; class Insecta; order Mantodea; family Metallyticidae; genus Metallyticus; species Metallyticus violacea. The sequence goes on from CM060831.1 coordinate 51,307,680, forward strand.
TATCTCAGTACAAAGAATGAGTATTCAGGAAACAGAAAATATGTGCAAATATGCTCAAAACAGCAAATATAAGTATCTGTAATATTCAGCATTTATTTTTATCACATAGGTTTAAATTTTACCATATTAAAAAAAGAATATGTTAGAGATTTTCTTGTTCCTAATTAGGATATTTGCAACTACAGTATTTAGTCATTTTAAATGAATAAGGACTACCAGTTTTATTGTGCACATCCCTTTATCATTCCTACCATATATTTAGTTATCTTTTAAGTAAGTCATAATCTATGGAGATCATTGAAGAATTAAATCAAACTAACACTCTTTTGCTCCCTTACTTGTTAAACAAATAAGTGGAGCGAAAGGGTGTTAGTATGACTCAATCATACAATAATCTCAATATATGATTAGCTTCACTATGCAATGCAATGTTCCAATTAACATTTTTAGTTAAGTCATAACGTCAAATAGTTAAAATACAGAATATTTTAAACAATTATTATTAATACTACATATTGCAGAAAATTATACCTTTATGTATTACATTTTTCTAAAATCTACTATAAGTTGGTGTTTCCTGCAGAGACAAAAGCATCATTTTTACTAGCTATAAAAATTATAGTTTTTAAAAGCAAAACAAAAACAAATTATTTCAATTAACACTGCAAATGATTTAGATATAATTCACATGATTCTTAGAAGGGCTTGGAAACTGCAGGAAATGAAGGCTTTAATGCCTAAACGCATCCCATTTAGATAAACTTATGACAAGACTGTTAAGTAGCAAACATAAGAGACATGGAACTTTTAAGGAAAATTTTCATTGTGAATAGAGCATCATAAGATATATCATATCTACTCGCAAAGTTGTGTAATAACACCAGAGTAAGTATCTATGCGTTCATAAAAAGCAAGGACCTGCCTATAAAACCTCGACTGTACAGTGTTTTATTAACATTTCTATAATCATGATTCACAGTAGCTCAGAAAGTAAAGGGCCTAATTAAGGATTGGAAAGATGATGTTCAACCCCCAGAAGTGATTCAGCATATTCATACACAGCTGCTGTCTGAATATCTAGAGATTTTTCTTTTATACAAATTGTATGGGGGAGGGATACAATGTGGAGCACATTTCCATCTAGTGAGAAAGGGGTTCACATTCTGCAGACATGTTACAGTAACTTTTCCTCCTGCAGTGCATTCATGTCCAGAAAGGGAGAACCTTACAAAATCAACATTATATTTTAGTATCAGAATTAAATTTTTAGTGATTGGGAAAAATGTTGCTGAAAAAATTAAAAGAACCTTTTCATTACTGGAAATGAAACTGAGGCTGATTAAAAAATTCAGTGCTAATCCATAAATGTTTGCCTTCAAATGCAGTGGTCAGATCAGAAATACTGAAGAGAAAAAAATGCAAGCAAGAAATAAAAATTATATTTATTTATATTTATTTATACTCGTGTACTAATTCAAAAGTTCTTAATTTTAGTACTCTGTCTAGGTGTTGAAATTTTTGTTTCTAAATATATTAAGAAGCAAGAAAGAAGAATAAAGCAATAAGAGATCAAAAAAGTGTTTGGTATAAGCTTAAGAGGCAGCAACAGGCTTCAAAGCATGCACACTACACAAGAATCCAGATTAGTTCACTGACTTTAGCAAAATTGGGAGGTGGGGCTGACAGTTTGCATATAGTGCCCCTTGCAGTTTGCCAAAAACCATGCTAATGCCAGTTATCTATGGCAAGTCAATGAAAGAACCTTGATCAAATTCATCAATGTTATGTTTATGTTAACAGGTCCCATCCTTCTCTTCTCCAACTTCATAACTGGCCATTCTACATTCTCAGAATACCCCTCTTCCACAATAGATCTTCGCTTCTGGTCAATTGTTAAACTACCTGGAACTATCATCAGAGAAAGTTCAAGTGGAAATTATTTCAACCCCACATCAATTCACTATATTCTATTGGCAAGATCAGCACATAATGGCAGTGTGGACAATGGTCAATAAATAAATTTACCATAACCAACTGATTTTCTTTCTACATTCTGATGTTTTTCATGTCACATACATACTTGATGTGTGCATGTATGAGTGCGTGTATTTAAATTTGAATTTATTTTATTGCCTGTAGACTCACTAGCACAAGTATTAAGCATTGTCAATAAAATTTAAAACTATCATATATCCACAGTTAGAGATTAAAATAGAATTCAGTTATGATACTTCTTTCAGCAATTCTGGGCATTCCCTATGATCAACATGTACAATAAAATGATTGGCAATAAGTCCCTTATATCTCCCAACTTGTAAGGGCATTTGTCAATACATACATTTTTAAGACTTTATTAAAAGATTTGTCATTTGAAATTTTAATATCAGGCAATTGGTTATAAAGAATATCCGTTATATATGGATCTTTTTCTGTTACTGTTTTGATTATTATTACTCTGTGATAGTTGGCATTGCCTCTGGTGTGATAAGAATACAGATCTTTATTTATGAACAATGATTTCCTTTTTATTAATTTTACCAGCTTAACTCTCTGATAAAAAGCATTATAGTATAAAAAAGAGACAGAGAGAATTTTCAACACAAATACATGCTTCATTAATATTATATTTGTTTTTGAGAGACAAGGTTAAGAAAATAAATACAAAATAAGAAAGGCTACTGAAAAAAGCGCATTAGCAGATTAAAGAGAAAAATGCATCTGGTTTAATATATACTTTTTTGCAATGGCAATGGGCTACTCAGTGAACAAACTGTACCTAAAGCAGAGCTGAAACAAAATATGTGCAGCACCATGCCATGCTCAATAATTAAATTAAGTATACATAAAATATTTAATATTGAAACAAGCTGACAGCAAAAGCTCTGAAATACAACAATTGATAGTTAACATTCAGTGAGCTTTAGACACTTAGGCTGCTTACATATTTCACCATCATCAGTTATACTGCCAAGACGGCCTCTTCTGCTCACAATGATTTGTCCTGTAATCCAAGATCAACCATGTTGCAATAAAGGGCAAAGAAAGGGAATAGATACAAATTACAAATATGCAAAGAGGAAGTTTAATTTATTAAAACAATTGATAAAATTCCAAATAACTACTATAGTAGTTAGCCAGTATCAGAAAATTATTTTACAGTTATAAAAATACAGTGCAGGATTGCCTTTATGCAGATAATTATAATCAATGGTTTCTGATTTACGATGAAACATAGCTAAGTGCAATTTACATCCGCCATATAGTCCGAGCCTTTCGCCCAGTTATTTTCACTTGTTTCATTGAAAAATATAAACCAATAATTTATTTATAGTGAAAGCTGTATCATGTGAATGCACATTGGCATGTGGGCCTTTACTTTCTGGACATGCCTCGTATTATATACATTTCAGATTGTCTATTTTTTTTTTTTTTTTTTTCCCCCCAGACAACGAAAACTGTTATGTATCAATTTCAGTATTCACCTTATCATCCGGACTTAAATTCCTATGGGTCTAAAGACTAAAGTTATGAGCAGAGGGCTCTATGCTACAGCGGATAAATATGACATTCCAAATTTTAAATCGATAATCGCAGAGCATGGGGAAGCACTCTTTAAATTTTAGCATGTGTAGCATCTAATAAGCACAATTTCATTTTTCTTATTTCCTAATGTTTCATAATTATTTTAATTTGTAACAATTGATACAAAATGAAACCATGACTATAATGACTAGAAAGTAACGCACAATCAATTCCAGGGAACATAATGATAAAAAATGTTGCTCAATATAAGTTCGCTCGTGGTACATCATATGATGTACAGCGCATCTATTCATTGTGCTACTGACCGTCGGTATAATCTCTTGCCAGGGAAAATGCCTTTTAATTTGTTGTCATAATAGTGTATTGTGTGGTTCTAATTAATATATTTAACACTTTAATGCAAAACGAATCAAAATATACTAAAACTTAGCTTTATTTTTCAATTTTACTTTTTTCAATTTACATTTTCTTTCGTGCGAATAAATTAGTGCGATTTTCGAGCTTGTACTACGACCTACAAGCTCGAAAATTGCATCAATTTACTCAAAATGCCCACCGTGAAAACCTCAGGTTTATATATTCTTTCACAGTTTAGTGAATTTTATATTTCGTCAAATGTTTCTTAATATTTTTTCCGCTTTCTAGTTTTAAGAGTAATCAATCATATAAGAAGCATCAATTGCTTCCGGTTATTTAAAGTTGTCTAAAATCAAACTCAAAATATAGCTCAAAGATGTCGAATTAGAAAGTATGACTAAACCAATACAATAGAAAAAAATCCGTATATGGAATTGTTATGTTATATGTGTATAACGAGTGTACATATTTTCATATCATTATCTCACACATTTTTCTCAATTAAAGATGCCTAAATGTATGCAAGTTTTTAAAAAATGCACAAATTGGACAAAATATCTTAATTTAATTTTCCTGAAAATTATAATGCGTTTTCTTCATGTTATGATGTGCATCGCATTCAAATTTCAGAGAATTACAATAAATACCAAGGGCATTGTGTAATTTTTAGTAACGTACTGCACTTTTTAGACATCTTCCCTTAAGGAAATAGGTGGAGATAGGTCTTGAAGCTTTCAGTGTACTGAAGAAGTATCGTTTTATTAGCTACATTGTACGCGGAATGCTGTTTAATGTTCGGGTTCCAAGAAATGATAGGCACGAGGCAGGCATTTTCTGTTGGTACCACTGGGAAAGAGCTTGTTTAGATTAGCAACAGTAGACGTAGATAGCGCACGGTTTCCGTTCTTGCAGTTGCTGCAAAATTATAATAGTTATGCTCTTGCTATAGACTGCTCCAAGATGGAAATTACTAGAGAGAGTTTTTGTCCTATGACTTTGCGATTCTGCATGAAGGGTTCAATAAGTCATTCAACAATTTTTTCTTTGTTTTAGTTTCAGATACTCTTAGTCTTCCTCATTATAAAGAGATATTTTTCATCGCTTCCTTCGGAAGGGAAGTAAAGCTGTGGGGGGGTCCCGTGTCGTACATTTACGGCGCGATAAAGAACCTCAAAAAAAAAAAAAAAAAAAAAAAAAAAGTGCAAATTTTATACTTTGCCAGTTGGAATATTTTGGTGAAAGTTGCCAATCATTCTCAAACTGCGAGCTCCTCACTACTCCTCAACACTGCGTAAACACCTTCAGTTTAGGAGGAAGCACTCTAAACACCTCAGTCTGTTTTTAGAGGAAGTGATTCTATGACTTCTAATTCAGTTAAACATTACAAAAGAAATGCTGGTCAGCTTAGTAGCATTTTTATATGTGTCTATGGGTAGCAACTTTTAACGGTAACTTTTGGATCAATCATTTTACTCTATTTTTCCATTTAATATATTCATTACGGCTGTAATTTAAATACGTAAATGCATCTTGTTATTAAAGTCTGAAATTCTTCACACTGTTACAATAATATAAGTAATATAATAAATGAATACTATACAAAAAGTTGCTGCTGCTTTCTTTTGCATGCAATTTCAGCGACCGATCTTGTAACTGACTCCAACAACGACTTGAAAGTTGAAACTTAAAATGCAAACTCGAAAATCTCATATTCGAAACGACATACCACAGTAGATGTATTAATAGAAATAAAAGAGTTTAGGTCGCATGTCTATACAGAGGAACCCAAAAAAAAGTACACACTTTAACAGCGCTTATCTATATTAAATACAGATATAAATATATATTAAATCTGAATTGAATCAATATGTAATATTATTGTTATCTTTAAAGGTGCCAATATCGTTTTGTTATAGCAACTATATGACTATGATAATCAACAAAACACAAACAAAAATGGCAGAGACATGCTTCACTTTCCAGCAAAGCAAGACCATTCTGAAATTGCATTGGAAATATGAGAATGTATGTAAAGTGCAGCGACAGTAGTGACGTGAGTTTGTTACAGAATCATCAACATATGCAAATCGCACACTTTCGTGATAGATTCCAAAATGATGGCACCGTATGTGATAATCATAAGCAAAAATATGGAAATATTTCTTCGGATAAGGTATTGCAACTTAACACTATCACCACAAAAGTCAGTCAAACAGTGTGCACACGAGATAGGAGTCAGCAGATCAGCGTGTTCTTGAAAAAACACTTAAGAAAGTTTGCGAAGTCATGAGTGATGATGATTCAGATCGAAGAATGCAGTCCTGTGAGCAGTTTCGACAGATGAGCAGTTTCTGGGTTGAGTTGTTTGATTAAACACACTTGAAACTAAATGGTACAGTAAATCGTCATAATTGTGTTTATTGGGCCAAGAAAATCTGTATCCATCTGGACAAAGCAATCTATTTACCGGTGTTCAAATGTCTGGTATGGACCGTCATCTAGGGGTTTAAATAGGACCATTCTTTTTTAAAGTACGGCGGCTGGCTAAGTGTATCTTAAAAGGCTACGAACATCCATTTTACCGGTGATTCGTGTACTTAAAGTGAACGAACAATTTTACTTGCAAGATATTGTCCTCTTCTCTTCTGACACTACAGCCCTATGTCAGCTATGGCCTCCTCCACAATCTTGCATTTTACTTTTCCATCTTCCTCAAACCTTCCATTACATCATCTAACCATTTTGTTTTTGATCTTCCTTTATCCCTTCTGCAATACAATCTTTCTTTTAGCATTCTTTTTGTAATTCTTTCTTCATTCTCTCTATAAGTCTTAGCCATCTTATTCTTTGTGCCTTTATGGACCTTAGAATATCTTGTTTGTGTATTAATTCTTCTAATTCATTATTGTATCTTATTCTCTATCGTTCTTTATCTTTCACCGATTCATAAATTCTTCTCAATATTTTCCTTTCAAATCTTCGTAGTATTTCCTCATCTGCGTTGTTTAGGATCCATGTTTCTGCAGAATATGTTACTGTTGGTCTTATTAGTGGTTTATAAATCTTGCATTTTGTCCCTCTACTAATTAGCTTATTTTTAGTAACTGTAGATTAGCGTAATATGCTGCATTCCCAGTTTGAATTCTTTCTTTCATACATTCATTTAAATTATTATTGTTATGTACAAGTGCTCTAAAACAATTAAATTATTATACTTCTTCAAATGCTTTTTCTTCAATTAACAGATTTGTAAATTTCCTTTTGTTTTTATTTGCTGTCATTGCACCACCACATTATCACAGAGACGTGAGAGTTTATCTCGATGACATTCTGCCAGGATGTTGGATAGGATGAAGGACTGCTTTTGAATTTTCTGCACGTTTCTCCTAACTTTATTACCCGTGAATTTTCACCTGTGGAGAAACCTAAAGTGTGTGGTATGCCGTAGAAATTCAGCTGCACTAATTGCACTACAGGAAGAAATTTAAATATTCTGAGCACCCTTGGACACTAAGCAATGGCTTCGCGCAGTAGTTCGCCAAAATTAGAAGTGTCTCTTTGCTAATAGTGAACATTTTGAGCCTCTTATGTGATTGCAGAACAAACATGGCTTAAAGCTCCCCTTTGTTGTCTTTATAGCTTAAAAGCAGATATTTTTCATGTTGAAATGTGTGCACATTGACAAAGTGGAAAAGGTTTTATCGCGAGAAGAAAAAAACTGTATAAATTTAAAATATCTTTCTTCTAAGTATACTTTTACTGCCAAGGGAATAATAAAAAGAGCAATAATGGACTGTTTGACTCTGCGATCTCAACAGTACACACCTTACACAACAGAACTCGTTGAAAGTTCGTACATTAAAGGGTCCAAAGATAGCATTTCCGTACGTATTGGTTTATTCTATGTCTTGTCAAAAATATTTATTGTAGAAGTGTTTCCTGTAAGTTTTAAAATTAAAATTATGAAATAATGTGTGGAACTGGTTGCAAAGAATTCTAGAGAAAATAAGTGACATTCGGTTTCATAAGTAATTCATTTTCAACGATAACAAACAAACGGAGGGGGGAAGAAAGAAAAAGAATGCCCATCTTGCCTCAAATGGTATATACATACTCCTACCTATTTTTGTATTTGTTTATTTTTAATTTATTTTGTGTATATACACACTATATATTGATGATATTCCGAAGAAATGGATCTGAACGGCACACACAATTCACTAGTCACTACAGCATATGGGATGCTGTATCACCTGTCTTCAAAGAAATCTATGACTACAAAATCACTTATTCATGAAAAGTCAGTAATCCGGTGAGTTACATGAATCTACTTATACAGAGTGTTTAAAAAGACCCATTTGTTACTCAAAAACTATTAGTAGTAGCAATTTAATGTTTTCTGCATTGCAACTGTCAACTCAGTAAGTTTCATTTGTTTGTGATCATTTGAACAAGGGATCCTCCAGTTACCAACTTATCTAGCGTTAAAATGCAGATTCAACCAATTACGAACGCTACAGGCCTAGAGACAAGGTGCACCGTCTTGCTGGAAAAGGTTTTGTTATAGGCGTTCCATTTATGCTAGGCAAAAAGTTCCACTTGAGGATTGTAATAATAGTAGCCTCACAAAGAATGACTCAATGACCTGAGCATATTATACATTCACCTTCTGACTATCTCTTTCCATTTCACATACCCCACGAGGATTCTTGAATCTCCATGCCCGAACACTGTTGTCTATTAATCTTATTGGGCAAGTTAACTGCAAGAAAAACAATAAACAATATCTTGCTTTGTTCGGTACCCCCGTTTTATTGGATAAACAAACACATGAGATTTATATACAAGCTACTGACGTCTATATTGGAATTTTTTCAGTTGACAATTGCAATGCAGAAAACAGAAAGTTGCTATCTTTAATAGTTTTTTTTTTTCAGTTATTAACTAGTAAAATAGTTCGGAAACTATGAACAATGTATGAATCAATATTGTAAAATTTTAGAAATCAAACTAAAGTTTATATTATCGTAAATTACTTTAACTATTATTTGCAAATAAGCCTATACTTTTGCAGGACTTCTAAAGGCCAAAATTAAATTTCTATGAAAAGAACGGCTACAGTCTTGTTTCAACTATTGGCATTGCTCTCCAGAATGTTATTGTGTGTTGCACTTACAAACCGTTAATCTGATAGGTCATTCTTGGTCCTTAAAGAATTGAAATCGTATTTTCTTTTCCCGCCGTATCACACAAAGGACTATGAATATTCTTCACATCGTAACCGACATTTTGAGTGATGGTGACATGATACAGCAGTTTGCTGATGACAAAGTGAGATGTAAAGATATATGGCTGTTATCTGAAGACATTTCCTTGCTTTTCCGGTTTTCAGACTGAATACTTCATTATTATTTTAAGATTTACTCGCAATATGTTTTGTGTTCATTTTAATACAATTTAACTTAGGTTATTCTTTTTTATTTTGAGAAAGGGACTTAGGAAAGAAAAACAAATAATCAAAGCGCAAATGCCTCTGCTGCTTGTTGACTCCATCCAAATTTAAGCATTACTCGCAACACATTAATTATGTTAATGCATCTGTTAATATTTAATATTTATCAGTTAGAATTTGTATTGCGTTCGCAGCTGTCTATATTTTGCTTCTCTTAGGCTATTTTTTTGTTAATCATGATTTGTCAGTAATAACTAAATCCTGTCCTTTGTTTGTATCCATGGAATATGTTTACTGATACTAAACATCTTATTTGAGGAATTAAATGTGACATCTAGCGTGTTAAATAATTCTATAATGTTGAGCGAAAGGCAAATAATTCTAATTATAATTATGGTTGCTTATGGAGGCACACAACAATCTTATCGAGATGCTGTGAATTTATTTAATGATATGCATTCGGTTCGCAATACAATAGTGACAATGATTGTAAAGATATTTACTCAAACTGGAAACGTAAAGGACTTAACCAAGATCAGGTCGTCCGCCGGAAAGAATACTTGAGAATACTTCAATGGATGTTCTTTGTAAACAAGAAAGTGCAAACGTTTATACTACAAATTTGTCGTTAGAATTAAGTCAGTGTTCTGTGATTGAAAATCCTTAAAGGTTCCATTCCACATCCTTATAGAATTCAACTTTAACAGGAACTTTCAGAGGACGACCTCGATAGAAGAGTGCAATTTGGTGAATTAATGATGGATCGCATTAACAACAATCCAGTTTATCTTGGACAAATTGTATTCTCAGATGAAGCCACATTCTACCTGGATGGCTTTGTTAACAGACACAACTACCGATGTTGGTCAGGCGTAAATCCACAATGTATGGATCCATAAAAAGTTAATGTTTGGAATGGCATTATTGGTGGTCTAATCATTGGTCCTTTTTTTTTCTTAACAGAAACGATAAACGCTAACAGATATTTGCTTAGAAAACACGTAGTACCGGCTATCAGAAATTTGTTTTCGCGTCCGGTTAATCATGGGCTAACCAGAGATGTCATCTATTTCCAGTAAGATCAGCAGATTTATCGCCTTTATTATTATTATTATTATTATTATTATTATTATTATTATTATTATTATTATTTGTTTTCGCAGCCATCTGAAGTCCGTAGTATATGAGAAAGTCTTTACAATTTAGAAGATCTGATAGTGGAAGCGGTGCAAGACATTCCTAAAGCTCGGTTAAGTTATCTCTTAAATGGTTTCTATGATCGACTGGTACATTGTCATGAGCTGGGGACTACTAGTTTGGACATAGAATTTAGACGTTGAGCTACATTGTTTTATTTTTTGTTGCGGAAGGAGCATTTTATTATTCCCTACACTTTTTTGTTTTCTTGATTCAAAACCATTTTTTTTTTCTTAGTACGGAATTATCTAGTGTGGATATTTTTCAAAAAAAAAAAAAAAAGCTTAATGAGCATTATTGTAAAAATAAAAAATCGGGTATTTCATTTAAAATAAAGTGGGTTGAAGGTACTTCCTGTTGAATCGCAAGCAGAACTAAGGCGATAATATAATTTTTGAGTTCTCAGTATATGGCTATCCCCCCACACACAGTTTCGTGTTACTGAACCACATGTTTCAAAGATAATTAAGATGGTGTAGAACATATAAACGAAGAGAATAATCTTATCATAGGGTTTCCGAATGAGAATGGTGATATATTATGAGTTTTATGCCAAATTTGTATCATGCGTAATGCATTGAAAGGGCTTTTAATTAAACTAGTAACTCTAACAGATTTTAAATAATATCAGCAAGTTTCAATATGCGCATCATTAATTGTACAACAGAGGTCAAAATGAAATTCAATTTCATTCCACACTCTGTGGAATGTCTGGAGTAATGCTTGCCATTGTTTCTCTGATTCTTTGCTTGAAGTGCTCAAGATTCTCAATTCTTTCACTGCAAACGTCATTGACATAATCCCATAAGAAGACTAACGGGGTAAATTCAGATCTTCTTGCGGGCCATGAATAGGTTTATTTCTGTTAATTCACAATTTGCGAAGCAGGGCGGCGCTCCTTCTTGTTGAAAAATAATCTGCAACTAATTGACCAAAAATTTTGTGCATTGAACCGCACCAAACGTTGATCTTTGGAGAATCTCGAATGTGTTCGTATATGATTTTTCAAGTCCTAAATTCGGCAATTGTGCAGATTTACACAGCCGCTCACATGGACTGTGACCTTATCTGAGAAGAAGATGTTTTCTAGAAGCTCTAGTTCATCATCCAGGCTTTGTAGCATGCTAATAGCGAATTCATCCTGTGGTTTGACTGCATGCAAGAGTTCAATTTCTTCTACCAGACGTTATTCACAGTTGCCTTCGGAGGATGTAACAGTAGACTACGGAGTGCAATGAACTTCCGAACTTTGAATACAGGACGGTTGAATTCTTTCAATATTTTCTTCTGATGCTCTAGAACTCTCTGCTGTTTTCCCTTTTTGTACACTACCGATCTTCTGGAGCTGTACCATCGTCTGATATTGCGTTCATCTGGTGGATCTTCGTTGTGCTCTCGTCTGCATCAACAATGCACCAGAACCACTTATTTGCATTCTGCTAGTCATAAGACACTCAGTTTTGTATAGTAAACAACTTAAACGACACACAGAACACTTCTCTATCCTATTTGCATATAGACTGGTTGCTTTCCACCCGAAAGAAAATTTTGTCACATAATAAAAAACTGATAAATTTAACACCAATGACTTCATTATGACAGGCGACAACGATGACAGAAAATGAAAACATAAATTCAATCTGTTCGGATTACTGAATTAATTTAACGCATTTTCAACCCATTACACATAGTACATGTTTCACAGTAACTTCATGAAACCCCATCATTCAGTTTCGGGGGCTTTCAGCTGCCTGGGTTGTATGTTTTCTTTAACTACTCGAATTCTACCCACCAGATAGAATGTACTTCATTTATTTCAACTCATAGATAACACGTTCCTTAAAACGGCTCACTTAAATGCAATTTCACCTCTCTAACCACTTACTTTTATTTATGCACGCGTCACAGCAGGAGCAACAAAGACCTTGACCCCCACAAACAGGCGAGCACGAAGTTTGCTATTTAATCAATATTATCCTCTTCAAATGTATTTTAGAAGGCAGGTCATATTTTCTGGGAATGTGCACTTCATGGAAGCTCGCATTTTATTCAGTCAAATACTTCAATACCTGAATGAATAGCACTCGTAAGTATCTTGAGTTATCCTAAGGATCATCATCATAATCATCATCATCATCATTAATAGACTATTTATAGTGTAAATAGTGCATATAGTTTAATACATGACAATATAATAAAAATCAGCGAGTTTGTGAGCATTTTATTCGAACCATTCTAATGCTTAAACCACTCACAGTATAAAATCTTCTCAAAAGCTTTTTTTCTTACGTCCTATCATTCTCCAAGCTATTAACTGTACATAACCCTAGTCTGCAAAGTTCAACGTTGTGATTATTTCCTTCTTAAATTTTAATAAAAGCTGCTTAAGTTCAAGAATGCAACAGATGAATCCTTCCCTCAGCTTCTGTACTAATGTTACACATCTCTCTTTCCACTATTCAGCATTCTTGAGCTTAAGCAGCTTTTATTAAAACTTAAATGTTTTACATTTTGTATCTAAGAGTGGCTCTATTCCGTCGTTTTCTTAATCCGTTTAACAACTGAGCTACACTTCCAAACCATGTTCACAAATGGATCATGACATCACATTAACATACACAGTGAAATAGCAAACAAACAGTACGAGCTAGTAAGATGTTAACAATTGATTTAGAGTGATGTCTCTATCCTAATAATATACAGCATTCTGAGGCAATACTTTCATCACTTGCCATGTTATCTTTCATAATAATCATAACATTCTAATCTTTACTGTCGAGCTTAAAGATCAACAGGTTCCTTACTCCCTCTTTCAGTTTCACTCTCTGGATCTACAATGCTACTGATGAGCCATGGCTATACAGCATGGTGGTAGTGCCCGTGATTTTATATTGTCATATCATTCCGTTCCCAGTAAGGGTAGTCAGTTATTACAATGTCGTCTTCAAAGACTTTGAAGTACAGAGTCATCAATTTAACCAAGCTCGCTCTCAGTGGCACCACGGCTGCGGACACATTTTCTCTCCTACCGACACTCCAGTCTCCGCACGTTCGGCCGACCTTGCGCGCACACTTTTCTAATGTACGAGTTTTGGATTTTGTGTAGATTTTTTGCGTGTTAATTAGTCCAGTACGCCTGAATAAAACTGACTGTGGATTTAAGTTGCCACTATTTACGGAATCGAGAAACAGATGCAAAGCGGTATTCTCCTCTGTCCTTTAAGGCTTCTACTTCTTTTGTTTTGTACAGCCGAAATGTTGTCACTTTGTGTGCGCATTCATTCAGATGAGCGAGCGCTGTCATGCAGCAGCAGAACTTTTCCAGTCCAAAGTTCGGGACGTTTTCGTTTGATCCAGCTAAGTTGTAAGTTGCTTCAGGACCTCACAGTATATTTTAGCATTCATTGTGGTTCTGAGGCAAGTAATGCACTAGCAAAATCCTCTAACAGTCCCGAAACACCTTCTGCAACCGATCTTTCGCTGCATTATTAGTCATGCATGTTTTTACCTCCTTCCATGAACCATGCCACCAGCGTTGAACCATCTGAATGCTCATACACTCTTCTCCATAAACAGAGGTTATTTCGCGAAGGATATTCCCAGCAGTTTTGTTTGCTGTGGGGGGGAAAAAAAAAGTATGACGCATGCAATTCACAACCGGACACGCTTTACACTGCCATTTCCATGGTCAGTATGCGCGCCATTTAATCAAATTACTTCAAGTCTGCCAACACACTCTAATTAAATCTCTTATCCAAAAGTCTTTGTTGCTATTTATTTTTCAGAGATAACAACTAGGAAAATGTCTTATTGTTGGAACTTTATGTGTCATGGAATGTCATAATTGCACAAGCGGTAACCATTGAACAATGCTGATGTACCGAAATATTCTCCTACACCCTAACAATCTAATCCAATCTTTTAAGCAGCAAATATAGCAACAAAGATACTATGGGCAGTTGAAAGAACGTGTTAGGGTGGCATTCACAACTATGCTTCGTAAAACTCCGAATGGAACATGCCACCGCATACTTTTTAAACATGAAATAAAGCAATAAAATGTTTCCTTCTTAATTAGAAATATTCATGCATTCCAAACATCCACACAATAGAAAAGAGGAAAAGTATATTGATGTTTTTTTAAGTTCTTCTCTTTGTTTTATCTATGGTTATCTTATTAGATGGAATAATAATTCAATAATATCACTCTAAATGATATACATAATTTCAACTACCAAAATGTAATATTCAAGCAAAATGCGCGTGTACATTTGTAAACTGATACATAACGTTTGTCTGTCTTTGTATGCGGCGTGTGTCCAGTTGCAATTTCTGGTTACACAGCAAAGAAAAAGAATATATTAGTGCTTTATGATCACCGTCAAGGCATGCAAAGGTCCCTTCTGAAATAGTTCATACACAAACCGGTATCATGCGTATAATATGCATTAATATATTTGTTGGCCTTGTTGCAGAAACTAAAATTTACATTAACGGGTGCAAACGAACGCAGTTTAAATTACTATCCCGAGTGTCAATAGATGATGTCGGTTTAAAAGCACATGCCTCATTGCTTTTCTCCGTACATCAAACCCTTATTAATTACTAAGGTAAGCAGGCAGTTAGCTTGAGCAAAAGATGGGTGCTTCTGTAGCTCAAACATCTTATTGGTAAACACTAAAAAGGAGTTAGAAACCTCTTAGGTTGTCTTACGGTGGTATATACCGAGAAGATACGGTTTATGTATATTAATAAATTTTCTAAATTGTTTGTACATTTCACTTATATGGCGTCATCATAAAATGAACCAATGAAATAAACCAAAAATTTGAATTTTGACCAATTATAGGCCGATATCGTAGTGAAATTATGGAAAATTTTTACCAAATACCTTTACCCTGCGAGTTTAGAGGAGCAAAGTTTAGAGGAATTATATTTATATTCTTATTTTATTCGTGAATTTATCCACAATCTCAGACCCTCTTGTGATAATTTCTTGACACTGGAAATTTTACTCTGTAGAAAAATAGTAGCATAGGTCATTTAAGCTATAACGTAATACAATGAAAACAGTTTAAAATTCTCGTAACATAAATCGGCCAACCAGCAGACCTACACGAGAGAAACTTCCACAGAGCCCGGGTAGGTGAATTGTGCAGTCAAGAGTCAGATTTCATTAAATGGTGCAGTACAGTTGTGCAATAGTTAGATATTCATTGCATCATCGTATATTCCCCTTCAAGACGTCGGTCCTGGTGGTGTAGTGGTAACCATACTTGCCCTCTAAACCCAAAATCGCGGGTTCAAACCCTGCCAGGATCGATGGATTTTTTCGGGGCGTAAAAATCCTAAGGGAAATAAAGCCTTGGGTCCCGTGTCGTACATTTACGGCACGATAAAGAACCTCAAGCCTGAAGGAAGAGACCTGTGAGCAAAATTTGTCGGCCGTTTCACGCCCTCAATAGAATGGGACGCTGATGACCTGAGATGTTAAAGAGCGTCGTTAAATAAACAAATAAAATCCCTTCAAGACATACACAGGTACTGAAAGTCGTGTGGAAGAGCGAAACAGGTATTTAGGTGTAAACTTTCTGGCAGCCTGGTTCCAGCACGATAAACATTAAAATTAGCACAAAAGTTTAATGAAACAGATTCTGTGACTGGGCGAAAAAAATCGAAGATGTCCTGTGTTCACAGAAATAAAACTTGGTGAAATAAGAGCTTCTATTAAAGCCCTCCTCATTCCCTAGATTTTTATCTCTTGGAGACATTGAAAAAAGTATATTCAACTTACCCTCACACACTGGAGGAACTAAAGCAAACATCCGAAATGAAGTTATGTCTATTAGCGATGGAGAACTGATGCGAGTATAATTTCCTAAGATGTGGCTTGTGTGCTCGGGAAAATGGGCAACATTTTCAGCACCTACAAGGAGTATGCATCCCTAATTCTGTAATTTAATATGTTACGCTTAAGTTTTAAAAGGGTGAAGCGTTTGAGCACTGCAAGCCTGCGCAAGAAATACCGGCGGCAACGCGGCATCTGTCAACATCCTTAACTATGTATCGGGACTTTTATTGTTCTCGCCGTATTTTATTTATTTATTTATTTTTTTCCCCCTTTTTGCCATACTTTGAATTTGAAAGCGGCGTTTATTCACCTTGAAAACTTTAAAACACCACCATTCCACTTTGACGGCTGTTATGCATGATATCTTTCACCTTATACCTTAAGTTTGCGAGGAAAATGTTTCTTAGGGTAGTATAGAAAACACATATGACACTCAAAGTACGACCTATTTGTTTAAAGCTTTCCTGCATCATCTGCACTAATAATTTATCATAGTTGGGTCCGTCTTGTTTCCCAGGACATTAACTCTAAGTTCATTCTAAACTTTCTTTTCATTTTCATTCCTAGTAAGATCGAATGCCTTGCCTGTGAAATTTACTCAATTCGCTTATATGCAACTGTGGAAAGTTTAGCACAAAGATATTTAAAAAAAATATCTTGCATGAAAGTCAACCATATTGGTTCGTTTTGTTTGCTTGCACGAAATATTACCCTTTCAGATGCTCTACTCTTGCTCACGTATGAGCTTCTTTCTTTGAGGATAAGAAAATTCTAAACCAATTGGATTCTTTCTTGCAGATTTTGGTCTGAGTGAATTTCTAACGTAATAGGCAAAAGCAGCTTTAATTTCATAAGTAGGGCAAAAACCTGCTCGTAATACCATGTACCACAACAAAACTCTTACACACCATATCTTACATATAATATGCCCTCCTTATAGAAATTACCACTTAATAGGCAAACCACCATACACTTGAACATAGACATGAAAAGAGAGAAACTTCAAAGGCTGAACATTCCAATTTCACCAATCCCATGTGCAGAATGTCTAGCATGAACAAGCCATGCAAATATTGCCTCCTTTCATTTTAACATCACCCCCATGAGTATAACTGTCACAAAGGATATTCGTTACTCACTTGGTCTGTCGTCATCTTCGGGGTTTGGCGACGTGCTGTCCTTCCCGTTGATGCCATTCTTGTGGTGATGCTTGTGACGTCTGTGGTGCGAGCGCCTCTTGATGCCCGGTAAATGCACTCCCACGTACACTGTGTGCGCCCGGTGACCTGCACATATAAATAACGTGCATACAACCAAGATGAACAACAAAAATATTCTACAATGAGAGATTCTGAACCGCACAGGTAGGTACGATAGGATAGAATGGCGGAGATTTGGATACCGCGGCCACATTAATGGGACCAATGTACCTACGCCCTCCAAGGAGGGCACTTCTAGGAGGAAGGGATTAGATAAGGGATACATCCGGTGGACAGATCAGGGGGCGGCGATACATTTACACATTAACCTAGTTTTCTTACACAGGTTACTCATTCTATTTTAATGTGATGTGGCGTATGTAAGTAATAATAATGTATTAACAATATTTTACAACATTGTTAATGCGTTACTGCACATTGTGAATGATAAATAGAAGTGAAGGGAGTAAAGATACAGCATGCGTAGCAGTTAAGAACGACGGTTGATCAAGCTTGGCCTCAGCGGAGAGAAGAGAGACAAAAAGCATTGCTGCCTTATCCGCTCTCGGGATCCATAGCCAAGCCACAACGTAAGTTATAATTATGATCTAAATATTGACAGTTATAATAAATTAGAAGTTATTGAAACATGAATATGTGTTTGCTTTATGCTTGATCCCTGAAGTCCCTTTCATTTAACGATATTAGAAATATTGATGGATTAAATTTAGATCTTTTCTTCGCGTCGCAATCACGAGGCAGGCAGAAATTGGAAAGTTGGGATACTTCGGAGTAGCCTGTACGGGATACGACAGTATTAATACGTAATATAGCGTCTTCGGCTTAAAGATTTAACAAAACAAAAATGTAATACTTTAAAAGTAATGAAGATATTGTCTTACAGTTTGATTCTTTAGACAGTAACTCAAAAAGTATTTTATTATACAAACACTATCTGATCAGTAAAGGAATAGGCTTAAATCTAATCAATGAGGTCGTTTTTGTTCTTGATTATCAATAAGGGTCGAACTTCATCGCCAGTTCAGTGCACGGTCAATCAAAACAAATTGTCTGCGACTTCACTATGCCACGGTTCAATGTACGGCTACAACGTACTCCCGCATTTACGGCATAAACCTATAAATTACCTAGTGTGTGTCATTCAACCGTCTCTAAGCAGTGCGCATTTGTAAACAGGGAACTTAATCTTGACAAAAATAGACACATGCAGTTGTTCGTACTCGAAGAATATGGGTGTGGGTATTTCTATAAACGAAGATAGTGTATGTTGTAAATATGACACATATAGTTTATACACCATAGAAGGTATTTCATCAAGAACCACTGTAAATCTTATAATATGTACATGTCAAATTATTTGGTAGAAATGAAGGCAGTACACCATTTACATTAGGATATTTAAATTCCTAAACACCATTATTATTATTATTATTATTATTATTATTATTATTATTACTACTACTACACAGATCATGAGGCAGAATAATGACACTACAATTAGTTCCTATCGCGAAATTTCGGAACATTTCCCGCCTGTTTTCAATTTCCTGTACACGAACGTATATCTTCTTTGATTTCAGCAATTTCACTCCCACAAACCCAACATGCAAACTTTTTGCATTATGAGGAAATATAAAACATATGGTAGGGGTGAACCATATTCAAAGATTACGAAATTTTCTACAGAAAGCGTATATAACGTAGAAAAATCCACCATATAACCTAAATTGATAAAACCCATTCTTAGGTAAAACACGAAACATACCCGCGGTTGTCCTACTTACATATCCCTTCACTATACTTTCTAAAATCGGTTGGTAGTTGTGGTGTTACAGTAACTAGCTACTGGATAAACCTAACCTAACGCGTTATCCCAAACATTCCACAAGCACCAAAGCTGCATGCGTGCTGTAGTTAATATAACTCCATGCACAGGTTAGGTTTAAATTTGCGAGTGAATCACATTTTATCAATGGTTGCTAACCTGTCCAGCCCAGCACTACTGACACAACAATTCCTTGATGTGCTAAACGGCTTTCGATTTACTTAAGTGCATGAACGCCCTATCTGGCTGATATAACACTTTTAATAAAAATCTTGCAAGCGATATAAACGCAATACCATCGTGCAAAAGATAACCTTTCCCAAAATATTTCATTTTATTCATGATGAGGGCTCTAAATCAACAATTGTGTTTACAATTTAGGTAGCTATCTACTTTATATTACTAAATTCCTTGAACAAATATACAACCGCAACAGAAATGTAATCCTTCCACATTTACAACAGATGTGTGCATAAACCGATAAATATTTAAGAAACCATTTTACATATTCTGGATTACTAGGAGAAATAATTAAACCCTTACAAAAAACATAGTGTGATATTGACCGAAAGTTTGCTAGCAAAGGGATTATAACTGCTGCATTATAACAGTATATAATGCACTGAGAAATAATAACTTTTAACTTACTCCATCTTGTTG
This sequence comes from Metallyticus violacea, assembly GCA_030762175.1. Taxonomy (NCBI): domain Eukaryota; kingdom Metazoa; phylum Arthropoda; class Insecta; order Mantodea; family Metallyticidae; genus Metallyticus; species Metallyticus violacea. The sequence goes on from CM060831.1 coordinate 51,327,785, forward strand.
TATACCACTGCACACTGGGACCATGTCCATGTTCCGTTCGTCTCATATTATCGTATCGTTATTTACAGCATGGTGCACACAAATTGATATTTTAAAAATGTTCCCATTTATTTTTATTAAGGCATATATGCATGCATTCGTTGCGTATATTTCATGGGAGCGTAACACAGTTGCCGTATTTCTACAGTGACAGAGATTTCTTTAAAAATGCATGTTTCATAATCAAAAATGCAATATTACACAATAAATCACAAACGTTTATGATAACCAACCTTCAAACGTGTAAACAAATCTAAGAGGAGACAATTTACAACTTCTCTACTTCATAACTAAAACGCAGTTACCAAAAACAAAACAACGTTAAAATGTGAATCACAAAATAAATAAAAACAAAAGAAATTAAATTAGTTAACAGGACATATACATAACAGGGCAATATAATAATCTCGGTTCAGAACTGAGCCACTTCTGGTGAAGAAAAAGAATGATAGGAGAGAATCAAATTAATTGCATCTATTGTAAAGAGCTATGTGATCGTACGGTTATCTATGAATATGCGGATATCAACACAGACTACAAACAAATGAAATGTAATGGGACAGAGCGTTGCAATCGCAAAGTTGATTACATTTGTCTCCGTTAAGTGAAGTGTTTCGTCATCACAGTGGCGCAACCCATATCACAAGTTGCTTCTACTTATGTACCCAATAAGGAAAGTACCCGGTGTTGCAACATAACAAAACAAGTTGATCATTAAGCTAAGATTTATATCCATCAATATTACACATATGAGATCACCAACCTTTTGAGTAAGTTTTTGTTATTTTTAGCGATCCCTAGCAGTAAATTCGTTTTAATTATATCTGGCACAAATAATGTTATAAGCTGCATATGGTGTATCGTGTAGGCACATTATTAAAAGTTGCAATATCAGCCTGGCCATTACATTAAAGTGTACCATCGTATTTAAAATTCGTTAAGATTAAAAAAAAAAAAAAAAACAACTAATGATCATGTGCCAAGTATTTGGATTTTGCTTAACCCGAAAAGAACATTCCATCGTCTACAAATGCAAACTAAAATGTCTATCTATTTAACAAATTTTAATATCTTCACATTATAGTTACGAATATTATTAAAAGTACCTATCAAGCGGGCTAGCAAAATGAAATACTTGGAAATTCTTTTTTTATTTTTTAACAAATTTTAAATACAGCGGTAAACTTTCGTTACAACAAATAAATACAATTGCACGCTTAAAAAAACGGATTTACTATTCTGAATTGGCTAAATCATTGAGTGCGTTTTCACAAGCATGTTCTGGAGCTGTGCTTACATGCTTTGTAAACAACCCCTATTGTGGTTTAAAGGAGATGTTATTTCCTATGTAAATGTGAAAATTATAAAGCATAAAGATATGCGAGGTTTTGGTCTACAAAATTTGATATTACTTAAGGGTCATAATTTAAAATATCCTTATCTTATATGTTGTGTTTGTACCTAGAATCAATAACAAACAGCGGAAAACTCTGTTGGGATAAATGAGAATTAAAGCCTGCTGAAATTAAGAAATAAAACAATTTCAGGAGAAAATACCCGACAGCCTACAAATGCATTAACAGTGTCGAAATTCGCTTTCTCCATCATTGGACACGCCTACACTTCAGAATTAAAATGACACAGTTTATTTTGAACAAAATATGGAATCTCTTCCCGCTTAATCCCAGCGATTTAATTGGAATATCTGTGGATATTTGAAGGTAATTGTACTATCTGATTTGCGTCACGTGTATTTAAAACGTTTGATTTGAATAAAAATATAAAAGTAGTGGAAAGTACCACACATTTAATAAAAACAGCACATACTAAACAGCAGAAATGTTTGTCAAATATGCAATATATATTGTTGACTATAATAAATGTATTTGCATTACACAAACCAAAATGGGGCTTAAGAAGCACTTTGTTACAGAATTTAAGTATTTTGAAATTGAAAGAACGAATAGATATTTCTAGAGAAAAAAAACACGACCAGTTTTATGATGAAACATTTGAGGAACTGTTGAAATCGTTGGTAAAAAAGTATGGCAATCATTCAAGAACATTAGTGGTAGTTTTGAGGACATAAATACGCTGAAATTATAACGTTACTGGATGCACAACTGGACTCACATTTAGATTTTTTCCCTGCACATCTTCCGACTGTAAGTTAGAAGCACGAAGAACATTTTATAATGGAAAAGACGTACCAAAGTAAATGCAGTAATTTTCTGAACCATCAAGGGAGATATTTCAATGTCCCATAGTATGGTCATTTACAACTTTTTAGTTTAAGTCAGAATACTTTATATGATTTGCATGTCTTCACTTAGTTTTGCATAGGTATTTAATTAAAAAAATATCTTTTGTGTCTTGCAGAAAGCAAAACAAAGAAAATTTAAAGAGTAATGAATTATTTTGTTTCGCTAATTGATTTGTTATTGAGACACAAGAAATTCATAATGGAATCCACAAGTATTTATATGAAAAACAATGCCAGCTTTAAAACTAGATGAACTACCTTGCGTTTTAGTACGTCTATTATAACTTACGTTTCATATTACTCTTTTAGAGGTTCGTGTTTTACTTCCGGTGTTTCTTTCATTGTAAAGTTCTAATTTTCCCAATTCTTTTCTACGAGTCGTTTGCATCCACTGATATCTTCAATGCACCACAATTTCAGTGTCTACGCTCCTCATCGATCTTACAGCGTGGTGCTCCTTATAGAGGATATATTGATTACAGAATTAAGCTGCCTCTCAGGGATGGACGGTAGAAGTAGCAATTATACCTCCGGGAATAAATTCCCAAACCCCCCAACAGCTTCACACAGGACCCTACTAGAATATGCAAAAGAAAACTATAGTTCTCTACTATTCGCCACGAATGCAGAAGTCAACAACACATACAAATGAACAAGATCCATTTTGCGCTGTTTAGTTTCGCATGCTAAGGAAAGGCAGGGTGTTCCAGACTTACGGGAAAGCGGTTGTATTTGTGATTAATAACCGCCTGTAACTTTACAATATATTTCTAAATTAAAATGCAAAACAAATGCTTTATTCTAGATTAAATATTATAGATATATTTACGTTTATTAATTCGAAGTAAAATATCAGTGCTATTTTATTTACTAAAGGACAGGTATTTCCAATTTGAAGTGATAATAATGCATGTGTTGGTTGCAAAACTCGGCAACTTTTATTTATTTATTTATTTTTTAATCTTAAATCATACAACAAATTGACTGAAGAGAAGTTACAGTACTCTTGATTGCGTTTTTTGATGTCCTACTGAGCTAAAACACCTTCAGAAGCATGCTTAGAAATTTTCTACAGAGAAGTTTAATATAAATTCATGCCAAAACAGTAGAGTGATATATATATTTTTTTAAATAACTATCTACTCCTTTAAAAGTGTAAACCATTTTGTGCGGGAAATATGGAACTTTACCAAAAATGAATTAGCTGATTTCGCGTTGAAGTGCTCATTGCCCTTAAGTATGCATACTACACTATTCATTTTTGGCTAAAACGTTCGGCCCTACTACTAACGGTTCCAACATTAATGTTTCCCAGATTGCAGTGGAAGATCAAACTGGCGTGATTGGATAACCTCGACAAGAATTAAATAATTTTTTTTTTTTTTTTTTTTTTTTTTGTCATGAAATCAGGATTGTGTGCCTTAACACGTTTATCGGAATGATTTGTAACTCTAATAATGCCTTTTAGTCAAACTGATGGAAGATATCAATTTACTGAAGGTGAATATGCTCAGTGGTCGAAACGTGACAAGCAACATTTTCAGTAAAGAAGTCTAAAATGTTGGTTTTTTGAGACATTCATTAGAAGAGCAGTATTACCAGTCTTTGAATATACGAGGAGCAAACTCGTATGCTAAAAATGCAGCTTAAAGACGATCTTGATTATTTACAGACATAATTTCTCGCTCTAAAATGTAACTGTACAATATTTTGTTAGCTGTTTGCGTAGTGTACATGTGGTACCAGTTTCATTATTGTCACTTCCGGTTTCCGCCGTGAGCGATGCGGAAGTTAAGAAATGTTCAGTTTCGTCTACAGCAAAACGAACGTGACACGCGACAACAATATGCTGCTCTGAAATTGTATTCTCATCTCTACAGTCTTCAGCTCGAAGATGCTTTAAAATGTTTAAAGAGCGGAGCAATCAATTTCAAAGAAATATGGACCCTGCGTTTCAGTTTGTGTCCTGCACCACGACAATGCAGGCCGAAAATCGCAAATACTGTTGCTGAATATGTCACAAAAATCAATGTAAAGTATGTCTCTCCCCTTTTACAGTTCAGATTTAGGCCCTGTGACTTTCCTTTTCCCCAAATTGAACAAACACCTTCGTGGGAGGCATTTTCAATCAGCGGCGGTGAAGGCTGCGAAGACGATTCTGAACAGTCAAAAATTGGCTTGTGATTGGCAGAATCGCGGGACAGGTTTTAAATTCAACGGGGACTCCTTTGAGAAAGATTATCAAAATTATCAAGGTGAGTAAAAGTATGGTTGTCAAAAAAATTATAATTATTTATTGAACAGCCCTTGTAATGCTTTTTATAAAGCTACAGCATTAGAATTGCTGATTTTATTTAAATGAATAGGGACTTCTTACCTAGCGTTAGTAAGACGCTACATGAATTCATGAATATGTAGCTTTAGTAAAAGCATACTAGTTACTAGGTTTTTATTTTGAAATCTACAGAGCAAAATACCCAGCATATAACAACAATGGCTTTATTTGAAAAAACAATTGGGTATACAAAATAAGTGATGAACAAAATCTAAGTTAAGCAAACGCTGCAACATAAAACAATTTGGCGAACGATAGAAGAGGTTTTATATATAACAGGCTTGGATTACAGGAAAAAGAAATAGAAGCACTTATCCACCAATTTCTTTATATTTCTTTCTTTAGTTTTGCAATTCTCTATTAAAACTCCACAGAGACATCTACCTTTCCGGAACGCACAATATGAATATTTATATTTATTTAATTTTCCAAAATACCAATGCAATACCCCACGAGGCATCAAACCTATAAAGTTCCCTGTACCTCGCCGTGCGCTCCAAAACATGCTAATGAAAGATCTCTCTACGCATCAAGGCTATTTAAAGTATAATTGAAGGTTGAACTTGCATTTGTTCTTAACCTTTGCAAGTTTTGCACTAATGTCTTTGATCAACGATATGGTCGCCAGAACGTCAGCACTAATTCCATGATGAGCATTGCACGAGTGCAGCTGAAGGCGAATAATGATTGATTTTAATTAAGTACGAGAGACACTATAAAGATGCATGCAGCATCATAAGCCTACATGCTAAAGAATGTCACATTACTTCAAAACTTACATTACCATTTAATAAAATAATAAGAAGACATAAACCATCGATCTTAAACTCTTTGATGCATAAACTACTGCCTAATAACGCGAACGTCTTATTTTCAATTATATATTGCTAAATCTTTCGAAAAAGTTCTTTAAGCTGACTGGAGCTCAGCAATACTATGTGTAGGTTCTGCTATCTGGACTCTTCTAGAAAGTGATGTTTACCGTTTATTGGCTAGAGCATCTAGCTTTATTATTGATTGGTTGGAACACGTGGCATCACTTCTTTCTGCTGTCTTGCCTGCTACATTTGATCGTTGATCAAAACATTAATTAATGTTAATTTTTCTTGAGTAAACATAGTTTTTACTTTCTGGCTAGGGGACCGGACGAGTCACCTTTTCATGGTTGCTGATATTTTTATTCGTGGCATCGGGACGGCTTTCCGGTGTTCATTTCTCAAAATTTCTTTGTTTAGCAGCCATCAACTTCTTTGATTATTGTGCCAATTATCCACGCATTTTATATTAAATGGGAATTAACAAATTATTAGTTTGGGTAAATCTATGAAATTCCTTTGCTAAATTTCCTTAAAGCCGGGCATTATTTGCGGTTTTTCGTTATCGGGATTTTGAAAAAGTTTTGTCATTCGTGTTCATTTGTGTCTATGTTATATTGCTAAATTTAAATGCATTATAATTACGAGATTAATGCGCACTCCCTCGTTGTTACAGTAGTAAATTGTCATTAATTCATTTGAGAAGTGCAGTTATTAAATTGATGTTTTAATGCATTAGAGCGCAACGTTTTAGAAATTGTTTTCGTCTACCGTGATGTATAGTACAAATATAAACGATCAAATCTTACATGCTTCTTTAAAGAAAACGGCTAAAACTGCACCGTACTAACAGAAAATTTCTAGCAATTCACCGCAGCGAAAATTTTCATAATCAGATTTTCTTTTACGGTAACAATAATTATGGAACTTTTCAACTATAAGATGAACCGCTGCAATCACTAATCGGAAAGAAAACCCATAAACTAAAACCAAAATTTGTTTTATATATTTTACCATAATGATTTGAAGAAAATATTCTTTGTCTTCTTGCCATAGAACTCTAGCAGTTCGAAATATAGCGATTGCAAATCAGTGACTTTTTGTTAGTTTTTTATCCTCTTCTTCTAATTATTGTTAATTTAGTTATATAGAGGGTGCCAAAAAGGTATATACACTTCAAGCAAAGAAAAACTGCGTTAACATAACAAAACTGAATTCACACAAACAGAAAATGAGCACTAATCATCTTGGACTTTTACAATTACAACAGTTGCTCAAAATGCCCACCATTGACGCCAATACACTTTTGAGTACGTTGAACTACTGCTTGAGCAATTTGCATCAGCAATTGCAGCACATGTCGTTTCAATTTCTTCCCAAAGTGCTGCCAATGTAGCTGGTTTTCTACGGTATACAACATCCTTAAGAGTTCCCCATAGGTAGAAAACCAACGCGGTTCTGTTCTGTACACACGTCTTCATTGCCTTTGAACTTCAGCAACATTCTCCGTTTTCCAATACCACTTTGATTTACGCTGTTCAAACATAACCTTGGCTCCATTTTGTTTTAGCTAGCATAATGTAATGTGAGCCATGTCTGTTTACAGAACATCATACGATAATCTTGGCTTCATGTAGCAAGGCTATCATAATGTATGTAAGTCACATTTATTTACAGAACATCATAAGATAATCTTGGCTTCATTTGTTCATTGTTGATTTACGATAATCTTGACTCCGTTTGTTCATGTTGATTTACTTGTCACGTAGCAACGCTTAATAATGTATATGAGTTACATCTGTTTACAGAACATCATACTACACATTACTGTTGTTTTTCGGCCTAACTTTGAAATATATTAAATAGACATCTACTGTAAAAATGTGTACACATTTTTGGCACCGTCGGTATATATACACACACAATATAAAAAGTAGTGCAGCCAAAAACAGATCCCTGTGGGAGGGACCCCATACCCGAGAGAACATTTCTTGATCTGTTGCTCATCATTTTATACAATATATTGTCTACATTTAACATAGAATAAATAACTGATTGACTATATCAATTACAAAACTGAATCATAGTTGATCTAATAATCAGAAATCGGAACTTCGTCACAATGTTTTAACTGCGTTACTTCAATTACAATTACAATTTGAAAGCAGGTGCGTACAAATTAAATCTTTGAAGTGAAAATTGAATTTTTATCTTGCCTTTTTTCTGCCTTTTAATATAAATTTATATATTTATGAAAAATGGCCATTTATTGCCTTAATTTAATTATGTTTATATTTAATTGTCTACCCATAGTATTAAACTTCTTTCTGTAACCGCAACAATGTGAGTACCGATGCCTTCCAGTCAATTCAGGTTTACTTTAAAAGCAACAATGAGTGGGGCAGATGGTTCCGAAAAAGAGTGAAATAATGTTTTTGTTTTTATACTACCTTTAATAATATGTCCAAACTCAGTGAATCTTTACACAGTAAATTGCAAAATTATGTCAATACATTCGAAACCGACGTTTTTCAACTGATGGCGAAATTCTTATGTGGAAAATATGTGAGCAGAGAGCGATTTATGGAAAGAAGTATTTAATATCTTAACATATCAGTATAAACAGACACAAAAATGCACTTTCCATGAATATTTGGAAGAAATTATTTATTTTTTTCCATGGTAATTGCAACAATCATGTCGATAAGTTGAAGTTGAAGTTTGCATTCAACGTGATGTAAAACTTTTGTGGCTCGAAAATCCTGCAATAAAAGAAGTATAGCAGCAAAGCTGTGCTTAGTTAGTCAAGTTTGCGAAAAAATTGCTTAAGTGAATATTACGGCGCCTCCGTGCAAATTCAGGACAAAATAATAATTAAAAATACCATGTCGATTGATACTACAGCTCCTAATATCTTTCACTCTTGGACTATTAGATTCTTCTTCAGAAGAGGAAACAATGAAAACATTCCTGCTTACTGCTAATCATTTCTGAAAATGATTAACAGTTCAACTATCTCATAGATATGCACCAGTCCATTAAGTGAATGTGGCTTGATGAAATGCAACACGGCGTCTTACTTTGCATCACTGAAACCTCACCATACATTAAAAAGGAGGTAGAAATCTTTAAAAGTGCTTATTTCCAAATATGCTGCATGTGACCAACATAGACGCAATTGCCACAGGATACGATGTTTGATTCCAGATATCGACAAGTTGGTTTCCAGTATTAAGATCTTTCAGGAAGTCCGGTCACGCATTCAGATGGTAAACGCTTCAGAAGTTCAAGCATCATCGATCGCAGTAGCGAAGAAACGTTTCGAATCTTCGGAAGTACAAAAAGCATTTAACTTTCGTTGCAACCGAGAAGTGATCATCCTAATTAAAAATGAGAGAAAGAGTACACCTCTAAACATAATCGATAAAAAGTGATGAAGATGCAGTACAACGATTACAAAGTGTTCCGGGGAAAGGAGTTTATTGCTAAGGGAAAAGTGCAAGAGTGCGTTTTTTCAAAATTACGATTTTGACGAACTTAAAAGAGTGACAATTTCTGTAGTTGAAATGGACCCTTCTGTGTTGCTCTGCTTCAGAATGCCCTAATAACTTTTGTGGACGTTTAAGAATTGTTTTCTCGCTGAAATAAGTGTTATCTGACAGGAGGCAGAACTTGATCGCAGAAAACTTGATTCCGTAATGCACAAGAGTTATTCCTTTCAGTGTAGCTAGAAATGAGTTTAAAACTTGAAAATTGCAATTAAAATTCCACCACAATATTAACATAAATATACTGATTGGTTAAGGAAGGTATTCATTGATTCCTCTTTGGCATCCCCTCATATCAAATCGTGTGTCTCTTCAGACTCGCCCAATCGCGCATGTCACAACATTCAACTCCATTAAAAATCATGATACATAAAAATAAAAATATGGTACATTGTGGCGAAGGGAAAAGAACAACAAATTCTGACAGGCTGTGCTCTATCGTGTCTTTCGAAAGGTCTTTTATTAATTTTGTATTTCATTTTTAAGGTTATGAAAAGTGCGCACTTTTTAATACTTTTCAAAGTCTAAAATCTCCCGCTTAGCTGATGACATCTATACCCTTTTTACTCGATATATTTCAATAATAGCTTATGAAACGGATTTAATGAACAAATATAAGCTAAACACCGATTTGGGTTACAACTGAGTTGTGTTTCTGCTCCACGTGAAGTAATTGCGTCGCAAGCAGAAAAACCAATATAATTGATAACTTGGTCATCAAATTGTTCTGATATAAATAAAGCACGCCGGAGTCGAGCAGCCTTCTTGCTGGAGTATGTCCTCTAAGAATTGCTATCGTAAGCAAGCTAATTGAAAGTGGAAGGTCAAGATTCTCAAGAAGGTGATCGTAAGCCAGCTCTGCATAAATAGCGCTCCTTGTTAAAACAATATTATGGTTAAGTTCTAAATTTTCCGGAATAAGATAATTACATTGAAATGAATAATACTGCTGAGAATATTGTGATACTCAACGGTGACAGCATTTGCTGCCAATACCAAATACGAAATTTATGCGCAATATTACGTTTATACATTATATTATTTATTATTAGACAATATTTCGATGGTTTTTAAGGATATGAAATTGTTTATAAACAACATTTCTCACGTGTAAACAAAATATAAAATAATATGAATTATAAACCTCTCCACAGGTAGTCACAAATCTTTATAAAATACAATAACTTCCAATTTACTGAACACCTTAAAACTAATCGACATAGATGGGTTAGCATCATATTTATCACCGTCTATTTTAATGAAAAGGAAATAGTCTTCTTTGGCAATAGTTATAAATGGGTGTACCTGTCTTGTTTTAACCTTAATTGCAAAGGAGTCAAAACATAATATTCTACTCACACCATTCATTAAAACTCTCATCTCGCTCCAAAACACGTTTCATACGCTCTTTCCGACCTTTTCTTTCATTCCTAACCCTCACTGCCACATATGATGGCAGATTAGGGAAAATTACACAATGAAAATATCCTCCCTACCCACAACTTTGACACGAAATGTTTAATACGCACTACAATTTCATCATTAATTCCAAAATTTGCATGATGTACACTCTTCATCCACTCTTCCTCTAATTGCTGCTTTTAGGAAATGTAAATATGCTATTATACTGTGCACTGTCATTAAGATATACAAGAGCAACCCATGTTGTACTAAACACTTTCTATTATACAAGTTCCTGGCTTAATTTCACGAAATCATTATTAACGTAATAAAATCAAAAGAATTAACATGCTACTGTTGATTTACTTCCAACTATAAATCACTGTAGTAAACCAGATAACTGTAACGAACCAAATTAACAAAATCATGTAAATGACAGTAGCGATCACATTTTCCACCATTTGTGTACTATCGATACTTACATTAGCGTCTGGTAAATATGGTCGTCTTGGATTAACTATAGGCTACAAGTGATCAATGGAGTTAACTAATCGATTGCAGCCTATTTACCATTTAAATTTAAATCCTTTGATACTCCTCAACTTATTTCATTAATTTAATGTTAATCGATTCGTTTATGGTGGGAGCATTCACTACAATCACCTTCTTCAATACTACAAAGCTTGCAGGCTGCTGATGTTCAAAGAGCAGCAAATCACTGGAACTGAAGTGGGTTTATTGTAGTCATGACGCTCAGAAATGGAGCATGTAGAATATTGCGGCGATTATCATATTTTCATTGCTTTCCATTGTGCTTCTTTCTTTGCATTATGTTACACATAACAATCTGTAACGTATGCCGGTATGCGGTCTTTCTTATTTATCGCCCGCTGTTACACCCCTGGTAGACGCTTGATATCCGTAGCTAAGCCGTTTTAGTTAATGTATGAAAAGGAGAGACGCACTGCAGTTCCAACTTCTGCAGCTAATTCCCTCTGTCCATCGCAGATCCACCACAGCAGTGACTGAATCAAATAAACGATATACACCTTGAGCACATCTTCCATACTATCACATCCATATCGAAAGACCGACACCCAACGAGCCAACGCCATATATGACAAGGTTTCATTACCACGGTCTTTTCGGAGACCGCATGATATTTCCTCGCGTTCTTGTCACGTGTCATGCACATTGCTCACTTAAAGAAAATTTGACTTTAAGGTTGGTCAGTTTCGTATTTGTGTGTGTACATGTAGTGCACTAATGACACTGGGTATGTTGAACGACTATCCTTTTCCTCTAGACTGTTGAGAAGAATATATTAGCCCATGTTGTGTATAAGAATAAAGACATACAGTATAAGAAGCATCGCCCTCACATATACAATAGCGGCATGACGATATTGTTGCCAGTGCGTTCTTTCGATTTCAGTTAGTATTCATACCTCGAAGGGAACCGCAAACACAGTTTTCTATTTTATCAGCCCATGCCAAAAATACTTGGAAATTCACTGTCAGCAAATTTAGCAAATAAGAGGCTTCCGTCGCTAGCAAAGAGCGCTGCTATACTGCTTTAGCATAACCAACTGTAGCAATGTGCGTTATGTTATTTTAATGTTACGCACCTCTGATGAATTGGATACAAACACCTGTTATTCCATCTTCAATTAGGATTTATCATATGTCTGAGTGAATTTTGTCTAGCGATAAACAAAAATTAAAAATATTTTGGTAACAACAGTATTTTCAGCAAATGCATGGAATTATTTGTTGCTCAAAAGAAATTTGTGCCATTTTAGCGCGTAAACGTGGTCCACGATCAACATTTAAAGTTGTGTTTCTTATTCTAACTCCTTCCTTCTCCTCTCCTTGAGTTATGTATTCTCCGGGAGTTGGAAATCGTTAAGATTTGATTTTGTAAATTGATCATGTTTTAATTTCTCAAGGCAGCATTGCACTGTATCTTTTCTTGTACTGTATGCTTAAAAATGAATATGCTGTGTTTGCACTTTATTATTTTAAATGTAAAATATATTGCATATGTTACGTATATGACTTGGGGCTGGGAGTTATTATTCTTCTTCCGTATTGTAGAGGCGCCTTTTCTTGAACACACCTTGGGGGGCTTTCCTCTGAACCTAACATATGGGAAAGGTTGCAGGCTTCAACAGGAGAATGTCGTTTTCAAATTATTGATACACTATGCACTTTTTAACATGTTTTAAACCGCCAAAAAGCTGTACTTCATGAATCAACCACAGAGTTCTTAATACAACAGCTTTTAAAATCTAATTTGTTTGTTGTTACGGTTGGTATTGGAATCGAATTTAATTACAACAATCTATACTCGCTTTCACTGCTTTAGCTGTGCCTAACAAAATTAGCATGTCTGTCAATAACACCATTTAAAGGGACTTATAGGAAGCTTCAGACTTTGTTGACACCATTAAAATAAAAACACATTTTAAGAGCGGCATATCATCAATAGTTAAAACTTTACGCTCAGAGTACAGGCCTATATTTTAGTTTATTTTTAAAACGGAGTCAAACACATTGCACTATCTGATAAAAGCAGCAAGATTCACTGCACTCCGTCCTCGTTTTGACTTCAAGCTGCTGTGTAGAACTGGCGCGTTCCTCATCAAAGTCCAATGACCTCCAGTTATAAGGAGTTTTCACTTACAAATATTCACAAAAAGTGGGTAGTTGTAGCGCTCTAAGCTAAATCACTAATTTGTTACCCTAGGTCCCTAACCAGGAAATAGCGGAGGACGATAAAGCTCGTCACCGTTACGGATCACTGCCATCAACACCCGCTTCACCGTTACTTGGTCATGACTTTACCAAGCCGGCGCCAAATATCTAGCAAAATGTAACTCACAGCTAATCGGTTTTGTTTTTCTTTCTTTCTTAAAGACTACTCAGATTGTTTCTTCCGTCTTTCTCGTGTATGCGCATTATTTGATTTGCAATGGACCAATGCCAATACCACTCTATGGAGGAAGAGCAGCACAGCAAGGCCTATTTCTTTCCAAGCATTATAGACCGTCTAACTCCGAAATTCTTCAAACCTTTTATCACCACACAAGTCATTACTGCTACAGAAAATTTAAAAGCTACTTTCACAAGTTCAATATATAGTGTGCACGTGGATATAAGAGAGTGAAGTTCCTTACTGCTATTTCGAGAATTAAAGGAGAATTGTATGAGTGAGGGTTATATAACAAGAAAGAGAGGAACGGGGTCAGCACGAAAATGCCATTCACATTCTATTTGGATGTAGAGTGGAGGAATCAGTTTATCAAAGTAAAATGGGTTTGTATAAGATGTGAGATAGCAGTAAAGAAACTTGGGGGACAAATTGCAATTAAGGAATTTAGGGGAATATTTGTATAGAGTTAAAAATAAATGGATATGGATGATTAATAAGTAAATGGTCTTTAGTTTTAGCAATTTAAATTAATGGCATGGAGTTGTTGGAATTGGGTGATAGTCAGGGATATAGTATTGTAGTGTGGGTGTACTCTTTTACGGTGTTAAGTATGTCATTATGGTAGATATTTCAGAAGTAAAGGATTTAGTAGTTTGTAGAGACTGTAGCTACCTGATAAAAACGGTATAGGTAGAGTAATTGATATATTTTATTTTAGTCTCCTGGGTGAGATCGGAGCCGGGTCCCCTGGAGTTCCAATAGACTACTGCTGATAACCGGGAACTGGAGACTGATGCAATCAAGGTGGAAATTTTGTACTTTTGTTTAATTATTCAGAATTTAGATAAAGGATTAGTATAAAATCATTATTTTATTAATTTTTTTTAATTGTGAGCGGTTATGCTCGTACCTAAAATGACGTGGGCCAGAGAGGGTGCAGTTTGTATTTTTCTTGGCATTTCAACAAATTTCAAATATATTTATACAGTGCTCTTTTGGTGCAATATGTAAATATGAAATTTCTGAAGAACCAATGCCTTATTTACTTTTTAACTGTGAATAGACACGTACATTTTTCTTCAGTGGTATCATTTCAACAACAAAAATGTTCATTTCTTTATGATTTTTATAAAGGATAATTTAAAATTGGAAGTAAATAACCCAGAGTTTACGTTCTAAAAACATATTGAAAAGTTTAGTATTTCAGTAGAACAACAGAGATATTTTAATATTAAATATATATAACGAGGGTACCAACAATGTATGCATGCTTTCACAGTGATATCTATTTAATACATTTCAAAGTTGGACCGAAAAACAACAGTAATGTGTAGTATGATGTTCTGTAAACAGATGCGACTCACATACTATGATAACGTTGCTACTGACAGGTAAATCAACAATGAACAAACGAAGCCAAGATTATTGTAAACCAACAATGAACAAATGCAGCCAAGATTATCGTATGATGTTCTGTTACGTTATGCTAGCGTTGCTGAAACAAAATGGAGCCAAGGTTATCGCTTGAACAGCGTATAGCAAAGTGGTATTGAAAAACCGAGAATGTTGCTGAAGTTCAAAGGCAATGGAGATTTGTGTACAGAACAGAACCGCCGTTGAACTACTACCTATGCGGAACTCTTAAGGATGTTGCCGTAGAAAACCAGCTACACTGGCAGCACTTCGGGAAGAAATTGAAACGGCATGTGTTACAATCGCTGAGGACACTTTCGCAAACGTTGCTCAATCAGTAGTTCAACGTACTCATGGTCCATGGTGGGCATTTTGAGCAACTGTTGTAAACTGTAAAAGTCTAAGATGATTAGTGCCCATCGTTTTCTGTTTGTGTGAATTCAGTTTTGTTGTGCTAACACAGTTTTTTCTTTGCCTGAAGTGTGTATACGTGTGTGTGTGTGTGTGTGTGTGTATTACTACACAAAATAAATACTATTTCACATTATTTGAACCGACAACTGTGGCCGAGATTTTATTTTATTATTATTTTTAATGGTGTTTAACGCCCGTTTTTACTACCGAGGCATCACAGGCGGTGGATACTGGTGATACATGAGATGAAGTGATATATTTGAAAATATTTTATTCTATTTTTTTTATGAAAAAAAAAACGCTAAGTTTAGGGTACCTCCCCATTTGTGTGGACTGAGGATTGGAGAAAACCTCATTCAGGGAGGACGGTCCTGGCGGGAGGTCTGGAGTTCGATTCCGTCTCCCTGAGAGGGTTTTTCCAGGTTTTTCTTAATCCTCATGAATGGGAAATGTCGGGGAGGTATCCTAAACTTAGGCCTGAAACGCTTCATACCTTTAAAAAAAAATCTTTCCCAATTTATCATTTCATTTCTTGTGTCATCAGTGTCTACCCTTTGTGGTGCCTCAGTAGTTAATACGGACGTTAAACAAAAATGTGTGTCAGCGTTCTTCTGTATGTGTTTGTGATGTCATCGAGGCGGCCCTGACATAGGATTGGCGACCCATTCAGGGTGCACATGTACTCTATGTGCGTGTAAATACTGTCTGGCGATCAGAAGAAGACAAGCGAGAGGAATGTGCTACCTAAACATTCTCTACCCTCCTCATTATGTTCATGCCGATAAAAATAAACAGTGTTGTCAGATAGTCGCTAATGGTTAGAAGATCAGCGGGGGTGCAAGATCCGAGTCTGAGTCATGTGGTAGCATGGTTATCTCCCATACACTCTTAATTGTGCAGATAAACAGTTCAAGCCCCCCTCGCACTTCATTTCGATCTCGCCTTCTTCTGATCGCCAGACTTTAACAAGCTCATCGATAGGCGAATGACCCGGGAGTTGGTATATATATTTTACAAAACGGAGGAGAGTAAATATTGCGGAATTGTAAGAGTAAGCTCCTACTAATACTAATTCTTCTGTGAAAAAAGACAAAGATATATCACCTGTAAGTATGGAGTTGTAAAATATAAATACAGCAGAAACTTTTGAGGAACAGAAATCTACTAATAACTACAAATTACAATTCCATACCATTTGTAATATATTACAAATTTTTAATATAGACCATACTTTTGTGAAATTGAGTCCAAAATAAATGCACTGCAGTACATAAAAACGAGTCCTAAAACTTGTACATTTAAGGAGGATCTTGTTTCCTCAAAAAGACAATCAGCCTATTACGTATAAATTTACATTATGTACAAACATATTTCCTAGAACTGTATGAAACACAGATATAGCAGCCTCTGCATGTTTCAGATAACAAATTATTTACATGAGCAGTTTTGTTAATACAACACGTTTGATCTTTCATGCTAGACAACATAGTTGGAAAAAGCAATTTCGCTCAATAAATGCCGAGCAGCCCATTCCCTTTTCAAACTTTACTAAGCCCGTGTTCTCTTCGGCATTTTCCAATTGATGAAACATCGGTATTTGTCAGTAACTTGCATCGTTTTACAAAGCTATATCGCATAAAGTCCATATCACAGATAATATTTATAAGTGTTTACTTTTATATTCTACACACAGCCTAAGCTAATGCACTATTCAGCTTATAATTTTAGCTGTCTTTACCAAAAATATCATATGATCTCTTGATATAAGTTTAGTTTTGCTTGTTTCGCTTATTTAGCTGCACATGTTACAATATTCACTTGGGTAAACTTTTGATGACAGATTTTTTTTTTCTACTCTTGGACAACAAATGCTTAATGATTTTCATTTTTAATACACATATTAATGTTATGCCAATTGATTGCATTCCGTGAAATGAAGAGTAAATGGCATTTGCCTTAGATATTCATGCATTAGTGTTCCCGAAACAAAGCAATGTCTGGCGATGAGAAGAAGGCAAGCGACAGGAATGTGCTATGTAAACATTTTCTATTCTCCTCACTATGATCATATACGTTAGTGCCAAACAATATAAACAGTGTTGTCATATACTCGCCCACAGAAGTTTATTGGGCTTGCAAGATATGATTCTGTGAGGTTGTCATTCATGGATATCTTACATTCATACGTGTGCAGATAAATAGTTCAAGCCCCCTCGCACTTCGGTTCCATGTTGCCATCTTCGCCAGACTATACAGACTATACAGACGATCATTGAAAAGCTACAGACTTGTGCACAGAAGCGACACAACAAATACTACTTCAACAGGTTAATATACAACGTTTTGTATAATAATTATTCATTTAAATATATACAAAATGAAAGGGTGTCAAAATTTTAATGAACGATTTCATGCTATTAATGAAGGAAAAAAAATACAATTTTGGTTGTTGACATGTTGTTTGGCCAAAAAAAAGTAATTTATGCTTTATTTTTCATGGGCTGTAATATGCTGATGTGTCGGAATTAATGAATTCCGATTATAATAATAATGGATAAATAAACAGAAATATAACAAATAATGGATCTTTTCTGTTTTTTTTTTCTTAACTAGAATAGTTTTAATTTTAAATTCACATGAAAAATTGTATGTGCATCTTTTGCGTTTGCAAAATTAGATTTGACCTCACTGAGCTTAGAGCTAACAAAGATTTTTAAAAAAGATGAGCAATGGTAACTGTGAACTTGTTTTTTGCAGAACAAACATTTATACTGAGTATCTGCAATTAGTGCATTCTAAATTTATACGTTTACCTTGGAAAAGTTCATCATTCGCGGATATTTACACATGCTGTTCATTTAAGGAGAAGCAGGTCAGAGCTCATTAACAGCGGCTTGTTTTTACCAAGAGAAATACCCATAAAGACCATCCAATGGTCGAGCTTTACAACTTATGAATACTAGAAATGTTTTGCTCGTCCTTCAGAAAGAAGGCAGTTAACGGATACATCAGACAAATAGTGCAGAATAACGCAGCTGCTAAGCTGAGTGCCTATGCATAGCATTATGAACATTTAATTTAACTTTATATTCTTACATCTCTTTTCGTGATACTGTTTTTTGCTCGTTGTGTTTTTGTTTAATCTTTACTCAATAAAAGTCCATCACGCAGGAGCTACGTAAACTAAGCGAATTCCTCACCAAGTTGAATACCTTTAAAAATAAACTTAAAATCCAAATTAAGCCTTGTTAATTAATGAAATGAAATAAGTTATGGCATTACTGTGTGGCATTAGGGGAACCAAATTAGAAATCTTACAATCCATTAGTATTACAAATGTATTACTAGTAGTTATTATTATTATTATTATTATTATTATTATTATTATTATTATTGAGATTAAATCACAAAAATTAATGGTATCTATTAATTAAATGTAATATGGGATTAATGGTATACAAAGTTATACTGTATGGTATTTTTAAACTTTTTAAATGTAACCATGTTTATGAAGAGCCCTTGATATCTTTACATTCACTAAAATAGAGGATTAACAGAAAATTTACACTTATCTTGTGTATTTAAGAAGATGCTAATATGTTTCAATAAAACAAAAACATGTTACTATTTAAAAACGATTTCAATGTACTAAGCAAATATACACAATCAACAATAAACAGTCGAAAGTTCCATCGATTTTCATTGGCTTTGAAATTTAATTTAAATGTTATAGTAGTAAAAGCATATAATGCAAACTGTTTCTGAATATTACAGAGCGCTCTTACATACAAATTAATTCTCTCACACACGTTAGATAATTATTTTATAGTTGTATTTTTACGATAATGCTTTTGTCAAATATAAAGCAAATGAATCGTTATAAATACAATATACATGCTGAGTTAATTTGTCCTTTTATTTTGAAACAACAGAAAGAAAATTAAACGCTATAATACATCATAAATTTTGGTTTTCAGGTATACCCCAACTCCAAATGGTCCCATTTTCATAATTTTTATAAACTATTTTTCTTATTTTATTTAAATGTATAAGCCGAGTTTTGTTGTGAAAAAAATAAACGAATAAAAACAAATATTGCTGCCGCTAGAGCAATTTTTAAAGTTGGGTTTCAGGTAAATCCCCCTCCTAATAATTTGATTTCACTGTTTTTCAGAGACTAGTTTTCTTATTTTATTTCAATGGTATATACCGAGTTTCCTTTACAAAAAATTAAATTGCGACTACTAGAGCAATTTTTAAATTTCACTTTAACCCCCGCTCTAAAATTTCCGTTTTCAGCTATACTCATACTTCAATGGCCCAATTTCTCTGATTTTCATACACTACGTTTAATTGGTTTATTTTAGTAGCAAATACAGAGTTTCATTGTGGAAAAAAAAAATTGTGGTCGCTACAAATTGTTTTTTTAAACTTCGCTTTAGATTAACACCCACCCCTAATGTTCCAATTTTGCTGATTACCGAAAGCGACGAATAGTTTGCTAATTGAAGGTTATATGATGAGTTTTGTTAACAAAAAACAAAAATTGCGACCACTAGAGCGTTAATAAAAGCACACACACACAATTTTTTCATTGTCATTTTCGGTGCCTAGTAGGTAGCATCGATGAAGATTTAAGACTTTTTTTCCAAAAATCTTTTCATAGGTACAACCGCAATAGTTAAGACATTCCTTCGGAATTAGCTAAAAGTGCCACGTTTATCATTACGTCATGTTAGTAGAAAGGAACAAAGGAACAAAGATAAGGATAGTATTATAAATTGATCTGAAAGTAATGAATTTCTGCTACGTTGATGTGAAAGTATAAAGCACCCGTGTAGGGTAAACTGCGCTCACGTACTTAATACGATGCTGCTCTCGTTTTCCTCCACCAAGACAGGCAACTTAGACTCCTAACTCCAGTTGTCGACCACAGTAAAATATGAAAGTCTAGACAAAAGAAAGGGGAAGAATCAGTCGTTGCAGAACATTAAGCAGCATTAACATGTTTCGAAAGAAATCGTGTATACTCTCGAAAACTCTAAAAGATGAAAATAAAGGTATATAATGTATTTTGTTCCCCTAATTCACCTCCGTAACCTGCTTTTATTATGGCATTGAGTTCCGTACCATCCTGTGTGTTAGTATTAAAATGTGAATGGTTGGACAACCGGGTGAATTGAATGACAAAAAATAGGCATCAGAATTACAAAAGGATGTTTTACAGTTCTAACCACAAATGAAATGGAATTGTTATGGAAGAGTCATCTGGATAACTTTCATTGCTACCTCACCACTTAAATCCTTTCATCAGTTGTATTGCTCTACTCTCTATAGAACCAGACCCCTGTTGACTGGAAAACAGGTCAGCCTTTTGCGAATGCCAATTCCACTAAAAGCCTGAACTGTAAATGTCTAGATATAAAACTCAAGGCCGATAGATAAAAGTTGCTCAAAACCGTTATGTTGCGCGTTAGATGGAGAGAACCAAACAGGTTTACCGTATCAGTTTCGCGATTTAGTTAAAGCTGATTCAATCGTTCTGTTTTTGGAGAATACTACAAAGTACTTCTCAAGGACGTGGTCGCGTTCTCAACCCTTGTACAGACTGTGGTATCCTTTATGAAGACCCCATCCAATGACTGCCTTGCAGAATATTTTTTACAGTTCTAAAAGATTTTTCTGCATAGAATTATATTTAATTAAAGATGCACGTAAGACCCTCTTTTCGAGCGAGTTTCTATCTGAGATTATTATTCATATTTTCATCTAAAGTGGCAAGCACTGTATAGCATTAAATGTACTTAATTCGTTTTCATATTCACATATCTACTGTCCTGAAGATCGGAGCAGTTTCCATAAAACGTTAACTATAGACAACTGCATTTCTTTTGCAATTGCTGACTCTTTTTTTTTTATTATTTTATTTATTTTTAATTTAGAGTGATAGAGGCACTGCCTTTCAAGACGCAGGTACAGAGTGCTATTCAAGCAATAAATGAACACATTTGTGCTATCATAAATAAAGCAATTGATTCATTTCGTCAATTTTGCACTCTTTTACATTACAGCTTGGCTTCGAGTATCGCTGCACGCCAAATCGGTTTGACAATTATTTTTCTTGAGTTTTTTTTTTTTTTTTTTTTTTTGAATGAGTATTTGAGATGAATGTTCGAACACCAAACGTACATTCGTAGCGTGCTATACACATCATGTTGTCTACATGAAGTCAGAGCTCCCTTCATGTGATATTAATTTTCTATACGACCCTGCTACAGTAAACAACTGCCAGTGTTCTTACACATGAAGCCGCGTCTAAGGCAATGTTTTGGTAGCCTAGTGGTCGTGTGTTGAAGGCTTTGCCTGTTTATATCGTTGCATATTGCAAATTGGTCTACATGCCTTAATGTCTCAGTTACTCAAATACGGCGCACTGAGAGAAGGCAAACCACTATCTCTTCCTAACTCACGTAAATTTGCTTTTCTTTATTATAACAATAATGAATTAAAAAAAGTACCTTCCACACCAATAAAAGCGTGCTGGGTTCATAGCCCAGAGGACTGTGGATCGCAACCAATGATGTGGTAGGTTCTTTTTTATTTCTTATTTTAATACAGAAAAGTAAACTGATGAAGATTAGGAAGAGGTAATGAGTATAATTAATTAAAAATATTCGCAAGAATAAATTGATAGGCTGACCAAATACATTTGAAACAAAGACACAAGAAATTATAAAGTACGAAAACGTGGCTAAAACAACCTTTACAAAATGATATATAAGATGGAACCGAAGTCCACAGAGTGTGAAACACAACCGTGCCAAGTGGAAAACTTGAAGGAAGGTGAACAATTTTAATATAACAATTAATGTCTTTTCCTTACCGAATTAAAATACATTGTTTCATTTAAATTGATTTAATAAATATAAATCACGCACACCCTCACTAGCGGAATTATTTTAAACCAGAAGATTTAAGTGGTTTAACTCACCAAAGAATTTCAAATATCAAAAGATTACCGCAGCGACGAGGAAAAGGAAAACCTGTCCCGAAGAAGAGAAAAATCGAAGCGATGTTATTTATACGCTGCCCATGTGCTGACTATCCTCCTGGCCAAAAGTCCCAGCTCTCGATGCGAGAAGAGCGACGCCATTGAACGCAGAGGACATGCACAGAAGTGTATGTGCTGACATCGTTGGCGCATGCAAAACAGGCACACGAAGACTAGGTAACCTTTGACAGGAGATGGCGTGCCGACACGGCACA
Organism: Metallyticus violacea; assembly: GCA_030762175.1. Lineage (NCBI taxonomy): Eukaryota > Metazoa > Arthropoda > Insecta > Mantodea > Metallyticidae > Metallyticus > Metallyticus violacea. The sequence goes on from CM060831.1 coordinate 51,350,213, forward strand.
CACGGATGGAAGAACTAACATGTTTGTTCTCTGCTGCTGTCTGTAGTTCTGTTGCTGTCATCAGTGTGAACAGCCAGGAGAAGACGTTTTGTACTCTCCAGCATCATCAATTTCGATCCATTGTCCACCGTCACTTCCGCACGGAATTTGGAAAAGATTCTCCCTCCGACAATTCCATTTGCAGATGGTATACGCTCTTTGTGGAGACCGGGTGCTAATATAAAGGGAAAAGCATCGGTCGTACGCCTATGTCGGAGGCTGAGAGTCCAGAGAAGATTTCCAACATAACCCTAGGAAATCGACTGCTAGGAGGTAACAGGAAACTGGGCATACAGCACGCATTTTGGAGGGTGTTACGAAAGCGCCTAAGAAAGGAGGCATATCTCTTTGGACTGCATCAAGCCTTAACAGCTCCCGACAGGCACCGATAGGGGGACTTTTTGCATCGTACTGCAGCAGCGGATGTAAGACAACCGTTTTAGTAAAATCCTAATTTGAATTTATATAGAAAAGTCAAGAAACTAATGTTCGCTTATGGGGGACAGAAAATCTTTATTGTTACGTTGAATAGGAGCGAGACTCTCCGAAAGTTAATGTGTTCTCTTTAAGGCGAAGGTGTACAGTTCGTTTTTCTTTGTCGAAAGGACAATAACAGGGCTGAGTTATATGAATATGATCACTGAATTTGCTATCATAGTTAAAGATGATAGATGACTTCACATTGCAACAAGATAGTGCTGTACTTCATTTATATCCGGAACTCAGGGAATTTTTCCAGCATTTGCCGCAGTGAGAGATTAGATTTCCTCATCTGAGGAAAGAGGAAGAAGTCACTGAGTGCCAGGTCAGGAGAATACCGGGGGGAGGCAAAAGTTGATAGCCCCAAAAAGCAGCATGCGTGACTGAGCTGTACAGAATGAGCTGGGGCGTTGTCGTGGAGCAAAAAGACCCCCTTGGACAGCTTCCCGCAACGCTACGTCTTGACCGTAACCTTGTTAGGAGATTTCGGTAGTGTGCTCCTGTGATGTTTGCCCCTTAAGAGCATAATCTGTTAGCACTACACCATGGCAGTCCCAAAAACACTCAGTACCATCTTATCCGATGATGGTTGGGTCTACGTCCTTTTCGACGGTGGTGAATCCACATGTTTCCACTGCTTGCTTTGCTCCTTTGTCTCGGGGTTATAGTGATACACCCAGCATTCGTCCATGATGCTTAGGCGGCTAAAGAAGTCATCTGGGTTGAGCTGACACAGCTGCAACATGTCCGCTGCTGCCTCGGTTCCGGGTGTGGCATCGCGGACCTAGAGGACGGCGATCTTTGTCGTGTTCAAAATGTGAAACAATATGTTGAAAACTGATCCATGACTGATTTTCACTTTTTCCTTTATCGCTTCGATTGTGATATGCCGATCTTCGAGCACCAGGGCCTTCTTTTGCGATTCCTGGTTCTTTACAAAGAGATGGTTTGCCACTTCATTCTTCGCATTCAGACATACTTGACCTCTGCGTCTGCGCCACTTTGTAATATGATGGTGCATTGCTGCCATACACTTCCACCAACTCAGAATGGATTATTGCAGCGTTGTTCCCCTTCAAATGTAGAAAACGAATTACCGCACGATATTCCACTTTATCAATGGGCTGAGCCATTTTGTTTTGGCTCCTCTACGGTACTGCGGCGCGGGGATTTCAATGTGTACCAGGACTGCAGACAAAAAAAAAAAAAAAAAAAAAAAAAAAAAAAAAAAAAAAAAACCATAAGTTTCTTTTTCGAGGTGATGGTTAAAACTTTATGACTACCATTCGTACAAGGGTATAATCGTAAAAATATTAAATAAATTGTTTATCTGAATGTTCAGTCAGCTAGACGTCCTTATTTTTCCTTCCAGATAAATTAGAAGACATACCTGACGACTCTAAGAATGAAACTGGAAAATCTGACTAATTCTTCATAGTTGAAGAAAGCAATCACATGCACATTTTGACTCTGGTTTCTGAACTCCTACAATGGCAAAAAATATCCCGTAAATTTCAAGCAATACATTGACCACTGAACGGTACTTTCTCAGTTTTCTGAGGAGGGGAGAAAAGTCTTAGTTTGTTTTATTAACCTCACCTGTTACTCTGCCCAATTCGTAACTTCCTTGTATCTCAACTGGTCTACCAGTGTTATAGCGTTGTATAGCACATAATTAGGGTCTAGAGATGCATACCTATTTGCACACTTTTCTCTCGGCTTATATAGGATGATTTAAATTGAACTAACACATTTCTTTATTTATTTCAAAACGAACGCTGTTAACAACAGCTTATTTGTACCCCAAATGTAGAGTACCTATGGGACATTATTAACCTCTATAGAAAACATTGAAAATGTCTGCCCTCCTGCATAAGGCATAACTCAACACGTCGTTCCATGTTACTGGCCGCTCGTTGGAGGACTGTGTTCGCAATACCGTTAAGCTGCTGTGTAATGTTGTGTTTCAGATCGTCCAATATCTGGGGGCGTGTGGCGTAAACCCTGAGTTTTAAGTAATTCCATAAGAAGAAGAACACCGGTGTTGTCAAACCAGGAGATCTCAGTGGCCACAGGTTCTTCGAGATTATCCGGTCGTCAAAGAAACTTTCAATTAGCGTCATGGATTGGTTTGATGTATGGCATGCAGTGCCATCTTGTTGAAAATATCCATGATCCAGCTCTACATCGTCCAGCTGCTCAACAAATTCCACGAAAATCCGTCAGTACCATGCATTGTCCACGTCTGGTCAAAGAAGTAGTAGTTTGCCTTCTTCACTCACCAGAGAAGTTATTTCTAATTTGTTTACCAGAGCCAGTATCTTTTCTGTCGGGGTGGGGAGAACACCAAACTCTCTCTGGCATATCCTTCCAGTAGTTGTACTGAATTTTCACAGCGACTAGAACAAATTGTCGAAAACAGCTGCCTAACATAAAAACCAACAATACGGAATAAAGAATAAATATCTCATGAGAGAGAATCAAAACTCCCAAATGTCTTTCTTAATTTGACGTTAAACTCAGAACAATTAGTGAATTTCCAGCCAAATAAAGAAAGAAAGAAATGTGTTATTCTATATAAATAACTCTGTATTTACTCTCTGATTACCGTAAGTTCACAGCAAAGCGTAAACAATGCACATGTTAGACATGTGCATTGTTGGTGCCTGTGACCGAATTACGTATCTGCTACCTTAGCGAAACTTTATAGTTTTATCATCTCTGTTCTCATTTAACGTATGTGTGGTATAAAATAAATGCGTACATGATTTGTAATTATATAAGAAATGTTCTCACGTAATTACTGACCTGACTGTAATCGTACACAGTTTCGCTGCAGTGATCTACTAATCAAAACGAAATAGCGCGGAGCGATCTTACGGCCTCTACTTGAAGTTGCTCTTCTCTTACTACTAAGAGAATATAGACATGCTTACATATTACACAACTGATCTATCTTTGAGTCTATTGAGCATGGCTCTATGTTACACAGATGGCACGTTTTTGTCATTTTTATATTTGCATATTTTTCAGTACTTAGTGCAATATACACATTTTAATATAAATAATTTTATCAACATGTCATGACTTAAATGAAAACAAACATGTAGACGGGGTATGATAATCCCTGCTATCTTAATAAAGATATTTTTCTGTTAAATTCCCATCGAGAACTCCGTTGTTTACATAGGCATGTAAGCCATGATTATTAGAATGTCTGTCTTTGCATTGCAAGGACCAAGAAGCAATAAGCTACAGGGCAGCTAGCGTTTTCACTTGAAAATATCAACAATCAGCCTTACAATTTTTGGACGTAGTGGCCCGACTATTCACCTATCTTGACAGCCTCTGGAACAGGTTGCAAGACAATGCGTATCGGGCACCAGGCCAAGAAACCGGATACTGCCGGTAGCCCGAAAGTTGGAAGAATGGTACCCTGTAATCTGGGATGACATTTTTAAACTTTATAAGTGTCAAGACGGATACAAGGCAGAAATTCTAGAAGGCTACTCCGTTACCAAAATGCTCAATGAAACACGTACACCCAGAAAGCTTGTTTTAAATGCAAGTGACTGAAATATATTTGATAAAAACATTTACTCTTTAAATGAAAGAATACAAAATGAAGGTAGCAAAAGCTGCAGTAAAAATTTACAGGAATGAGCATCTCTGAATATACTGACCTACTAGGGTTGGAAAACCCACAGTATCCTGAGCGCTTTTATTATAACTCAAAACGCAGTGAACTTATATATCTAAGCGCGTAGTGTCGCATACAAGCGCTAAATTCATAATAAAAGCGGTAAAATAATCATTATAATAATAATAATAATAATAATAATAATAATAATAAGCATAATAATAATAATAAGCATCATCATCATAATAATAGAAATATTACATTGCATGAATGCTGTGGATAAAATCAAAAATGAAAATATGAATGGGTGTACTTATTATTAATGGATATAATTATACGTTAATATAAAGACATTCAATTATCTGATGACCGATGCGGCATCTGCATCGGCCAGCCGATTTAAATGAAAGGGATAGGCGGGTTTTACCGAACTATTACGTTGGCCTTCATTCTCGCACCACTAGGTCAATATCACTGAAGAGTGAAAGAAAGAACACGGGTGTAATCTTAGAGTAAAACCTGCTAAGAATACTAAATAGCATATACCAGGACTGCCTAATTATTCTATTTTATGCTACAACGAATATTTAAGATTCGTTTGCCCGAGTTCGCTTGTGCTGTCCAGAGAAAATTCCAGGTGATGGGAGTTCCAAGATAGAATGTGATTAATAAATTATAGCAAACACACACACACACACACTTTAGGCACTAAAAGGTAATGTAAATTTAATTTGTCAAAGGGAATGAAAAAGGAAATGAACATTTTCAAAAGCAAATGCCAGAAATGTGTGGAAAATGAACGAAAGCTATTCCAGCTTCTCCTTATGTGACATTTATATAACTTTATAAGTGCATTAATAATTAATAGAATGTCACTCTATTGTTTCTACTACCGATAATTTTGTCGCCCCGCCCGTCCTTACATTAGTATAGTTCAGCTGATGGATTATTGGTTTATGCAATACCAGCCACTGTATCGGCCATTAGATAATTGGATGAATCGATATACAATTAATGCACAAGATGATGCTATTAAATGCAACGGCAATAAAGGAAGATCAACTGTAGCAGTATAAATTGTATTTCATGAACAATAATATCACAAAAGAAACCAAAATTAAAAAACACTCGATAGTTTAAAGTACTGGAGCTGAACTTGGCATTTGAATTACAGCGTGCGACCAAGATGAATTTTTGGCATGTTAGTCAATATATTCCAGTAAAAAAGGAATATTCAAAATTCCATAAAGTACAGGCAATGGAAATAATAGAGATGTGAAGAGAATAAAATTGCGGCTTAAATGAGGTTCTGCCGGAAGAAGGAAAAGAAGATGCATAGCATCACAAGAATATGAGAGAGAAGGGCGTAATAAAATAACTGGATTGGAAACATAAAAAGAAGTGGAAAGAAAAAAAGAAACGTGTAGGATCTAGTGACAGAATGGTATCTTAAGCATGCTAATGATATTCAAAGGAGTGGAATGTTGTATGTAAAGCCCAGGGTTCGACTCCAGACCTTTAACGCAGAATTATTATACCTAATCTTAGACTTGAAAGGAAGATTACTTATCTTGATAAAAATTGAATAGAAATGACATTTATTGTTATGTACAAATGTAAATAAATTTGTTATTTGACAAAACCGACGCAGAGTTGCCAGTTCTTAAGCTTAACTAAGTTCTATGTTTTCTTTTTATTATAAAAGAAATTATTCTGAAGAAATAAAAGCGTATCGTCCTCAATGGACTCATAACACAGATCTACAAATTGGAACTTTTGAGAGCTGTTTTGCTTTTTATGTATGCTTTTAAATTATTCATTACCGCTGAATTAAAAAATGACACACTTTTCCCCATTACAAGAATTCTTTACCAATAAAGAATGAAGGGTTTCTTTTAGAAATGTACTTAGTTTGGGAACTGCTAAGAATTACAATTGAAATTGAAATTTTGTTACGCAATTTCACTTATTAGCACATTCAACACTTCAATAAAATGCTACTTGTTTGGTCTGGAATGTTCTCCTGGACTTTATTTGGTATGTTTCCACGGAATCCCCACAGAATATCAAACGGTAGCGCATTTCATCTCCTTCTCACTTGCTCTTCGCTGACTGCTCCCAGGTTTTCGTCCGGATGTGAGATGACAAAGTGTAATTTGAAACTCATGTTGCATTCCAAAATTGAGAATATTTATAGTATGTTGTTCACAGTTTTACCATAATCAGAATGCTTATTGTTTCCTTGAAACTTTTCAAGGACTTCCTTAAATACATTCCAACCTTCTTTTTGTATAGCAGTCACAATCTTTCCAAATTGTCTGTTTTTTAATTAGCTCTCTGATTTGTGGACCACAGTTATTGCTGAGCTTTCTGAAAGTCTCCATTCTACTCAAGTGCTTTCACAAATTGTTTCATTACACCAAATTTGATACGATGAGATGGTAAAGGATTTTTCTAAAGCTTCAATAGACCATCACATATTACGACGGGCGTTTGGGAATGATTTACAATTGTACGTTTTGTACTTTATTTATAATGGAACAATTCACACAAGATCTCTCAATACATTCCCCACCAACGTCAATGCACAGTTGCCATTTTTCTAGTAGTTTCATTATGGCGTCGCAATACCAATGTTGGGAAATATTACACCACCATTCGTGCATAGCTGTCTGAATTACCTCGTTGTTGCCAATTTTTTACCTTGAGAGTCCTTCATATTGTCGAATATGATAGAGCGAGATCCGGTGAATATGTTGCACAAGAATAAACCCCAGCAATGCCAGCTTTGCCGCCGTAGTGTTGCTGGTTTGAGGCCGTGCATTGTTACGTTGGAGAAACACTCCGGTCGCCTTTATGACTCCTACCTCTAAGCCGTATAAGTACACCTCACTGTTGGCAGTCTTTTCTTGAGGAGGTCAGCCCATATCTGTAGTCGTGAAGTGTCCTAAGCGACGGAGATTTTCTGCTTGCCTGCAAATGGAGCAGCACAAAACTTCTTGGGTGTGGACTCCCTGGATGTTTCCATTGAAGAATTGGACTTTCTTTTCTGGTATTTGGTAGTGACATGACCCATCACCGGTCACCAGCTTCTCTACGAAATCCGGATCTTCATAATGAATTTCTGGTAGCCGACGACAGACTTCAGCCCTTTTGTCCTTCTGTGCTGTATCTGGTCCCATATCTTTTTCACGTTCAAATCTTCGTGACAATGGTGTGGGCTGAAGTCTGTTTGACGTTCCAATTCATCAGAGATTATGCACTGTCAGACATACACAACTTCAATGTTCCTGGGAAACCGCGCTGTTGACTGACAGCCAGTACCCACATTCTTGTGTGCAGATCGCCTGCCGCTGGCAAACGATTGACCCAGGAGTAAATGGTCTTGTGTTCAGGAGTTGTTTTTTTTAATCTACAAACCGACCGGAGTTAAACTTTTATGAATTTCTGTAGTTTTGACGACCTCCTTCTACATAAACCATGCAGCCCATTTTGTCCATTATGAGCGTCTTCCATCTTTCTGTACTTGAAACAAACGAACACTGTCCTTTCTCTACACACTCTACACACTATTTACAATCGCCAGCTATCGTCTATAGCGCAATATTCGTAAAACACCTCTAGTAAATCATTTCCGAACGTCCCTGGATAATTGTACTATGATGTTAAATTAATTATTTCATATTTTACCTTTGCTTTTTAGCAACATAACTTCCACAAATAAAAACAATAGAATTAGTAATATTTAAGTAACATCTACTTTCCATCCTTCTCGACTGGAGTGCATGCGAAGATAAAAATGAAAGTATTCATAAGCAAAGCGTTTCCTTTCAACAATAACTATTTAACCAGTCTAACAACTGAAGTTATATTACATTGTGTAAGCAGAAGTGATATGCTGTCAACTGTCTGAAAAATATCAGTCAGTATTTTAAAGACACTTATTCCATTAGATAGCATAATAATAATAATAATAATAATAATAATAATAATAATAATAATAGGTTCGCACTCATTTATAAGATAGGCTCATAATTACAAATTGAGAATGCAAAGTTTCAAAGAAATGGTATGTGATATAGCAAAATGAGCTTCGTTTTTTGAATCAGTACATGCAAATTACCATAGAAGGGTTCAAAATCTAAAACAGTAAAAATTACTATATGCCCGTTTAATCAATGAATTCCCCCAGAGCTCCAGAGTATTTACAGAGAAAGAACGCTGTATACAATGAAGAGAACTTACCCAGGCGTAACCTCTTTGTCTGCTATTGCATTCATTCAGAATTCTTAAGAATGGGAAGCCGCGCAGCGTAGGAGTTGCAGCATCTTGGCGGGATTTCCGTGTGAATGCGAGTTTGGGTTCAGCAAGTAGGAGGCAAGGTCGCGGAGGTTAACAAGGTCAGTAATGTGAAACCGACCATCTGAATACTCATTGCTATGGCAATTAACATTCCGGATACTTAAGCTAAGTCTTTGCTCTTATCAATTTCACACATCACGCCGTCGTGGATGTGCGAGCCAAAGTTCTTTGATGTGAATGACGAGAATGCTGCAAACTTAAGGCATCTATCTCTGCCCTGTCACGCTCAAGCTAAAGTGCCCAAGAATTTATCTTACAGCAATAATAATCAGATGACAAATATGTCAAATCAAAGGGAAACTCCTCGCTTTTCCAAGTTCTCTAATCCCCCCCCCCCCATTGGTCGATGGCAGTTCGAATCGCATTAATATTCTCCAATAATTGGGCAGAGGTTCCCCCCCTTCAGAATCTGGAGATGTTTAACGTTGGGAGATTCCCCTTTAAAAACATAATTAGATAACTTCTTACAACGTAGTCGTGTTAAATTAAATTTGAGAATAAGTATAACTTAAGCTAGAAAATCTCAAAAGCATGTCTTCCTTTTAAAATAAAGCAAAAATGACATCAAGGTTCATAAACTACGAAAGTTAATCAGTAATCGCTAGCCAATCACTTTGTAGTTACCTAATGACTGGACTATTTACTAATAAATAAACACATTAAATGCTGGCGCAGTAATTCAAATGCTATGAATAATATTTATTTATAGAAATGCAATTATACAGGGTGATTCTTTTGATAGATGCCCCAAACTCTTGTCTGGAAAAATATGTTAATTAGATAATGACTTACAAATTTATACAACATGCCTCCAACGATGCAAAAAGAATATGGAAATTCCCGCGAAATGATAGACTCGTCTTTAAATGTTCCTCCTTAAGGTATCTGGACAGTTCATATTCGAATGTCGCGTGATTAACAACATAAACAATAACACAGCGCGTGTTCCACACAATATTAATGAAGTCGCAAACTGCCTGAAGAACAACAATCTGTCACATTCCATATATCAAAGAGAGAGGGCAAATAATAATAAAACTACACCCTTTTCGTACTCTAAATGTGATCGACCACCTAGATCTTTCGAATGAACGCTTCCCGACTTCTTTCTTTGGGGCATATTGAAGGCAAAAGACAAAAAATAATCCAAGCAAAAACGAAACACTTAAAGAAGCGATGGGGGTACGCCAAGAGATTAAAATCGTTAACGCTACCATTTTTGGAGAAGATTCCAGAATATGGAGAAACGCATATACTTGGTGTGCTTGGATGTGAGAAGAACCTTTCAGCATAGATTACGAACAGATCTTGTTTTGCATTCGCGAAGGTAGGTATATATATGTATATATACATGTATATATGTACATACATACATAGAAGGACTCCACGAGTTCGAAATATAGCGATCTCAAGTGTGACTTTTTCTTAGTGTTTTATGTATACACAATATACATTTGCAAACCATTATCTAAATAATAAACTTTTATAGGCAACATTTTGGGGCTTCTAGCCAGAGAATCATCTTGTATATATTATATACATTTCACTCTTAGATTTAAAAATATCTGGAGTATATTATTATCTTCAGTTTAAAAAAAAACTAATATTCCATTTATTTTCAACTTGCTGCTCCATATTTAAGGTTTAAAAAGAGAATCATTCTCTTAGTCCATATTCTTCTCTTTGAATTTAAAACATGCCTACTACAGCAACTACCTAAATCCATGTGCCACATACGTTGCTATTTTGCATTTGCTAACAAATCTCTTCCTCCCTATGCTGCATGTTCCCGCGAGAAGAATTAAAAAATTGACGGCCGCATGAGACGCAGTTATGTATTGATTATTATTAGGTGCCGTGTGTGTGTGTTTTGAGTTATATTTAACGGTGCATGTAACATGAAACACGTTCACTTGAGCGGTACCTAGTAACAAAACATTAGTGTCTTAAGAGTTGTAGGTTCCTGGAAATTGACATTAATGTAACATTGAAGGGGCAGGCTTACTTAACTTTTAAAGGCATTTCCACTTTAAAAGCAGTTACCTTGGATTCCCCTTTTCCATCTTATACGTCGTTTCAGGATCCAACTCTCATTACCTCTACGTAAGACAAGGCCCTCTTCCCCCCCCCTTTTTTTTTTCCTTCCTGGGAAGAGACCAATTCAGTACTTTCTAGAGGCATCTTCTCTCCGACATCTATTAAACATGATGGAATCATTAAGTTCTCGACGCTCCAGACCTGCAATTTTCAGACTTTCCCTGACCCTGGGTCCCTAGTATTCAACTAAAGTTTAAAATTCTAAACTTTTATCTTATACATTTTTTAAACTTGTATAAAATTTAAAAACATAAAGAAAGAAATCTGCAGGGAACTTGGTTTGCAGACGCGCTGCAAACCAAATTTCTCTCTGGGTTTGAGTTCGTGGAATGTTTTGTTCAAGGTAAGTAAGAGAAAATGTAAAACTATTACGTACGTGCACCACCAGAAACATCACCTATCACGAGCATGCCCAGAAAGGCCTAGAGTTTTATATGATTGATTCATGTGGCGTTACAAAGTTGAATGAAATAATTTAAAAGATTATTAGATAATTAATAGCAGTGTATTAATGGCAACACTGTCATATATGTATATTACGAGGGATTTTCCAAAAGTTCTCGGCCTGACTCAGAGATGTCGTAAAGGTGGTCAAATTACTGTGATAGTTGTTAAGTATCATCCTTCAGATAGCGCGCTGTAAAGTTTCAGAAGCATAAGTATAGTCACTTGTTTGTGACGATCATGTAAACAAACTAGTGTTAACATAATACAGAAATAGGAACTGAGATGAAGTAGTTGTACAACTTAGCAACTACGCAAACTGAGTCTTCCGGGCTATGAGACCGCGGTTCTTTTCCTTCATCTTCCCAGACATTTCGTCCACGACTGCGGGGACATCGCAGTGATGTATTAGGCGTAATCTTCTCGAGATGCCTGTAGACTACCTCCAAAAGCACAGAACCATGACACATTGGACCAACTAAAGGATGCTATTGAGGCTTAAAGACCATACCTTGCCAGAAAAAAAGTTTATCTTTCATCACGATAATGTGCCTTCATACACGTCTAGGATTGTTGCTGCAAAACTGCATGACTTTCGCTTCCAAGTGCTCCAACGTCCGCCACATTCACCAGATTTGGCTCTCGGCGATTATTTTTTGTTCCCAAAACTGAAGAAATGAATGGGTGGACGAAGATTAATATCAAATGATGAGGTTGAAGCTAAGACAGAGGCTTGTTTTTCATAGCTAGACAAATCTTACATTACTAAGGCTATTAAAAAGTTGGAAAGTCCTTGAACTACATGTATCGATTTACAAGGTGACTATGGTAAATATATCTTAAATCTTTGTTTTCTTGGTCAGGCGGAGACCTTTTACAATCCCCTTGTAAATACAGGGAAAATTGCAGTTATTTCAGTATCAAACAATTACATTTGAAGTAATAATGCTTGCTTGCAGTCACCCACTCTCCAGCAACGATAATCAGTTGTTTGGTTACAGTATATCTCCTTATACTACGATTTGATTAGCAGTCAAATGTTACTAAATACAGACTAGTGAAGTAAAATAGAAAACTAGTGAGTAAAATAGAAAAATAGTCGCTTTATTTCATTTTATGTAAACTGAATGTAAAGAAAACGAAGACTATACAAAGCTTACATTGTAATCATTTTTCTTTGCGAATAATGGAAATGAAAATCGAAATTAAAAATCTGGTAGACGAATTCAAGTACTAATTTGAGTTACACTGTGATTTCAAAATGCATTTCATTCTATAAAGACAGATTGCATCGTGCAAATTCCAGGTTTTACGGATTAGTTTGTTGTGTGAAAACTAAGAGAAATATTAATACAATGATTTTATTAATTTTCTTTCTTTCAGAAGTGAAATTATAGCCACGCAGGTAAAAATGATAATCCTAGTCATTAAGCTTGCAATCTGTATTCAACAATAGCAGTAGTAAAATCGTGTACCTCGGGTTTATGTTGCGGCGAACCGCAGCTGAGTTTAAGCTTAAGCAATGTATATAATCAGTTTTGTTTTCCCCAGGAGTGTTTTGCCCATGGGCAAGCTTGCCGCTCGTTAGCCGGTTAGAAGGACAGTCGGGTCTTAGTGATTAGCGAGAGGTTAAAACAATGAAACAAACCAACACTACAACACGCAAACCAATTTAAGAGGCTCATTACTTTTCAAATTATCAAATGAGGTGTTTGACTGCCCGCTTTCATTACCGACACATTTTTGGCATCTCTTTAGTAAATTATTCATCTCCCGTTGTAGTTCATTTTGAGAAATTTAGACAATTTCCTGGCGAATATTATCTTTGAGTTCTTGTATGGTGTGCGGGTTCGTCTTGTACAAGGCATTTTTTTTTTTTTAATTTATCCCAGAGATAATAATTGCGGGTTGTTAAATTGGGGAGCTGGAGGGGAGCACAAATCCCTACTATAACTCTGACTTGTAGAAACTCATTGTGAGTTGCTTGCTGTGTGAGCAATGGCAGAATTCTGTTGAAAAAATGTATGATCGCGCTCACTGTCGGTTAATTCTCTGAAGAAAGGTTTAGTATGGTATTCACGTAACAGAACCAACTGCATGCATTTAAAAATGGTTCTATGATTCTTTCACATTATGATTTCATTAAGTTAACACATATGAATCATACATAAAGACACGCTGTGCCTTTGTAAAAACACGAGGCATAATACATTTTTATGCATTCTGTCGAATTCAGAAACAAACAACACCACATACGCCAGAGAACAGCTGCGATATGACTGCAACAGTCAGCAAGGCCAATAAGCAAGCAAGCAGGCGCGGCAAACGAGTGGGGGCTTGTTCATAGGAAAAACCTAGCGCTACAGGGGAAAGTAACTGATCGCACTATATTTTAATAAATGAATTAAAATATAGACAAGATGGAGCTTATAGCTTGCTCTTAGTTATTGTGCTTAAATATTTCAGTCATAAGGCTGACAAGTTTATGCTCGGAACGCAAAGGAATTTATATTTGGCGCGATAAGCAAATTTCTTTAGGATTAGTTCCACTTAAAGTATACAAAAATTATTTTTTGTTTTCTTTAAGTATCTCATGTTATAAATAACTGTCACATACAATTGCGACAGAATGTAATATTTTCGATCAGCAAAGTGCAAAGCATTACCCACAATAATGCTGGAAAAAAACAAGTGCATACAATGGAACCAGTCTCTTGTGAGCTATAAATTCTCCAAATATTTCAGTGTATGTTAGAGGAAATAAAAGGAAAATAGCTGACATATTCCTTTGGGTTTTGAATACCACGCTTTACTTATTTACTAAACTGCGGGCTCCTGACACATTGCTGAGTGAGTCGATTAGAATTATTTACAAATTTGTAGTAGCTTTAGAAGTCAACTGTCCATAATTTCATTTACATAATCGTTAATTAATTTTGGAAGAACCTTAAACTAATCTCCTTAGTGGTTTTTAGCAGAATCGAACGCAGTCTCTTCCCAAAACAGAACATGTTCTCGCCATGGTTGATTAGTAGTTAACTAAATACTGATAAATATTATCCAAACAATGATAACTGTGATTGTTTGGTTTGACTGCATGTGCGAAATGTGGCTTCATTTTGATTCGATAAATAGAAGAGGCCTATTTGAAGTTTTTGTAAAAGGACTTTAGTTTCAGCATAGGGGAATTAATGCAAAGACTATGCATACAGATCGTCCAATGAGCCGCTACCCCCCCCCCCCCCATTTCACCAGGTAAAAACCTCAGGTTGGAATTTAAGGAAGTTATTGATTTGATTTATTTACGGACGCTCTTTAACATCTACGGTCACCGGAGCCCCTTCAATTCAGGGCATGAAAGCACCGATAAATTTTGCTCAGGGCCTCTTCTTTCAAGCTTGAAGTTCCATTACATGCCGTAAATATACGATACGGAACCTACGGCTTTAATTCCCTTCCGAAGGAAGCCATACTTAGGATTTTTAGGCCTGAATAAAATCCAATGATCCTGGCCGGGTTCAAACCCGCTCTTGGGTTTCGAAGTTAAGTGTGGTTACCACTATACCACCAAAACGACATTTGAGGAAGTTTCATCATTGTTAAATTTTCTTTAAAAGATGTACTCAATTGTTATTTTTAAGCTCTGAAAACTGTAACATACCTATCTGATCAGATTCTTGCAATGTCACCCACATGTCTGGGTGGTCTAATGGTAACCATACTGGGCCTCCTAAACCCAAGATCGCGGGTTCAATCCGGGCCAGGATAGATGGATTTTTTCTCGGGGAGTAAAAAGTTAAAGTATGGCTTCCTTCGGAAGGGAAGTAAAGCCATGAATCCCTTGCTATATACAAGAACCTCAAGCCAGAAAGAAGAGGTCTCTAAGCAAAATTTATCGGGCGTTTCACGCCCTGAATTGAATGGACGCTGATGACCTGAGATGTTAAAGGGCGTCCGTAAATAAACAAATCAACAAGTCACTCACACAATAAGCTCTAAAACTTCGGGATATTGGAAGGAGAAGGTCAGTGTAAAATAACATCCATCATTTTCTGAAGCTGCCAAACTAGTAACTTTATTCTTTATAATTTTCCTAATATTATATGAGAAATAGTTTTATTTGCCTTAATCAAACTAGGAAGTCCAGATTTGGTTTTTGTTCATTTAGAACAAGGACTAGTGACTATTAATTATTTTATTAAAATAAGCCATGTTTTTATAGGTAATGATTGCAGTTTTATAGACACAAGGAATCCAGACCAAATCCAAAGCAGAAGTAGGAGAGCAATAGAAAAACACCACAAAATAGAAATGCAAATACAAATTATATAAAGCCCTAACACCACTGGCAACAAAACCCCTGCTGGGTTACTAAAAGCCAAAGCCAAAGAATAGTGGCAGCTCCTTTCAAACATTTCTCTTTTTTAGTCTCAGAGGAGATGATGCCCTTTTGAAAGACATTCGTGCATTTGTAAGAAACTGGTGCACATTTTCAATTCTTGGCACAGCCTCGTTTTAAATGGAACATCCTGATATTTGATACTGAACTTCTTCTAGCATGCTCTAAAAGTGTGTCATGCAGAGGTTATTTCTCTTACACTCGTTTCATCACAGAAGCTTAAGTTTCCGGTGTAAACTTATGTATTCTACATTTGGATCGGTCGGTAATATTAATTAAATCAAAATCACTCATATTAAATATAAGAACTTGTATGAATTTATCCAAGTCAACTGCTGTCCAACCTTCGCCCATGCGTTAGCCGATTGAGCAAATGAAAATTGACAGTTATTTGCGCTTCACAGCGAGCCTGCTTTTTCGAAAAGTTTCCATTCTCACTATTCTTTTACTTGACACATTCCTTTAGATAAGAATAACCTTTCCAATTCTTTGCACTGTTGTTCAGCACAGACCATCTTAAATGTGTGCAATAGTTTTATGGATAACTCATTTGTAAAGCTTTAAAAACAGATTTATAAAGCAAAAAGTTTTTAAACAGGTAACTCACAACTATTTAAAACCAATTTTGCCATGCTACTTTGTAACTTTCCTGTGAAGACCTATCAATTGTTTTAATACTCTTAGAAATTTTCCTAAGCAGGTACTGGGAATCGAACCCTGCCAGAAGTCAGCAACGCTATTAGACCAAGGAGGCGGTCCTTTCTTTCAACGCCTCATTCTTTTTGAAAATAAATACCTTAGCTACTTTTGACACTATTTTACAAGTTTGCTTGTAATGAAAATATTATTCCCGAACACTATATCGATGTAAATGATAAAATGGGCAAATAAATAAATGATCTAGCGCAATGAAAAAGGTTGATTCTTGTGGCATCTATTAACTGAAATTGTTGCAGTGACAGTCGCATACACGAAAAATTAGGTCATTCCAAAGTGAAAAATTACGCTTCGATATTGACAAACATATAATAAAGAATTTAAATGGTCATTATTTCTGAGAAAAATATCAGACCAATATAGCAATAATGATAACAGGTTCTGATTTAAAAGATACGAAATACATTACATAACCTAATTCAAGGTATGACGTTGGGAAAACAGCTGTTCTTCCATTTTGGCTTTTATGACGTCACTTGTAACTACTTATTAAAACAGTGAGGCAAAACCGCCGCTTACCGGCACGAACCTCCCCGCCATTCACGGCTCACGATGCCACAACACTTCACCTGTTATGAAAACTTAGGTACTACAAATAAAATAAACAAATTCTGCATTCACCCATTGCAGAAGAATTGACCAGTGTTTGTTTGATTTTTATTTACGGTTATTTACGGACGCTCTTTAACATCTCAGGTCATCAGAGTTCCATTCTATTCAGGGCGTGAAACGGCCGACAAATTTTGCTCAGAGGCCTCTTCTTTCAGGCTTGAGGTTCTTTATCGTGACGTAAATGTACGACACAGGACTCACAGCTTTCCTTCCGAAGGAAGCAATACTTACGATTTTTACGCCCGAAAAAATCCATCGACTCTGGCAGGGATTGAACCCACGGTCTTGGGTCTACGAGGCAACTAGATTCTTATGAAGACGTACTGCGAGTTTATATCAATCCTGTTTTCCTACACATATACAATTATTTTGAATAAAAAGAGTTCTTTTTCTATTTCGAGTTCTTTTTCAAGCAGCAGCTTCTTTATGTTATACTTACATCAGTGTGATTTTATTTCCATCCATTCTTTATTAATTCAAGATGTTTCTTCATCATCTAGACGCGTAACTAATTCAAATAATAAAAATATTACTCCTATAATTACATATATACGCATGGGATAAATGAAGAATTAGGTTATTCCTTACCCTCGTATATGTATAAAGTTCATCTTATTCTCCTTCAAACATATCTCATTTTAAGTTTATCGATCGTTTCCATCCCCCCTTCGTCCCTCTCCCCCCTCACGTACAAGCGCATCAGATTACTGCCACCTGAGCTATAAAAGGTTATCCAAAGCAGCATTTATTTTCTGACTGCTGTTCCGTTACTGTACATGTCTTCATATATGATAAATCTTATTACGTCGCATCTGCAACTCGCTAGTTCGCTACAAGCATTTCTACTTTGGTGGATTTGTACCATAATAAGTCAAACGTTTTTAAAGATTAAGTTAAAATTTTTAAAATATCAAAACAATTCTTTAAGTTCATGATAAATTTAAAGCAATCATTACAGCTGTTGGGCAAATAATAATGCATTACACATCTGTACACATGGCAGTAGGAAACAATAGGCGTGGTACAGCAGAACGAAAAACCGATCAAATACATCCAAAGCTCTATTTGCCATATCCTAAGGCATTAATAATCGATTTCCAATTCCTGGTAATCATTGACCAAAGCAATTATTTAAACAGAGAGCTCATGGCTCCTAAAAATGTGTAAATCTATTTAATAAAAAGTTATGTATGACAAGATTCCTTCACGTGCTTTTAATTCTGCATAATCCCCCAACCATCAAACTTATTTTCAAGAATATCGTTGATAGCGTATTACAAGAGAATTCGACATAGTGTTTATAGTTGTATTATGTTGCCGTTCTATGGCTGCAATGGGTACTTACTTAACATTTTTTTGTAAATAAAAGCAAGTGAAAAACATTTATCTAAAAGAACTGAAACTTAAGCATCTGTCAGTGGATTGTTTACATTTCTCAAGGCAGAAGGCAGGTAATGTGTGGATGCCAAGAACGTGCAGACAAAAACGGCGTTTCATTTCAGTAGTCACTGAGCGGCGTCCATAATACCCACCATAGCGAAAGTTCTGCTTGAGGAACAGCGATCCTGAAGTCAGGAGTTAAATTCTACTTACACTATACACGCAAAGTACAGTAGCGAAGGATCGCATTCGATCGATGGTGTTTTATTATGACGACTCTGATTTGCCGTTCGCCACTTAGAAATTAAGCAAGGCAGGTTGCAAACCTCTAGTTTGACTCGCGTGAGCCATCCCCGCTGTAAGTCACTCTTTAATATCTACGTCGTTTTTCCCTTGCTAATATACAGGTTTAGCCAAAAATATGTCCAGAGTTTTAAATAAAATCAACAATTTCTAAATATTAACTTTCTCGTGGTGCTTCGTGCTCTAAAAAACGAAACAGTTCTGGAAATGTGTATTTTTACTGTCCCCGATGAACATACCTCGATTCATTGACCACCAGATGATGATTTATGAAAATGGTAGCTACAGCAGCGGAGAAGACATTTTGTTTGCTGAAATTCTATGCTACTATAATCCTAGTTCAAAGTCATTTTCGAGTAGAATACGGGGAAGAAACACCAACAGATAAAGCTATCCATGCATTGTATGAACAATTTTAAGATTTTGGTTGTCTTTGCAAGAGGAAATCAAAAATGTGCGACACTGCTACCAATACAACGCAGTCCTAAAATATTCACGCTGAAAACTTCTGAATGATAGCTCATTAGTGTGCATGCAGTTTATTGTATACAACTGTGGAAGTATTTTTGACCAACGCTGTACAACAATAAATGAAAAAAAGAAATAAGAAATACTGAAACGCGATATGCAAACCCCTGTGGTATACATTGAGAAGAAATGATTGTGCAATGAAATGCTTGATAGTTAAGCCCAATCCTTTTTAATCTAATTATAAATTGCGTAATGTTAGGATACCCAGAATTAATAAACATATACCAGAAATAAATAATTCAGAAATATTATCTAGATGTAGATATCTAGAGTTTTTATGGCGGGTTAAATCAGCAATAATAAAAATTGAAAAAAAAAAAAATGTGGAAAATGGAAGCTGAATGTTAATACAGACAGATAATACTAAAGCGATAGACTTCAAACTGTGGAACAAATTGAAAATAGAGACAAAAGGATAAAAATTTATTTGAGAACAAAACTAAGTAATATTGGGAATTAGGCAATACCTTTACTTAAAGAGAATACTGAGGAAATGTTTATTCATTGCACCTAAAATGAAGGTGAAGTGATTAAGCAAGGTAGAATCAAGATCATTAGAAATGTGCAATAAGAAGGATGGAAGAACATTTATATAATAATTAGAATGTACTGTAAAGTCATTTTTGAGGTCCCTTTAAAACTGGTAATGTAGGAGTTTTGGCAGATATGGGTAAAGTGAGTATGTGAGGAATGGTATTTAAAACAGTGCTGCAGTTATCTAGTGGACACTTTTAATAAAGATATGACGTGCCAAGAAAACCACTGGATGATATGAATTTTGTAGGCGGGATTAAGAATTAATAAGTAATGGAATGGGTGAGTGTGGCTAGGCAAGGAATATTTAGAGAACGTTCTGGAAGGTTATTAGATCGATCTAGAATAGAAGTTATGTATAGCAGGTGTTGTGGTCGCTGTTGCAGGGAAAAATCTTATACGTAACAAACATTTAAAAGTAGATAAAAATACAGAAAAATATATTGATAAGTGTAATTGATACGATGACCAACTCCTTGGTCTAGTGGTTAGCGTTGCTCACTGCTGACCGGGAGGTCCGGGTTCAATTCCCGATTCCCGGTACCTGCTTAGGAATTTTTCTAAGTTAGGAAGATATGGAAAGGGGTAGTAAGCCGCGATATAGCGACCGGCAGGATGCGGTGTACTGGCCACATATCCGGGGGTGCAATACCTACACTCTATCATGAAATCACGTGATGGAGGTAGAAGACGCAGCGGTTGTCGCTATAAGCCGAAGGCCCACGTGGGGCTATGGGAAACCAGGCTTGAAGAAGAAGAATAGATAGTATAGGAAGGGATTAGCATGGCTCAGATTTGATATTTGAAAATTAAAAGGTTACAGAGCAGATAATGTTCAAAAGTTGTCCAGTTTGCAAGAAATTGAAGTACGCTATTCATATTTAAATCATTTTTAAGGGAAATTCGAAACACATATTTGTTCAATTAGTATCTTTAGGACTCTGAGGAGAGTCTCGTCGATTCTCAGATTACCCAGACGCTTACACCAACTGAAATATTGTCTCATCAGTAGAATTATTAATTTCCCTTGTTTTGTTATTCTCTTTATTTGTATTTTATGAGAAATAGTTACAAATCGCCTAATCATATTCTTATCTCAAATAAACAGTTCTATTGAATGAAGTCATAACTTTCCCTCAGCAGAACATACATATAATGAATTAACCCTAAAGGAAGAAGTTAGTGCAATGTATTTAAGTTCCATACATAAAGCACAATGCTTTTTTAGAATCGTTATGACAACATATACAAATATTAATCTTCAAGATAGAGCATTCCCCTTGTAGAACAATTCATATATTTTCATTAAATTCTATCTTTATTATTATGATATTTATTAACCAATAAATATATTGACCGAAATATTATAGGGTGCTCAACAGCTTGAAATTTTATAAGCTGTTCTATCAGCAATTATATTAATTGTCATTGTCTTTCCCTTTTACGAATTTTATATTTAATCGATGAAAACATAAATCACAATTTAACGCTCAAAACCATTGCTCATCAATGATATTGAAGTTATGAATATTCAGATTCTACTTGATTCTTACATAAGACCTGAAAATGAAATAAAATTATTCAACAGTCGTCTCCTAGAAGTTAATAATCGAACTAGGATTCCAATATACAGAATGTTTCACAAATGCTTTTACGAAATTTGGTGGCGGGTTCCTCACAGCATAAAAAAAAACATATGTGTCCGGGAAACCTTAATTTTTGAGTTATTAATGAAAGTATGCCAATACAAAAAAAAAAAATCGATATTAACATATGTCGTGAAATCCTTAATTTTGAGTTATTAATGAAAGTTTATCAAAACAAGAAAATAAAACTCTATATAAATATATGTCCGGAAATCCTTAGTTTTTAAGTTATTAATGAAAGTTTACGTCAAAAGACTTAAAATTGCAATTTCTATCACATCTTTAATAGGATTATTACTAAATCATATAAATGGCTAACCTTTAACAATGCTATTGCTGCATTTTGAAAATAATATTTTGCCACATAAGTAAGCATACAATGCTGATGAGTCAAGTACATCAGTAGACTTATATCGATAACATAACACTATCGATTACTTAACACTAAAACGAATACATTTTCGGTTACGAACTTAAGTTGTTAGCTGTACCTTTCAACGCGTTGAAGTAAACTTTTATTAATAATACATAAAAATTAATAATTTCTGGACACATCTTTATATGTACTTTTATTTCATTTTATAAACTTTCACTAATATTTTAAAAAAAAAAACTAGGAATTTCCGGACATATGTTTATGAGCACTTTTTTTTTTTTTTTTTTTTTTTCCTTGTTCTGGTGTGAGAAACCCGCCACCAAAGTTTGTAAAAGTATTTCTGAAACACTCTGTATAATGCTTATCACACCAGATGTAATCCACTTGTGAAAAACTAATTCAATACTTAATAGCAATTACATTAAACTAATGATATTCACTTAAATTCGTTGTATACACGCGGATGCTGGCACGCCATTATCCAATTCGAATGTTTGATGTAAAAATGTGATAAAAGAGAAAGATATTGTGACCGACAGCAAATTAGACATAAGGGAATTTAAGGTGAAAAGAAAATGAGCTTGGTCAACAAATACGATAGCTAATGGGAGGAAATGTAATTGTGAGAGGATAGTATTCCTGGTTTGCGGATGTAATATGTTTTGGTGCATTACTAGGTAATGAATTATTTTGACTTAAAGTATGTATAGCTTGTGTTAGCGTCGAACCGTAGTTCTGTAGATATTCCAGTAGACAACTACTGACGAACCAGGAACTAGGGTTGGATGCAACTCAGTTAGATAATAAACTATTTCATTTTGCATCAGTAATATAGTGGATACTGAAGAATGTTAAACTAATTATTAATTCAATGTGATACATGGGAAAGCTGCTGTTGCTGCTGTTTGATGTATAAGGAACTAAGGAGTTGATAGCTAGAGGTAGAATCTATTGTCGTTCCTTGTTTTTAAATTGTCATTCCTTTTTTTTTTTTTGGGGGGGGGTTCAATAAGTCAAATGAAAGCAAGATGCTAATAAAGTTTCAAATATCGCAAAATATTACATAGTAAGAATAGCAACAGTGTCGATGACAATTTGTAACACTATAAATGTTTATAAAACTGCTCCTATGAAATAAGAGAGTTTAAGATATCACTAGACGTATCTTTCGGGCTTTTATGCCGTGGTCTGCTGGAGCTAGGAGTTGCAGACGTTTCGTCCACAACTGCGGCGGACATCTTCAGTGGCGTGGACGAATTCTCACTGCGTCTAACTCCTAGCTCTAACAGGCCACGACATACCAGCCCGGAAGACACCTCTAGTAATACCTGTGACTCCGGCCGTTCCCTCAAGAGAGTCTAAGTTTCTAGAAAGTAGCAAATAAATTTATTCATAGTAATTGAGACTTCGCTAGAGTAGAAGTATTGCGACAAAAGTTAAAATGAAGAATGAGAAATAAAGAAAAAAACCAAAGACCATAAATAATAGCAATATTAGCCCCTCACCAAAAGGGGGGGGGGCTCACATTACAAAATAAGCTCAGGGAGTCATTAACTAGGCAGACAAATTGCTAATAAATAAGATGAAGACTTGACAATCAAAAGTATCTAAATATGTGGAGGAGCAGAGAAACATAAGATGGGGAAATAGATTAAACGAGCATATGGCAGGATTTTGGTCTTCGGCGTAACCATGCTCTTTAAAGTCTTGTCTAATATTTACCCTGGCAACAAAACCAGGTTTCCAAGACAGTAGAGCAATACCGTGAAAGAGAGGTTTAGTCGAAAGCGTTGTCAATCTTCGAAATTGCGCACTAAGCTCTGTCGACTTGTTTTTAATTTCAACCAAAATCTTTATGAGGATGCTAAACCAACCCAAAACATTTCTTGTTAAGTAGATGGTTCTTTTTATTAGTTTCCATTCTGTTTATTACCATCATTGTATGCGAGCCAAAAGTCTACTGCAACTGAAGGATTAATGCTTTCCTTTAGAAATCCCCTGGCTATGTACTCTGAATGAGCTGTTCCATTCATATGCGGCGAAGAACAAAGGAGAAGTATTATTTTGGGAACACTCTGAACGCCGACTCCTAGCTTTTGCAGTTGCTTCTGGAAATACCTCGTTAAAAATTCTAATATAATTGGAACTCAATAAAAAAATTGCTGCATCTAGCAGAATCTTCGATGGTATATATATTCAGTAAGCTGATTCTTAACTTCATTTAATTTTAGCCTATTCAATTCACAACTTTTACGAAAACGAAATAAATAAAACGTTTATTTAAATCCATTCACTTCATGAGACTCGCTATAATCTTTTCATCAACATCTGCCGCTTTATAGAATAACTATATTAAACTTTGTGCTGAGCGTGGAGCCGCTGGTGTAGCTGTTGACAAAAAAGTAGAAGATTGCTGAAGCAAGACGAGGCACGGGATCGAAAGCATGGTATAGTCGCGTCACAATATATCATGGAACTAGATGTACATACACGAGTCTTTAGTGCCGAACAATATTCTAAATTTTGTGACGCTCTTGCATGTACTCTTGTCTCCTTCTTACCTAAAACTAACCCCTCTTCTCCACCTTATCTTTCAGTCCACTCCACGTGGAAGGCCTCGTTACCTGTGTCTTGTTCCTATCGGTTAGCACAATATTTAAGAATAATGTGACGTAAGCTTCTCTAGCGTTGTCGGATCTCTTTCTGTTGTCCTGGAACAGATGACTTTGGTCATAGGTCTTTCTCCAATATTGTCAGGACCGAAGCCCTCTCCGTTAAGCCGATCCAGTGACTTTGGCACAATGGAAGTTTGTTAACGTTTATTCATTGTGTTATAGATGTTTTAATACTGCGCTAAGTTCCTAGTTTTGTTCAAATGTAACAGGAACTTGTGTGCGGCAACATTTTTTAACATATTGTCATTTAAGGTAACACTTAACATCTTTTAAAATTCCTTAAATTGAGCTTTTGTAGAATGTATTAGCCCAGTAAATATTTTTATATTTTAAATTTTACAATTGTATTTTATATGGGGCATTGAGTTAATTTTTCAATTTCCCAGTTATGCTGCCGAGTCCATTTTGTGTGAACCAATAATCAAGTGTAGCTTATTGTTATATAAATCGCAATATTTGTATATTTATCTTTTCCCGAACTCGAAAGTTACCTTCTCCAGTCACATCCTTGGGTTTTTCCTTTTAGCATACTCTCTAATTCAAATGTTGCCTAACATCAGCGGGAGGGTGTCGAATTGAACATTATAAACAATTGGTAGCAGTAATGGAGGACAAGTTTGCAATTTATAATGCGTTACAAATTATATAGTGTCCCATAATGATTGCAACGTTTCTTTTAATAATAAAAACACGTTTATTTTAAAAGTATTAATATTATTAAGTCAATATGAAGCAAAACACTGTCATTAAACATGCAAATATCCTCCACGATTTCGTTGGCACACCTTCACTTTGTTGACAACCGGCTTTAAGCAAAGTACGGCTGAATTTCACCCATGATACATCTAATTTCTGTCTTGAGTTGCAAGATGGCTCATGGATTGTACATATAAACACAATATTTTATATGCCCCTACAAAAAACAATCGCATGGGATCAAATCACACGATCTCGGTGCGATAGAGCTAAATGTTCGAGACTGCAAATGGTCTTTTGTTAAAATTCGCTGCAAACTGCTTCTCGGAATGGTTAATTGTCAAGAACGATGGCGAATCACTGGGCTCGCAGCAACGCTCTGTCTGACAAGGGTAATATTCTCTACCGATCGACAAGAACGTCCAGCTGATTTCATGTTCTCTGGCGATTCTATATCTTCAAATTCCTTACCAATCTCTACTTTGTTGACACTTTAGGGGCATTTAATCTGCCAAACATTACACGAAGTCTTCGAACGGCCTCGGCATAACTTTCGCCGTACTCAAAATGCACTTTCAGAACCTGGAAGCGTTGGACTGTCATGTTGTTCCATTTTGGCTGATAACAATACACACTAATGACAATCGTTAATCGCAATACAGACAGATGGCAGTCTTAAATTTCAGGTCCGGCAACCTAACAAACTGACAGAGGCTCTCAATTTAAAAACTGAGTTCATTAGGGTTATCCTATATACAAATTTTGTACCCGTTGTTTAATGCAATTATTGTATTTAAGTGTTTGCTCTAGTGAGCTGATTTTTCCGTAGTGACTGTAGGCAGTTAATTTCTGGGGTTCCCTCCGATAAAGTAAGCTGAAATGGCTTACGGTTAATAGTGTGAATCAAGAGCAATAAACGGAAGCTGTAAACAGGAAACGGTGACAGAACTTTCGTTTTATGTTTAAAACGCTTGCTTTTGCGACCCATTTATATTTCTATCACATGCTTGCCTACTAAAAACGAGAAATGTATCTGCAGTGGATTCTACTAACGTCAAACTAAAAAAAAATCAACTTCTGCCATCTGGGAAGTTCCTTGACGGCCAGTTCTCACAATAAATGTACCTAGCCGATATTTCTTCAATGAAAATGTGCAAGAGAGCTTAATAAAGTCTGGTGTTCCTTCAAAAATAGTATTAGGTACATGCAATCATTAAAAATATATCTAATGAATTCCTGTGTAACTTTAAAGCCCAAACATTCATATTTTAATTTTTCTACATCATCAAAGCTTTCAAACTATTAAAGCTAGAACAAATATGTAACTGATGCAAAATACGAGTATAGGCATAAAATATGATGACGAAATTCTGGTGACCCTTAACTTATGCAGCTAGTCTATAATGCTGTTGAGGTGGATAAGGGAATATAGCACGCACTCTAACTCTAGCTTATCCTATAAATGCTCAATGATATTAAGGTCCAGACATATAGCGGATCAGTCCATTGTGTTAATCTGGAGACCTGTAGAGTCTACGTGATGGCTGCTGCTCTGAGCGTTTGCGTTATCTTGCGGAGTCAAGGTCTTTGCATAAATAGTACAACTTCAGAAATGTCCTGGCAGCATTAAGCCGATGTATGATTATCACGACCATGAATAATGACTGTGATTGACCCACAGCCATATTTGTCTCTTTCCTGGACCCTGCTTCTGTATGAAGTTCACCACGGCAATGTAAAAGTGTTCAATTTTGTCAATCTAGATGGGGGGAGGGAAATGTTTTCGACTTAACGAAATGAGAAAAATCACTGCTAAAATATTGTTATAGATTCAATATCAAAGCACCACTATTCCTATTCCGTACTGTTTTAGGATACTGAGAGAAGTTTTTCTCCGCTGTTTAATCTGTCTTGACTAGCATATGTCTTCTGTGAGGCAACCATTTGGAGCGCGGAGAGGTATACGCAACGCAACCATTCTGTTGCAGGTCGTGAAGTTGCTGATTTGTTTATTTGGTTTATTTATGCTCTTTAATATCTCAGGTCATCAGCGTTCCATTAAATTCAGGGCTTGAAACGGCCGACAAATTTTGCTCAGAGGTTTCTTCTTTCAGGCTTGAGGTTCTTTTTCGTGTCGTAAATGACTTTATTTCCCTTCTGAAGGAAGCCATATTTTACGCCCGAAAAAAATCCATCGACTGGCCGGGATAGAACCCGTGATATTGGGTTTAAGAGGCAAGCATGATTACCATTAAATCACCAGGACCGACAGACAGTGAAGTGATATGAAGTATTGTTAATCGCCAACAATGGGAAATTGGTGCAGAAAAGATTTAATTAATCTAATATTGCTAAGTGTATTTTAAAACTCAAATATGTTTTTGGCTCTCCAAACCAGGCTTAATTATTAACCAATAATTCTTTGACTTTCAAGAATTATCTTAGTGTGCGCGTTCCTGGACGGTGAATTGTACATACATGAGGAAAGTTTTTTTCAAAACTCGATAAATGCAAACTTTTCAAAATTCAGTTATATGCTGCAACCATATGACCTTAATGCACATCATTTCATATAGTCAGTTCTTTCAAAAATTGATATTTCCTATAATTAGAAATACTGAAATGTGCATGTTTTTTCAAAACTCTATAAATGAGCTAGAACAGAGGAAAGTGAAAGTAGATAAATGCATATAAACCAGTAATTATTTTCCATTTATATTTATATTTCAGTGTAACTATTATTATTATTATTATTATTATTATTATTATTATTATTATTATTATTAAAGATTTCACTTCATTGTCGACACAGTTTTTCTGCCAGAATGTAAGGAAACAGAGCTTTTAAGAATTGAGCATTTACTATAAAATTTCAGAATTCTATCAGAAGTTTGAACGTCTACCTGGAAGTATTGGTGCATGAGAGATACGCATCAAAACGGGAATATTTCCAGATGATTAATGGCTGTAGAGAAGAGAGGGGAGTTCAGGAATAGGGTGAATAAAGGGAAGGAAGACTCCGGGGTAAGGGTTCTGTTCATGTTTGTATATGTTGTATAATTGTATATAAAATTATTCATTTTCTATTTCTATCCTTTGATAAAATTTGTCCATGATATGCCCATGGGCTTTATCACTTGTCTTCAAAGTCCCCGAATTTTCACTGTTCATTATAAGTATGGTTTTACGTCAACGTCAACGACGTTCCATTTTTTTTAATTCGGTCTTTATGAAATTTACGAGTAAATACTGCATTTATGGTTTCTCTTTGCTGCGTTTTCTGAAAAGAAGAGTATTTTATGTCATTAGTTAAGAAACTTCTGGAATTTTTAGAAAAAAGTGGTTCTTATTCCACAACAAAATTTCTCACCGTCTCTTGTGAATTTTATAAAAATGCCGCTGAAAATCTCATTGCTTGAGTTGTTCATAAGTAGCTAACATAACTTCGAGAATGCACGCATACTACTGAGATCTCCTCCTGAAACAGTAAAGTTTGAGAAAGGTGCCATTATTTAAATGTAGATGGTCTTAATCTGAATGAAAATACGACATTTTTTATTTTATATATGTATATGTATTTTATTTATTTAAAGCTAAATTTAAAATAGGCTACTTCAGAAAAGATAGCGAAGTAGAATTTAGCAAATTCCGCACTTTGTTCTAAATGACGTGAAATTTATTAATTTTTCAGTGAAAAAATGATTCCATATGCACGACTCCGTAAATCATTGAACCATATCTGTGTTTTTCTGGAAGTAATGAATAAAAATAAATATGATGTCGATGTCCTAAAAGTTCAGAACGATAACAGAAACTGTTCTCGAGACATGCTCGTCAACTTAATATACTTAAATACAACGTGTCAATGTTAGCATAAAATGAGGATTCGCAGAAAACCTGCTCAAAAAGATTCACTCTTCAGAAAAATACCATTAATTAAGTAGAATGAATATTTTCAGCATGTAAATTAAAATAAAACAGAATGGCAAAATAACATTCACCAAATTACAACGTTGTTTTTACTTTATGATTATATCTGATGCTGGAAATTTAGAAGGGAAAAATCTGGTAATTTCATTTTAAGAACAGTCTAAGGGTAATCATGTAGCTACAACAGGTGAAATATCAGTGAGAAGTACTTATTTCGTAGATCGAGTTCAAGTTGAAGTTAAAAAAAAAAATAAATCTTGCAGTCAGCTAATGTTAAAATATTCCAGAAATTTATACCAAAGAAAAATATAGGGCGAGTAAAGAGAAGAAAAATTAATTATTTTCATTCAAATACTTTAATACGCTTGTAGATGCAAGAAACTTTTATGCAGATGTCCTAGAAGATAACTAAAAGTAAAATAAACATTTTCAAATTTAGCTTAGGGTGTAAATTTGTTATTCAGTTTACTGCAAGATTTTGGTTACTTTAATATATGCATTGTTAAGCATATGTAAATAAATAACGTAACAATGTATTTTAAAATTCAACAAATTGTGAAAAATATTCCATATCAATTTAAAACACACAAAACATTTAAAAAGATGCATAAAAATAAAAATGTTTATGAGAAAATGCTTTCTCCCTTTTTTATCATGGCACCCGGACCTCAAGATTTATTATGCCGGATGATAGATGATGATAACTTGGTCGAATGAGTTCAGGAAACTTTGTGGTGTAAGTTTCTCAGGTATTTACAGAACTGAGGGGAAAATCCGGGATAAACCTCAGACTTCTCTATTTAGTCCTTAGTGTTTATCGACTTTTATCCTAAAATTAACTGTTATTGCAGGTAATAAACAAATGATTTTAATATTTAACGTTAGTATTTGTTCATTTAGTTATTAAATTATATTTGGGAAAACACGATCTTCTTAAAATGTCTTACCAAAATAAGAAAACAGCATTTTCTGAAAAATCATGATTTTGTAGTTGTTGAATTTTGAAAACAATACGAATGCCCGCTAACACGGTTGATATAAACTATTAATCATGACAATCCACGCAGGCTTTAAACGAAAGTGAGATTAATCTGTGAACTGACATTGTGCCAACAAGAAAGCGGCCAGTTCCTGCCTGTTTCTGGACAATCGATCTCATATGAGATATTCGTGATTTTAACCTTGCTTACGTAAATGCAATATGCATTGTTTGATCACTGACATTTATAGCAGTTACCGCGGTCAGATAACTTTTGTGGTTCGAAGCAATTGCTCTACGACATCTAAGAAAACCATAATCACATATAAATCTTCAATGGCCGATGTTTTACGTTCTTGAACCTGACCTGGTTTCCTACTACTAGCACAGGTGTCTGTTTTAATGAAATGCTTCCAGACCCTGCCGATAACAGATCTGGCTACATTGAGCTCTGAATTTTGCTAGGGTTTGTTTTTGATATTACACATTAACTCCATATGGATTCCTAGACCTAGTTGTAAAATTTCTCTCTACTTCGTCATATCTCAGTTTGTTTTGTAACTCTGAAAGTAGTGGTTGCAATATCAAATATAATTGCCAATTTTACAGACTAAATAGAATCTTTATTACATTCTTGAAATTAGAGCAGGACTAAACGTGGCAACAAGCCGAGAAGTATGTTTAAGTAAGAGCAGGTAAGTGCTTGATCCCCGTTGCTTGTCGCGTGTTGATCCATTCAGCGTTCAAGTACTAGGTCAACACAAACACAGCAGGAACACAAACTATGAGCCATCTCCCGGAAGATAAACAAAAACTGATGAATGAAACACATAAGAGCAGATTGTGGTTTATAGCTCGTGACTATTGTACCCCTTCCACCTATTGCCTACAGTCCAATACCATCATAACATCGTTTCGCTGCATTCTGGGTTTAGTTCTTAGAAATTCTGGTAGCTACTCATGAATTATTGATTAATAAATTATATATACACGTCATTGTTCATCCACTTTAGATTTCAACTTGGCTCAACGTTTAAATATTTCTTAACAATAAGGTAAAGCATCCAAGTCTTAAACAATAAGCAGTTACATGGAATATGGAAACACTATTCTTGACTCGCTAATTTTTAAATACTGTATATGGAAGTTGTGCAGGATTTTTTGTGTCAACGTTTGACTTAATGCAAGGAATTGTGGAACAGAATGACATGCTCATAACTGCGTAACTAAACTCGGGGAGGATTATACAAACTTTTGAAAATAAGTCAATATACATCTCTCGTATCATTTTGAAGTTCTTGGTTACTTTAGAAAATACTTTAGTTGCCATCTACATCGGTGAGTGAAACGTGATCAAAAAGCAGTTTGTTGCAGAACTAATTCCAACCGCTACTTTCAAAGCTACAAAAAACTAAGATGTGATGAAGCATAGGGAAATGTTACAACTACGTCTAGGAAATCACGTGGAGTTGATGTATAGCTGTCAAAACGAACTTACAAACTCTAGCAAGTTTCAGAGTTTAATGCAATGTCTATTATCGGTAGGGTCTGAAAGTCTTTCATTGAAAAAGACACTTGCACTAGTAATAGGACAAAAAAACTGAGATATGACGAAGTGGAGGGCAATGTTACAACTAGGTCTAAGAATCCATGTGGAGCGTATGTGTAATTGTCAAAACGGACTTACAAATCCTAGCAAATTTAAGAGCTTAATATAGCCAGACCTGTTATTGGTAGAATCTGGAAACCTTTCATTGAAAATGGCTATTGCACTAGTAGTAGCAGACCAGAACAGCGTCAAAAATGTAAAACATCAGCTAGGAAAAAATCTGTAGAAAAACACAAGGAAAACTTGTTGCAATCATGCTATTAATCCAGCATCTATTCGTTTATACCAGCGATTCTCAATCTGGAACCCACCTTGAGGGATATTAAACTTCAGGGAATGCAAAAGTTAAATCAATACAGCCCACCATTTAAAACATTCGATTATTCTAATTAATCATAGAAAATTGTATTAAAGAGCTAAATTGTCTCTATATCTCTTGCACCATCTGGAGACCTTGGAACCCAAAGGTTGCGAAATACTGTTTTACACATTGGTCATGCTCAATGTTTCCAACTAAAAATGTTGAGTAGCCTCCAAAAGAACGCGAATTGATAACGCAAGTTTGCTACCAACAGCAACGGCTTAGGGATATTTTGCTGAATTGTGCCCATTAAGTTTTTACTGTCCAAACGAGAAGCTGAAGAGAATTTCCTAACAACCTGCGAGCCGCTTTTCGCCGCCTTTCAGATTCTCTTCTGTATATGCTTTCTTTTCATATCCTTTGTAATTTGTCTTCTGCATCTGTTTTATGAGCCACACAATTTCCAAATATCGATATTGCTGCATTGTTTTATGTGGCCATGACATTTTTTTTTTCTTTTTGTATTATCGTGTCGACTTTTACAACTCCGTTCTATTCCGCATTTCTTCATTTGTACGCCTTTGTAATCTAGACACACTGCATCTCATTCCCACAAAGAACTGCCTCTACAACAGCCTTTTTGTTACTTCCCTCGATTCTCTTCCTTTTATTTTGTAAAGAATGAGACTTCTGTTTTCAGACTACCGCTGACGCTACTGGTCGTGTAAGTATCGAGGTCATGGGCGAGAAATGATCGCATAATGGGCTAACCATCCTAGACAAGCTGTCTGGTTCATTTTTGTAGGTGGAATTAAAACGAGGGCATTGAGGTTGTCGAGGTTGGTTGGACTAGTACCTGCATTAGTCATTAGAAGTTTGTTACTGTGATCATAGCCAATACCATATCTATAAACATCCTACACCAGGATTTGGAAACTAGATTACATCCATTCAGATTCTATATTCTGTGTGATTCCATCACCCAGTTCAAATGTTTTCTCTCAGTATACGTCATTAATGTTATTTATACCGGGTGTAACACTAAGGCACGGCCAAGCTTTCAGGACACATTCCTCACACATAGAAAAAGAAAATATGTTATATGGACAGGCTGAAGAAACGTTTTTTTTTTTTTTTCTCCATGTTAGAACTCATTTTCTACAACTCTTCATGGTACATTAATCATGGGAAACACACAGGAACAGAACGTACCAGCAGATCATATGAAACTCTTTCTTGCATGAAATTTTCAAAATGTCCTCCGCTAACGTTGACACCATGCATCAACCAGTCTTTGCATTGAATCCCGAATGCACTGATGTATCCCTAGAGGAATGCACATTGTTTCGCAGCCTTCCACAATATGAGCACGAAGAATTTCTGCATCGTGTTCGTGGTTCGATACACAAGAGTTTTCAAATCCCCCCGCAAATTGAAGTCCAGTGGGTTTAGTCCCGTCGCATGTCTACATTACCTTCTTTCAAATGGAACACAAAATACTGACGGTGAACTAAGAATTGCAATTTAGCCAGAGATAACCAAATTTACAATTAATGCGTTTATATTTTGAGTGTATTTTGCCTTTTTAATTCCTGAACATTCGGTTTCTAGATA
The DNA here is from genome assembly GCA_030762175.1 of Metallyticus violacea. Taxonomy (NCBI): domain Eukaryota; kingdom Metazoa; phylum Arthropoda; class Insecta; order Mantodea; family Metallyticidae; genus Metallyticus; species Metallyticus violacea. The sequence continues at coordinate 51,383,577 of CM060831.1, forward strand.
TATATATACGCCTAGGTATATGTAATTATTTATACATTTCTAATATGCAATAACATAACCAAAACCTTTCAAAATGTGGAAACGGAACATTGTCTAAAAGCGTTCTGTCTTTCGTTAATTGTTGCATTTAAACAGAGGGTACTTCTTTCCAGGCATGCTGTTGAATGAGAATGAAAGTTATAAATAATTTTAAAGTTCATTAAAATTAAAACAGTTAAAATCTACCAAGCTGTTTTGCCATGGTCCATGGTTTAATATCCTACCATAGCTTTCGCCAATTACTGCGGTTGGTATCATCAAGGACGATGAACAACACCTGACGGCTAAAACACGACAGTATTGATTCGTTTCTGTCTGGTTTTAGAAGGTTGATCAATATTACACGTGTGGCGGAAGTGGGGACTGTTTTAATTATAACACCGGCCGCGAAAGCCCAAGAAGTTCCATTAAAATTATTTAAAAGAGGAGAAGAACAAGATGCCAGCATTTCACCATTTCTCTTTGTGTGGGATACTTTCAAGTGCTGCTTCTCGTTAAAGCAAATATGACTGCCTTGTTATTCGTTAATACGGCATTAATAGCATAGTTGTTGATTATTTATTTGGATAATTCGAAGGCAGGCTGTTGATTATTAAATACTTATTCCCGAATTTCAATTTCAACTGGTTTAAATAGTTGTAGGGAAATAAACTTCTTTTTTTGCCCTGCTTTTTCATCCTTTCCTCAATAATGTGGATTTCCCACTTGCGCAGGTATTTGTCCTTCCAACTGCCTTACCCACTAAGATTTGTAAGGACAAAAAATATGTGAAAATCTTCTTAATTGTATTGAAGTTAGTAACCAAAGGATCTTAAGTTGTCAGCTGTGAATTGTCTATGTACAGCACATTGTCGAAGAATGGGACGATGTTACTTAACGTTACAGAAAAAAGCAAGGTTTCTACAAGGAAGTGGAAGCAATTTGACATCGCTGAAGACTATGGAATATTACTAAGCATATTACCTGTTGGATAATTGATTTTTTTTTTTTCGTGCTCCTTGGAGTACGAATTAAAAGAGTCCATTGTATGTATATACATTTCAGTACATTCCATTTGTTTTGAAGTCAATACAGGGCTATTAAATTATTCATGCGTTTTCAAACCGCTATATTTTGTAAAATATTAAACGTACAAATAAGATTGATATATGAAAGAACCGTAAACTCACCAAGTTTTCTTCACGCTCTACAATCGGCTTTATCTTTATTTATCTGTACTTTGCGAAATCGTTGTCCTCCTCCAATGCTTCCTGCATTGTGACGCAAAATTCCAGACGCCAGCCATTATCTTTCTACTTTAATTGTTGCAGGGGCTGCAGACGGTACGGTTTGAAATGTGCCATCATCGCAACATCTTCCATACAGTTTGCTGAGATTGTTCGCGGTTTGCTTGGACCGTTGATTTTTATGGACTACGCACGAAACCTTCCCTCATTCTCTCAACTGTTTCATCTGGCACTTTTGGTCGACCGGTGCTTTTCTATTTACACAGACAAACTGTCTTTAAATAACGGATGCCACCGCAAAATGCTTTGTTTATATGGCGGTTCGTTTCCGTATCTCTTCTGAATGCGTGTTGCACTGCTGTAACAGTTGAACATCTCACATATTCCAACACATCAAAACTCTTTTCTTGCTTTGTCGCCATTTTGTAAAGGCACTGTATTCGTGCTGCTAATGGTCCACACAATGCAAACTTGGAGAGTTTGCGGTTCTTTTTTTTATATTAATCATAATTTTACGTGTAATACTTTGGAAAATATACCGTTTTGAAAACGAATGAACGTTTATGTAAGCCCTGTATTAAGGGGAAGCAGATTGGTCCTTGTTACTTCATTCTGCAGTCATTTCCATTAACCTTATCTTGGTATAGGGCATTTATTTCCCTTATGCATTTATATAATTTTCTGTTTGTTGTGTTCAATTGTCGTTTAATTATTACTGGCGAATCATAATATCTTTACCTATAGATTAATGTGTTTGGAAGTTTTGGAAAACTAATATCTTCCAAAAACCCTTTAAGAATTATCTTACGTTCTTCTGTCGTGTATTTAAAAGGTCACCATTTGTCAGAATCTTAAGTAGAATATGTTGCAATCCCCCATCCCCATTTTTATTTATATGCGTTTTCTTTACAGGCGCGTTTTCTGCATTTTCATTCTCCGAGTCTTGGAGGAAAAGCCTCTAGTTCATATTTTATCTTATTTTTTATTATTGTTACTATCTGCATTAATAAGCATTGTTCTAGTATATTTGCCCTTTGTTAAGTGCATTTTATTTTCTTTATTCTTATGACTATTAGTCACTTTCAAATATTAATTTACTATTGGCAAGTTTCAGCATTATCTGAACAATTTAAGCCAACATATAAGCTTATTGGGGATAGTATAATGATTGAAACGGTTTTAAGTTTTTCCACAGCATAGCATAGTGAGCCTTTCAGATATTTTGATACAAAAACAAAGACACTCTGTTTTGAAAGACTTGTAATTTATGAAAAGAAAGTGGTGCAATATTCTGCCAATTTTTCTTCTAAATTATATTTTTGTTATCTTAAAACTATCTAAACATTCACATTGTCAAGTATACGTTGCAGTTATCTTTATTTGTAATGACTTCGGTTTACCTATAAGTTTTTATGGAACTACTGGTTATTTGGAACTAAGGTGCAACTTCCTGAGTCAAACTGAGGTTTTGTCGAAGTTCTTATCCACCCCCCACGTCATTGTTTTCCACGAGAATAAAGTTCATTTTATAAGTAAACATTATTTTCAGATTATACTGATAAGTTAATAAAATAACAGCTTACCAGAAAATGAAGACTATGGGATTTTGAAGGGCTTTATTTGCTATTGTGATTCAGGTTAAAAACTGAATACAACAACATAAATTTCTATCAAGAGCAATGCCTTCCAGCAAAGAGACGCTCCCAAAGCCCTCTTCTTTCCGTTAAGTCTGAAAACCATTTGTCATTCTTGGCAACCTTGGCTATCAATTCGCAATAATATTTATTGTTACTCTATTCTCTTTAAATTACGCCTCAACGACAAAACGTAATAAAAGGTCAAGCATGCTCCTTATCCCGCTGCTACACTGCGCAAGGCGGATAAATCTGACCTCAAGAAACTTCTATTTATAAATTCTCCTAACCTATTTCCGTACAGAAACGAGTGTGTGGGTCGACAAACTGAAGTAGCCATACTTTCAAACCGAGCTCTCCGTGTTATTTAAACTGTTGCTTTCTTTTGATAGTTTACAGTCGCAATGAAAACTTAACGGCTTACCTGTGTATTTAAGATTTCGTTGGTGGAAAGTTTTCTCAATCTGATTATAAAAAATTAAAAGTCGTCTTACATCAACGGAAAACGAGTACCTAATATTAAACTGAAACAGGCACATCCGGATTTAAATAGCGCGCACATGAACTCAATCGCGACAGAATCATTGTATACAGTGCAAATTGAGCGTCATAACAAAACAACTGTAAATTCGGGTCAACTTCACAGCAAAAGAAGATTAGAAAAAGGATTTACCCCGGAAACCTGCAGCCGCGCTCAACTCCCAAGCTTATCACAGCGCATGCGCGTAATTCAATCTATTGTCAGCCAGCTGCGCTATATGCATAATTGCATTCTCTTTGTATCGGCCTATCTATCTCTCTCTCTCTCTCTCTCCCTCCCTCCCTCTCTCTCTCTCTAAAGCACGAGCATATGCATGCCAAACATTAACATATATTTAGTGGCGATGTTAAAATTTTGATTGTGCTTATTTGACCACATTTGTAACGAAAATGCTTTTTATAGTTTCATATTTCTATCCTAAATAATAAGCTAATAATTATTCAGATAGTATCCGGCGAAATGTACCTATAAATAGCAATATATTTGTCCCCTCTCTCTCTCTCTCTCTCTCTCTCTCTCTCTCTCTCTCTCTCTCTCTCCTCCCTCCCTACTGTTTTCTCCTCTTAATGTCGACATTGGGATTCAATGAATCCGGAAAAACAGAGCCCATCCTATGAAAATAGGAAAAAGAGCACCCAATCTAGCTTGCATCCATTGAAAAAAGTACCTACAGTCGCAACTGTTTACGTATTGCTCATATTGTAACAGTACGCATTCCTTTATAACCTAACCTAACCTTATCGAACCGAGTGGGGTTGCCCCGGAAGGTGTTGAGGGTGGTAATAAAAACTCTTTAGGTCCTCCATTCTTTAAAGGCGAATGTTTTTCTTTCTCCTTTTTAATTTTATTTTTAAATTGTGATATGTACAAGTTTGTATAATTAAAATTTTAATTGTGTAACATTGTTAAATATGTTAAATGATGAAGAATAACATTTCTTTTTTTGCATACATAAAGGCACTTTTGGATTCTGTGCTTCCATTATTAACTAACATTTTATAAAATTAATAAAGCAAATAGATTTTTTGTAAATGTCTATTCATACTTTTTATACCCTTGTTATTACAAAAAGTCAAACCGAACCCCTATCCCCCTCCATGAGAAGTTACTGTCAGCGCCACTAGGAGTCTCAAGCAATAAGCCAGGAATTCGCATTCGGGAGGTCCTAGATTATGGTTTTCCTGGTTTCTCCTAGTCGCTTAGGCGAATCCTGGAACATCTTTACTTTCCACAAAGTTTCCCACTCTAGTTATTCTCCTATTCCATACCATTCCATTTCGTTGATTCCATTACAGGGCAAAAAATGTCAGGCAAGTTGAGATGGTGCGGTGTGATGGTGGCTTGCGCTTTGAAAAGGTTTCTGCTCGGCGTCTGGTTTGCTCCAATCAGCATTGGAGCATTCTATCGGAAACATATTGCATGCTGACAGTGCGATGTCCCCACCTAATCTCATTATTTCCTCCCAGAGGTATCTTCACTCGGGGCATGGCGTGTACAAACGGCCAGCCGTTGAGTCAGATTGAAATATGGAAATATCCTCCTTCGACTCTAACAAGTCGCCTCCTTATCTTTCTTTAACGAAGTTAACCTTTACCAAGAAAACACCCCAGTTAACTCATGGATTGGAACCTGTGACGGCCTCACAGCGGATAATAGTTTATCGTTTTCATGCACCTCATCCTTATCCTTCTGGCCAGTGCTTTATTTGTATTTCGACAACCATACGCTGAGTTGCTTCTCTTACTGTGCGAATGTATTGCTTTAATAGTCAGGATTCAACTTGACGCCGTGTAATATGTATTTTGAATTCATGTTGTACAAAATCTGAACAGCCTAAGGGTAAAACGTAAAAAATCTTGATCGCTTATAAATTTATATGCTTTATAAATTAGGTAAAATGAAAAAAAAAAAAAAAATCAGTTGGCTCAGTAAGAAAAGCGTCGAAGAAATTATTCAATATATGCTACAAATAAAATCAATAACAAATTAAATAACTTTTCTGAAGAATATATAAAATTCTTGCAGTAGCTTACATTGCATGGTAGAAACAGGATGAATCTGTGAAGAAATACTTTAATACAAAAATCTTAAACCAGTCTACTTTGAGAAAAATAAACATTCACGGCATTTGAATTTGCAGAGGAGACTATTTCCTAATTAAGATTTATCCATAACTAAAACATAAAAGCAATATCAATGAATGTAAAAAGATAAAATACATTCTTTACCCGTGAACTTTGAAATAAAAACGTGTCCTCAAGAAATTAGAAAAGTTGTTGGAGATTCCTTTATGAGAGCTGTTCATTAAGAATGAAAATACTTCTTTTAAAACTTTCTTTTACGCCAAAATTTAACTTCGCAATATTTTGTTAGCTTAATGCATAATATGCACGTTGTACTAGTTTCATTGTTGTTACTTTCGGTTTCCACTTGTGAAAGGTATGCAAGTTGAGACATATTCAGTGCTGCCTATGGCAAAATGAAATAATATGCTACTCTGAAAGTATGCTTGTCTCAACAAATCTTCAGCTGAGGCCTATGGAGAATTTATTCCCTGTAGCTCAGCTCGAAGATGGTTTAAAGTGTTTAAAGAAGGGAGGCAATCAATTTCAAAGGAAAGTGAATCCCGCGCTCCAGTTTGTGCTCTAAGAAATCATTATCATCGCTGCTTTCACTGTGAAAGAGGATCATTGATTAAGAACAGTTTTAGTAATTCTGGGTGCCACCCACACATTGGTAGCTGGAAAGTTGCACCTGAGACGTGAGTTTTAAGACTCCTGCGTGCAGGTTTCCCAAACCGCTGCGTTCTTACGGAGGAAAGGCTAAATTGAATACAGGAATTGTTCCTACGCAGATGTCGACATGTATTTCCGCTGAAGAGCATCATTTGTAGCATCTCTGGCAACATGGGTTAATTTTTTTATTAATAGTGAATAACGCCTGTTTTTACTACTAAGGCACCACAGGCGGTGGACAATGATGACACATGAGATGAAATAATATATTGGGAAAGGATTTTTTAAGGAAGGAAACGTTCCGGGTCTAAGTTCAGGGTAGCTCCCCGGCATTTGCCATTTATGAGGACTGAGGAAAACCTGGAAAAAATCCCAGTGAGGGAGGGCGGTCCTCATTATATGCTTCCAGGAAAAATATGAATGCTAAAATTAGGCGACTCTATCTCCCTTTTTCCGGTTCCGCAGTTACACTAGCACAACATGGAAATGTAGCGAACAAAAACAAATTCGCCCTACTTTGAATCCAGCTTATCGAGTGTCATAATGTTATCGGAAGTTTTTATTTTATTTTTTTTCTCCTTTTTATTTATTTATTTTTTTCCCTCTGCAGGGGTACAATAAGGTGCTGTGTTTGTCTTTGCAAAATTTTCTACACTTGGCATGCATAGTAATTTACTTTTTTCTGTGCATAAATATGCATTCTAATCATTGATAGCAGAAGTATAAAGTTCTAGGCAGCAGTATTAAATATAACATCAACAAAAAATAAAATAACATTTCTCTAAAACTATATAAAACTGAAATAATGACATTTAATCTTTGTTGATATTATGCAAAGAAGAATATCATTCAATATTAACTGTGATTTGCAAAACGGCACATATTTAGCAAATCCGCTCAGAGAATTTGTCACACTCTCTAATTTTCTGTTCTTTACTTTTTATTTTATTTACTTTTAATCATATATTTATTTTCTGAGTTCAAATTGCCTTTGATGACTAAAGTCCTGCGTCTGGTCACTTTGGATACACACCAAGTGCTCGTCAATCGTTGAACCTTTGCTTTGAACCGAGATCATGGTGAGTCTAAACAGTTTAAGCTACAGTCGATCTTGGTTGTCTAGTGGCAACCATACTTGCCTCGTAGACCCAATGCCGTGGATTAAAACCCAACAAGGGTTGATGGATACTTTTAGGGCTTTAAATCCTAAGTATGACTTACTTCGGAAGGGAAGTTAAGTCGTGAGGCCCATGTAGTAGATTTATGCACGTAAGAGAACCTCAAGTTTAAAAGAAGAGTCCTCTGAGCAAAATATATTGGCCTTTTTCACGTCCTTAATTGAATAGAACGCTTAAAACCAACGGTATTAAAGAGCGTCAGTAAATAAACCGTGTAAATAAAATAAATGTAGTAAAGGCACTTCCCCGCTACTACAACTGAGCAATGAAGTTAGACACGGCCATTCTGTGCAGTACCGCCAAACACAGCTGCACCGTTGCGGATTGCTTGGAGCTTCTCGGCGGCTAAAAGCACGGTTTTAATGATGACACTTTTGTCACTATCACTAACCGAAGCTCCATGTATTTCCCTGGGTAACCTTATGGCGATATGTTTGTTGTAGCCAACTGTAACCTGAATATTAGTTCACTTCTGCCGGTCAGATGTCTTTGGATGCGATATTGCTTCCTGTATCACCTGCTTTCGTTATTTTCCCGACAGATGACTATAACTCCTGAACCAGATGTCTTTTGAATTTTTCTTTTTCTTTTAAACTGCGAGTTCGTGGCAAAAAGAAAATCACCAACTCGCTCTATGCTGTACGGCAGTTAACAAACAAATATGGCGAAATACGTTGCAATTTCTTATGAGATATTCTGCTAAGATCTTCAGTATTAATATTAAAATAAATTTCAAAATATATTTCAAACTATTGAACTAAAGCTATCAAAATTGTTTATGAAAAAAAATCTGTAGAAAATTTTCCAAAAATCTCGGCATGATGTGAAATGTTTATTCTGCTTTAACTGTGTGCGCGTTGGGTCCACTGGGCAGCATCCAACATCGATTCGAGACAAGGATCGATAATCCCCTCCACTGCCACTCCCCACCAATACGCATTGTTCCCTTACGTAACAGGCAACAATCCAATGCATGTCAGTTCTTATTTAGATGCGTTCGCGACCAGTAGCTGGAAAAACGCCCTCTGTATGAGTTTTCTCTGCATAACTAACAGCATGTATCTCATACTCTCATTTTACGTTGCGATATGCTCCTTTATACCTACCAAAGAAATACAGCTCTCAGGACAGGGGAAAATGGTCAGAAAATGAATTTGCCTAGAAGCAGGTTATGCGTTTAAGCTGACATGCAGTTTCACAACTGTGTTCAATATAGTGTCTCTTTCGTTTTTTTTTTTTTTTGGGGGGGGGATGATGTTTAACACCCGTTTTTCACTACTGAGGCATCATAGGCAGTGGACGCTTTATACACGTGATGAAATGATAAATTGAGAAATAATTTCTTTTAATAAGAAGAAAGCGTTCTCAGGCCTAAGTTTAGGGTACCTCATCCGCATTAGCCATTTATGAGGACTGAGGAAAATATGGAAAAAACTTCACTCAGGACTCGTGCTGTCGGGAATCACACCCAATACCTCCTGCTGACGAGTCCGCTCCTTAACATCCTCGGCCACCCGAGGCGGTTCTGGTGTGTCATCAAGTAGCTTCAATGCAATCGCTAATACGTAATCGGAAAACCAAACAAGCATATTTCTAAAAATTATTTACTAAATTTAAAAAGTATAAAATTTAAAGCATTAATTTTAGATCCCTATAAAACTAATTACTTTCTTCAGGAAAGGGGCTGAATCTTTGGTTACATTTCTTGCATCGAATTATCGAACATGTTGGCTAACTGCAAAATATTTCCCCGTTTTGTCAGAAATTGTCAGCTGTTGCTAAAATTTTAACAACCGGTTTTGGACATTTTTTTGTGTTCTAAAGTAAGAAGTCACTTTTTATTATTTAATTATATTTTTGTTAGAGTGTATGATATGTCTGTATTGTCAATAGTTTGGTTGTTATTACAAGGCAACATCTTGCTGTATGTAATGTAAATGTCTTCTCTGTAATGTGCTGCTCTGTAGAGAGTAATATGTGAGGCAATGCATTGTCTTTCAAGAATGCAATATGTTGTTAACTTTTCAGAAGTATTTAAAACAACTTATAGTTAAAAGATTCCCGATTACTGAATTTAAAAGGTGTACTTTTTCCATTATAACAGTCTATGTTCAATTAGTTGTGTTTTTAATGTTTCATTGTAATACGGTATATAGAAAGTGGTTTAGAAATACAATATAAACTAAAACTTTTCTGTAACGTACAAATATTTGTTTATGTCCTACTCTTGGACTCTTCGCGTATTCTCACCCTTACAGGGAGATAAAGAGTAGCAATACATAATTTTCACATGAAATGAAAGAGCCCATTACGTCCAATAAAGGGCTAGGGTCATCTGCTAGCGGGGAAAGTTCGTGTTGTGACTCATGTAGTGAACTATTGCACGAGAGTTAGGACTATTGAAAAAACTCTACTATTTTATAGCTTCTTGTCCTTTTTCAGTTCCTGCCACTTCTCACTCCACTCACTTCTAATGCGGGCAACTCTTGACCAGTTCACCGAGCTGTTCTTTAAATGTATTTGACCATCTTTTTCTCGGTCGCCCTGGAGTCCTCTGTCCTGTATAGGGGTCCCACAAGGTAACTTAGCTGCGTCCACCTGTCCCGCTGTTGCCCCGCCAAGTGTCCACCCCATTTCCATTTTATCACTGCAGCTCTGTCCATGATACTTTCTGATTCTGTGATTTCCTGCAGTGTAATGTTGCAGATCTTGTTTCTCAGTGTTATACCTAGGAACATCCTTTCCATTTCCCTTTGACATATTGCTATGCTCTGCCTCTGTCTGTTGCATCGAGTCTCAGTTTCTTGTTTAGAGATGTGTCTTGTAATATGAACTCTAGAGACCAGAAGGCTTTTAAGTACATAAGTTATTTTACGTAGTGATGGTTCTGTGTTGTATATCTATTCACTATCTTTAGATTCTATTGTAAAATCATTCCGTACTCTTTGCAGAAAGAGTGTAGTATTCCATCCTATTTTCGTCGAACTTGGAAAGAAAAAGGCATACGAACGTAAATACTATATACTGTTATTACCAAAATGTTTTATAAAATAAAGTTTGGGAATACCACAGTATATTATCCTCCGGGTTGAGAACATGTTTCTTTAACATATAAATAATGAAGCAATTTGTATTGCCATTTATATTTTACTCATTTGTATATTTTAGTGTTTCTTTGTAACTTTGTAATTGTACGATTTTTTAATCTACTTGGTCGTTTGGAATTAATGTCGGTTTTGAATTTAAGGTTATTTACGCAATTTCTATTAAAAGAGTTGCTTTTAAAGGCGATGAAATTTGTAAATGTCATCTCAGTTATTTCTTGGTTACTGAAGACTTTAATCTTTAGGAAACTTTCCAGGTGTTGTAACATAATAAATGAAAGTCAATGGCTACTTAAAGGTCAAGTGAATATGGCAGATGCGTTAAAGTTTCGTAATCCAGTTTATTCAGCTTCTGTAATGTTTTTTGCAAGATCTTTTTTTTTTATGACCGGCGCTGGCTGTTTATCTTGCAGCTTCTGATGCATTTAGTCAATTTCTTGACAGTACGCTCTTAATTAGTTGTTTCCCCATGCAGAAAAGCGTAATGTATTTAACCAGCTGCAGGATCAACATACCGAGTGTAATATTAAGATAGGGTCAAACTTTCCGGACACATTCCTCGCACGTAGAAGAAGAAAGTACGTTATATGAATGTGGGACCGGAAACGCTTTATTTCCATGTTAGAACTCATTTTCTACAACTCTGCATAGTTCATTAATCATGGGAAACACACAGGAACACAACGTATCAGCATACAACATGAAACTCTTTCTTGCATGAAATGTTCAAAATGTCCTCCGCTAGTATTGATACCATGCATCAACATTATCTTGGCTCAAATAGAACACAAAACCCAGGCGGTGAACCCAAGAGTTACAACTTAACCAGACCTACCAAGAGGGCATTTTGAGCCTTTGACATAAGAAAGTGTTTGCTGGTATTTCTGTTCCTGTGTGTTTCCCATGATTAACGTACTATGAAGAGTTGCAAAACATGAGTTCTAACATGGACCCATGTTCATATATTTTCTTTTTTTAAGTGTGAGGAATGTGTCCTGGAAGTTTGGTCCTACCTTGTTATTACACCCGATATAGTTATCATAACCTTCCTCTAGTGTAGTTTTGGTTTTATAAAGTGTTTCGCTACTTCAACGCGATTCAACCATGGAGACATTGATTTGCAGTTCTCATAGAAAATCCATAACATTTCACATACAACACAAAAAGATACACTTTTTGTTGCAGAAAAGCAGCAAGAACAAACAGACTTCAAACCTTTGACTTTTTTTAATTAATAACATTAAGAACCGCCATTAATTTCTGAACGACCTAATGGGTATTAAAACCTTACACATTTGAAGAAGTAAAAACAATTATAATTATTTAACGTCTCGGGTCATCAGCGTTCCATTCAATTGGGGGTGAAACAATAGATAAATGTTCTCTTCTTTCAGACTGAGGTTCTTTTAGTGCCGTAAATGTACGACAGGGAAACCCACGACTTTACTTCCCTTCCGAAGGAAGCCATAATTAGTATTTTTACGCCCTGGCCGGGATTGAAGCCGCGATCTTGTGTCTAGGAGGCAAGAGGTTAGTTCTCATTCCGAGGGAGAACTGAAGGGAAGAAGTGTTTAGATTATTTCAAAGAAAACACAATGAGATTTATAGTTTCATGGAAGAAATTCTTCAAAATTCTTCATTCTAAACCGAAAATCTCTGCCAGAATTTCTAATTATCTAAGAAGAAGACAGGCTTCAATTAAATTTCCTTTCCTAGATGCGTGGAGTGCGAGGCAAATCTTAATAACTTCGCCTCATTCCATCGAATTTCGAGTGTCTATTGTCTAAACAATAACACACTACCACGAGATATCTGGAAATTCTACAGCATTGCCACTGTTACTTTCGTACTTCAAAGATTGATTAGAAACTATAAATATTTCCTGTTTCTCATACTATTCAGAATATTTGAGGGTGCCTTAATTAATAAATAAAGACTTTGTTTCCACACCCCATCTCTGTTAGCACCAAAAAAAAAAAAAAAAGATTGCAGGAACGTGACAACGTTGTCTTTCTGAGTGAACTCGTGATACACCTCATTTCTCACATATATCATACCAACATATCATAAATAAACACCGGGATAACCGTATTCTCAAGTCCAGGAGAATAGACCACCAAGGCTTGCCTTGTGTTGAATGCCACAGGCTTAAAAACCACTTCCAGCAGTTTCGCGGAACACACACTTCTGCGTGGTCGTATTTTCTTATGTCATTGGCTGACAAAAACTTCCAAGAAGTGTACCAAAAGATTCACTGTAAGTTTTTTTAACCCACTTCACTCGAAGAACATTCAGCACTAACTTCGTTTTGCTACAAAGGAGCTTGAAAACTGGCGCCTTAGCTTTGAATTAAGAATAAACATTAGCTCACAGCAGCTGCAAAGGAGTTGCTTCGGGGAATGTTTGCTGAAAACTCGCTTAGCGCTCGCTCTTGTGTTCACTTGAAGAACGCTTGTTTATAGCTTCAAGGGAAAAAATTAAGTGTTGTGCATTTTTAAGAGCAATTTTACAACGAAACAACAAATACTCGCTATAAGATGAATCAAAAGAAAGTTTCTTTTTACTTTTTATTTAATTTTTTTTGAGAAATAGCTGTCCAAAAATATTTTAGGAACAAAAACAGTATTTTATTAAAAACTTCTGCTTTACAACATATATCTAATGTATTTATTAATTGCTACAGCCTTCGAAGTTTTTATTACATAAAATATGTGATGATCAATAAGCAAGTCAACATATTCTTTTTATAGTATACATGTTTTGCCAATTTTACATTGACAGTGCGCTGTTTTCAGGTTTAAAAGAAAGCGGCTCTTATTGGTTGTGTAAACCTTTTGCTATAGTCTTTCACTCTATCGGTTGTTATGGTAAAATGAGGTTAGATTGCCCCACAAATGTTACTGCTTATGTCATACTGAGTTCCAGTCGATTTGTGACATAGAAATAACAGATTTTCTCTCTCTTACTTTAACCGGTATCTATCTCTACTTTAATACTGCTTGTTTTTAAAGTTACTAATCTTATTTCCTCAGACCAAGCGGGTCCATAAGAAATTTGAACCGGGACCTTCACAAATACGAGTTCAAAGAGCTACCACCCCGTTCGGTGCATGATGACTTATCAATTGATGAACAAAAGAGGAAGAGAAAATAGCCTTCTTAACAGGGGTGAATTAGTTCATTGGCGCAAAAAACATTCAGTACTACCCTTACAGTGAGGGGAAATATTATACCGTGCAATCAGCTTTGTTTTGCTCCAGAGTTTTGCCATGCTCATTAGCTGGGTCTCGGTGATTGGCGGGAGGGTAAAACAAACCAATCATACAACACACGAACCAATTTAAGAGGCCCGTTACTTACCACTTATCAAATGAGGCATTGAAATGCCCTCTCCACACATTTTTGGCATCTCTTTAGGAAATTATTCACCACTCGCTGTAGTTCATTTTGAGAAATCCCGACAATTTCCTGACGAATATTATCTTTGAGTTCTTGTATGATGTGTGCGTTCATTTGGATATAGCATTTTTTAATTTACACGTGAAATAATAATCGCAGGCTGCTAAATCGGGAGATTATTAATTAATTAATTAATTAATTAACTCTGTCTTGTGGATAGCTCTCATGAAATTAATCGCAGTGTGAGCAATGACAGAGTCCTATTGAAAAAATGCATGATCACCCTTCTTATTGGTCAATTCTTTAAAAAAGGGAGGAGATTAGTGTGGTATTCACATAAGCAACAGAATCGAATTAGACTAAAAATGGCTCTGATTCTTTCACCACTGAGTTAACATATATGAATCGTACATAAAGACACGCTGTGCCGTGGTAAACACGCAAGGTATAATACACTTTATGTATGCTGTCGAATTAAGAAGCGAACAACCCTACACACTCCCAGGAGCAGGTTGATTCGGGTACTACTAGGCCCTGGGTCCAGGGGTATAACACAGAGGTCTGTGCTACCCAGTGGTTTTGCATTAGGACGGTACCTTGTTTCCTAAACCGACCCGCCTTTCGGCTGCAGACGATTGCGTCGCCCAGCTTCCAGATTCTCACTGGTGGATAGGTCATACTAGCTTAGATCTACTCGTATTTAAGAGGTGAGTCACCCCAGCATTAAGGTAGCCACCACCTTCCCTACAAACAACGGCGATTCCGGCGCACCGGCTCCCAGGGTACACGCCTTAGACATTCCCCTGGGACATGCCGCCATCGTAGGTCCTCAACTCTCCGTGAGTGACGGGTCCACTGCCAAGCCGAGTTCAACCCAATCCGGACAACTCCCTTCCGGGAGGGGCTCGAATCAATTCCGGCCCGGCTCCCTCTAGTACGTACGTCAGAGGTACCACGGGCACTCAGGGTCCGCAGAGCCCGCACCTGGAGCATCTGTAGGGCAACGGTCAGACCGTCCCCCCCCCCTTATGCGCAAAGACTGCAACAGTCAGCAAGGCCAACAAGTAAGCAACCAGGCTTGCTACCTTCTCCACGTTGAAAAGTAAAGCCCCATGCCATCAGTGACCACACGGAAGTTATCGGTTCAAGGATTTCTTCTACAGCTGCGTTCCGGTTTCCAGAAAACGTTGAGGTACTCATTTTACGAGAGATTGTCTTCGGTCTTTTCCTTCAATTGGTTTGCTCGGATATGATTTAAGTTTTGTTGAAGGCATCCTTCTCATGTGTTCCTTTAGATAGGAAAAATTCCCGGTCATGACCAGGACTAGAACCATGATCTAGTTTGTTCTTATCACCTGAGCTATCGTACCGCATCTGAATTTGCCCCTGCTGAGTCAATTATACGCTGAACACTTCTAAGATTATCTTGGTGTATAATTTTATTTCCACTCGAAACCTTCGAGTAGGACTTGTGTTGCAGGCTTCCTATTTGACCACGCTGTTAGCGTTAATTTACTTGGAACGCGATTTTTTTCAACACAAACTGAGTGTTGGGTTACGACGGACCTTGCCGTACCGATGCTCTTATTATCACTATTTATTTTGTAAAAGAGGGAAAAAATGCGAAAATAGAGTCCCACCCAGATCACTCCCAACAGCATTCGATTCTGTTCTCTCCGTCCCGGAACGATGAACTAGCCACCTCTCTGGGATGTGTCTTTAATCACTGCACGCAAGCCATCTCTATGGCAGTTGCCTATTTTGTTTCAAGCTGCCTAAATGAGTTTTCTTTATCGGAATGTTCCTTCAATATGAAAACAATCTTAGCACCAAGGTTTTATTTGCATTGTCATCTATGCATTATTTCCAATCATAGTCTCAAAAACTTTTGTAGCTGCAAAAAGTTCAGAAATAAAAAAACTGATCAGCAGTTCAATAAGACACGTTTATTATTTTTACAAAAACATAAACATCGTTTTGTGTTAAGAAAGAGTAAGAGTAAGAGTAAGTTTGTTCAGCATGATGCCTCACACCACTCCGTACTTTACTTTGTGCTCTGCGACAAGAAACTCCACAAGAATAATATCTCTGCATTCTGTTCTCGAAAGTGTCTCACCCTGCGAGGTTAAGGAGAATTTTAAGCGTAGTCACTGCTGCTGTTGCACGCATTATCGATTAATACTCTTGTCCGCATTGGCGAGGCTGCGAGTTTCTTTCTATACCTTGAAATGTTGCCAGTAATACGCCAATGTGCAATATAAGACAGATCAAAATACTCGTACAAAACACACAAGCGCAAGCGATTGCGCACTTGAAAATGAAAAATATTTGGGAACAACTAAGAAAATTCTGTTGTATATATAAGTTCGATACCCTTGGCCAATACAATTTAAAAGTTTAAAATATTCAAAACTCTGAGCCGTTTTTGCACAACTAAGGTGTGATTGAGACATTGAAAAAAGAATGACATAAAAATTTTGGCTTCATAAATATTGAACATTATTGAACAAATATTGAACATTAAAAGATTAAAACATAGAAAGATTAAAACAATTTAACCACCCCACCGAAATGTTTCGGAACATTTTACATAATGTGAATGAATGAATAGTGTCTAACGCCCGTTTTTGCTACAGAGGCACCTCAGGCGATGGACACTGATGATAGATGAGATGAAATTATATATTGGGAAAGGATTTATTTTTAAGGAAGGAATCGTTCCAGGCCTAAGTTTAGGGTACCTCCCCGGCATTTGCCATTTATGAGGACTGAGGAAAACCTGGAAAAAAACCTCAGTCAGGAAGGACGGTCCTGGCGGTATTCGAACCCAGACCTCCCGCTCACGAGTCCGAGACTTAACGACCTCGGTCACCCGTGGCGGTTTTACATAATGTAATAAATACCTACGCGTAATACATTTGTAGCTCGGTAGAAAGGATCACTAGTACCTCCTGTCAAATCCATTTAAGCATATCTGGTGCTACTGTCGTGATGACTGCAGCAGCTAGCCTATTGCTATTTGGGAATAGTTTAGCTGCAATTACTTTTTATTTTTCCGTTTTTGGAGGGGAGGGGGAACGCTTCTAACGCAATACAAGCATGGGGTAGACTGAGACACATGATGTTGAAATTAACAGATTAATTTATTTATGCTAAAATACAGGAATATCTTATCATAACCTTTTTCTGTTCAAAATTGTAGCATTGTGAGTGTAAACTATAAGTGGTTATTAAATTACACACAATACTTAAAAAACACGTTTGGTGGCTCGTCTTTGAACAAGTTTATGTATAAGCTTTTGTGCACATACATATCGAACACTGTTGAAACAAATTCTTGACGCTTTATTGAACTTTTTACCGTACCCATTCTCTACAATCCTACTACTTACTGTTAATCTGGGTTCGACCCAAAAGCGAGATATGAAATTTGTGAGGACCAAAACTGTTCCGACGTACAGGCATCATTTAGGACTGTAGTCGGATGCAGCTCGATTAACCATTTAAGTTTAAAATAAAATAGTTAAGAAAAAACTGTGTTTACAAAATAAATGCGGCCATGTTAGTTCTTTAATTACTGGCTAAGTTGCAAGTATCGTATACCTGACGTGATGATACTTAAATGCACTAAGAGTAGCTTGACTATTTATGAAGAAGTGCAATTACTTCTGCCTGAAAAACTGTACCAAAATTTCCAAGACACTCTTCAATCCGGTACCCTTTCACCGCCCCTTCAAGGTGACTAGCAATCTGTAATTCAAACTGAGTCACGCTAAAATCCGAATAAATTTGATCAGCCAGTAAGGTATTTGCACTTTTGTGAGCCTCAAGAGTTATGATAACATATGAGAGCATTTTCTCAACTCCATATATCGTATTTAACTTTCTTTTTCTGAAATAAAATTGGGATTCAGAAAATAACACAGCAATCCTGAAAATAATTAGATAATTGTATTGCTTTGGAAAAATGTGAACTACAGAAATTGATCTACAATTTACTAGCTCTAAGCAATCATTGTTCTTAAAAATATGAATTGTTTTTTTAACCAGTTCTGCCTAATGTTATTTGTCTTTATATTTAGTCTTTTTCTATACCTAATTTTATAAAAGTCAGCTGTTAAACCACAATTACATTATGTTCATGAAATGTTATTTCTAGTTGTTTTGATTATAATACGTCAAGTATATTTGCATTTATTACTAGGGCTGTTAATATGTGAAACACTAAAATTAAGTACGACCTGCTTTAACTTTAATTTTTAATTATTATAGCGTTATGAATTGCTTGAGTTGCATGAATATATTATTTTTGTTACCTCCCATGTAGTATAAGTATATACATAACATGTCATTTGAAATAATTGTAGTAGTATTATAATGCCTCAACTTTTCAAAAAGCTGTGATTTTTTAGTCTGAGTGTTTTTATAGCAAAACAAATGCTAATTCCGTTACAAAATAAAATTGTTAAATATACTATCACTATTTTGCAGTAAAATATTATTCCGATTAAAGTTGGATAAATAGGAATTTATTTACATTTTTGTGACTAAAATTACGAACTTTAGCCATCTGGCATAGCAAGCTAATATGTTTTCATAAAATATTATTTCTAGTTATTTGCTTATGTCCTTTTACTGTTGGAGTTGTTAATAATTATGAAACATTAAAGCTAAGTGCGGCCTGTTTTGGCATTAGTTCTTAATTCTTACAATGTTAAAATTGCTTGAGTTGAGTGAACCTATATATATATATATATATAATGTTTTGTTGTCTACCTCACATAGTTTAGAAATACCTATACATAAAACGTCCTTTGAAATATGTGAGGTTATAATTATACCATGTTAATTTTGAATTGTCGTTTTCAATTTTATGCCTTATACTTTGTGCAGGAAAACAAGTGTTAACTCCATTACAAAAATATTCAAACACTTGACTATTTTGTAGTAAAATATTACTGCAATTAAAGTTGGATAAGGTAAAACTTATTTAAACTTTTGTCATTGAAGCTACGAACTTAAACCATCTTGTATGTTAAGTTAATATGCATAGTATTATGTAAAGAATAGTTTATATCTAGAGCTTCATAGTTTGATAATGGGATTTTAACTATATTAACTTTTATAAGCTCTTTTGGTAGATTGTTATTACATCATTACGCCATGTATTTCCTTCTGTTGGGAATGAATTAACGCAGTAACAACATACAGAGCTATATATAGAAAATTTTGTAGCATTAGATGTTTTTATCGTTTATATTAATGTTAATATCTCAATATAGCAGAGTTGTGCTATGTGAGTACTAAAAAGTAGGAGCTTTTCTATTAATTAGAAAAACACAGAAATATCACCATTTGGTGAACAATATAGAAACAACACAACTTTAAAATATATCACTTAAACATATGCTATATCTATGTTTTTCTACACAGAAGTAGCGGTACGGTCCCATAAAACTGCCCAAATAACAGTTCGCCCTTTAAAGACTGATGTAAATCGATTATAAATCAATCAAAAGTGAACCTTTTTTAATTATTTCCCTCCCCCCTAGTTTACATTCCGTTTAAACAGTTCCCTAACTATATCATAGAGTTTGAATCTTGCATTAATGCGGCATGAAAAACTAAATCAACCTCAAACGGAATCCGAGAGGAACGGAATCGACTCTTCATTAACAAGCAATCAATACACCGAACTAAACTCGGAGCAAATGGCAATCACCCACTGCAGTGGAAACTGAATACAAGGATGAATTTAAAATGGACGGTAGAATACTCAGATAGAAACGAGAAAGGAAAACTTGTGTTTGCATAATTTCTAGCACATCCTATATTCATTATTGCTGTTAGTTATTTCCTCAAATATAACTTCAACTGATTTTTTGGGGCGTTGGGATTTTATATTTCCTGCGCAGTTTTATCCCTGCAACATGAGATGATTTTTTCCTAATTTTAGTGTGTGCATTAAAACATACATTCCTTTTTGGCTTGCTCCACGTGTCTCGCGGAGAGGCAGCTTAAACTGGCAGTGAGCTAGTTACGATCAAAGCTAATAACATGACACCATGGTCATCCTAGCGGTGTGGTTCAGGTGGTAACGCTGAGGACTTCCATTCGGGACGTCCTAGTTCAAATCTCTTGGGAGCGATATCCTGTGGTTTCCTCTCGCTTAGACGAATGCTAGGATGAGTTTATCGCTCTTCCACTTCATCTCATACATTCCGTTTTGTTACAGGATCGAAAGTGCCAGGAACTGTGGGTTAAAGGTGTTACGGTAGCTTGCGCTTTTATAAGGTTTTTGCTCGGCGTCTGGTAAGGGAGGAGTTGGAGTATTCAGAGTGGAAACATTGTTAGGATGCCCATGCCTCATCGTCACTGGATACTGATTTCTCCCTCACCTCATCCAGTCCTCCCAAAGATGCCCGCCCGCTTCTTGGGGCGCAAGTATAAAGGCCAGCCCTTGACTGCAAGACTACAGTATCATAATATCTTCCTCTGTCCCTACCAATCCATTCCAATTTGGGGGACTGTGGGTATAAATGGAAACTAACAGTACGACGTTTAGTAAGTATTTATTTGAAACACTTTTAAAACTTAAAAAATAATAAAAATGAATATGTATAAATTTTGTATTCTAGTAGGGCTAGTTCGTAATCACCGCCACGGGTGGTCGAGGTCATTAAGGCGTGGATTCTTCGATTCCTACCAGGAATGTCCTTCCTAACTGAGGGTTTTTCAGGTTTTTCTCAGTCCTCATAAATGGCAAATGCCTGGTAGGTACCGTAAATTTAGGCCTGGAACGCTTTTTTTTTTTTTAATCCTTTCCTAATTTATAATTTTTCTCATATATGATCAGTGTCTACCGCCTGTTATGCCTCAGTAGTTGAAACGGGCGTTAAACAAATAAATAAAATAAAAAATAAACAATCATAATGAAAAGAAACGATTTCATAATTATATAGTGTGTTAAAAGCATGTTTTTGAAACCATGCGGGTTAATTTGTAGTATATTAATAAATGAGAGCAGTTTTAATGTATAAAAGTTAATTGCTTTAAAAAGTTGCAATGATTTTTTGGAAGGAACCACCTGCAGAAAAATGGTATTTATGAAATTCTGAACACTCTTAATGCAATGTTGAATTAACCTTCCAACGATCAAACTTGTCTTTTGTTCATTTTGCATCATTTGCACACTAAAATAAACCTTAAAAAACACTATATATATATATATATATATATATATATATATATATATATATATATATAAATATTTCACAGAAGCCGCTGATTTGCATCGGCCACAGTTCACCCCTGCTTTTTGTTTCAATCAATACAATGTTGTATCCTTAAATTATCTAAAACCATATATAAAATAACAATAATCACATATTATACAATTTTGCTACTGATAGGCGAAAACGTTAAATGAAAAGTAATCACGCAAAAGCTACTTACCTTCGAAATCTTTCTCGGAGAAGCTCTGGTACTGTTTTTGGGCCCCTGGATCTTTCGGGGCCTCGTCATCCCCTTGAGCTGAATCCATTACGAGCGCTCTAAAACATAATAGTCATTTGCCAATTACCCTCTGAATGATATGTATAAAAATTGGCTGCAATGTGTGCACTAAACATATTACTTTCTATACAAATATTGTGTGTTAAGTACAGTGCTGAAACTTCAAAACTAATTGCTTACCGTTCGCTAACTTTATCGAGAAGTGAATGTTTTTAGAAAAATACAAGCCGCTTGTTTCTTCAGTCAAATAAAATCAGCAGTAATAGAAAACATGTCTTTGTCTCTTTGTTCAATGTTACAGTGCTTGAACTATCATGCGCTTAAAATACAGTTGAGTTTTGTTTACGACGTTTAACTCTTCAATATCCGAGGCAATGACGAGAATGCGAGTCCGGTTTAAACAAAATCACGATTAAACCTTAAAAATTTTGCTGTGAACTGTTTTATGGGTTAAACTAATAAAGAATCGTTGTGAATTGCAAGGCTCTCAGCCTTTGGGGATTGTGGATTATTCTCGCCGTCACAGTAAATGAATGAATAACTAAATAACTATAAAAACATTGTTTAAAGTTGGCATGACATTTTCAGCGTGACTAAGCCACACACGAATAATCGCAGTTAATAGAATCGGCTTTACTTAGGAAGAACTGTAGCCTACTAGTACTGCACAGCGATGCTAAGCTAAAGTGCGGGACAAACCTTAATAACCTCGCCCTACCCTACCGAGTTCCGAGTGCCTAGTGTTATTGTTTTTGTTTAAACAGTAACACACTACCACGAGATAGCTGTAAAGCCTCCAGCGTTGTCAGTTACCTTAGTACATCAAAGAGTGAACACAAATGGAAACTATTAGTATTTCCAATTACTCATATTATTAAGAATATCTAGAGTGTTTTAATTAATAAATGAAGAATGAATAAACAAGTTATTTATTATTACTTTCTCTCCCGATCTCTGTTAATACTGAAAGAGATCACAAAGTCGTGACAACGTTATTATCCTGAGCGAATTGTGATGCACCGAGTTCCTTAAGATTGTTATATCAACGTAATAAGAACAATCAGCTTCATGACTGTAGTTTCAGTTCCAAGAAAAAAAATCATCAATGCCTGTCTTGTACTAAATATTGCCACTCACCATTCCCAAAGAGAATTCCACACGTCGTAACGGTTACACGATAATATGTATTTAATAGTATTTGAACATTCCGAAGTGGCATAAAAATGTCTTCTCTTGAGGTGTAGTAATATTACACCTCTACTCGTACTCCTCCTCCAGGGAATCTCCTGTAGATTCAGAAAATACTGCGACATTTTATACACCACATTTGTTGTTTTTGTAATTCTTTTTGCTTTTCTTTCCCAGGAACCATCTCTAGTCATACAAGCACTAATGTTTCCAAATTTATAATTATTCTTGATAAAAGTCTCAAACATAAACAAATAAGTTACGCTGTTGGTGGAAGTGAGAAAAGATACTTTAAAGAGCGCGCATAGGGTATACTGTGCATCCTTTCCAAAATCCCCTTCCCTGCTCACCCGACTCTAGTACTATGGTAGCTTTGTCCAAAAGGAGCAACTTTTGTAATATCGAGCAGGATGACTCAGGTGGTAACATACATGACACTCGCATTCTGGAGGTCCGGGGTTCGTGGTTTCCCCTGGTCACTTAGGTAAATACTGCGATGACGGGGTGGAACATCCATCTGTGAAAACGTTAGCGATCCTGCCGACTACCGTGATCCGTGACGACCTTGGATTCCTGGCTCGATTTCGCTGCTTGCTTAACATGTTTCTTTGTTAAGGAGGTATAGAACGGAGTCCACCACGCCTCATAATGACAATGAGCAGTTACCTGGTGAAGAGGTAACGGCCCCGATCAAGAATGCCGCATGGCAGCGCCCGGCGGGGTCCTATGTACTGATACATGTCTATGTCCATGACGTTGCAAGACGGAGATAGAGGACACAGCGGTCGTGCGGTAAGCTTTTGCCCTCTGAAGTATTGGGTTAGGGGTTAGTCTTTTTGTTTATTTTTAAACATAATAATCTAATCTAATTTTGTATCTCAACTGCAGAACCATTGCTGAGAAAAACATACTAAACTGAGAAATATGAATTAATTGAAACATTCATGTACAATGCCTCACAATTCTTACAAGAGTGTATCCTTAACACAGTAACCATGCCGTTTTATTTGTCTATCTGCGTCTTTCTCAATGTTAGGATCCCACTGTCAGAAGAAATACGCATGTGCAACGCTTTTCATTCTCTAAGCGGGTAATAATAATAATAATAATAATAATAATAATAATAATAATAATAATAATAATAATAATAATAATAATACAGGAAATAAAAGCTACAAAAAAACCAAGGCCTTCTGCTGCAACAAAGTGAGCCACTGAATGGTCACGTGATCGCAACGTCACTAAACGGCTTTAACCTTGGCTTAACAGATCGGATTTGCCAAATCTTGCATCAAGAAATTCCCCAAAGGCTCTCGCGAGGCTAAGGGAGCTCAATTAGAGACCCATATCTTTCGGAAAGTGTCTTCCGCTTACATAGTACTAGATAAAATCACACCCACCCCCACCCTCACTCCCGACCACACGCGTGTGTGTAAATATAGAGGGCACCAAAAATGTATACACACTTTCACAGTAGATATCTATTTAATATATTCAAAGTTGGGCCGAAAAACAACAGTAATGTGTAGTATGTTGTTCTGTAAACAGACGTGACTCACATACATTATGATAGCGTTGCTACGTGACAGGTAAATCAATAATGAACAAATGAAGCCAAGATTATCGCAAATCAACAATGAACAAATGAATCCAAGATTAACGTATGATGCTATGTAAACAAATGTGACTCCATTACGTTATACTAGCATTGCTACAACAAAATGGAGTCAAGATTATGGTTTGAACAGTGGAAAGCAATTTTGAAGTACTGTTGGAAAACCGAAAATGTTGTTGAAGTTCAAAGGCAATGAAGACGCGTTTACAGAACAGAAACGCCAACGCGAGTAACAATTGCAGGCATTCGAGACAAATTTGAGACTCATGGTACCGTATATGATGTTCGCAGGGGCAGATCTGAGAGACATTGCACAGCAACAAGCCTGCATCCTCGGCTTTGGTTTTGGAACGTTTTGAGCACTCACCTCAGAAATCCACAAAGCAATGTGCTCGTGAAACTGGGGTTAGCAGAACCAGTGTGCGTCGTATTATTAAAACAGCAAAGTTGAAAGTTTTCATCCCAAGACTTATTAAATAAAGATGACCCTGATCGCAGAATGCAGTACTGTGAGTGATTTAGGATGAAGCTTTCGTAGGGAAAGTTGTTTGGTTCGATGAGGCACAATTTAAGTTGAACGGAACTGTTAACCGGCATAACTGTGTCTACCGGTAAGCAAACAATCCACATATTTTTTGCAAAAGGCTGTTAATTTACCTGGAATTAATGGTAGGTGTGGGTTTCATCTAGGGGTCTAATTGGACCATTCTTTTTTGAAGGAACAGCAACTGGCCCAATGTACCTGAACATGATACGCACATTCGTCTTATGTCACTCATGCACCCTGTGGAAATGAGGAATTTTACTTCTAACAGGATGGTGCACTATCACATTACCACCGAGATGTACGTGTGTACCTTGATGACAATCTTCCATGACAATGGATAGGACGAAGAGGTACAACTGAGTTTCCACCGCGTTCTCCGTATCTAACTCCGTTGGATTTCTACCTGTGGAGAACTCTTAAGGATGTTGTATACCGTAGAAAACCAGCTACACTGACAGCACTTAGGGAAGAAATTGAAACGATATGTGCTGCAATCTCTGAGTACACTTTCGCAAACGTTGCTCAATCAGTAGATCAACGTACTCAGAAGTGTATCAGCGCCGATAGTGGTCATTTTGAGTAACTGCTGTAACTGTAAAAGTCTAAGATGATTAGTGCCCATCCTTTTCTGTTTGTGTGAACAGTTTTGTTATGTTTAAAGCAGTTTTTTCTTTGCTTTAATTGTGTATACATTCTTGGAATCCTCTGTATATATACACGCACACTTAAACTAGCATCTACATGTGTTCTTCGTATTAGGAAATACGACCACAACTGTACAATTACAATGATAATTAGCACACATCTATAATCTCCTTTCCTGATTACCCACAACCCCAAACTTTTCTTATAACTTCCACTGACACACGCTATCTGAAAGTACCTCTGCGTGCAGTGCATGTACATCACAAAAGTCCAACCTTCCTAGCATTCCGCGAAATAAAATTCCGCAATGCAGGGCATAAAACTGCTGCGTTTACCCCTTCAATTACTTCCCAAAACTAACTACTTTTCTTATCTGTTAAATAATAAAATGAAAAACAAGAAGCAAAGATACCAACCTAAGTCAAACGACTCTTCGAGAATCACAAAATGCCAAACTAGTTCAAACAGACTTTTAATAATCGCACATACCCTATAAGTCTGATTGTTACATATCAGACACCAGACATCAACAATAAAAACATATGGATTCCCCTATCATATGCTATAAAAATATATTCAACTCAATGTCTGTTCCGGACACAACACACTTCACTATTCCACTCATAAGTTTGCTCCATTTCAGCATTTCGAAATGAACCCCCTACATGTGCACCAAACAATAAAAGCGTTCTATGTCTGAACTGCTAATAAAGAATGATTCTATTTGTTGTAAGCTGTTTGGTTATATATTAGAAGTTGAGAAAATATGCATATCGATTCATGTGCAGATACCACAGTGGTGCAGCTTTACATTGCAAATTTTGCATTATGTTTAGTTCAGGATATAATATGCGTCTAGAAACACAGAGTGCAGGCCCTTAGATATTATTGACAGACACGAACCATGCACTACACAACGTAATAATGCGGAAATGAGACATGCTTATGTAACAAATATTATTAAAAACAAATCAAGCGATATCTTAAAAAAGGCAGAACATAATACACTTACCAGATATAAAACACAGTACAGAAATTCTTTATGCCAAAAACAACCATTTGTTTAACTGTACCGTGATTTTCAGTTTCTACGTCAAGGACATTTTCTAATACATTATCACAAACCATAAATAGTACCAAAAATTAATTATAAAAACCATAATCAATACTTACGCTAAAATTCATATGACTGAAAACTAATATAATCAATTTAAGCATACAAGAAGCACACAGTATTCGTTTTAATACCAATTAATTGCAATAAATTCACATATTAACAAATATGGCTCATTGTTCACTATTTTGAGAGGGATCAAATTTTAACTTTGAAGATTATTCAAACGAAAACCAGCCAAAGGTCTTATATAAGAATAATGCCTTCAGGTTACAAGACATTCACCCTCTGTAACACCCGATGTTCGGTTCTTTGTACTTAAAAATAAGATCCTGCAAATCTTCGTTCAAGTGAAATCTGTGAGCCCAAAAATATTTCTTTAACTCCCCAAAAATTTCTGTACGCCAGATGCAGTGTGGGGGCTAGCGTTATCTTATGTATAGAAAAATTACTCCTGTAGTAAGCTGCCTAGGCTTAGAGATTTGCAGGTCTGTGCATTAGAGTTCACTTGCTTACAGAGGCAATAATATAGATGAGACACTTTCAAAAGTAAGGACCGCTCATTCATAAATGCATATATTGTACACACCCTCTTTTCTTTTCTTTTCTACATATCACACTTTCTTTCCAAACACTTTCTATACCGAGGGACAAATGTTTGCATGCTCTACGTATAAAAACCCGGCCTCGAAATTGAACCTCTTCAGCACTGCCGCTTTAAATTCTTGCTATCGTCAAATTTTTTAAAACAAGCTATTTCTTGATGTGAAGAAATGAATCTGGGCTTTACGGTTTATCCTTAACGAGTTATGATCAAAACTATTGAATCTTGCTGACAGATCTGAAAATGGGACATTAATTGTCATGAAGGAAAACAACGACAGCTAAATGGCATGCCTCAACTTGGAAAAAGTTTCACAGCACAATGTCCACTAGGTAATTTTTGCTCTCGGTTCCACAAAACCCACAAGAAACGATCCTTTCGACCCCAGAAAACAGTAGTCATCATCTTCATGCTGACGTCTGCTTGAATTCTCTATTTTGTGAAGATCTTTCCGTTTTTGTACGTGGTAGTCGACATTTTAGGGACCCATCTTGCACGCAGTTGATGATATTTAAGATTTTCGACAACAATTCGTACTTGATGAAATGCCTGAGTACTGACTGCGAAACAGTGAATTTCTCAAATGTTTGCGTGCACACGTTCAACAAATTCATCTGAATAATATGTCTTCCACTTCTCTCTTCACCATGAACATTTGCACGTGTTTCCTTAGAATGATGATAGCATTGTCCGACTTTTCCTTCATTTGTTACAGTAAACCCATAAACGTCACACAGTTCAAATTCAGCAGCACTCTTGCCTTTCCTTAGATAGCTTGCCTTCCACTCAGGTGACACGAGTTCGGTACCAGCGATTGTTAGTGAGATTTGTTGCAGACAAAGTCATATCCGGGCACATTCACCTGCCATTCATTCCACCAATATCTCATCCCCATCTATATCTGCATCATCTAGTGCAATGCGATAATTTTGGCGCGCGGCCTGAAATTGTACCAAGCTACTGCTCCATGCTTTGATTGGCAAGCAGTTTGGCATGAAATGTCATCAGGTTCTTATTGGAGAATGAAATGCACGTTTAAATGAACACGAGATAGATACTAGTATTTATTGGAAAACATAATGATCTGCAGACCTACCTAAGATTTTGTAAGCTTTTTGTGACTGGTTTGTAGATAGTTTTAAACCCCACCTCTTTAAACTAATGAGTTAAAATTTAAAGAAGCAAAATACCAATCTTTATGTTCAACGCAAATTTTTTGAACGCAATCTAAAAAGTTTTTTTTTTTATCCCCAGCGCGAGTCTTAAAAAGAATTGAAAACTCTGAGCTAAAGAGACATGAAAAAGGTTATTTATTTATTTATTTAAGCTTAACGTTTACCTATATTGCTTAAGCTTCTGCATTTTACTTGCATAATTGGAGATTTCAGCTATCAACAACTTCTGAAAGTGACTTCAAACTTTTAAAAGCAGTAGGTTGTCATACACGAAGCGTCCTTCGCTTCCAATTAACATCCCCATGTCACTCCTGTGAGACTTCTGATATCATTGTCATGTCATAGCTGTATTGTATATAAACGAATTTCACAGGATCCTAAGTCAATCGCTGGGACAAATAATTTTAAAGTTTAGGAGTCGCTGCGGCAAAAGGGAGCTTGTCAGTAGCATTTATGAATGTCAAGTGTCACCAATTTGACAGAATTTTAATTGCCTTTTTATCTCATGCTTTGACGATATCCTGAAGTTATTTCCTGCACAACATACCTATCTACGGTTTGTTTACTTTTTTCTGTGAAGATTATATCTTTGTAAGGGGTGAGTTTATAGATGTTCCGTACACACACACTGAGACAAGTTTAGTTCGTTACTTTTATCATTGATATTAAAATATTAAATCCAATCATATGGATAAAAATATCGGATCGAAAAAGTCTTGGAGCGGGAGATGTATTACTACTATTATTTTATAAATACTCCTTTTTGACGACCCAGGTGACATGTCCGGAGTGAGCGGTTTGGGTCCCAAATTAGCTTTGGATATGGGTAAATTTTAATTTATTTGTCCGTTACCTACTTATATATTTCAACCAGTATTAAGCGATGACCATCCTTATTGCTGACCACATTGCCATGGACTCCCAACAATGTTCCTGCCAATATTCTGTCCATCGTAACTTAAAGGTGGGTGTCAACCGAGTCCTTGGCGGAAATTCTTCTGATTTACTGACGGTATATTTACACGCAAATCAATTAGGGAGTTATTTCCATAAATCAAACAAACCATACAACCACACACAAGTCAATTTAAGAAACTCATTAGATGCCAAATTATCAAATGAGTTGTTGAAACTGCCAGCCTTCAATCTCCACACATTTCTGTGATCTCTTTAGGAAATTATTACCACTCGCTGCAGTTCCTTTTGATAAATCCGGACAACTTCCCGACGAATATTATGTTTGAGTTCTTGTTTGGTGTGTGGGTTCGTCCTGTACACGGCATTTTTTAATTCACCCCAGAGATAATAATCGCAGGCTGTTAAATCGAGGGTCACAAATTCCTACTAATAACTCTGTCTTTCGAAACATATTGTGAAATGGTCTCATGGGATCATACAAAGTGTGAGCAGTGGCAGAGTACTGTTGAAAAAATGCATGATCGCGCTCCCTGTCGGTTAATTCTCGGGAAAAAAGGGTTAATATGGTATTCATATCAATAACAGAATGAACTGTATGGTAAAAAAAAAGTACTATGATCCTTTTATCACTTAGTGTACACATATGAATCGTACATAAAGAACGCTGTGCTGTTATAAACACATACACTTTATATATACTGTCGAACTAAGAAACGAACAACACAACACATGCCCGGGAACAGCTGCGCTACGACTGCGACAATCAGCAAGGTCAATAAATATTCAAGCAGGCTTGCTATCCCCTCCACGGCGCGGCAAACGGGTTCGCTCATATGAAGAAAAAAAACCGGGGGAAACATCACTGATCGCACCTTTCGATTTAAATTTCCTCAAGAAGATACTCATTTTATGGTATTCACAGTTGTATATTACTAGACGGCAGCCACGAGTGATGGGTTCATTATCAGTATTACATTGTCAAACAGAAACATAATAGTTGAAAACTGAGGAAAAGAGCTTTGAACTTTTTATATACATTTTGTTGAAAAATACCCAGGTTAACTACAGTTGACATAAAGATAATAAAAGCCAAGTTTACGGTTGTTTCTGTGTCTGCAGTTTATGGTGCGCGAAAAAGGCTTTTACAGGCAACACAGGGAAAGGAAAGAAAACGCGAGAAAAGTGTTCTCGTGAAATGTGACGCTTGCAATTCGTTGAAAAGTGAGTGGTTTCTTTTTTCAGAAGGAATCCCCAGCTCTACGTTCCGTCATTCACGACGATGCTGATTTATTCAATTCAAGAATTCTATTTTAGACAGGTTGTTTAAAGACAGACACTTTATCAGCAGGAACAAGAATTGCACTTGATAGAGATATTTCATTATGGTATACGAAGGGAGTTGGAAATTCTTGCAAACTGTGATGTTTTTATTATTATGACAGAATGCCTCTTTTTTGCCATGCTTTATGTTGTGTCTGCCCATAAATACATACATTCCTTTGTTTTTATTGCTATATCTGCTGTTAACGCTTCACCATTCTTTTTACAGTTTAAAAAAACAACTGAACAAAATGTACACATAGAATAATAGTCGGTCTTGGTGGTCTAGTGGTAACCATATTGCCTCGTTGACCCAAGATGGCGGTTTTAAACCCGACCAGGGTAAATAGACTTTTGGGGCACAAAAATTGTTATATGGCTTCCTTGAAAGAGAGGTAAAACCGTTGGTCCCGTGTCGTAGATTTATGGCACGTAAAGGAACCTCAAGCCTGAAAGAAGAAGCCTCTGAGCAAAATGTATCGGCCGTTTCACGCCTTGAGTTGAATGAGACGCTGATGACCAAAGATGTTGAAGAGCGTCCTTAAATGTACCTAACATAATAACAATAATAATAGAACGTAACTGTTGAAACAACTGTTTGAACACATTACCTCGGGTGTAAATTAAGAGCCAATACAGAGTGCCCTAAAACATTTCACGCCCTGATATGAATGGAACGCTAATGACCAGAGATGTTATAGAACATCCTTAAATGCGCCCAAAAACAATGAAATAATAATACACTTAAGTGAAACAAGTTTGTATTACCACGGGTGTAAATTCGAGAGCCAATTCAGAATGTCCTAAAACATTTTACTTGCTCTTTAAACCGTTCAGACATTGGTTCATACGCTTTTTATGGGTACAACTAAAGTGAAATAACGGTACAGTAAGATTAAGCTTTTGAAATAGAAAAATTATCATACGGAAATATAAAAACATCAAGGAAGTACAAAGACAATTTAACAGGAAATTTCACAGAAATCCACCAACGCAATGCACCGTTGATCGCATCAGATGTGAGTTTGCATCAAATGAAACTGTGTACAATGTAAATTTGACACAATATTCTGCAAGACCAGACATCCACCAATCCTACAAAGAGAAGAATAACTGCTGGATGCCCTCCACCGATTCGCCAAAGAAATCAAGAGAGCATAATCTCTAAAATGAACGTCCATAGCATTTTAAAGCGAGTTCATTGGAAATTATTTAACATTAAGCCAAGCTCTATCCTCGCCGGAGGGTTGGTTTTTGTGATTGGCACCTGAACAAATGTGAGGAAATTGCAAGTTTCCAAACAAATGTGTCTGAAGCGATGAGACACCTGGCTAAGATCTACACTCAAAATTCCCATGTTATCTTGAAACACCATGTGAACCTATCAACAATTGTGGGATATTATCATTCGGCATCATATGTCATTCCTTTTTAATCACATTGTTACTGGTGGCAACTACCTATACTTGTGCTGAAATCTGTCGGCACATGCATCGAAGAGATGTTTGGTGATGCAGTAATTTACTTCCAGCAAGATGGAGCAATTCTCCACAACCACCATGATGTAAGGTTCTATCTGGATTCAGGACCTGGATTAAGTGGAAAAGTACAATTCACTTGTCTGCACATTCCCCAAACCTTACGCCGCTGGACGTATTTTTGTAGATAAAGTCTACTACATAAAACCAGCAATAGTAGATGAGCTAAAAGAGAAAATTCGAGTCCTTCCAATTGAAATTATATGTAATGTTTGCCAAACCATTATACTTCGTCACCATAGTTTGAATATTTATGAACATGGAGACACTAATGGTCGTTAATTTAAACAATTAAAAGTCCATATGTGTTTAACAAGAGAAATTTTATTGTATTTCAAATTGAGTGCATTTTGGGATATGAACAAAGATGTGGTACACATTTGGACACGTGGAGTAAACTTTTAATTTCAGGTTTTGATGAATTATGCATTTAATCCAGAACAGACCTTAGACTTGTTGTATGATGTCAATGATGTAAACCTGGATTATTTAAGGGCCTATTTGAGAAGACTGACAACTGGGCATCAGGATTCTTAAACACTTAATATCAAGTTAAGTACACTCAAACTAATAGGTCAACACAAGCTCTAAGCCACCGCCCTGTAAATAAACACAAACTGGTGCATATTCTTAAACAATGAACATCAAGTTAGGTACACTCAACTAATATATCAATACAAATAAAGCGAGAACACCAGTTATGAGTCACCGCTCTGTAGATAAACACGAACTGGTGTGTACTTATTTACGGTGCTATTTGAGAAGACTGATAACTAGGCATCGGGATTCTTAAGCACTTAACATCAAGTTAGGCGCACTCAAATTAATAAATAAATAAAACAAAGCAAAAACACAAGCTATGGGCCACCGCTCGGAAGATAAACACGAATTGGTGGATGAGAGCGAAAGGGGAGGAGGGTGGTTTCTATCTGCTGACCTATTGTATCCCTGCCAACTGTAGTCTACAGTATAGTATCAACAAAGCTTCATTCTGCTTTATTCTGGTTTTAGTGCTTAGAAATTCCGATGCCTATTGATAACCTATATGTTGTTTTATGCTTAAACCTCAGCTCTCATTGCACACAATGCAGAATATTTATATTATTTGTAGACACCCGTATAACGCAACACTTTCCAAGTACACAGCCATCTAAATTGGATAAAAGTTGATCGGAATTATCACTTTAGGGGATATGTTAACGCGCTTGACATATTGCCTCACATTTAAACATGAAAGAAACGGTGCTTGCTCTCTAGACCTGAGTCTAAAGCACCGTCTCATTATAAACTATGAACTAAGTAATTTAACTCTCTTAAGTATCTTGCTCCGTCAGAAGCTGTTCCATATAATAGAACTAATTAATAATTGGATTATTCCTAGAGTGTTTCATACCCCAGAAGGTTTCTGGAATAATTAACGAACGCCCTTCATTCTGTTCTATACCTTCAGCTCTTTCTCTCATCAATGCCTATTATATCCTTGTCGGGGTACTCTTATTATTTTTAATTTATTCAGCAAAAATGCTTTCAGCTAGAATATTGCTTCCTTGTAGACTGAGGCATTAAGAATCTACTTAGCACTTAGCCAGTGCTCGATTCTAGGTTGGAGTATATCCCTTTGTACCAGGAGTCCCTTCCCCTCTCCTTTCCGTTCAAAGGCGAATTAACTTAAGCTAATTTAGCGTTCACTGATATATTTTGGAGAAGACACACGTCATCCATCATCGAGGGCGGTGGATTAGGCGGTAACAGCTGGTACTTCAAACTCTTTGGAGCGGTTCATCCTGACCCTCGGATTTTTCACAGTTTCCCTTGGTCAACTGGGCGAATGGGATGGATGCTTTCTTTCCATGAATTGTCCAATCATCCATAGATCTGGTTGCAGTGTAGAATGAGCTAAGCCTGGTGAGCTGGTGCTGTGCCGGTGAATTTGCGGTCTGGAGATCTTAGGGAACGTTTGAAACCACGCCTGCATCTGTGTATCGCCGTGTATCGCCCCTTTCTCCCGGAGATGCCCCCCTTGGAGGCGTAATCAGGATTGTTGAGCTGCCAACGTTCCTTCATAATAATCAAGAAATGTTGAACAAAACGGAAGAATTGCATATCGTAAATATAATACATTGAGACTATTTGAGTTACGTCAAAGCATCTGTGTATTGGGAAAATCAGCCAGGAAGACCTATAGCGCCTGTGCAGGTAGCAGCTTGTAGTTAGTTTAAAGAGGATTATGTGTTCATATATTACTTGATGCTTTCATACGTTCTATTGTTCTTCTTGGTAGCGCCACTACATTGAAGAATATATTTTTTCCTACAACACATAATTACAGCTGCTTTCAGAGAAGTGGTCAGGCGATTCCTAAGAGAATATTCTGCAATCGTATTCAATGTAACTTGTTAAAAATTTGCAAGAGACAGGATTTCTCAATGATCAAACGTGTACCGAACCGCCGTGTTCTTATGGAAGAAAAGTTAGATGAAATATAGAAACTTTTCCAGCAAATGGCAGCAATGTATTGCCGCTGGGAGACACCATTTTTAACATCTCTTGCAACACAGGCTAGAGCTAATAATAATAATAATAATAATAATAATAATAATAATAATAATTATTATTATTATTATTATTATTATTATTATTATTATTATTATTACTTCTTTCAAACGCAGCATTATTATATAATTTCAGTAAAAATATAAATACTAATATATACTAACTGTATGCTCGGGAACTCATTTTTTTTCCTCCCAGTTACGGCCGTTACAGTTAATATTAAGCAACCGCGCTTAGGCGGTCCGTAACCCAAATAACCTCATTGTATAACATGAATTGTATAATGAATGAATTAAGTTTTTTTTAATCAAGAATAATGTAAGCAAGGAATAGTGCAAAAGCCTGAGTCTTGAGACAGTAAGACAGTGTACTATGTAGAAGTAGATAAAGTGAAATATCTTGGCCGGGTACACAAAAACTTCGAAAGCCAGATGCGGAAATAAAAAAAAAAAAAGTACTGAAATTGCCCCGTTCAAATGGTTACACACGATCGATCATACGCGCGCACATGTATATAATAAGAATAAGATGTTCATTTATATAAAATGAATCAAATTCTTGGTGTATTTAAACAAATAATAAACGGCACTTTATCATTAGCTACCACGGCTAATAATTAGTTAATTGTTATACTTTTAATTATTTATGCAGTCAACCAACCTTTCTCTTTCAAACTATAGAGAAAAACGGTAGCAGATGTTTTAAATAAATAAAACGAATGCTCAACTATGTCATTCAAGTTGAGATGAAATGTCTATGGCGTTTGGAATAATTCGAAATGCTGGTGCCCTTAGGCACTGAATACCGGCAGATGCGTTATATCCAGAATGTGCAGGCGATGCCAAGACTTTGGGAGCCAAAAAGAACAACATCTAGGTAAACAAAGGATTATAACTGCTGCAAAAAATATGATTTATGTATTTAAGGGGTCTGAGAGAAAGGTAGTCAACTGCTACCATGTGTCCTAAGGAATGTTGAATTTAACTATGTTTATATCAAACGATTAGAAATAGACTTCGCACTGTCGTCAACGAAGATGTCGACTGGAAACAGCAACAATGGAATGGCTGCAGGTGAATACGCATATGGAGAAAACCAAGTAACGAGAAAGACTCGAGGCACATACAGAATATTCACAAATTAAAGGTGGTACCATCATGGGCTAGGAAATGGCGAACAGAAAAACAAAATCGCTGTGCATCATAGAACAACTGATGC
The DNA here is from genome assembly GCA_030762175.1 of Metallyticus violacea. NCBI lineage: Eukaryota > Metazoa > Arthropoda > Insecta > Mantodea > Metallyticidae > Metallyticus > Metallyticus violacea. Next base: position 51,419,382 of record CM060831.1, read on the forward strand.
AATCAGGATCATTCAAAAAGTGGTCCTTATTACTGAAGGGTCTGACTCTGAATTCCTTCACATGATGCAGAATGTGTCAAAACATTATTATAATACTAGAGTGGCTTGCTCGGTCTCCAGATCGAGCAGCTGCGGGATACCCTTCAAAAGAAAGTTTCAGAGGATATTGAAAAACATTCAGACTCTGGATAAGCTATTCATTCGTCTGACAGAATTAATTCCTTCATCACTTTTTTCAATGCCACGAAGGTATTGAGCAATACTTAATGCAAAAGACTGTGGTACGAATTGCTGACGGCTTAAGCATCTAGGGAATTTTATATATATTAATGATTGTTAGTATTCTTAAAGTTACAAAAATGCTATTGTTATTAAAAGGGATTAAAATTGCTTTTGTAGACTATTCTGTTGCATTGTCTTTGTAAGTATTGCAAATATTGTTCACACAACTTGAATGATGGAATCCCATTTCATAATTATTAGAAAATATAAGAAACATGCTGTGTTCCCTAGAGTGTAATTGAGCAATTAAACGCAATAATCAATAGCTCTAATTTCAACTTCACATACATTTGAGATGTTAATTTCTTGTCCTTTTTACTCGGCATGGATTATGTACATCCATATGTAGAAAAACTTTTAAGAGAAATTATTATGGTTACTTTAATATTTTGTTACTGTAAACCAATTTTTTTTAAGGGAAAACTGTAGAATTCAAGACCACATTCTTGAGACTGCGATAAATAAAATTTAATATTAAAATAAGGAAAATATTTAGAATTAAATTGACAGAAAACGTTCTTCTTGACAAAAAGTAAGCTTCATTAACTCACCAGGTGATTCCTAGTTTTGTTAAGCGTCATTGTTATGGGCTATAGCAAGTTTTGAAATAATTATCTCATTAAAATATTCCTCCCATTCAGACAGGCAACTGTAAAAGAAGAACATTTAAATCTGTGACCTTTTCAAATTCAAGGTTGAGTGCTTACCCGTTATGGCTATATCTGGTTCAACCAGGTGCCTTTGCTTGTTAATATTGTTATTTACTCTGTAACTTTCCAGTAAAAGCACGCGAGAAGAGAGTATCTCTAAGGCAGGAGCTGGAATAGCATTCATAGTCGTTACCGACAAGCTAGAACTGCTTAACGATACACGAAAGATCAAACGGAGAGATATTTTATCTTTAAATGGGGATGAGATAAGACCTCGTCGGGCTTTTTTGCTATAACTGTAGACATCAGCTTCTTATGAAGTTTACTAATGACATAATGCACAAGATTTGCTGTTGAGGCAGAACGACATGTTTTTTGTATTATTTTGAAACTCTGGTTATAAAAGACACTGACTTTCGGGCCTGAAAGAGTAGATTACGGTAGTTGTATGAGAAAATAAAAATGTAAGTTTTTTGGAAATGGGTACAAATGTCGGATTATCGAAATAAGTTAAATATGTGTTAAGTTTTAGTAATAAAGTCATATTTTCAACTGCATATATGGAGTTTTGGAGGGTATGACGCCATTAATTCAAGTGTCCATGATAGGAATGCATGAATTAGACAAATTGACATATGGCAGTTTTTTCAACTGCAAACCTGAATGTTTCACAGTTGTTAATTTCCATACAGAAATTGTTAAACAGTAATACATCCCATAACCTGTCAAACCTTTTGTCATGGCATATTACCCTAAGCGTCATAGCATTTAGCTATAGCATTTCATAGCATTTACGTTCAGTTTAAAACACCGGTTACCACTTCTCGAATCAGTTAAATCTTAACTGTCACAAGTCATGCGATTTTCTTTAAGGAAAAAATCCTCAAAACTGAAAAGAAGTAGAAGTAAGAGAGAAAACTTTCCAAAGACAGATTAAAAGTATATGGCATCTCAGAAGACAAGTAAAGAATGAATTGACCTTAAGTTATGAATGTCAGAAATTTACACTCTAATTGTGCATGCACAATTTTACCGCCTATATGTATTAACATGTGAGAATCAAAACAGGACACTTTTTAATACAAATATTTAGAAACGTCTTATTAAATAGCTTCTCAGTTTAATTATATTAGCCGTTCAGATCTCACAACATTTATCTAGTTTCCAAAGTTTGCGGGGAACAGAATTAAAATTATACCATGATTGAAATGGTTTCATGTTTGTTTGTATGATGATTCTCCAAAGCACATTAAAGAAATAGAATCGGAGATTTTCATTGTGGACTATTCTTTCAATTTTCCTGTTTTTTAAACAACTGAGAAGGGAATAAAAGTGTCGAAAACCTCTAAATACAGTAAACATTTTTCTTTTTTTCTTTCATTTCGGCATAGTACATACATATGGACTTTACTGTCTTGTATATTTTTGAAAAAAAATGTTTTTTCTGCTTTCAAAATACCACGGTAATGGCATTTCAAACTAGGAAAAGCCAAGAAAGAAAATACATTAGCATATTTCAATAAAATTTGCTTGCCACTAGGTTTCACTTTTGGCAAGTTGTTGAATAATTTACTATGAAAAAATAATGAAGTCCTTCAGTATTACAAAGGTATTGTGGATGAAGCAAAAAAGAAGAAAATATATCACACGGTCTCATTCATCAGCTCAAGAAGAAGAAAATTATGATGTAAGAATTATTTTTTTAATTTCATAGAAGTTTGTTCAGTTCTTTACTTTATATTCGTATTTTTCTTTCTTTTTGGTGATAAAAGTACACATTTTGTGTGATTAAGAGCTTCGTTTTCAATAAATTAAAATATCATGTAAATTCCAAAATTCGGTATAAACAAACCTGCGTTTCAAAAGACAATTTTCATTAAATTTATTTCCAAAACTGTGCTTTTACAATTTTAATTAGTAAATATCAGAAAATTGCTTTGTTTTATTTCTTTAGGACTTTAATGTTAAACCTTCTCAACCGATTTTTCCTCTAGATATTGTAAAATTTTGCAAATTCTGGTACTAAAAGTTGTTAAATTAGTTCATTTTTTATAAATAAGTAATGCAGATGTCGATTTTTAGCAAATATGCACATACTGGGCGCATGCACGAAATACTTGAAATGTCATTAACAGCTTTCCTAACACATAGTCAGGGGAAAGGAAACCACACTTTTTTTTTTTTCTTTTTCTAAAGATGAAATAGTGACATATTTATTACATTAGCTTTATAAAGTCATGGATTCTGTATGCACGATCAGTCAGCAAGTTCCTTACATGAATGCTTTAAAATTTATATCGACAACATGTTGTACAGAGCCTATGAAAAGAAAATGTTACGAGCTTTAAGCTACCCTGAGCAGTAAGCGGTGACTCGTTTCTGAGGTCAATAAGTCATGCGGCAGATGAAATTCACTGGCAGCTGGCGGAAACGGATGCTGTGGTTATTCCTCACGTTCCAGAGCGATGTATAGAGTTGGCAGCAGTGCAAAGTACACAAGCGCTAGAAATGTCATATAAAGAAACGAAAGAAAGGAGGAAAAAAATAAATAAATACACCAAGAGGTAATCTACAAGAAGATAAGAGAATTATACCTGTTTCCTGAATATTAGTGTACTATCAAAGATTAGTCCGGATTTCGCCGATTTTCAAATGTGATATTCGTCTTTTAAGACGAAGGAAAACTTAGAAAGAAAACTTCACTCAGCAGGAAAACGAATGAGCAGAATCTAGCGTTTTGATCAAATTAATGACTGTATGTTTATTTTCGAATTATTTTATCTCAGTTATAATGTGCCCGCTACAAATATTTAATATGAATTTGCTTATATACTAAAGATTCAATGCAGTCTTAGTAAAATTAACAACTAAAGAAAGTATAAAGATTACTAAAAGAAGGTGCAACTTAATTTCAGAACCTACTCAAAACTGAATTAAATTTAAGTCAGGTATCAAGAATATATTAATTAAGATGCATGTTTTTCTTTCCCTTGCGCCTTAGAGCGGATAGAGAAGCTATAAACGTGTTTAAAACAAGCTCTTAAGAATCTCTTCAACGCATTATGTTTTGAATAAATTCATTTCATGTGCAACAAGTTCGAGATATTGCAGTATCCAAACACGAATAAGGGCCAATGTGAGGGGGGGGGGGCAGTCCATCACGCAGGAGCGTGAACTAAGCGAGTTCCTCAGCAAGTTGAATTTATGCAGATTATTACAAAGAGACAGAGCAGAGAATATAATAAAATAAACAAGTAACGCTAACTGAAGTTTATGTATTAAGATTATATATGCATTTAGTAAAAAAACAACTTTGAGGCTTAAAAGTATACGCTTTTCCCATATTATTAGTATTTCATTTACGCATTATATTTTTGGCTTAACGTTTCCAGTTGCATTTAGCCGTATAACAACTAAAACAAAACGTGATTAACATTTAAGCTACATAATTAATTTTAAGCGTACGATTCTTGTGTTTCTATGTTCTGAAACCTTGTGCGCTCTCCACCTGCATTTATTGTACATTTTACACTGTACACTCTACACATGGTTGGTAGAGTGCACAAACTCCGCTTAAGATCTGTATATGTATTGCTCCAGCATTCCTTGGGATTCGGCTATTTCCGTTGCCGTTCTATACTGAAGGCGCAAGACAGCCTCTGTCTGTAGGTTCGATTATTCGTCTATGTGCATGCGCAGACTATCTCTCCATACTCTTTCATATGGCACCGAGCTAATCGCCTGGTGCATATACCCAATGTTTAATGATAGCAATAATGTCCTTGAGATTACAAAATTTGTTTTCAGGCATACCCCCACATCTAACAAGTTTCGTTGCAAAAAAAAAAAAATAAAATAAGTTAAATTTTTATTTCCCAGTAACCCCCTCCTACTCATAATAGTATGATTTCGCTCATTTTCAGGAACTATTTTTGGCATATACCGAGTGTCTTTGAGAGAGAAAAAAAAATGCGGTCGCTAGAGCGTTAACAGATATATACAAAAGCTAAAATGTCATAAAATTACAACGTTTAACAAATGCTTTGTAATCCATATATGTCACTTTGAATATTTGTATTCGGTTGATTCATTGTATCGACAGATAGGGATGTGGAATTTCATGCTCAAGACCTGGCCATTTGTGCCAACGCCTACAATGGGAGCGTCTACCGAAGCGAGAACCACCGGGCGGAAAAGGTAGTGGGGTCCTGAACATTGTTTTCAGATAGAGCATCCGAACTCTGGCGAAGCCCTACCTCCTAGGAGTTGGGAGTCCCTCAGAAGCGCTTCCATACTCGGGAACAGAACCAATGAAATGAGGTGAAATTTAACTGTAACTATAAAGAAAAGTATTAACCCTTGTCAACACAATGACAAAATGTAACTTAAGTAGTTACCGAAAAGTTTCAATATACATTAGGAAATTACCAATAAAGTGAAATCCACCTGGGTATTTTAAGATTTGAATGGCGAACAGTTTTACGTACCTTTTGGAAAATCCAAGCAAAGAATGAATTAGGTAACAGCACAGAGTAATTCTGTATATTCAATTAGCATCAAATATAAAAGAGTCTATGACTAAAAGCACTGAGGTAGCGCTAAGCATGGTTATGGAAAGAAAAAAGCGAAATAAAATGAGGATGAAGGAAAATTGTATTGAAAAATAATAAATCAATTTGTGCAAACTACTGGAAGAAAAAGAGAGAAAGAAACACGCGAAAAAGAACAAAGAGGGGGTTCCCTTTATCTCTCTTTGTGTAATTCATTCCTTTATTTTGCCCCAAAAATGCAATGTATATATTTATTTATTCGTACTAGAAAGACAACATTAAAAAGAAAAGAGAGAGAGAGAGAGAGAGAGAGAGATAGTGAAAACAAAGAAAAAAGACAGGAACTGGAGAAAGAATGAATTAGGTGCTTAGAGACTGAATCAGGTTTTCCGCTATCAGAGTCGCCATGTAAAAGAGTATATGTCTCGAGACGGTTCGATTGAGTAACATAAGCACCAGTATAAAGTTCTACTAGAAAACCACAACCCGGATCGAATCACAAATTCTAGAAATACTGCTGCAATGTTATACTGAGCTCTCTAACCTGTATACTTTGCAATTTCTGCTGTTCACATAATAGAACTGGGTCCTGGAAAGTGCGCTCACACGAAATGTACAATGTTTTGATATAGGGTCATCCAATTATCTGATGATCGACGTGGCGGCGTGGACTGCACCGAGGCTAGTCGGGCTATACTAAAGTCGGAGTAACGTAAGTGTCGTTGGCATAACCGCTGTAGAGTGACAGTTTAATAAATTCTGATACATTAAAAGGTATCTACACAGCCATGTCGAGCAAGGAGGTGCCGGAACTGCCTGCCTTCATTTCCCCACATTATTTTGGCATCCGCTTATGAACTTGCCTTTTACCCTTCTTAATTATCTCTGAGAAATTAAATGACCTGAGACTTTCTCTTCAAATTATCTCCTGACAGCACAAACGTCATCGTCATCATGATAATCATCATTACGCATAGGCTACTAGCCTGTTCCAGCTCCATCGATCCCATGTTTACTTGGTCTTCCAACGTTTAGAATTCCAGACAGCCTATAACTGATTCCATTTATGTGGGATAGCTACTATATTTCTGAACTTTTTGTACGACTGATTCTATAACTTTATCTGCTCTCTAATATGTTGATTTCCAACTCCATTTCTTCTGATGCAACCCTTTATAATCGCAAGAATTTCATTTGCGATATTCTTATCTTTTTAAGTCCATGTTTCTCCCATAAAGAAGATATAATAAAGCCATAACATTATAAAATCGTAATTGGGTATCTTTTGTATTTTCTGATGTTACTTTTAAAATCCTTTTTACATAGTGATAGCAGTTTAGAACTTCCGCAACTGAGGCCGGCCGACCAGTGAAACTACTCTCTCCAGTTGCAGAGATTCCCCCATACAGTACGCGACAGTTGCAGCGGGAGATTACAGAGTCGGGCAGTTGTGTTGTACAGTCAAACGTGAGATTTAATTAAACAGTGCAATAGTGTTGAACGGTAAGATATTCACTATGTTGTATATTCATCTTCAAGACATACATCAGATACTGAAAGTCGTGCGGCAGAATGAAACAGGTATTTAGGTGTTAACTTTCTGGCAGCCCGGTTCCAACACGAAAAACATTAAAGTTAGAGAAGCTTAATGAAACAGGTTCTTTGACGACTAGAAAAGAAATCGAAAACTCTCATCAATCCACGACGGAATTACGCCCTACAATCATTAGCCTGTTTTATGGACTTCGCTACCCAGATCTTACGGTTAGTGACTTTTACCTATGTGGTACATTAAAAATATAGTGTATTCAACCAATCTCCACATACATTGGAAGAACTTACACATTCCAAACGAAGTTACGTGTGATTGAGAACTGATTTGTGTCAGTGATAATTTCCTAAGATGATGCAGATTGTGTATTAGGGGAAATGGACAATATTTCCAGTACTATAATACAAGACCCAACAAGCTTCAATAAAACAACACTGTTTAAATGAATAAAATGGCCCTTGGATGTACAGCATACAGCTTCTTGCGCGAATAAGTTTCTCCCACTGAGCACTCAGGAGTATTTCAAATAACGCCTAAGAATTTGCATCTAAATATTCGTATTTTGCTAAAAGTTTACCAACGACTGTGTACAAAGATTATGGGGAGATTAAATCTGTTTTAATCCGGTTCATTCTTTACAGGCAAAACCTATGGCGGAATATATGAGAACTAATCATTTGAAGAGCGAACAAACGTGATTGTAGAAGATGTGGGTCATCTTGAGAAATAAAATTCCTTTCTACATATCATGATAAAAGTAAAACAATCCTTGAAAAGTCAAATAGTGTTTTTAATTAGTTTGAAACCTTTAATGAGAAACACCCAATTGCATGGCTCGAGATTACCCATGTTAATGATACGAACACTATTAGTTCTTGGAAGTAAATGTGACAATTTGTTTCTCGTCTGTTGCTGCCGTTCTAAATATTCCTGGGAAATGCATCTCCTTTCTGCCGTTCACTTTGGTGACGACCAGTTGCATTAATTGTTATAAGATAAACGATATCAGATGACTGAAAACAAATACATACTATTAGCTCACGTTTAATGCAAATTTCAGAATTGTTTTCAGTTCTCCTTTATCACGTACAGTTTTTCATAATCAAACCAAGTTTATACGAGGATTACCTTTTAAGTTGTTACAAAAACTAAGAAAGAAACAAAAACCTGTTTTATTGCTTTTCATAATATTCGCCTTTACGATTTACACACTTTTGCCTTTGTTCAAACCAATTGTAGAAACATTTTTTCACTTTGAATTTTGTATCTCAAAAACATTGTTTTTAAAGACTTCAACAGTTTCTTGAGGAGATGAAAATCGCTGTCCACGCATCTTTTGTTTGACATTCGGGAACAAAATAAGTCGTTAAGTGATAAATCAGGCGAATACGGACAATAAGACATTCATTTCTTCTTCTTCTTCTTCTTCTTCTTCTTCTTCTTCTTCTTCTTCAAATAATCAACTGTTTGATGTGCTGTGTGAGAGTTGGCATTGTCATGGTGAAGAGTGATGCGACGTTTTCGGTTATTTTTCCTAATTTCGTCGATGATTTCTGGCATCAAATTGTTGTATATCATTCAACATGAACTGTTCTTAGATTCTCTAAAGGAATTGTTGCGACATGTCCAGTACAACCGAAGAAATAAATAAACATTTTCTTGGAAGTGCCTCGTGAACGAATAACTTTTGGGGGATTTCGCTCATCTTGGAACACCCAAACAGTAATGTTTGCTTTAGTTTCCGGTTCATAAGAATATATCTTAAGTTTCGTCATCGCGGAATCCATCGGGAACAGAAGTTTTTCACAGCTAAATTTCCATGCAAAATCCAATGTACTGCAGTCTTTGATGCGCTTAAGGATGTCTCTATCTCACTCCAAAGTCACATGCCGATCTTCTTCAATCATGCTACGTACAGCATTGATGTTTTTTGGAATGACTACCGATTTTGGTCAACCTTCATGAGATTCATCACTGACGGACGCACAACCATTATGAAATTCTGCAAACCAATTGTAAACAGTATTTTCTGCAGATGCTTCATTACCAAAAATTGAACGATTCTATGCATTGCTCTTGAGCTAGGCCTTTACTAAAATAGTAAAAAATCATCCAATGAAAACCTTCACGTGAAATTTCCATTTTTTCGCAAAATTGCTTTGTTTAAATGCTCACTGTAAACATATTCTGTCAATTTCTAAGCTTCAACTGCTTTTACAATAACAAATATCAGTTGTTTCCAAAATAGTAATGCATATCTCAATTTGCCACCTAGTGGTCGTTAGTAACAACTTAAGGTAACCCTCATAGATAAAAGGTTTGTCGCTGAGACCATACCTGGTGTTGTATGGCCAAACTTTCTTGATGCATTCCTTATACTTAGAAGAAGAAAATGTGTGACATGAACATGGGTCCGGAAATGTTTTATTTCCATGTTAGAACTCATTTTCTACAACTCTTCATAGTACATTAATCATGGGAAACACACAGGAAAAGAACATGAAACTCTTTCTTACATGAAATGTTCAAAATGCCCTCCGCTAAGATTGATACATTGAATCCCGAATGCGCTGATGTATCCCTGGAGAATTTTGTATTGTTTTGCAGTCTTCCACAATACGGGCACGAAGACTCTCTGCACCTTGTACCGGGGTTCGATACACAAGAGCTTTTAAATGCGCTCATAAATAAAAGTCTAATGGGTTTAGGTCCGGTCGCATGTCAATATCACATTCGTTCAGAAGGAACACAAATCACTGGGGTGAACCTATGAACCTATGAATTCAGACGTGAACATTTCATGTATGTAAGAGTTTCGTGTGATAAAGTAGTACGTTCTGTTCCTGTGTGTTTCCCATGATTAATGTACTATGAAGAGTTGTAAAAAATGAGTTCTATCAAGGGAATAAAGCGTTTCCGGATCCATGTCCATGTAAGACATTTCTTCCTCTAAGTGTAAGGAATGTGTTCCGAAAGTTTGGCCGCACTTTATTGTACACCTGGTATGTGGCAGTAGGCAATGGCCACCGTGGAGAGAGATTTCATAACACAGAACCTGTAAGTCTTCACGTTAGTATAACAGCAACTGCTAGTTGTCAATATCTGACTTTAAAAGTGACACAAATGCTCAGGGAATTTAAAAATATTTTATAGTTCCAGATATCTTAAAGAGCTACCATAAATATAAGTTTGAATTGAAACTGCATTTTGTCCTACGATCCTTTTTCTTTACAATGAACTCAATTGAAGAAAACAGAAGAATTTGAAGGAACAGATCCAGGTGTATATCCCAGTCAGCTTACAGAATTAAATTTTAACACAAAGATAGCATTTTATTTTGTTCCTACAATATATACAGTCAGTTATGTCGATTACAATACACATCGAATTACTATTTGCTTAATACAAAAAGCATAAAAGAAACTGCTAACATGTTATTTCATTTTACGTTAGTAGTTAAATATTCATTTTCATTCGCTATTTGCCAAGCGCTCGTAAATCAGTGCATATTAGCGGTCGATGACATCATTGGCAAAGACATGTGACATTTCACTGCACTCGAACACTCCTTGGAGATCTAAAAATACGAGTAAAAGCTTTAGCCTTTGGGAATCCTCGATCAAACTAAATTTCCGACTATGAATCAGTGTGTCACTTCAAAAGCTTTCCATAAAACCCGACATTTTGGCAAGGATACTTAACGTGTCATCGAAGTGTCATGGAGCAGCAGTTCTTTGAAGTTATCTGAATTCTAACGACAGGTACCTTCAGACATTGGCATCGAAGAAAATCAAGACCAGTCTTGTAATACGCAAGGAGAAAAAATGTTGCTCATAATATGCGCATTTAAATAAGAAAAGCAGCATATACGTAAAAGAAACGATTAAAAACAACCAATCTTTAGAGTTGAGATGGATCGATACCAAAGTTTCTCGATACTCGATATCCATAAATGTACCGAGTGCAGTGACTCAGGTGGTAACGCTTGGTATTCGTATTTAGGAGGCCCTGAATGTGAGTTTTTGTGGTTCCTCATTTCCACGAATTTTCCCTCTCCCATTTCATATCATTGCATTCCTATGGTTCTGTTAAAGGATCGAAAGTGTCAGAGCGAGGTGGGATGGTACGATGTGACAGTGGCTTGCTCTTTGGAAATATTGCCGCACCGGTGTCTGGTGTTGAAGCGACTCTTTTGGGGGAACTCAAAACTCCTTGGAGGGTGTTGGGGTGTTCTATCTGGAAACATATTAGGACACCACCTACACCCGTGCCTCATTGCCCATGGATCCTGGCAGTCCGTGTCTTCCTCACCTTATCCCTTTCTCCAACAGGTACTTCAGCTTGGGGCATAGGCACAAACGGCCAGACCTTGAGAAAGACTGAGGTAGAAATATTCTCCTCTCTCCCTAAAAAGCCAATCCAAATATATGTTTGGTTTAGATACTCCATAATTAATAATATTTGAGAGTATTAACATATTAAAGAAATAAATCTGAATGTTACTGATCGAGTTGGGCTGTTCAGTAAAAACAATTTTATTAATCGAGGGATGTGTTTCTTTAAGTTGCTAGAGTTATTATACTTATTACCTCGCAAAACACTTTTTTTACAATTGCGGCAAACGTCAGTCGTAACAACAGACTTGAAAATAACTAATAGGTAGAAATGAAAAATCAGCTTTTATGCTGATAACGCTGATTTACAATTTGTTACAATAGTTTCTGTAATTAAATAGTTTAACAAAGGAATGTGCAAAGTCGTGTCTAAATAGATTCGATAACTCACTGTGGTGCTTTGAGGCATAGTATAATTCGGATTTGACTTTGCGTGCCCATTACTGATTTAAACAGATCAGATGACATGATATGTTTACCAGAAGTTTCTTTTATTAATGATCAGACTCAGAACCGAGGTTATTTTGTAGGCGGAATGTAGTTTTGCTTACCCGCGAAAAAGCATTTTAGATGCAAAAACACGTTCAAAAGTATCTACTTCAAGCTGAAATTTAGCCCGGTTTACTGGATCGTTTTTTAGTTTAGACATACCATCGCCAAATTATCTGCAGAAATCCCATTCCTCACGCGGCACGCGTGGGTCATTCTTCCAGTCAGTTGAGAGTCGGGCAGTTGTGTTTCGCTGTCGAGAGTGCTTTTTCATTAAATAGTGCAGTAATGTTTCTGCAATGGTGCAATTCACTGAGTCGTCGTATCTTCAAGGCATACAGCAGATACAGAAAGTCGTATGGCCGAGCGGGATGGCATTTTGGCAAAGTTTCCTCACAGTCCCGATCCATTAAGTAAAACATTAAAATTGGTATAGAATTTTAATTAAACGGGTTCTGTGACTGACAGGAAAAAAGTCGAAGACCACATGTGTTCATAGAAAACTTGATAAAAACACCCATTAAAACCTTCTCGTTCGCCAGAGCTTACGGTTTGTGGTTTTTATATTTGGACGACACTAAAAAAAATGAGTATATTTAACTCATTGTCACACACTGGAGAAACTGAACATTAGTAACGAAAATAGGTCTATTAGTTGGGAAACTAATAATTTCCTAAGAAGAAATTGTAGGCAATTCCAGCACCTACTATAAGGAGTGTGCGTAGCAAATTCTCTTAATTTAATATGCTGTACCTTAAGTGCTAAAATGGTGAAGCGCTCCAGCGCCGCGAATCTGTGCAAGCAAATAACGGCGACAACGCGGACTATAACCGCCGATCGGCTCAACAAAGTATTGAGGCTTTAAACTGCTCTTGCTGTATTTAGAAGTTTATATAAATGAGACAAGTGTTTCTTTCAACCGCTTTAAAATGTGGCATTTGTGACAATATTAATTAAAAGGTTAAGATGAATAAAATATCGACTATGTACCGAGCTCTTGTAGAGAAGCATCTCTACTTCATTTTCTAATAATCAAGCGTCTTTCATTATTAAGTTTTTGTGAATGACAGACGTAATGCATGAATTATATAAATGCTCTAAGAAGAGACACTGTGTTTTCAGCAGCATTTATCACTTTATTTTTAATATGGGGGAAAATATAACTATATGAATAATACACAAGATATTGGGAATGCTTGCTGTTTTAGTGATATCCACTTTAACTTATTACTGCAATAATGTAACTTTTATACTCCCTTCTATTTTACTCGAAAGGAATAGTAAATTATTTGCAGGCATTCTTCAGCCAGACTGTAAAGACTGTTTTATTTTCACTGTAATGTTATGCTGAATTAACTTTAACGCGAGGAAGCTTTGTCAATAAAGGTCGCTACTGGAACGCCACGTCGTAAGACGGTGGCCATAAAAAGTAAATACCAACCCACTCTGTTGCTTCACAGCAATGCCCAGCCTCATTCGCACAGTTAACGATGCACATACAACGGCAAGCCCTGACCTTTCACCCATAAGGAAGTATTACACTATCACTACTTCTGATTAGATTTCGAGACCTCTTAACAGAAATTACAGGAAAACTACGACTAGGAGCACCATTGTTCATTACATTTCCACAAAGAATTAACGATCCACATGGAACGTTGTTGCTGACAGTTTACCGAGAACTGTCTGCTAATTAAAACGATTTCCTCTAATCCTTAGCGTAATGTAATAAAAATAACCAAAAACCTAAATCGATCTAATTTAAACAATTTGCACACTTTCTTAGACCTTCAAACATAGCACTGAAAAAATTTCGCTAGATGAAAAATGTATTAACCTATTCATTTACCTTAATTACACAAAAATGTACTAATGATCATGCACCTACAACTCTCAAATATTGCTCGACATACGTATATAATTAGAACCTCCTGGTGTTCATGTTAAGAATGCAGGACAAAGCAGCAACCTTTTCTTTCTATCAAGCAGATCTACATACAACATTTTATCTTTCCATGCTAATGTACAGAACCTGCGTCGGCAGTAAATAGATGCGCGGGCGGTCATTCAAAGATGCGCATATTGCTTATAGGACGGTTGTCTTTTATTGTATGCAATATTAGAGCAGTTAGTCTTGTTATTTCATGGAGGAGTTTAAGACCACATAAGAGAAGAAATAGTTCGTATTTCGGAAGCCGATTGCGCGTGAATAAAAATGTATTTGTTGTTACTTCACTCACCCCAGAACAAAAGGGGAACACTTTCACCATAGTCTTTGAAAAAGGTCCTCACGTTTTCTACACTTTGCGAGTTGGGTGTGTGTGATGGACCGTGCACTGCCGCTTCCACTCTACTTTCGCGAGCGTGGAAAGATAAAATTTACGTACTGTATAAGAATCCCATTTTTTATAAATCTGAAAAGTTTACTATGTTCATGCCAAATACCAACTCATTTTTAGGACTGACATAGGAATTCTGCCACTATGTGACAGAAGACCGTAACGCAATCCGTTTTCCAGGCATAAGATCAGATGACGCAAATTAGTGTCAGTGGAAAACCTGTCATCAATGTAGAAAAAATTAAATTGACTAAAGGAATAGCTTTGGGTCAACAATACTCCTTACATAAACTGAACCACTTATTTTCATTTGATGTCATATTAACTTATTCCTAAGAAAAATAGTTGGGAAAGATTTTTAGAATAATATTTGGCATATACATTGTCATAATAGCTTCAATTATTATTGCTGGTCGGAAAGAAGTGAAAAGTTCGTTGAAAGTAGCTGTAGGATGTCGTTACTTGAAAGCTTGGTCGTTTAAGCTTTCTCACTACTTCCCTGTTGGGAAGCTGTTAGGAAAACTTCAATTAGAAGCTAAGCAACTGAGAAGACAGGCGTGTCAGTGTCATATATATCCTCTTTCTTAGCCAGTTATCCATATGTAGCACCTACACAACAGGTACGTTAGTAATTGTATCTAGCTAGTAGACCATTTTTAAAAGTTTATAATAAATTTCTTAATTTGATTTAGAAAATAACAAAGAGTTTGATTCAACAAAAGTCCTCTCACATACTTAGCCAAGCGACAGTGAAACATTTTCCCATTAGATGATACCATATAGTGTTACATCCTCAAGATGTCTTGAAATGTGATATTTGTAAGCTAAGAACTCAGGTTCATGACTTTCAAGTTGGACATTTTCCCCACAGTTAATTTCTTGTCCCTGCTAACAGTGATTCTATTTAAATAAATTAATGAAAAATGGAGTAACGGCATAATTTTATCTGTTTCGAAATAATATATAAAGTGACAATAGAAGATTTGTGGGCTTCAGACTAGACATTTCAAAGCATCATGTTCTGCAGAAAATAATATATTTAACATTAAATGTAATCACTTCTCTATCAAGCACTTTCTCCCAAAGTGATGGAACACTATAAATTACATTAGGGCGGGAAGCAAATATTTCATTCATGCAGTATCCAGATCGGTTAACGTTCGAATTTCTGTCCTCGAAGGTGATTGTTCAAAGAAAAGATAATAATCTGGTAGTTTTAATGTCTGGAAAATTTGTGGATGCAATAGTCCCCAATCAAGACGGATACTGTTCTAGCAAAAGAATCTGCGATTCACGAGTGTAGGCTTCTTTGTTTTCAGCTTTTCATGAACACGTTCCAACGATTAGAGTACATTTGGCCGAGTTGCAGCAGTTCATACCCCAAATTCTGCCAAACACAGAGCATAACCTTCTTTTGGTATAGAGATGGTTTCGGTTGTTTTGAGGATAGAAGCATGGGCTGCCAACCAGTAACTGGAGTATCGCAGATCTCATGTTAGCAGCCTTCTACTGATGTGAAAACACTTTAAATTTAAAAAAGTATTCTTTTTCTACGCTCTTTAAGTCACGTTTTGTTCGCCTTCTGTCTTTCGTTAAAAGTAGGCATTGCTTCTTAAAACTGCACTAAATATGAGGAGGGAAAAATATAAGATTAGTTGCAGACATTACTGCGAAGTTTAATAGAAATGTAATACCTTTTCTCAACAAGGCCAGTGCTATTTAAATTATAAATGCAGCATGCTAAGACGGAGAGTAGGAGAGACGCGTGGGAAGAAGGAAGTGTTGTCACACTAACACACATGCACTTTATTTACATACCATGTTCAATCTATTTATCATTCTTACGTCACCGGTTAACTCGCGTACATCTTAATTACATTATCGGTACAGATCTTTACACAGTGATGTTATATCTGAGTAGAGCTGGTTAACAGCATACTGACTTTAAAGTGTTTGATCGCTCTATTTGAATCGCAACATTCCCCCCCCCCCCCCCCGCAGGGATAAATGGTCCAGTGGTGAAAGTCGGGGGAATAAATGGAGTGTTGAATTGGCCTGCGAGAAATTCACCTATTTTCACTCTCTCGTCGCATGTTTCGAAATAATTCTCTATCATAATTTTTTTTGGTTTACATATTTTAATTTACCATTACATTACTAAACAAATCACTATTAAAGCTTTATGTCATATCTCAAACCGTTGTGCTGAGTCTTCACTCAGTTGCTGCTTCAGCAGTTTTTAAAAATTAGGTTAGGTTAGGCTATGAATAGGGAGTGATAAACTATTGCAATATTCGTACATGCAATACTGCAGTTCTGCTTGGAGCATTCCTGTTATTTTCACACTGAGGAATTTTTGTGATATTTTCCCGTATTCGTTTCAATGCGCTTTCAGTGCCAGAATTCTCAGATTAGCTGCCAATTACCGAAGTCTAGGCATCCAATCAACAAAAGGATTTCCTCAACATGGAGAGCATTCTGATCATTGAAATTCACACTGATGGACAAAACTTTGAGCCGAAAACTGAGGTTAGACGCGTTGGACTCGTGCATATTCCCAACACTATTATATTAATGCCAAACTTGGAGCCTAACAGAAACTCAAAAGAATAATATTAGCATCTGCCAGCGTAAAATGGAACGGAAAGTTCTAGGGATATCCCTCGTGAATAAAATATCATCTGTGGAATTAAGAAAGATGTCGGCACTAAACGACGTGACTCAACGTACAAACAATCTGAAGTGGAAATGGAGCAGGCATGTAGCACGGCTACCAAGCAGCAGATGGGGATATATAGCTACCACATGGGATCTACGTATCGGTAGGAGAGGAAGAGGTGGTCAGACTCCAAAAAAGCAGCCGGGACACATTGAACCAGCGTAGCATGGAACCGCAGTACCTGGAATAGCCTAGGAACAGAACTGCAGAAAGAACAGAACAACCGAAGTGATAACCAAACTTATAATATAAAATCTTAATAGACTCAACACTTGAACCTTCTAGTTAATTTGTGTTAACTTGTAAAATAAGAAACAGAGACTTACCAAATTCAAAGGAACAATACCTCATATGGACTATCTCACCATATGAGAAATAAATTAACCTCTCGCTTGCGGAGGCCTTAGTGTGGGTGGGACATGAGTGGTTTAATTTAATTCAAGTATCTATCATTCTAACCGACTGTATTCTTAAGTTACATCAATTTCATCTGCCTTGTGTGATTTGTCATGATATCCACAACCGCCTCTATGTCTTATGTGCAGGGTTATTAGTTTTTTTTTTTTTTTTTTTTTTTTAATGTTGTACGACTTCACTCCAACATAAAGGAATGTTTTGAATATCTGACAACAAAAGTGGCTTATAATCTAACACGGGATGCTTCTGCCTTGATGAGCAAAAGAAGTTTATAATTCGCTGCCATTTGTGCAAGTAATATTACATGCCGCTTAAAATCTTCTGTTTCATTAGAATGCGTTTAATAATTTTTAAAAAAGCTGAACGGTATTTGTGGGCAAGGAATGCTTCAGTTAATTTTTAAACACCTGTGATTCAGTTTTCTGATCGGCAACTTTCGAGCTTCCAGAACATGTCACTGATGAAAGAAACCACCCACAATAGCGCAAACCTACTAAGGGATCACCTTGTCGTTGAAACCGCAGGCAGTGTTGGACAAAATACGTTCCGGAAGATGAACGGTTTTAACGGAAGAAAAATTTGATGCAATCGACAATTTTGTGTATTCAAACGCTTATTTAGATAAACCCACGGTTCTTCTGTGAAAAAACAAGGGGTTGCGGATGAATTTCACCAGTCTGAATTATATTCAGTGATTTATTGCAATGAATTCACTCATTGAACAGGATCGTCTTCTCGAAAAACATGAACACCTGTATACCTGTTTGGTTTTACTCGTAACTCTAGTGACTTTGTTGCACTTCTTGCAGAAAATGGAGAGAATGTCCATTGTTCAAGATTAACTATTGAATTTTGTGGCGAATGCTCTAGACTGGCTCCGAGCTATTAGACTCAATATGAGACAATAAATGCAGATCAGTATCAAATACTAATTTCAATGCCACTTCTTCAGCAATCGATAGAAGAAAACAAAATTTTAATTAATGTGTTGGTGGCTCTCGCGCTCTCTCGATTTAATCAGTTGTTCACGAATCCTAACACATCTCCCGGGCTAATAATGAAAATGAAATAAGTGTTTTTTTACTTCATGAGCTTAGACGGGTGAGTAACAACATATTCTCACTTGTACACAACCGGAAGAGAACACTTTCAACATCTACCCTCAAGTTAAAGATCCATCATTCATTATGCTTCCGACGTTGCAGGGAGCATTTTACCGATTGATGCTCGACCTCGGAGCCAGGCCTGATGCTACGGTCGCCATAAATATTAATGACTATATCTAGAGCTCCCCCTTTTTTTTTCCTGTACATATAGCACTTCACTGTTAGCTTTTTGAAATATGAATAGAAGTGACGTAATATTCTAATTAAAAATTTTTTCACTACAAAAACGCCATGCTTTATTTCTTAAAGCAATGCTGTTATGTTTCATAATGAGTTGAATAATATATTGCTTTCCTATTTATCAATGTTACAATAGTGGAATAAAAAGAGCTGTAAAACATAATTTGATGTAATCAAAATTCCTTTTGTTATTTAAAATGACAGACCCAATAGTTCAGATAGTTTTTTTTTTTTTTTAATATAACAGCATTTTATGATAAAGCATTGTTAATTACAGAATAGAATCCAAAGGGTAGAGGAGTAGATGTACAAAATGAACAAAGAACTACATAACAGTTGGCATGTCTGTAAATTCTTGTTCTCTATTTATTTATTTTATTTGTTTGTTTATTATTATGACTACCCATGATATTTCTGATGGCCCCTTCAGGGAAAGTCGTGTGTTGGTATACAACAAAATGCACTGGCCAGTTGCAAAAACGGAATGTAGAAATTCAAATTCTGTTTGGCTTATAGAAGAGTTCTTTCCGCAGTTTAACTTCACTCGAATAACTTCAGACATCAAAGAATTCCAACTCTTTTGCGTTACCATGCCCGATTTTCTCTTGCTGCCATAAAACGCGTTAACGATATACTAACTGCATTTACTTTATTTCTGAAGTTTAGGAAGCAAGAAGCGATTATGATCATACTTATTTCAATATGTCCTTCCTTTACGCCAGATTCTATAAACGATTTAGTTTTCACTTAAATTTACAAAACAAACTACTTCGCAGAGTCCAGCAAAGCAATTTTCCTTCAGAGAAGAGTTATTGAGTTCATCGCACGTTGGATTGGGCACTGAGCAAATGTACTATTGTGCACGATTTAGGTTTTATAAATCTTTTTCAAGATGGTTCCTTCACACATTCTCTACGAGATCATGACTTATTAAAATTGCATTTGTGCTCACTTGATATTCTTCTTTTAGCTTTACGGAAATGAATATGCAAATTGATCTCCAACTTCCTTAATGGCAATTCATTTACGGACTACGCTAAAGGCCAGAACACACTCAGAAATTATAACCACGTTCTTGAATTATCCATAACTTAAAGTCTTTAAAATTTGAAGTAATCTGTTATATGTGTTATTAAACAGATATCCGGAACTTTCACATGAAACAGCTGCAAAAGATCTCCAAGAATGACTGGTATGGTGGTAGCAGCAGTCTTAGGCGAAGCTGTATTGGACACATTATGAATTGAATTTAGCATATGAAAGTGACTAGGATGACTGGTGTGTGGGAACGATGGATAAATAAGGTCAAAAGAGAATCGAATTGAAATAAAACACCATCATCACCTTTATGTTTGTCTAGAATGTACACACTGGTCTACACAATTTTTGCTGAAATAAAACTGTTCATAATTTCTGATTCCTTATCGCATGATCTCTCAAAGAACCTTAGTTTTGTCTCATCGGGCTACAGTTTCTTCAGAAATTGGTATTATAGAAAATAACAAAATTTATTGTTGTTCATTGAGCAGATATATAAAATATGAGAGATTTAAACAAGACAACAAATGATTCACTTTGTGAATGAGACACTACGTCTAAATCAGAGCATTGGACCAGAAAAAATTACCCACAAAGGAGCAGTTTAGTTCCTGGAGAAAAAAAAAAAAGTGAAATATGAACCGAGGGAGCCTGAGAAACGGCTACTACATCCAAGGAAGGCAGCAGGCGATTGGTTTCTCCTTCTACTCCATGTCAAATTAGGCCTGATGAAGCTTTTTGTTACTGCTTTGAATAAGGAGAGCGATTGTTTCTACTTTCTTGTTACAAAGTTCCCACAGAAAACTGAAGCTAAGATAGCAGCAGGTATTTTCGATGGACCCCCAGATTCGTGCAGGATGAGACCTTTCCTTAGTCGATGTCCGAGTTAGAGAAGTCAACATGCTTGACATACAGAAAAGTGACAGAAAACACTCATTGGCAACAGGATATCTGAGAACTATAAAGAAATTGTGTAGGAAATATTACATTTTAGAAATCTACGGTATAGAATGAATGTTAAAGTACATTTTCTCAACAACCGTACTGATTACTTCCGTACGAATCTTGGTGCAATGAGTGAAGAACAGGATGAGCGGTTTCATAAAGACATTGAAACATGGAAACCCGCTATCAAGGCTATTGGGATGGAGTAAACCATCGACATACCGCGCATAGCATCAGCCCATTGCGCCTGATACGTTCGATTCTGTAATAGAATCAACAGGGAATGAAATGAGATGAAACTGAAGAGCGGAAATTCATGAAAGGGAAATATTGATCCCAGCATTAGCCTAAGCGACCAGGAAAAATTACTAAAAACCCAAGGTTAGAATGGCTGGCCACAAAGGATTTGAACTCAAGACCTTCCGAATATGATTTCCTAGCGTTACGACCTGAGTCATCCGGATTGGTACATTTGTGGTTATATTAACAAATTCGAGGAAAATAATCGAATCGAATATTACCACAAATTAATGTAGCAGGAAAAAAAAATATTAATTTTAAGTACCTGCTATTTACTATTAGTGAAATACGATTCTCGTTGGTCAAGGGAGTACCA
This sequence comes from Metallyticus violacea, assembly GCA_030762175.1. Lineage (NCBI taxonomy): Eukaryota > Metazoa > Arthropoda > Insecta > Mantodea > Metallyticidae > Metallyticus > Metallyticus violacea. The sequence continues at coordinate 51,440,720 of CM060831.1, forward strand.
GCAAGCAAAATGGTCATGTTTCAACTTAAATCACAGCCTGTATACTCCTGAGTCGAAGCAAGTGAGCATATGGAGTGAAGGAAAAGTGTGGAATCCGCACCTGTCACAGTAACAACTCACCTACAGGATGGGAAGGTTCTCTTGGCATTTGTATGAGATTCCCAAATCTTTTTTTGTCTATTTTCTTTATGAACCTCGAACAGTCAACAAATCTTATTACTGCCCACAAAACGTGCTGATCAGCGAGAAAGATGCCAACAATCAACTGGAGAACTTCTTCTCCTGCAAGGTAACGCCCTTCTGCATTCAGCTGCTTTCACAAGGGAAAAACTCGAGGAAATCCACTGAACTGCACTTGAACACCCTCCCTACAGCCCAGACTTATGGCCTAGCTTTGGACCTTTAAAAGAGACAATGGGAGGTCGGGAGTTGATAGCGACAATGGTGTGGAAGTATTCGTGAACAACTGACTGGAAACCGAACCCAACCCAACTCCTTTTTCGGCAATAGGATTATATAATGTGCTTCCCGTTCGCTGGAAAAACTTTGTTTATTAATCTTAAAACTATATAGAAAAATAAGAGTATTCCCAGTTTTATTTCGTTTCTTTTCAAAAAATCGTTTTATATTTGACTCACCCTTGTATTGTAGAAATGCAGAACATTGAACTTGTGTGTGGAGGTTACATTTAGCACACGAGCAGAGCCGTTACGCAATGAGAGCCAAAGCTCTCATCAATTAACCGCTTCCTTTTGTGGCCAACGCGGAAATTCTGCAGCTCGTCTATCGCCTGAACCGTCACGCCATTGACTGTAGTAGAAAGCAGTTAAATAGCGGTGTAATTTACGGCACTAACAGGTGTGGGATCCGGATGCTGGGTGTTTTTCTTTTTCCACCACTCAGAACTGCTGAATGCATATAGGCGTGATCTCAAAATAACGAAGTGGATCCTGCAGTTTCGTTTCCCAGTAGATCAGATGTCCCTTAAAATAGTAACCACTTGCAGGTTCAAAGAAATGCCGTCGAATGCTTGACACGAATCTTAATAACAAAAGGGATGAACTTGAAGTTCAGTTCTAGATTCTCCCTGTCTTCTTATTGGTGCTACTGGCCTTGGCTCGTCGCAGCAACCTCTTCCTTCGTCTCACAACTGCACCGATAAAGGACAGTATCCCAGGGGGCAAGTGATGAACATGCCGGCACCCAAGATCGAAGAACGCCACCTCTCCATCAGGCAGTTTCCCAATTATCCTCTGGATCCCATTCCAGACCTCCCTAATTTTAGTAAAATTTCTAAGCAGGAAAAAAAAAAAAAAAAAAAAAAAAAAAAAAGCCAAGCACAGAAAAATATATGCTTTCTTCATTAAAAAAATGAACACTAATCTTCAAGCGCTATAAGGTGAGCATTAGATCTTTAAGCTTGTCCGCTATCATTCAGAAACTAACAATGCCTGCAGTCGTATCAGCATAACGCACCATTATACGTATGAAACAGACTGGAACCTCAAAATTTCGGATATAACAAAAAGCATATTCATTAAGCTTGCCAGACTAGCTCCTCGACATTTTACGAACAACAGATTAGTAGAATTTTTTATTCGTCGCTTAACGTCATACACGTGGAAAGGAATTCAGTGCAATTATTTTATGGGGTGATCCATGCAAAAAATGGGGGGAATACCTATTTTGGCCATTGACGAACTGTTTGATCGAAAAGAAATAATTTCTGCCTCTCTTTCATGTGATGTAATATATTAATGAGCTGAAATTTATACATTCCTATTACAATAATAAATAGACAATAAGAAATAGAACAAATAATGCCCATTATTCTCTCTCCTCTCTCTCTCCAGCCTCGAGGCTCTCTGGGGAAAATTCACTTGAGAAATGTTATATTAATCATTTTCGTTCGCAAAATTAGTTTTGGCATCACTGGTCTTAATTTGATGTCATAGAGGTGATATTAACAAAGATTAAAAAAATGTTCAATGATAGATATGCATTTATTTTCGCAGTAAATTTATCAAACAAATACAAACTGAATATCTGCACATCAGTGCACTGTAAATTTACAAGTTAGCCTTGGTAAAGTTCATCAGTCGCGAATATTTAGACGAGCTCCTATTTTCAAAACATTAATTAGACTATTAGGTTATTGCTTCCAAAATAGAAGATAAATTACAATTACTTTTTTTTAAATCCAATCAGATCTGCACAAAATGTAACTTCGAAATCTCAGCTAAAGGGCCACAGTATTGACATTCCAAGTAAAAAGACAAATAAGATTAAAATTGTTATAAACAATATTATAATAGAACATGTAAATAAGTTTAGCTATTTAGGATGTAACATTTCTTTCCACAAATAATTTGGTATAAACAAAAAATTCGTAATTAAACCATATATGGAACAATAAATTTAAAGTAAAAATACTTGGAAAAGCATGGATCAAAGTCGATATTCCAAACAAATATTTTGTCAATCCATAAACAATAGAGGCATTGGCAATCCTACAAAAAAGATGGAATTGAAATGGGAACAGGTTTTATAAGACCCAATTCATGGTTGAAATAATTATGATTGATTTATGGAGAAGTAGCAATTTACTCGTACCAACAGAGATACCCGATGAGATGGCCACCAAAGGATCGAACCTTTGTTCTTGCGGCACAATGACTTGCGTTCAAAGAGAATGTGTCTGTCGGGAAGAAGGCACTTCAGACAAAGAACGCAGATGCCATGCATATAAACGTGCAAACAAAACCATTTAATTTAACTTCATGTTTTTGCATATCTTTTTTTCGTAATGTTGTTATTTGTTCGCTATGCCTTCTTTAAACGCTTACGTAGTAAAATAGCCAAGTTTATCATATTGCCATGTTAAAAGGTAGGAATAAAGGTAAGAATGGTATTAGTAATTGATGATTTGTAAAGACAGAACAACCCTAAAATAATTAATTTCTGTTACATTGTGCATTGACATGAAAATTTAATGCGAGGCATGTAGGATAAACTCGTGCTCATGCACTTAATACGATGCTGTCGTCTTTTCTCCTCCACAAGACAGATGACATTTACATTCGTAACTCTAGTATCCGACCATCTTAATATATGTTCCTGTGATGAGTCGTGACAGAGGGAAGAAGAACAGCCACCACTTCAGAATAAGAAGCGGTGATGCCAAATGTTTTGGATGTATTTATTTTCTGCAAAACTCTAAGAAACAGAGAAAAAAGTATTTATACTATTTTGTACCCTTTATTAAGCTCTGTTACCAGCTTTCATGGCAATGAGTTCTTTATCATTATATATATTATTTTACCAAGATGTGGGGTGGTCCACCTCCTTCACTTGGGTATTGGCTCTTTTTTTTAATTAGTGAACCCAGGCTTGCTTTTCGGCGAAACACCTTTCCTACATGGGTTTTCTTCCCGGATTTTTACCTCGCCAGGAAGACGCGAATGCCAGATAGATTCGAGCGCGACATTATCCGAATTCATGTGTGTCATCATTTCGTTCAACTTTCTTCTGCGATATGGCTGAAGCACAAACATGAGGCAACCTTTCTGACACGGGGAAAGCACATATTGTAAGGTTGGTATGCTGATAGAAGCAAATCGAGTAAGTTGAAGCTAATGATTTGTTTATGAACGTTCTATTCAAGTAAGTTTCAGCCGCATTTTTCTCAATTCTTAAAATTATGGTTAAGGTCACTATGTAACCCCTGAGAGGCATTAGCCTTTGCTCAACGATAAGATGCGTATAAACACAAAAGAACAAATTTTTAACTGCAACATGCATTACGAATATCATCTGACAGCAATAACCTAACTATATTCCTGCTAAAAGTAGCTTCTTAAGGACAATTAATAGAGAGATAATGGCAATTTTCGTGCTGAACGTCAATAGAATACAAGTCGAGTTTTCTGAAAAACTATACTGTCTATCCAATGAAAATTATACCACTTATTAAGGAATCGTTTCTAAATTATAAACTGTGTTTAAATTTTGGATAACATTTATTGTTATTTTATAATTATTTTAATAAATCAGATAAAATATTAATTTTTAACATTTTTGCTAATTTAATTGCACTTTTCCCATGAACATTAACTTCAGCATCTTCAGATTTTAAAATAAGTTTGGAAAATGTTACTTAGCATTGTTGGTGAAATAATATGTTATTTAAAGCAACAGTTTAACTTGCATATGGTGTCATTTTATACAAATTTCATACCAAGTTTTCTTCAGAACTCTCATGCATGCTTTCACCAGATTTGCAGAGAAATGTGTTTTTACATGCACAAAATAATTTATAGCTCTATTTTACATAATTTTTAAGAAAATGATGAGTACCTAAAGTTAAAAAGATGTAAGTAACCGCAAATGACAACAAAGATAAGCATGTGTGCTGTGTAAAGCGTGGTGGCCATATTTAAATTGTCATTTAAACAATTTAAATTCCCCAAACAAACAAAAAATACATGGGTGTGATCTGCAAACTATGTAGTTTCATATTACTGCATAAAAATATTTTTGACCCAGTGGAAAAAGGGGGTATAGTAGCCAGACCACCATATTTAAATGTCCATTTAAATGCCACAAACACATAAAAACTGATCTTAATCTCCGAACTGTGTGGTTTCATATCATGCATGAAGACGAAAATCTATTTTAACCCAAAATCTCTACCAAGTGTCCTTAAAAAGAGCAATGTTCAAATTCGTATACAACAAGATAAAAGATAACATCAAAAGCCCCTGTCTCTGGTGGTTGGATAAACAAATTATCAAATTGTGTGAAATTAGTCAGGTATACATAAGGTAGAAACATTTATACTCTACAGCCATGTAAAAGGAAAGAAGTAAAATAGTTCATAAGGCTTGTGTTTTTACGATGCCAACATGAATTCCACCAATTATTGACAGTAAAGCGAGTTAGTGATTAAAAAAATTACAGTTATATCTCTTTACACTATGATACACTATGATAAAATTGCGTTAAGGGTATGCATTACAAATTCCCTCCAAGTTTTAAAATGATCAACAATATGTTAATAATTGCCAGAAAGGAAACGAATTCATTGTCAATGTACAAAGGAACAAAATCCACATTCTATTAGCTGTTTCTTCTGCGTATGAAACAAAAATCTCTTGATTATACTAAGAAACATCTTATTACGTACTCCAATACATGTAGGGGGCAAAACAAAAATAGTAATGTTGCTATCATTTGCATGATTGCCCGTCAAAAACTTATAGATCATATAGGCCATATACATGGAATGCTACACGGAACATAATCAAACTGAAAGGAAGAAGAAGAAATTCCAGAGATCAGTTCAGTATCCACATGATTCGGTTGTATTAATTCGTCAGGCTCGTAAGAAAAAAGTGAGTAACGGAAATTAAATCCCACGATTTCAAGAATTTTTTCTCTCTTCTCACAAAGTATATCGCCTGAAAATGTAGGCGATGGCTTCTGACAGTGAAATATTTTATAGAAAGGCTCAACTAATGGAAATCTCACTCTGCAGATATTCTGAGGTTTATCCTATAAATACTGTGACAAATAGAGCAAAGACCTTAAAGTAATGCACACCGTTTTCTGTAAATCCGCATCAAGCATCATTAAGCACGAAGAAATCGAAAGAAGATGTCTTCCCGCAGCAAATGGCGCCAAAGAACTAAACAGTATTTACTGATTCCGTAGGGTATTGCGAAAGGAAACAAAAGAAGAGACTGAGAGCTCAGGGAAAACAGGTGAATACATACAATAAAAGCAAATCGTTCAGACATTTATTTGGTTAAAATGTGCACGTAAAATGACACTTTGTTCAATGTGCTTTTGCATGTAATTTTTTATTATTAATTTACTATTATGTATTTATTTATTGACAAAACAATAACGGCGCGGGTTACCACAATAAACAAAGCACACGAACATTTATGGATAGGTTTTGAAACAAGAAATTAAACAAAAAATTGAAGAAGAGTGTAACAAGGAATATAGAAAACAAATGCCTATAAAAAGAATATGAACTACGAAAGGTACAGCTTATTTTAAAGCTTTAAAAGAGCTTATTAAAAAAAAAAAAAAAAAAAAAAAAAAAAGGATTCTTAATGGTTGTGCAGATGGTGGCAATATAGAAATAAAACCCGTGTAGGGCAGCTGTCACGCCAAATTAAACTTTTTTCTCGGTAGTGAAAAAGTATAGAGAAATAATACCCCACGAACTCCCACCAGAAGAGCAATGACTTCTATGTTCTGAAGTTTATGTTTTTCCTTAAAGTATGGTAACATGGTGTTATATATATATATATATATATATATATATATATATATATATATATATTTGTTTTTGATTCACTATCTCGGGTTGGTTCTTACGTTTTTCAAATCTAATGATAGAATCTATTTTATAACCCATATGATGGGATGACAATCACATCGATACTTCTTGGGTTTCCGGTAGTTGCTAGACAGTGAACTTTTGCTACGTTTGAAGTGCTGATCTTATGTGTAATTATTGAAAAGCAAAAGAAAAAAAATCCATGTAAAATATATTTATATATAAAGCTATAAGTGAATTTGTTAATATAAAAATTAGCTTTTATCATTTTTCCCAGCGTTAAAATGTGATTATTCCATGCGGTCACTGAGACCTCATGTCCATGTCAGTGTTAGAGATTTTTTTTTTAGTAGTGTTTAACGTCCCGTTTTTAGTACTGAGGCACCACAGGCGATGGAAACTGATGATACATGAAATGAATTGATAAATTGGGAAAGGATTTTTTTTAAGGAAGGAAACGTTCCTGGCCTAAGTTTTGGGTACCTCCCAGGAATTTGCCATTTATGAGAGGAAAACCTAGAAAAAAACCCTCAGTCAGGGAAGACGATCATGGCGGGATTCGAACCCCAGACCTTCCGCTTATGAGTCCGCGCCTTAACGACCTTGGAGTTAGGAATTAGTGTTAGAGAAAAACCACGTCCATGCTTAAGGGTTAATAATCGCAACAACTACCGACTAGTTCGTTCGCTACAGCGCGCAATCACTCCTCGACATCAGAGGTGCTCAGGATAAGAAGATGGCCTCCGTAAGTTCTATCTTATATGCAAATATTGTTTTACAGAACTAATTAGCGGAATAAATTAAAAATTAGAAAGCTATTCTAGCCCTGAATACGTGCCTAGCCTGTCCATGTCTGACTTGTATGATCTCATTAGTGACCTTTCACAGCATTTAACTCCAGATGTTCAGATGGGTTACATTTAGTGTTCAGGACATATGGCACACTTTATTTTCGTTTTTCTAGCTTTGGTAGAAAGGCTTATAATGCTCAGTATGTCATTATAAAAATAAAAGAAAATAATACTTCCATAGCAAGCCTAAGTAATTAGGGCGCTAATAGAGCAAAAATGCAGTAATGTGGACCCGTTTTTAATTATTAAGGCGTTCAAAAGCTTCTCTATTTCGATTGTGGGAACGAAACATTTCAGATATTCACCAATGAGACAAAGCATGAAGTGAAAAGCGGGCGAAACTTGAAGAAGAGTTGCACTGTGTCTAGTTCTTTGTTAACTGCCATTTAATGCAACATGATGGGCGTATGCAACTGAAAGCGGATTTTGCATATTAAAAAGAGCTTAAGTGCTTTTCATATGAGTTCAATTTCAACAAAGTGCCCCAGCCATGCATGCAAGCTTCCCCTATCACATTCTGACTGTTATTTTAGGAGTGCATGTATAATTGCAAAAACGAAAGTTTGAGATAAGCAGCAAGCTAACACATGATAAGAATCAACTCTAATTTAAGAGCGTAAAGCTAAAATACAGAACAACATTCCAAAACCCCAAGTAAATGCCATATCAGTACATAACAATGCCAGCATTAATCTGATGGCAATTGGTGACAGACAATGTTTACAATAGCGAAACAGCACTTGCAAGATGGCGGTATCTCTAAGTGACTATACAGTCCCCCGTTGTGCGATTCTATTGGCAAAGGAATGGAATCAAAGAATACTCTAAAAGAAATACTTCCCATCTATGGTGAGTAGTGCCTATCACGTCAAGCTCCTTACAATTGGATGCAGAAGTTCTCTGAAGGCCAGCCAAAGGAGATCACCAGAGAGGCGAATTTGCTACGAGTTGCAAGATTTAATTCGAGCAGAGAGAAGGTTAACTATAGCCGCTGCTATTGGTAGCTTACACGGCATGGCCTGCCACATAATGCATGAAAGGTTAGGGCTTTACAAAACCTATGCACAATGGCACAACAAAATGCAAAGGATGGGTCTGGCATTACAGTATCTCAATCACTACAATCAAGAACAGCATATGCTAGCCCGAAATGTAACAGGTGATGAGTTTTGGGTTTACCATTACCAACCCGAAACAAAGCCAAGAATCGCTGCAGGTGAAACATCCTGCGTCGCCTGCAAAGAAAAAAAAATGATTAAAGTGACACCATCCGTAAAGTGATGCTCAGTCTTCTGGGAGTGCGAAGGCAAACTGCTCACCGTACTTCAGTCTCAAGGACAAACCGTAAATGCCGGCATCTACTGTAACATCCTCAGGAAAATTCGTATAAGGCAGACTTTGCTGCAAGCGATTTCCATTTGTTTGACCCTCTCAACCATCATCTTTTGGGTGAACGTTTTCTGACAATGAAGCTATTGATAGGGGAGTCACCGCCTATTTCCAGAACAGCCCAAAGAATTCTATGCTGCATAATGGGATTGCCTCAATGCACATGGAGATTGCGTTGAAAAATAAAAGGTTTTTCCCCCCCAAATCAGTACTCATATTTAAGTTCTGTGTCCATTTGTAACATACTTAATGACTTACCTACGTATCTAAGTTGAACGCACACAAGCAAGGCATTATACGTCACAGAATCAAGTCATTATTTATACATTCTAATTTATTTACTATTCTCAGAAGTAATGTTTTATACATTTCACCAATCCTTCCACCTCCACCTTATGCATCATCGGTTTGCCAGATGGTTATCATTACAAGAGTTCTACTGTCTCGTCTCTTTGTTGGATCCCCAGGCTGGAGTCTGGATAGATGTTCTAGTTCATGGAAGGAATATATACCACAAAGATGTCAAGAATGGCTCTAACACATGGTGACTGTTGGGGTGCAAAGCTCTAACCAAAAAATTAATATATTAGCCACCAAAGCTGAGAATAGGTCAGAGAGATAGTGCCACTGTAGCGCGCGTATACACTCAAAACAAGAACTGTAATGCATAGTCCGCGTGATGTGTAAACTGGAGCTTGGTCTAAAAGTTTAGTATTCTGAACGGAGCATATTAAACCTAAGGTAGAGTTTGCGATTACTGTCTGAGTGAGACTTTTTTCGGAGATTTTCCTTACCCCGAGAAGATGATGCAAGGTAGTTTTAAGGCGCTATGGACTCCGAGCTACACCGCCACACGTGGCAGAGGTCGTTAAGACGCGGAACTTAACGCGGGAGGTCTGGGGTTCGATTCATACCAGGATAATGCTCCCTGACCGAGGTTTTTTTTTTTTTTCAGGTTTTCCTCAGTCCTCACGAATGGCAAATGCCGGGGAGGTACCCTAACGTACGCTTGAAACGTTTCCTTTAAAAAAAATATGAATCTTTTCCTCAGTTATTATTTCATCTCATGTATCATCAGCGTCCACGCCTGTGTTGCCTCAGAAGTTAAAACGAGCGTTAAACACTATTAAAAGAAAAAGAAGAAGTAAGAAACCGAGCTCATTTGCGCTATCATTAATTCCTACACACGTACACCTACAGTATTCACGTTCACCATATACAAATGTCGAGATTAGAATAATGCAGTCATAGAGATAATAAATAAACTAATATACAATTTAAATCACCCTAATAACACAACTACCTTCAAACGCGTCACGCTATCTTGCAGTACCAGTTATATTCGTTCCATCAGTCATCATCACTATTTACATGACATTCACGGCTGTCACCGCCTTTAGATATAACCATTAATCTTATCTTCCAAACCATCCCTTATACAGTGATCTTGGGTTATTTTTGTAACATTACCTATATTTTGTTGCCAATTGTCTTCCGTTATGGTAGTGAAAGCTTAAGTACCACAGTTTTTAGGGCGCTTAAAGAAAAACCGTTCACGTTTTCCACAGCAACTTTAAACTTTTCCTGATACTATATGAGTTTCATAGAATTCGAGTTGTTAGAGACAAATCTCATGGGAATAAATCCTTTCGTAGGTCCCGTAGCGTATCTGTTTCATACTGTGATCTTGGTGAGGTTAGGTTAGGTTAGAACCTTTGAAGCTAATTCCATTCTTGCAAAAGAAATGCAATTTTCCTAATGTTAGCATTTGTTGTAATAATGTGGAATTACCTTCTAATAACAGAATGCCCATACTATTCAATTCGACTGTTATTGGAGCTGGTTTTAAATTTTAATTTCGTGTCATCATTTAATTTTACTTTTCTTCTGTTAGCTTACCTTCTTTGCGAATTTCTGTGACTGAATTCTTGTTGAACTGTGTCGTAGATTCAACACGCTCTACAACTTTATTTCTTGTTTTCATAGAACTTACCTCGTAAATTATTGCCTAGCTTGGCTATGCAACACCTATCATTTATCTCGTGTCATGCTGACTGAACCAAGGACTGTCACGGACTGGAGAGAACGTTTGTTTGCGTTTGAGAACTTATGTGACGTAAGAGTGCGACACGTGCCTTCAGTTCCCAACAACGCCAGTCCTATTCCGAGCTTTGCTGACTAAGATCTGCGCTAAAATGTCTGGTAGGTCAATGTTCACAATGACCTTGGTGACAAGTTTAAGTTAAACTCATAGCTCTTTGTATATAGGTGTTTGACCGTGTTCTTTTCGGTAGAATATTGTTTAGCGGTACTATTTGTCAAGCATTAAGCCCAAATCAATGAAAATAGTACGTCATAACTGTGTCAATGTTGACACAATCGAGGAGTTGTATTTCTCAAGATGGGGACGCAAAAGGCAGGTACTGACTATAACGAAAACCGCACAAAGAATGCCCAACCTGAGAGAAAGAGAAAACCTAACACCTCTCAAGCAGAAATAACAGTCCTTAGAATTTACGGATTGACGTAACACCTAATGCACTGCAAAAACTACATATGTCTACAAGTTATTTTTACTTAACCAGACATATCCTCACTGACTTTTTAAACAAACAAAGCTATTTTTTCAGTTAAATGAATCTGCATATTTTCTTGTTTTATTTCAGAGCTTAACGAGTTGCAGAAATTTGATTCACCTGACAGAACAGTATGATTTTACGAGAACAACTAACACATTGCAACGTGTACCTAATGCCTGTTTCGTACTAAACGGCGAAAATCCTTTTAAACTTTCCTTTGAAAAAGCATGTTCAAGTTCATAATTTACAAAAGCTTTGCTAATATTTTTGCCCTGTTCGTATATTCGTTATTTCTACGATTTATCTTGCATTATTTTGGTTTATAAGAATATCAACGTCTATGTATGCGCATATATGTGCCTATTCTATTTTTTCGTTCGCCGATACCATAACTTCCCAATCTAAAGTGATTCTGCGAGCTCGGAGGGTGACTGCCAGGATAAACATGCCTACCAGAACGAAGGCCTAACAAATAAATGACATTGATATTTAAATTATATTTGTTTTTCTCAAATATAAGGAAGCCAGCGGAAACTTTAACGGGGGGAAGGCTTGTCTCTAAAAGTTATGGCGTCAATCAGATCAGAAGAAACGGGTTCACCTTGAGATTTGATGTGAATCAGTTCACCTGATTATCATATTATAAAGCGGCTTCCTATACACAAACTAATCATGAAAGAACTTCTAAGAAACTTTCATAGTTATTTTCTCTATAAAGTCCACAATATTTTGCTTATCTGATTCTAAATGTATGTGCAAACAATTATTTTTCCTTAAAATATGTGGATAATTCAAAACTGAGAGATGCATTTTTAAATTACTACATGCTATCAAAGCATTATACACCAATGTCTATCAAATAATTAAAACTATCTTTGTAAAATATATTTATGTTTCCTAATCTTTATATACAGGTTTTTGCTGATACGTGCTTTCATTTATGGAACTCGTCATATCGTACAACCTATTCTGGAGAACTTGATTTGGTTTTAAAGTACCTTCACTTAGGAGAACTAAGAAATTTTACTACCCCGAGCACTTGGATTTTAGACACTAGGGACTCGCCTTTAATATGAGAGTTCCGCTACGAGAAAGCAGAAACTTATAAGGTCAAAAGCAAACTTGTAAAAATAAATTAATAAATAAATAAAATAAAAATGTTCAAAACAAATGGGTAGACTTGTTGCAGAACTATATAATAAACTAAGTGGAAGATAAAACATAACATATAAAGTAATAAGACATATGAACTACTTGAAAGAGATATTATTAGTGAAGAACAATGTATTAAACATTGCTGTAGTCTATGGAATAATGCAACCGTGATAGAAAAAGCTGATTCCGATGATATTAGTATATGTAGCTTGATAAAGCCTACTGATATAAATGAATTAGAAGAATTTGTTTTCAAAATTAGATTGCTAGATAGAAAGAAATGTTTGATACTTCAGTCGTGCTCAAAGGCCGACCGTTTGTGCCTCTGCCCTCAACCGGGCACCCCCTGAGGAAGGAGTGAGAGTGAGAGGGAGATATTGAACAACTAAACAGGGGTGGTGAGATGTGGATCTAGACGGGGTCCTTAACAATGTTTCCAGATAGAGCTGGCAGGATCCCCTCCAAGAATTAGAGCCTCTTAGAAGGGTCGCTTCTATACGAAACATCGGAGACACCTTTTCAATGTTCAAGTCATCGCCACACCGGACACAGCCCAAACCACTGCTTTAGAGCCTGTAACAGAACAATGAAATGAAATGAGGTGAAAATGGGAGAATAAAAAATTAGTACTACATGCGTCTAAACGACTAGAGGAAACCACGAGAGGGGGGGGGGGTAAGAGATTTGAACTCAGGTCCTCTAGAATGCAAGTACAATCATTAATAAGTTTATGAGGTTCACCATTTAAACTTTACAGTAAGGCTATTAATAAGAGATTTTAGAACAAAACAGAAAATATACTGCTACAAATACAGTGCAGTTTTCACCAAGATCATCAAATATTGAAAATATATTCATTTTAAAACAGATTTTTGAGAAAAGAAGAGAGTTTACTCTTATTGAACAAGAAAGCCTTAAATACAGAGAACAGACATACTGTGGAAGTTATAGAAAATAGGAATTTCTGAACGTCTTAATGACGCCATCAAAAGATTATATAAAAATATCAAGCGTGTCTACCTAAAACAGATGATACCGGTACGTACTTCTACGCTTTGCTGCCAGCGCTCTAACGGATGAACATCTATTTGAAAGCACTATACAGTATTTAAGTCACATGCTAATAAGGCTAGAATAGTATTTACTATTAGCATGAATGGATAGAGTTATACGGCACAAACTCGAGAAGGAAGAAGGAAAAGAACAAACGTCTTAATGCAAGGTATCTTAAAAGCACAACACATAATTGCCTTGGCTCTTGGTCGTGTTTACGATGATCATCAAACATGACTGTTTATTGCCTTTCATTTCCCTTCTCTGGATTTCAGTCTTGTCACGTCTCTGACAATATTAGCCTCATCAACACCTCTCCTCTTCCCCCTAGGCGAAGAATTCTGAGCATGGCTTTGACAGCGGCGTCGCCTTTATTTAGCCGTCGACCTCGTCAACGCCGGCGTCAACGAACGCAAGCTAGAGGAAGGATTCTGAAATGTGTTTAACATCTTGAGGTTGAGGTCGGTCAGATTTTAACGTGCTACGAATAAACTGAAGACTTTTGTATGTAAATCTGTATGTTCTGAATCTGTAATGCTGAATGAATGTAAGCATTTATATCAGCAGCAACGTGTTCTCGAGCATTACTATAAAATGACTGTATCTATTTTTTGATTCTTTACAGGCATACATTCATGAGCACGAGTCTTTTGTCTCGGTATTGATTACAATCTAAATAATGTATATTTTTCTTTCTCTTACCGTGTTTATAATACACCTAGAAGAAAATAAATTCACCAACAATATAGAAACATATTTTAGAAATTATCTTTACCCATCTATGTTCGTTATTACTTTTGTCTCCAACTTATAAACATTACCATATTTTAAGACGTCAAACTATAGCATGTACAGTCTGACGAAAGAAGGCGAGTGTGAGATGAAGTTTGTGTTTACAAGGTATGTGGGATATCCATGCTGCCACGTGAATGAGGGCCTTTCAGACTCATATATCTTGCATTCCCGCTGGAATTTAAACTATGGGCGAGTAATTGACAGCACTGTTTATTTTTATCGGCAGTACCGTGCATGAACATTGGTGTTGCCATATGGCTGCTCACGGGTAACTTTTAATCTACACGCCCTGTACAAATATAGTATCGAAATATTGGCTCTGAATCTATAATTAAGGTATAACTAATGTATTAACTTGCATGATATATGAAAAGCTATATATATATTTCCATATTGAAAGTCCCCTTTACTGATATGAAATGCTGCTTACTGTCAAATGAGAGAACTAGCTTATCTTTGAATTTGGAATTCTAACAGGCATGTCAACTGTCTAACATATGAACTTCTACAATTTCGAAATGTTAGACGCAATGGCGATGCTCTCAATGATATTTGAAAATCAGCATTGGACGCGGATTTGTAACATTACTAGCAGACATCCTGAATTTACGCCTTTAGACACTCTGGAAGATTGTAAATGGTGAAGTGTATGGTCATTATTTTGACACAATTTGTGAATTAGGCATTCATGAGTAGATGCTGTTCTGTTATTTTAAAGAAAGGAGTTCTTTAAATAAAATAATTATGTTGAAAGGAATAGGCAGCTTTGTACATACATTAATCTCGTCGCCAAAGCACTACAAATGCATTATTTGTCTCTTTTGGGGTGTAGTTGATAGTTAAATCTGAAATTTGAAAGAGATTTGCCGCCAATGCTATGATTATAGTCATTTTACCTGGTTTGAGTTCTGCTACATCATAAGCATTTCATTTGATGTAAGAAAATGAAGTGTTGTCCTGAAAATCTCATGCCCCTTTTTAATTCTTCCAACGCGAGAAGAGAGCTCATTAACTGTAATACTTGTTTAAAGAATGAAAAACTTGTTCACCCTGTATACATATATACATAACTATTTTAATATAACTGCAAGGTAAAATTCCATTTTACGCTGTACGCACTGTGCCACTTCACAATACACACTCAGCCGAGCCTTTTAGCGTTTCAATGTTCCAAATAGCACAGAGCTGACTTGAAGGACCAAGAACATTTTTCACAAGACCTCTCTAAAACCACCTGCTTTCCAGAGGTAAAGGATTAGTGTACTTGCATTTAAATCGATGCGGATATTCATTTCCATACCGCAATGTCAAAAGAAGCAATATATTTAACAGAGCTAATATAGACATTTTCAAGATAAACGGAAACGCCAATTAGCAGTGAAATATGTCTATCCCAATATTTTATAGTTATGATAATGGATATTGTAAGAAGTGGCTCATGCATAATCTATTACCAACTAAAATATTTAATTTCTATGAACTTTTACGATTTAAGATGCAAATTATTATTTATTTAAGACGCTGTTTAACATATGTGGTCATTAGCGTCCCATTCAATTCAGAATGTGAAACGGCGGATAAATTTTACTCCCAGGCCTCTTCATTCAGGCATGAGGTTCTCTTACGTGCCGTAAATCTACGACACTTGGTCAAAGGCTTTATTTCTCTTCCGAAGCAAGCCATGCTTAGGATTTTATGCTCTAAACAATCCGCAACCTTGGGTCTACGACGGAAGTAAAGTTACCATTAGCGTACCAGGATCTACTACTAAAACGGGGTATGGAAAGTCACCTTTCTTCTATTCATAATATATTGGAATAGTAAGATATTAGAGCTATTTTATGGCAATAAGTTAACAAGAAATGCACAAAAAGAAGTTTTTTAATATACAGCGATAACAGTTTAAAAGTTCGGCAACTTAGATCCACTGACCAGCGAGCCCTACCCCAATCCAATCGCTTCGACTTCGACTCGCGAAGCGCCATTTGGAAGAGAGTTGCAAGCTGGATTTCGACGATCGGGCAGTTGTGTTGTGCAGTCAAGACCGAGACTTCATTAAATAGTGCAATAGTGTTAAGCAGTAGTGGGATGTTCACTGCATCGTTCTATATTGATCTTCAATGCATACATCAGATAAAAAAAAACCGTGCAGTAGAACAGACAAGCATATAAACGTAAATTTCCTGGCAGACTGGTTCCAACACACAAAAAAAAAAAAAAAAAACAACATTAAAAGTAGTACACAAGTTTAAACAGATTCTGTGACTGACCGGAAAAAATATCAAATATTGCTCATCAACCAACGACGGAATTGCGCCCTATATTTGGTTGCAGAATTATTGGCCTTGCTTAAACATTCGAAAAGAAGTTAGATTCATTAGTTATGAGAAACTGATGCTGTAAGATGATAAGGGTTGTGTGCCAAGGAAAATGGGCAACATTACCGGCACCTAACATAAGGAGGGCGAGTACCAAATTCTGTATTTGATATGTTATATCCAAAACTAACAATGATGAAGGACCTAGCTCCGTTAGTCTACGCAAGAAAACAGCGGCGGCAAAGCGGGGTCAAACCACCGACCTGCTGCACTAAGTATCCGAACTTTTAAACTGCTCTTACTGTGTAGCTCAACTATTCTGCTTTTATTTACATTTTGGCTAATCAGTCTCAGAGCTGCAAGACGAATTCACCATTGTAACAAAGAGTCACTTCTAATACTGGGCTAAAAACTCCAATTATGGAAACAGACAAATATAATAAATAGAAACGTTTAGAGAATAAATGTGCACTTTTTATCTAGACGTTCAGTTTACTTTATTACACTGTCCATGTTTGGTTTGTACGAGTGTGCATGTTAAACACAACTTAGGCTAAAACTTTTTGTAAGCGTTTATTCATAATATATATTCTGAAGGTGTAAATCATTCCCGAACAATTCCAAGACTGAGGTTAAAGCAGATGGCACACCAGGACATATATTTCTAAACATTTAATCCATTTAACTGAACAAAAATAACAAAATAAGTACCCCAATCTGCTGTGTGCGGGGAGGGGGGAGCGATGCGAACGAGTGTGGCTAGCAGATGAGAGTCCCTTAATGGAGGCTGATGGTGCCAATGCTTGGCAACGAGGTACGGAAAAGAAGTGCGCCCGACTGAAAGTGGGTCTCGTTAGCCGAGATGACATTGCGTGCCACGATCTCATCAGCTGACCGACATAATAGTGACTGACACTGCATCCCGGAGAGGGAAAGCAAATTTTACCAAATTGCCGCCGCAGTGGACCTTAGCCAAGCAAATTGATGCCAGCCTACTGCATACTTCCTGTTCGATTACCGCTCAGGAAATAGATCACACCCAAACATTGCCATGGCGGTACCTCAAAATTATGCTGCACACAATGTCTAACTATGGGCTATGTAAGCATTTCGTGGTTTTCTAACTTCCAAAAGCAGAGGAAATGTATAACTTAAGCAAGCCTTTATCTATATAAATACTGATAAACGGGAGCACCCTTTTGCCATTTTTGCTTACCCTCCATAGTTCATATCGGTGTGGTCCATATTTTTATATAATTGGAATTACTTGAACTCATGATTAATGCAGAATAATGTAATATTTACACACTCTATGCTAACTCGCAATTGATATGTGCTGGAACCGAAGATACATGGAAATAAGTTTTATGTAGCTGCAATCTCTCGTCCTGTTTAAAAAGTGTCAAGCTTTACCTTTCTGCGGACGTTCATCTTGGTGCTGAAGAGCCCTTGTACTTTGGTTGCTTTGTTGTCCACAGAATGCAAAGCTCCATAGTTTTTATAGCTGAAGACAACATAGCCAAAATGGACCAAGGAAGGGATCAGCCTTTCGGTTTCCCGCTCACTTTTTTAGCTTAGTACGCAAGTTCTAGATTTCATTACAAACTAATATTTTAAATTCTTAAGGGCCAGGATAAAGACCCTCGGAGCTCGGAGGCCGCTTGTTTGACCACATTAGCTAATGTAATACACAATCGTCTTGTTTTATTTCGGTTTCAAGATTAAATTAATTAATAAAAAGTGTATTGCTAAGCACAAATGTTGAGATTTATGTACAGCTTTTATTTCAAATTGTTTTCTTCTGAAGACTATTTAAAATTGATTTTAACAAAACCCCCATCACTTTAGATATTAAGTCGGAGGTGATTACATTTTAGGCTTCACACCCTAACCCCAGTCACCTCAAATTTAAACTTTGCATCACACCCTCACCTTATCAAACACTTTCAAGGAACTTTTTGTTTTGCTTTCATTCATTACCTGCCTGGATTGTTGTTATTTTTTGTTTGAATTTGGGCACAGACTACAATAAATTGTTTTAAAACGGTGTATACCCTATAAAGAGTGTAATAGATAGGCTACATTACCATAAAACACACTTCAATCTATCTACCAGTCAACAAGAGAATACAAAAGACATGATAAAATTTTGATCCTCAGTGAATGGTTGACATTGCATTGCATTGTTGGGGATGGAGATTGTTTCGGTACTTTGTACTTGCTCACGGCTGGCCAGTTGTACCTAAGCTCCCAAAGTGGAGCGATCTCTATAGAACACCTCACTTGAACCAAAGGATTGAAATGATATGAAATTGGAGGTGGAACTTTTGTTTAAAGTAATATCCATTCCAATATTCGCCTAAGCGACCAGTGGAAACTGCGAAAAAACGAAATATCAGGATGACCTGCCCCAAGAATTTCAACCCGGACCTGCCGAATGCAAGTCCCAAACGTTACCGCCTAAGCTACCCCGCTAGCTCGACTGGGGTTAGGATAAAATCTAGAATGAAATCAATATGCATTTAAACTCCCTACTCAATAAATAAATTGGAGTATTTTTTGTACAAATTAGATTCATTTTAAATATGTAGTTATTCGAACTGACGAAATTTGAAATTTTACAAAAACCCTGTATTTTACATAGCTAAAAATTCATTTGTATCATTTCTAAATGGGTTTCCTTTTCGTGGAAACATCTTTTTAAGCCGACAGATTTCCTTAAATTTTCATATTTGTTCTTTTTTTTTTTTTTTTTTTGATGTGTTTTAATAACGGACGCTCTTTAACATCTCTGGTCATCTGCGTCCCATTTAATACAGGGCGTGAAACGGCTGGTAAATTTTGTTTAGATGTCTCTTCTTTCAGACTTGAGGTTCTTTCACCTGCCGTAAATCTACGACAAGGTACTTCCCTTCCAAGGAAGTCATACTTAGGATTTTACGCCCGAAAAATCCATCAATCCTGGTCGGGTTCGTTTTTTTTTTTTTTTTTTCTGATTTTAATACATTAAATATTAATTATTTTCCTTTACCGTAAAAAATTAACGGCGATTATTGCATAATACATTCATTTATAAACTCTTTGCACTATTACACTTATCGTTTTATAATTTCTCAGTATCGTGCTTTAAAATGTCTCCTAGATCTGTTGATTGATAACTATGTATTTAGTGTGAAGAGAATAGCTATGTTCATGTCCGAGATTTTGCTTTGATTGGAGTTATAAAGCGAAAGAAATATACTTTTTTTATCTCCTCTTTCGCACACCATATGCTAGTTTGGGGAGATGAAAGGATGGACATGCACTTTCCAAGAAGACTATTGAAATGTCAAGAGATGGACTCTTTTTTATAATAGTCGGCCCTATCATCACATCTCCGCCTGTATCCTCGAATTCACAACAAACTTTTCATTATTTGATCAGCTATCTGCGAGTTTTCCAATTAAGTCCTTCCACCCAATTAACTTCCTCCCACGCCGCTCTTAAATTATCTGTGGTTATTTCCGATAACGTTGGCTTGAAACTTAGATTGTATTTGACTACATAATTCCTTAACTGAGTCAAACAATTTCTTGGTTTGGTAAAGTGGCAATCCTATCAGAACACATTTGCATCGTATTGTCACCTTCAGTTTTGGGTTAAATTAGTTATCTCGATGCCATACTGCGTTTATATTTGTATTTAATTTTATAAATACATGGATATCTATAATGCACATTTGATAGTTAGGCATTATTTTTCTATTACCAGATTGAAAACAAAGGCCTTAGAATGAATCCAAATAAAAATCCTGCATCCTGTTATTCCTTACCTAATTTCACTTCTAATGAGAGTATTTCAATTAACTTTCACAAAACTGATACCAACTTAAGATAAGTTAACATACTCTATACGCGTCAATGTTAAATTTAGCAATTTCATTGCACATTGTTCAAACTTTTGATGATAGGTAGCTGAAATCCGCATGGTGTCGTTATGAACCTTTTCATGTGGTTGGTGGAAAAAGAAGTTGCATGGAATAGTAAAAGAATTTTTAAAAAAAATGTAAAATATTACATACTTTCTCTTTAAAATTTTGGTTTTTTTTTTAAAATAACTCTGTATAATATTTTCAAGTTTTAGGCATACAAGTTTCTGAGCATTTATATGGATTTTTTTTCTTTCATAAATTGCTATTAAAGCAAAAATTAAAGACAACACACACGTGCAAAATATAATTTCAAAGCCCTCCAGGCTGACCGTCCTCTCCTCGTTTTGATCCTAATGTCCTTATCGACTTTCTTTTTATTCATTCATTTATTTATTGAGCAATTACAAAAAAGTATATCTATAGAGCAACATTTTCAAAGATTACTGATAGTTAACAGTGAATGATCCAGAACAGGGTAAAAAACTATGATATAACAACATTTTTTTAAAAGTTAGAAATGTCACACCACTTCAAAACATATATCAATATAATCGGGAATATGAAAATATTCAAATGACATCAAAACATTCAAATAAAAAAAATCACGAAAATCACTGTTTATATTGTTAACTTTGTCCAGGTACTAATACAAAAAAGAAGCAATTTTTTATGTCCTCATATTTTGTGACAAGGAAAGTCAGCGGAATAATCTTATCTATTTAAACCGGAAATAAAACCACAGCTACAGCTGCCGACGTACATGATCAAGGAGTATCCGCGAGATACATCTACCCTCCAATACCTTCAAATTTCCACAACAAATGCACTTGCTTCGTCAATAGACTACAAAATATATTCAGAAGAATTTTTGAATAAATACTGCAAAGGCCGAGCTGAAAAATAATGCCAACTAGGTAAATTATATTTTGTTGGAATTAACAATGTTGCTTTAATTCTTCCAGGAAGAAAGATGTAAGACATCTGCTGCTATTTACATTTGTTGACTTCACTTTCCTACCTAATGACATTTTATTTAAATGTTTGCATATCTGTACGTAACGCATTATAAACGGGCTATCTTGTTAGGAATTCTGTGACTAAAACATAGGCTTTAGAACCTTATGCAACTCTGTTTTGGCCGTAGTCAAAGAAATTTACTTAGCTGTCATTAAACGTTCTATTCTACTGGTTAACAAAAGAACAACTGGACTTCGACGCATGCGACTGTGCTTATCCATTTCAGCTAACTTCCGAGTGGCGTGGCACCGCTAATGTACTTGTTGTCAAGAAAACGTAAACATTAAAACGTTTAAAAGCTAGCAAGCATAGATTCCCAGTCAGAGGAAAGGGGAGTGCTTACACAGGCATATAATGCAAGTTGTCTTCTCTCCTTTCCTTGTTTTGTTTACCTCAACATAAACTATGTATAAAGTAACACAAAAAGGATTAAATTTAATTTGAATGCCAGAGTCACAGTTCGGATGCTCTTATAATGCGCATTTTACCTAGTGTAAGCAGCAGATCAGCAACAAATACAAGTGTTTATAAACATGTATACAGTACCTATATTTCCTAGAGATTATTAAAAGTGAAGCAAGTGATTACAGTGAGTTTCATACTATAATAGTGTATATACATATAATGCGAAACAAATACATTATTGTGCAAATTAATGTTAACAAACACGTAAATTCAGTTTTATAAGTATTCAGTGATAATGAAACTGTTTTCCTCAATGCACCGCATTATTGATGGCCGTTCTTGAGATAGTTCATTGTAGTTATTGTTTTTATTGGGTATACTAGATGTTTTGCAATTTGTACGTGGTTCTAGCTATTTTAACATTTTAGTTAGCAAGCATATTTTTATTCATAATGGATACCACACCTAAGAGAAGTAAGGTCATAACCTTCCATTAATTTTAATAAAATGACTCGGAGACAGTTAGAGCTGAATGTATTGTAAGTTTGGGTATTATTAATATAATTAGAAGGTAAAATGAGATTGGGTCAATTTCACCTCGAAGGATAGGATGGTGTGGCCAAAAACGAAAAATGTCTAGAAAAGAGGATGCCTATCCAACCATAACTTGCAAAATTAATCCTGAAAAGAAAAGTTTTGATTTACAAAAAGAATTTAGAGGTTGCAAGGATAACAAATCGATGCTTCAATGCGTAGGCGGCTTCTAGAAGCTGGAAGGAAAGCTCGAAGACCGTTCAGAAAACAGTTATTGATGTGTCCTATGAAGAAAGAGAGGTTGGCATGGGCTAGAAAATATCAGAGCTGGACACAAGAAGGAAACAATCCTATTTTTCAATTAAAATCTTTTTCAGGGGTTGAACGTCTCGTATGTAAGTAAGAAGAAGCGTGAAGAGGTAATCTACCGAAGCACGTCAAACAAATGGTAAAGTTTCCACAAAAGAAGATGTTTTGGGGCTGTTTTGCATTCACAGACACTAAATATTTGATTCCTATAGACGGAAGACAGCGACAAGCGCATCCCGCTTTTAGAGAAAAGAACCGCTCCAGAACTGAAGAGATTTCCAGAGGAACTGAACATTGAAAAGGGGATTTCCCAGCAAGATTTTGTCCCATGTCATGCATCGAAAACTGTTAAAGACTTCTTAAGGCGAAAAATGGTTTTCAGTCCTTGGACTGACCTGGAAATTCACCGGACCTCAGCCCTATAGAGAATCAATGAGCGGTTGTTAAGAAATGAATGAGGAAAATGGATTGCACTGCCTAAGAAGAGATTATTTGTGATAAAAGTGTGGTTTCCTGACCTAGAAATAAATTAAATATGTAAGAAACGCATTGACTCGATGCCCAAATGAGTAAAATGGTGATTAAGGGTTGGGACATTAAATACTAAAAACATTGTTAATATAAAAATAACACTGAGACTTTGTGAAATAATTAAAATAAGAGGAAAATATTTTTGTTCATATTAATTTGTACAAGGATGTATTACCAAAATGAAAATTTTAATTTATATACTTTAAGGGCTACTTATAAATAATTTCATGAACCAAACATGAAAAATAAAATAAATATGTCTGATAAAAATGTGTTAAGACTAAATCAGCATTAACTTTTATTCATTATTATTCACTTGTTTAGTGATAACAGAGATCGGGTGCAGAAATGAGAGTAAATTATTAATTTATTCTTTATTTATTTATTTATTTACTAATGCACCTTCAGATATTCCTTATAATATGAGAAATAGAAATGAATCATGGTTCCTGTTCAAACTTTGATGCATGAAAGTTATAGCTGACGTTACCAAGTATCTAGTGGCAGTGCCTTACTGTGTAGATGAAAACGATAACACCAGACACTCGAATTTCTGTGCCAGTATTATCCTAACTTTGCCTATTTTTATTAATACTGACAAAAATGTATGTTTACATAAACATGTGAATCTCTTACCTGCGCGGACTGCTTCAGTTGTTTTCGTAATGAGCGCCGCTTATGAATAGGTCTTTGGTTACATCACGGGTTGTGTCGTGTTAACCTAAGATGTTAAAAATGAACTGAGCATTAGCATGTGTTGTCCTTGCGGCTTCCTGGAAAGAAGCGTTGAATATACAATTGGTATGCAGTCAGCATCTCCTTTAAATGTCATTACCTGCTTTAAGGTTCCACTTTTCACTTTCTTTGTGTCATTGTAGGCGAAATGTACACAGAAATATTTAGAGCTATTATAAAAACGAATATCTGCAATGTTATTTATGCTAATAATTAAGCAAATAAAGGAATTAACAGCTACATTAGGTTTAAAAAGATGAAAATTTTACGTACTAATTTATTTTTAAATTATAATAAAGTATGTTTCAAGAAGACGGTTGAAAAACATTAGGATTTATTATTTCCGAATAATATTACCCATTTTAAACAGTAGTTTCGCCTACTGTTCAGTAATACACTTAGTTACCAGCGGATCTTCGACCAATAATATTTAAAACGCTTTCAATATCATCAGAGGGCACATAAGGCAGTAGTCCTTAATACTTTTCTCTTCTTCTTGCCAAGAACCGAAAATCTAGGTGAGCTTTCTTACTACTGTAATGCAAAGAATGCAGAGCATTAGAAAGCGAGCATACAAGAATACTAACGATGGAAGTAACAGTATAACCAATTTACTTGTGGCGATGAAAGAGTAAATAAATTAACAGAAAAAAGAAGAATATAATAAAAAGATAAATAGAAAAACTAGAACATTCACGAAGAAAGTCCAAAAGAAAAGGAAAGAAAAGTAATGTGATTCATATGTAAAGAGTACACAGCATATTCTCTACATATTATTTTCCTTAATATGGGTAATGTAGATGTGGTTAAATCAGACCACATCCTTGGTCTAGTGATTAGCTTGTTGACTGCTGGCCGGGAGGCCCGGAGTTTGATTCCCGGTATCTGTTTAGGAATTTTTCTAAGATGGGGAGGTGTGGGACGGGGTTCACTCAGCCTCGTGAAGACAATTGGGAAGCTGCCTGATGGAGAGGTGGCGTTCTTTGATCACGAAAGCCGCAAGATAGGCGACCTGTGGGGGTGCCGGCATGCTGATCACATGCTCCCCCGCAATATTGTCCTCTATCAGTGAAGTCGTAAGACGGAGTTAGAGAATGCAGCGGTCACCACGGCAGGCCAAGGCACATCCCGGGCTGTAGCACCAAATAAGAAGAAGCAGACGATTAAAATCATAATACTTATGTTTTATGGCATTAAAAACTTAACGTTTGTAGTTTTATAGTTCATGTTTGTTAGTTTTATTCTTAAAATAGGCTTATTTACCTAAAACTCCAAATATAACCAAAGCATAATGTTTATGCTCAGTGACTGAATTTCGTTTGACTGAAAGAGAGAATTCGGGCATATTATTGAACATTTTAAAAGCATCATGTTGGTTGCAAATGATGTAACTGAAGATGCTGCATGTATCACTTTTGCATTGAACATTTTGAATAACCAGTCTATTGCCGAAGAGTTAGCAAACCTCAAATCAAATGTCCACTTCCTAGCTTCAAGTATTACTAAATTAGAAGAATCGTGCATGCCTCTGTAAAAATGTTGAAATAACTTAAATTGTCAGGCACAGGAATAATGCAGCCCCCGGGGGAAATTGGAAGAAGAATAAGAAACAAATAATGGTTTTCATATTTATGTGCAGTAGTGATATTGACTTTGAAAGGCCCTGGCCAGTTTTTCAAACCAATGCTTCATTACATAGAGAGTGTTTCTTCCTGTCCTTGGAAGTCTTTCTAATATACACCCGCCCATCATCGTGCATATAATGCATCTCCCAGATCTTCAAAAGTCAAGATGGAAGTTTTAAAAATGTTTATTGAGGTATCTTTTGAATGACAAATAGTACCCCAAAAGTTGCTACTCTGCATTTTAAAACTCCGCATTTAATTTAATTTAATTTGACATTCTTGTTTCAAAAACACAAAATGAACGTTATTTTTATGAAAAGCTGGCTTAGAAATTGAGATAGAACTGTATTAAAACAAAATTAGCTAAATAAAGGTGAAAATGCAGGAAATTATTTTGATTCTTTAAACGTCCTCTTTATAAACAAAATATTGTTTAGCCTCAATTGTTAATGTTAACAAGTGTAATACAAAAACAAGTAAAGAGAAGATAACGGGGTTAGTAGTGTTAACGAATGGGAACTAACATTTTATTAAGGAAATTGACTGAAAAAAGCGAAGATGATGTGTGAGAAACTGAAATTCCAAAATTTGTAACATATTGAGTGTTGTTAGACTATTAGGTAGAGGCGAGTGAATTAATCCAACAAGTTGTTAACATAGGTACAAAAAAGAAAAGCCATCGACGACAATTAATACAAAACTGTCATAATATTAGGTCATCCAACTATTTGATGATGGACGGGACTTATAAAACTGCTACGTTGGCCTTGAGTCTCGCTCCACTCAGTGAATCTAATTTTGGAGTAAAGTCTCCTAAATGGAAAATACTAGGCATAATTTTGTATTTCTAGTTGAGTGTTATTTATGATTTGTATGTTCCATGTTGAACAGCGAACAAGTGCAAATTTCTGCTTGTGATTTAGAGAAAAACTGAGTAACGGGAAGGTATGAATATTTAAATAAAAACAGGGAGGAGGAGGAGGAGGAGGAAAAGTTATTGTATTAAAACTGGGAATTCACATCTTCAGTTGATGGATATCACTACTGGGACCAGAAAAACAGAAATGTACCACTTTTTAACACTCAAAAGTGATTTTTCATATACAGGCATATTTTTGGTGATACCTGCCATTTCAACTTGTTTTATCTACTGTATTAAAGAAGAAAGTATTTAAGCATTGCTACATTTAAGAACTTTAAATTCATAATACCATATTTGATTGGTACAAGCAACGCACATACCCTAACAAAATGCTTATGCTTCATAACTTTATCTCTAGCTTTACCATTTTGAGTTTCCTTTATATTATTCTTCAACCAATTCACTCTAGATGGTTCATTTATTGGCTTATCATCAGATCCTACGGTGACACGCTCTTGTAGCTATTAAAACTCTTTATTACCAACCTGAAAAAAACGCATCACACATGTTTGTTCTTTATTTATCAATTATTATCAGTTATGTGGAATAATTTCATTCTAATTCCTTATACGCAATTATCCGATAGATCGCAAGCTTTGCGTGCAATATCTCCAACTTTCCGTTATTAAATTAGATTTTAAAAAGCTCTTAACCCTGTAACTATATATGCACCAAGAATAGCTCAATAGTCCTGCAACTTAGAGCGGTTGACCAGGGACCTATTCCCCTCCAATTACTGAGATTCCCCATGCTGCACCCGTAATGCTTTGATCTCTTCCAGTCAGTTGCGAGCGGGATTTCGACAGAGTCTGGCAGTATGTGTATTAATCTTCACGGCATAATCAGGCACAGAAAGTCGTTTGGCAGAACGAGACAGGCATTTAGATGTAAATTTTCTAGCAGCCGATTCCAACATGAATAAAGTTAGCACAGGAGTTTAATGAAGAATGTCCTGTAACTGATCTGAAAAAAAAAATGAAGATTGCTCATCAATCCACGAGGGAATTGTACCGCACATTTCTTCCTAGAATTATTGGTTCTGATTTATGGCTTTCTCGTTCTCCATATCTTATTGTGTGTGATTTTTATCTATGGAGGACGTTGAAAAATACAGTAAATTCAACTAACCCTCACACACTGGAAGAACTTAAAATAAAATTTCGAAATGAAAGTAGGCCCATTAGCGATGGGAAACTGGTGCGTGTCAGTGATAATTTCCTAAGAAGATGTGGATTGTATATCAAGGGAAATGGACAACATTTCTAGCAACTTCCATAAGAGGGATTATTACCAAATGCTGTTATTTAATATGTTATAACTAAATTTTATAACTGAAGCGCTTGAGCGCTGGGGTCTACGCAAGTTACGTATCGGCAATACGCTAGTTTAGCCGCCAGCTGGCTGAACATGTATCGGGACTTTTCAAACAAGGACTATTTGCATACAACGATTGCAGCAACTATTAGAAAGTGTACTTCTATCACAAAGCTACTTTTTTTTCCGAATGGAATAATGTTTACTGATCTCAAGAAAATAAAGTAGAAGAGATTAGAATATCAACGGTGTTGTTTTGCACGGAATACTATATCAAATAGATATCGTTTGCACTCTGGTTCTTCTATTCAGCTTCAGGTTCTATAAAATCCTAGAATAGGGTAGACATAATCTCATGGTCTGTGACCACGGCTAGCCTACATAGAAACGAAAACTACACGAAGAACTCCCCTTCACAGCATTCATGATCGTTTCGCCCCAGCGCCCTATTCCACAAAAAATTGGTTTAATAAGTGTATTAGCACAGGTCCTTGTAAAGCATGAACTTGTAACTTTCTTTTCCACGATAGAATGGTTTAACACTTGTAAAGATTCTAGGCCTAGTAGTTTAGAAGATATTGTCATATGAAGATTCGGACTTTCAGACTCCTTTTAAAATCTCCATAGCGGGGGAGAGGAAAAAAAAAATAAAGCAATCTCTCAAATTGTTAGGCAAACAGTACGACAATACTAAACCCACAATTTAGGATTAACAGTATCTTGCAGTTTATCCTGGATGGGTCTAAAAGTTCGGTACAAAAGAATTATTCTATATTCAGTGAATTGTTACAAAAAAAAATGCCGCTGATCTCCGAAAACTAAGCCAAAATGGGATAAACTTATTAAAAAAAGTAAATAAAAATGAAACTGAACTTTCCCAGAGTGACTAACCGGAGCTGCTTCCCTTTCTTTACTGAAAGAGGCATTTGTGATACGGGATGTTATATGCTATTCTACATTTCTTAAAATCTTAAATACTCAATCAGCTATGTTGTGGTGTAACCAAATGATTTGTTGTTAAAATGGTTTAGAAATATAATATATATTTAATTAAAGTTTATAAACAATATTTTTTAGGAATGTATTATGGTTTGCTAACGTTTTCCTGGACACTTGACGTTGCCGCATAGGAAGGCAAAGTGTGTGCAATAGTGATTTTACCTAGCAGCATATGATTAAAATTAATTTAAGTTTTAATAGTTCTTCTGTAGAAATGCTGTAGTCAAAATCTTTAAGTTAGCATTCGTAGCCTCCTCTACCTTACTTGCTAACTCCTGTTAATATTGCGTGCCTCAGCAGTAGTATATATTTACTTATATTACGACAACCATGACGTTAAATAGCCTAACTCTGTGCAATATATTCCTTGAGTCAAGGAAAAAATCCAAGAATTACGTGGAACTTTGTTACCGTTTCATTTTTCCCCACGGCAGTTTTTTTTTAATCTCCCCACTTAAGTTAGTTAATCAATAAAAACGTTCAGAGCTCACAGCAGAAGATTTCTCTCTCTTTTCCCTGTAGCGTTTACTTTTTAATTTATATCTTTTTCTGGCTTTCTCCCAGCAACAGCCTGAGCGCTCCTTGCTTTCCTAACCTAGTAGTTCTCTGAAGCACAAATATATTTCATTATATGTTTATATATAACGAAATTTGCCATGATAGCAGTAAAGTAAAGACTACAAGAACATTGAAATTAAAATAAAAGTATTTAATCAAGTAATAAAGTGAAATCAGGTTCTCAAATATATTGCTAATTTAATTAGAAACATCAATAAAAGTTGTGAGATAGTGTGCTGTGCAAAGGTTATATAATGATAGATATTTAGACATGAGTACTTCAGAAGTTAACAACACTTGCTAAGAACATGTTATATGAGAGCTACATATACTGTTTCTTCTAAGTCCAGCTACATAAGTAGTAGGTAAAAACTATACATTTATTTAGAAAGCGTGAATTTTAGTGATATTGGTTATATGGAACTATGAATAAAATCTGAAATAATAAGAATCAAAGAATGGCCTACATGTGTCTAGTGGACATAAACACGGAAACAAACAAACAAACGGAAATACAATTCGTTTTTGCGATTCTGTGAGTTTTCAATTAGTATATATGAATGATATCGAAGCATGGGCGTAAGTTCTGCATCTCCTGAAAAACAGGAGGAAATAAGAAATAACCTATTTCTCAAAAATGAAAGATGCTTTATGAAAACTGATATGATCAATTCATGGAGTATAGAACACAAACTATAACATCATTTTCACAAAATGTACTGATTAATTTACTTTCAGAAACTTCAAAGAAAATTAAATCATCAACATTATGAATGATATTAAAGTCTACACTAAACATTAAACATTGAATTGATATATTCAAGTAAAGGTTGTATTTATTCGGTTTATTTGTGGAGGCTCTTTAACTTCCGTCCCATTCAATTCAGGGCGTGAAAAGGTCTATAAATTTTGCTCAGTGGCCTGTTCTTTCAGGCTTGAGGTTCTTTTATGTGCCGTAAATCTACGACCAAAAGCATCGACCCTGCCCGGATTCAAACTCGCGACCTTGGGTCTACGAGGCAAGCATGGTCAGCACTAGACACCAGAATTTCAGTTGTTATCTTTAACAGGCGCATGTTCAAGCAACATTAAGGTCATGAATTATTAAAAACTAATTAAGAAAAAGGTGTTAAGACGATAATCTTAAGCTTTAGTCAAACACTGACCCCGTAGTCACCACAAATGAAACCTTGCTCTGGTGATGTGTAGTTTGAAAAAGAAGGAAATTTGCTCTTAATCTGCCGAGGTAGAACAAGAGAATTAGGGATCATAAATATGCCTGCCGACGACCGCAGCCCCTATAGGCATCGCAGAGTCAATCACTGCAGAAGGATCTATAATGCAAGTTCTTCACGTTTTAATGGATCCAAAATGGAATTTACCCTCTTTGGGCGAGCTTTCGACGGTTTTACAATAGCTGCTGTAGAACCTTTGAAACGACAGTTTTATACCAGAGTTCCAGGGCATGAGATGTGACTTTATATCATTATTTCTTCTTCGGTTTATTTTTTTGCTTTAATGCAGGGCAAAAGCTGACGGTTTCCAAAATCTATTAAGAGCTCACACGACTATCCCGGTTTTTTTTAAAAATTTGTTTGTGTAAAAGGAGTGGAAGTATGAGAGAGTTAGATGGTGCCAGAAAAAGAGCACGAATGCTAATTTTCCTCTTCAGCGGTACAATAATCTTTTTTTTTTTTTTTTTTTTCGTTTTATTTACGGACGCTCTTTAACAGCTCAGGTCATCAGCGTCCCATTCAATCCCGGGCGTGAAACGGCCGACAAATTTTGCTCAAAGGCCTCTTCTTTCAGGCTTGAGGTTCTTTTTCGTGCTGTAAATGTACGACACGGGACCAACGGCTTTACTTCCCTTCCGAAGGAAGCCATACTTAGGATTTTTACGCCCGAAAAAATCCATCGATCCTGGCAGGGTTTAAACCCTAGATCTTGGGTTTAGAAGGCAAGTGTGGTTACCACTACACCACCAAGATCGATTTTTAACTTCGCTGACAACAAGATGCGAAGTTGTTATTACTACTCATGATTTCCCACATAATTCATCACCTAGAAATTTTTCAGCAAAAACCTACGTATAAAAAATAATTCCAGGCTAAGGTATCTGTAACACCGCTTTCTCCTTCTGGAAACAGCGTGTATATAACACCCACTGCTCCTCTAAACAAATATGGAATTTGCATATTTAAAACGCTATGGCTAATTCAAAAATTATACTTGAAAATGCGCTAAAATGCCACACTTCTTTTGAAAATACGCTAAAACGCCACACTTGTTTTGAAAATACGCAAAAAATGCCACACTTGTTTTGAATATACGCTGAAATGCCACACTTCTTTTGAAAATACGCTAATATGCCACACTTGTTTTGAAAATACGCCAAAATGCCACACTTCTTTTGAAAAAACGCTAAAATGCCACACTTTTTTTGAAAATATGCTGAAATGCTACACTTCTTTTTACTTCCAGTACATGCTGATCAATCGTCAGTCTCCCCAACCGTATCTAATTCTTGTGACTCAAAGCGGGTGCATCACGTAGACTATAAAGTGCTCTGCTACCGAAATAATATATAAATTATGTGCCATAAAATCTTCATTGACCAGTTCTTATTAAAACAGAAGGAAGATTACTGTGGAGCTTTCACAGCTACAACGAAATTAATACACAGAAATAATGTGCCACTTCTCTTTTCGCACTACATTCTGAAATTTACGAAACTACCTTAAAAGTACATCGTCACAAAACAACATGGATGTAAGAAATAAATAATGAAAATGCGCCATGTAGTTTAATCTAAAAATACTTGAAGCAGTTGATAAATTTCACGGTGGAAAGATGCGCTGCAATCTACCAGTGATGATACATGCTGTTATTATATTTGCAGAATCAAAGAAAAACAAGGTGAGCCACGATAAAGCAACCTTTGACAGAAACAACGTGGATAATATTAAACTACTGTTAATGTATTGTTACAATAATTGCTTTTGTAAAGGTTCGATAACTTGCAAGTGACTCCCTTTCATTACATGCACTTGTGTGTACTTACCAGCCCTGTTTCACAAAAGTATGGTTAATGCATTACAAATGTATGAACTTGTATGTTGTAGTTATTAGTACATTTCTGTTTCACAAAGTTTTCTGCTATGCTTGTACTTTACAGGTGATGTTTTTGCTGTTTTGTTCAGCAGACGTATTATATTAAATTAATATAAAACTATCTACAAGTGTAGGTATATTTATAACTTCAAATACCAGTGCAAATTTTAATACTTTAAAATAATTTTGGGAATCAGTTTTCCTAAATATGCGAAGTATTAGCGAATTGATGATAATGATAAGAGTAGAAATACGCATAAAAAGTATAATTCAATATTGGAGTATAATGAAAAAATTAGGATAAGTATAGGTAAAGTAGGGTTTATAATTGATTTGAACTTTTCTTTTTCACATTTCAATATCTTATTTATTTTTTTAAGGTTCTTGCTAAATGCAATTAAATAATTTCTTTCCATTCCTCGTTCTCTTTTAAAATAATATATTTTGACGTTTCCCCCAAGTTTTGCTTATAATGAAAATGTGATTGCCAAACAATATAAACATATGTGCTCAAATGGACTAATAAAATAAATGACTGAGGGCAATCGGGAAGCTCAACTCTGCTGCTAGCTCTCTGAATTGACAAATGCATAAAGTCTTTAAATTATCATTATTTCTCAGAGAAATACAAGACCCATTCGCTCTGTAAATTAAAAAATACAAATTTATCACTAAGGAGTGGACATAGCCTAATTCAGATATGGACGCGTGTGGCAAACATCTGACGGCATCTTGCTCTGACATCAGTCACTTGTAGCTCTTTACTAATACTTTACAAGTGTTGAACATTGGATCGTGGAAAAGAAAGTTAGATATCCGCACTTTATAAGCACTTGTATTAATACATTTATATTGCATTAACATTTTCTGAAATAGGGCCCTGGGACGAAACGTTCATTAATGCTGTAAGTCTGAATCAACGCATTTTTAATGAATTTAAATGTTACCTTAGTTGAACTAGTGCACTGTCTATGACATAGATAGCCGATATTGCCTCCTAAACTCAAGATTGCGGGTTCAATCCCGGCCAGGATCGATGGATTTTTTCGGGTGTAAAAATCCTAAGTATGGGGGAAGTAAAACCGTGCGCCCCATGTCGTACATTTACGGCACGATAAAGAACTTCAAGCCTGAAAGGAGAGGCCTCTGCGTAAAATTTATCGGCCGTTTTACACCCTGAATTGAATGGGACGCTGATGACCAGAGATGTTAAAGAGTGTCCGTAAATAAACCAAATCAACAACAAAAAGATAGCCGATACGGTCAAAGGCTCACCCTATCTTGGGCAAGATCAATAATGATTTTCTATGTTATTGTCAGAGAGAAGTGAAGGAGGGAAGTCCTTCATATAGTTTTCGTTTCTGTGTAGGCTAACCTTAGTTGCAGCCCATGAGATTCTGTCTACTCTATTCTGGGATTTTATAGAACCTGAAGCTCAATGAAGGACCAGGATGCAAACTATATTGATTTGATGTAGTATTCCGCAGTTTTTAATTATATTGTGGCAATATGGAATGATGTAATTTTTATTTTAACAGTATAAATTAAATTCTTCACCGGACCGTGGTCCGTAGGTTCATTAACTCTTCATCTATAACTCTTTTTCCTTTGATTTCTACGTAGTTTTCAGCTATAGCGGAACAGCATGGTGTCTTACAAAAATTATATAGAGAAAGGAATGGAAAAAGCATAGTGAAACATCAAAAACTTATTTCAAGAGTGATATATGTACATGCACATAAAAAGGCCGGATTACTGAACTTATATACAAGCAGATTTAAGGACCAGTCATGCGACATGAACTGTACTATATTGCATG